>CM046856.1:4374238-5574238 GCA_025617745.1 Heliocidaris erythrogramma
AAATATGTGATATTCCCTCACATTCATTTTTGATAACTGCTTTGACTTGTTTTAGGAGATGACCCCACATCAATTAAAGTGGAGAGAACTACAGAGACGAAGGATGGAGCCAAATCAACAACAACTTTCACCTGGACTGGAGTTAGTAAAGAACATATCATTCTTCTAGGGATTGTATTATGTGTTGGTGTCGGTCTATTTCTCTCAAACCGTCGCAAGAATTAACGAAGGACTGATGCTGATATTTCGAAATTCTATGCTTGATATTGAAAGAAATTGATGGACATAGAGTACTACTATAACTACAATAATGAAAGTTAATATTTTTATTTCTATGACTATTATTATTACTACAACTACTACTACCGCTACTACTGCTGATTATACTACTATTACTACTACTATTACTACTACTATTACTACTCAATGTCGAATCTAGGGGAGGCAGGGACACGTGCCCCAGCCCGCACTTGGAGGGGACGCAAAAACCCAAAAAGATAGAAAAGGGGGGAAAAGGGGGGTGAAGAGAAATCATAATCCTTAAGGATTATGCGCCCCAAATCCACAGGGTAAATGCATTAGCACAGTTTTTGAGGGTTTAAAATGCGAACAAATTTTAAAGTTCGGTCGTTTTGCTCCTTCGCATCATTACTTTCTTTAATGATCTCGTAATTCCGCGACCCCATAAATAGTTCTTAAAACAACAGCCTTTTTTCAAAGGGTTTAAAATTTGAAAAATTAAGATGTAATTGTCGTTGCTTTGCTCGCTGTCATCTAAGTTTTATCTGCCTCTTGCTAAATATTGCACATCCAATGTATAGGATAAAGTGCATGAAACAGCATTTGTAGAAGTTCCAAATTTAAAAGAAATCTCAGCTTTCGGTCGCCTTGCTAAATTGGTCGACTATTTCTCAAGGGTATTCGTTAACTTTGCTCCAAGTTTAGAAGGTAGTGAATAGAAAACAGTTTATTAATGTAACAAATTCGAACTTCTCTGCCGCTCAATTGTAGTAAATTCCAAATACCCTGGGTAAACCACCACCACCACCACCACCACTACCACTACCACTACCACTCCACTACTACTCCTCCACCTCCACTACTACTCCTACTCCACTACTACTCCTACTATTACTACTACACTACTTCTTCTTCTTCATCATCTTCTTCTTATTCTTCTTTTATCATTAATAAAAGACTAATACCACTACTACTGCTACTTCTCCTACTTATGTTCCCATAAGGATTATTAGTATTATTGAGATAACGTGACTGGGTTTTGTAAAATATACATGTTTCAACAGGTATAACTCATTTTCCTTCTTGATTACCAATTAGTAAAAGGTGACAAATAATTTTGGAGATTTTGTCAATGTTGAATCAGAAGAAAAAACAACTGAAGTTGATGGCTACGAAGAAGTTCTCTTACACCCTTTATAACTCATTTCCTTCCATATTGATATTGAAATGATACGTTCCATAGTTATCATGTCGGAGAGAGAAATTGTCTGTATTGTACCTTGTACCATACACTATTACACCAGAGGCGAATTTATTGAAGAGTATTTAGTTTACAGACTCACACTCTATTTGACAAAATTATAGCGATGTCATTGTTATTAAGTTGTCCTCTTATCATATAAACTGCAATCTCCCCCTTAGAAACGAGTTTCCTTTAAGTTAGGTATGATTCAATATCATCGAATGAAAATATTTGTGTTGTTCATTTACATGTTGTTCGCTTGCAAAAAAACACTTTGAAATAAGAGATTCGTACTATCAAACTTTATACATTCTCCATAAAATACTTTGTTATCATGTCTTATTCAGTTATTCATGTATGGTTGGTTTGTGTATTTGATTTTTTTCCTTTTATTTGATGATCCAGGATAGATATAGACATGGACAAAAATTATTAGACAAATGAATTTTACTGATAATTTTATTTATGTGGAATGAAGGAAATAGAATACCATACTAGCAAGCTACAGTTGCTGTAACATGTGGTTTATCAAATGAAGTACAAGAAAATATTTTTTTATTTTGTAAGATAATACTCCTATAAAAAGAGCCCTTTTTCCAGGGCTGTATTCGGTTTCGTACAATGTAAGTGATGAGCACATCGTCATTTTCAAAAGTTGAAAATATGCCTTATAATAGCCATGAGTCAAATAAGCCTATAACATAATTATACCAGAATTAATAATAACCTTTGGCTATGTGGCTGGAAATGTACACAAGTTGTTATTATTTTTTCTCTCTCGTTTTCTTGTTGAAACAAAATATTGATGTAATATGTCAATGATGTTTAATAAAGTAAATTCAATTCAATTCAGTGTGCCAGGAGAGCAGTAAACTTGGTCCTCAGTCATGTGTTTTAGTTATCCTTCAATTCAATGTCCAGGGATTGACCTTAGAAAGGCCTGTAGGCATTTGTCAATACCACCACTATCTGCTATCTGGTTGTATTCTTGTTTGTCTCTTGAGTGTTATGTATTTTTTTATCAGATTGTGAAAATGACCTTGAATTGAATTGAATTGAATTCAATTCTATTTTTGTGATTGTGACTGAGCTAGTTGCACAACAAGTCAACGTATTGAAGTGAACATAATTTATTTTAATTTCATTTCATTTTACTTGATTTGTGATGATTGCTTGGCTTATTAGAAAATCATCATTGCTAAATGATAGTTGCCGGGGGGGGGGGGGTGAAATGATGCATTAAAAAATAAGGAATCAAAATTGGATACTTGTACGTTTGGGCTCGAAGAACAAATCCCTGCCTGCATATCAAGATAATTTTTTATCAATTAGTACCGTGTGATGTAATGTAAAGTACGGAGGCGTAACTAGCATTATAATCAGGGGGCGCGATATCCCCCCATCCCCCGCCAGGATAGTAGCCCTTCGTGCTGTAGACATATCGTAAATTGTATTGAACTGTTTTTATTAGGCCCTATACATGTACTGTGACAAATGCGAGATAAATATATATCATAATAATTAGGAAACTCAAAGCAGAAGTGAACAAAAAAGTGTAAAATATTTAGGAATTGTTATAGAGCAGCAATTGAAATAGGATAGACATCTAGAACATTATTATATGCGCAAAAGTTAGTATGCTTGTTAAATTTTTGGGCCGTCTTCGTAATTATTTGAATGAACCGCGCTTAAAATTGATTGATCAATATTCTGATGTAGTGTACGATTTTCGAAATAAAAGATACATCAATCAATTGCAAAGTTACAAAACAGAGCAGGTAGAATTATACTCGGAATAAGTCCATTCAAACACATATCTAATTATAATATTCATTAGATGTTCAGATGTTAAATTTGGCTTGTCGTCGTTTAAAACATACACATTTGATTTTTTTTTAATTATTCATGATTTCAGTGGCCCTTACTTAAAGGACTCCTTATCATTCATATTCTTTACTTTCCATTGGAAATTTATCTTTACCAAAACCACATACTGAATCATGTCGAAGAATGTTTTCATATCGTGGGGTATCGCATTTTACCGTCTTACATTCTATTGCAAAATCATCCTTAAATTATAATGAAATCATGAGGGCATTTAACGAACACACGTTAAAAAGTATCTTCCTTTAATAATTGAAGAATTTAACAGTGATGATCAATAGCGTTGGTGTGGGTGCTAGGGTTTGCTTTTGAATGGGTGGGGGCATGTTAGTGGTATACCAATATGTTAATCATTCAATTTTCGATATATTATTTTCACTCGTTTGTTTTATTTTATGACCTGAAACGGATGTGTTGAAATGGCACAGCTGAGCAGGACGATCCTTCCAATATCAATTTCTCATGTTATCATGTATGTTATTATATATGTTTTCATATTTAGTAAATAAAATAATATCAAATCAAACAGTGCAAGGAAAGCTTATCATTTCTTTTTAAAAATATGAAACTGAGTAAGACATTTTACGTACTGGGTGCACATACCCTATTAAACCAATGAAAAGAACGTCGATGTAATCCCAACAACTTGAACTTTTTTTTGTGAGGGGGGGGGGGGTAGCTTATTAGAAGGGCAAACGCAAAATGTAAGGGTATTTTGTAAGTTGCCATCTTTTGTAATATATTCATTACCATGATTACTTATGATTACTGCATTTGGTTTACGCACAGACGTTTTCCAAATTCTGTCAAAGGATGGCGCTATTTAAGCAAAGCCACCATACATAATGCACGGCTCTGGGTTCAAGCAGAGGTTTTATACCCCCGTCACACTTATTCGGAATCGGCAGGAATCAAGCAGAACCAGCCGGAATGAAGAACTTTCAAAATTCGCGCCACATTCGGGAGGGAATTTGAAATTTTTACAGCTTTGTAAAAATGTCGTTCGAATACTCAGAACGTCCTTCGATCCCTGCCGGAATGATTCTTGCACATTCCGGGTGTATTGGCTGTCGAATGCAGCTCGAATGCAGTCTGAACACAGGAGGAATATTTAGAATACTATAGGATTTCTCGTTCAAATTCGTAAGCTGGCCACAAGAATTCATCTTATGTGCATTCAAATTCACCGATTCTGTTACCGTAGCTGTGTTTTATCATTCAAATTTGTTTTTAGCATTTGATTTCATAAAACTGTCATTCGAAAACATTTTGTTTGCATTCGAATTAAAACGTGTTTCGTCTTTGGAGAATTTTCATTCAAATTAAAGCGAGGCGCGGCGATTCGCAATTCCGTAATAACGCCTTCCGTGAATTCGAATTCATTTCTTTGCATACAACTTCACACGCTTTGCAGACAAAATAAACACGTTAATCATGTTAATCTCACCCAATCTTCATATAAATCCGCTAGCTTCGTTCCGTGCTATATTCATTTTAAATTATACGGTATAGTGAGCAACAAACATTTCACTTGCTCTCACTAGGGTTGTATACCCACTAACACTATTTAGCAACTGAACGATCATATATAATTTTGTATACCTATTGTCACATCACCGACATGTAGATTTAGTAAAGTGTGTGGTGTGGGACATTACATGCTGGGACATCGCTTTATTTTCATGTTTGTTTATTTGTTCATTTTTTTTTTAATTGAAAATTTTCTACCACAGTCATAATCACAATCACCATCCTAATCGCAATCACGATCACGATCACATACAGTAACAATCACAATCACGCTACACGATTAATTGATTTGATACATTGTTTTCTCACTGGACATCTCAATTACTCACGTCATGTGGACACAAACACGTCCCGCCCCCCCCCCCCCCCACTCAGTATTATTTAGGGTACGCATATGCTTGTTCCCTCTCTTTGAAATAACCCCCCTATCTCAGGGTTGCCAAAATTTCTGAACCCCCCTATCGCGGGCTTTGCGCGGCTTTTCCTGCCTTGGAGACCCCCTAAATTCAGAACACTGCTTAATGTACCCCCTATCTCAGGTTAGCTCTCATTCCAACCCCATATCTCAGGACAGACACCAACCCCCCTCCCAAGTAAGCTGTCATTACAATACCTTGGAAGAGATGTTTTTTATGTTCAAAATGGTATCTCAGAACTCAATGCAGTCATAAGAAGCCAAACAAAAAATGAAATAATCCTGGCTGGCTGAATGAGCTATCAAAACTAGCAGGAATTTCAGGAATTTGATCCTGGGATTTGATCAATTTTTCAAGATATTTCATAACCCCCCTTTTTTAATTTCTCAGGTGTCGAAGAGAGATAGAGAGGGAGCGAGAAAGAAAAACACCCCCTTTTTTAATGAAATCTCCCGGTGAAAGATAAAAAACACCCCCTTTTTTTACAATTCACGGGCCGGATTGTGTCGCCAAAAATACCCCTTTACCGGAGATTTTGGGTACACGCATGCGGTCCCTTCGACCTCCGAGTGGGGGGGGGGGGGGGGGCGGGATACACGTATACAATCTGAAATCTTGTTTTGGTTATGTTTTAATGGTACATCATGCAGGATATTATCATGGACGTCTACGTAATATCAGTTCCAAAAGACGACCGATTACGATACAATCCAGTGAACATCAGTGTAATGTCCAATCTGATATCTAGAGTTGTTTAACCCTCTATAGCCTGATGTCCAGTGAGAAAAAAATGAACAAATAAACAAACATGAAAATAAAGCGATGTCCCGATGTTATTATGTGTTCAGATGAAGCTCTGTATTCAGATGTTACCCTGTGACTGAGGGATTATTTAGTGCTTCTTTGGTTCTTTTCATGGGTGTGTCCTTTCATGGCATTGCCCTGTTTAATACTCCTTTTGATCAGTGTTTGGTATATGGGTGGTACTGTAGTTTAGAATGCTCAGTGTATGTTTTAATGATGTCTTTAAGGTATGTGAATCCCT
The DNA here is from genome assembly GCA_025617745.1 of Heliocidaris erythrogramma. NCBI lineage: Eukaryota > Metazoa > Echinodermata > Echinoidea > Camarodonta > Echinometridae > Heliocidaris > Heliocidaris erythrogramma. The sequence continues at coordinate 4,380,597 of CM046856.1, forward strand.
TCGGTTTGCATTCACTTCTCCATTTGAATATTAACTTTAAATGACAAATAACAAAGACTTCTTTGGACTTCTTTGATATTCATAAACCATGCCTTAACTTGATGTGGAGTGATTAAGTTCCTAGACCTCTCTATCTACTATATCTTAGCTAGGTAGCAGTTTGTATGGTCAGATGAAGTTCAACATATTGATGGCGTCTTCCTTCTCTGATGACATATTCAGAAGGGCAAAGAGGGTAAGAGTGCAGTCAGAATGCACTTCGAATGTCATTCGATATTTCTCCACTTCGAATGCACCTCGAAAGTTTTGAGCATGAGCAAAACTTTCGGGCCGGCCACAAGAATGGACCCGAATATTTGGAACGCACTCAGAATGCAGTCAGAATTTTTAGAATGCGCTTCGAATATCCAGGAATGTATACCAAGAATTTTCATTCCGACGGCATTCCGGCTCATTCCGCCTCTGGATAAGGCACGGCATATACACGTACACGGGGTGGATATAGAAGAAATCTTGCAGTTATTAAGTCCCCCAATGATGCAATGCACAAATATTATCACATTTGCAAGATATTTGAAAGATACACCGTGGCTGGGTTTGAGAGCGGGTTCCCCTCCCAATAAAAAAGTAGAACGATTTGAAAATCCTCTGGTGTGTTTATCTTGCAAGCAATCATATATTTTTTTATTAATTGTCATTATAGCTCACAGATTATTTTCATAGATAAGAAAGAAAGCAATCTTAGATTATTTTCTTAAGTATCATTATAACTCGTACAATTCATGTAATAATAAATTCTGGCTCGTGGAAAGCCTCAATGTGAAAAAAGGAAATTCCTCTACGGGATAACATCAGGGAATTTGTCTCATTTCAGTCAACTACTCTTTCAGTAAGGCCAAGAAGATGTTATTTGTGCCGAAATCAGATGAGAACAGAAAGCAACAAAATTAATAATGGAATTTTCATCTTGTATCTGTTTTGTTCAGTCTTGAATGCTTTTACTCAATTTGTATTTTCATGACATGAAAATGAATGTTGCAAGGACAAGAATGATGAGGATTCGCATCTTTTTCACGCGCTCTTACAGAATTTTATTTCACGATATCTTCTTCTTAAGTAGATCTCAAACTCCTTTTTTTTTAATAGAGAAGGGGAAATGAGAGGGGGCACCGGAAAATCTAATCAGTGTGATTTCTCAAAAGCATATTAACATGATCAAGTTTCACTGTTTACCTCTGAAACTCGGTTTTTCGGTCCAAAAATGAGATATGAAATGATTGCAGGCAGTCCATGTTACTTTGCCATTCTACTCTCTGCTCTCTAGTGTATTCAGAGATATACAGGCAAGCACAACATTCAGATAAGCTGTATGTGCTTGTTTGATACGACGATGTGGCTATTTCAATAAGGGTCTCAATTTGTGACATTCTTGGTGTCCCGCTTACATAAGAACACATTGTTTTTGTGTGGCTCTAGGTAGAGACAAATAGTGGAGTAAGATTGAATACTATATGCTAACAGTGAAGATACAATATGTTATACTCAGAATCACTTTGGAGTCTTACTCCACGATTTGCATCTTACACTCAGAGCCACAGAAACCTGTGTGTTCCTTATGTAAACCGGGACACCAAAATGTCACAAACTGGGACCCTTATTTATGGAAATACCCATGTCTAAAAATAGCAAACTTAACAATAACTTGCCTGGCAAAAATATTCCCATTGACACATGTCTATTGTAACTAAACTGGAGGTGAGATGGTTGACTGCACAATCAGAAAATATATCACTCATTTCCTCCAAAACATGTTTCATCAGGGGCGGATCCAGGATTGAGTAAAAGAGGGGGCACACAAATGAAGGTTTGTCAACTTTTTGAAAAGCTAGACCCGTATTTTTTTTTCGTCAGACCTTCAAAATTCGCTCAGGGGGGGGGGGGGGGGGGGTATGGGGGTCCAGTTTTCCTCCATAATTCCCTGACAAGCACAAAAAAATGTCTTCATTCTAAAAGGAGGGGGGGTCAAAATGCATACTTTTCTTCCAAGGGGGGGGGGGGGGAGCACGGGCAGGAAGTGCCCCCCTGGATCCGCTCATGTGTTTTATGATACCTCCAGACATTTCATGCAAATTAATTTGCACCAACCAATATGAGATTTGCCTTTGTCGGATTTTTAAAATTTCAAATTACATTGCCCGACATCAAACATGGTGCATGTTATATAATAATGGATGTTATATGAACAATAATATATCGAAAATGATAATGTATTAATTAGAGTTTCGGGGTATAATAATCAGTGAAAAGAGAAAGAGAAAGTGGCTGACAATACTCTGGGAAAAGAGAAAGAGAAAGAGAAATTGAAAAAAAAACATCGATAGTTCAGCGTATGCCAGCGTTTTAGAGAAATTTTGATACATCGGGCATACGCTGGCTAAATCGTCAATAATTTATGTGACTGCGCCAGGAACTCTAGGTTTAAGCATGCGGAACCATCCATACATTTTTATTTTTATTTTTACCAAAAGTAGGATGAAACTTTGAAACCCCATCCAACTCCAAGTATTGTAGGGCTATTTCAAAGTTGCGCATGCGTCGGGGACGATAGTGACGGGAAGTTCGTGGGAAAGGAGATTTCGCTGCCCGGAGGGGCTGAGTCTGCGGGGCTCTGTGTTCTTGCGTTTTTGTTTTTATATTCTGATATCATAGTGTATCAGTCCGTGCATGTACCTTTGCTCAGTTTCGATGTAACATTTGCATGACTTTCTTATTTATCTGTTCCATTCTTTTGCATTTGCCTTTGTATTTACATCTACCTTTATTTCAATTATTTAGGTCTGTGAAGTTGTTTTGATATTCGTTATTCGTTATTCGATATTCATTTGATATTCATTTGATATTCAAAATTGCCTAAAGTCGGATTTTTTTTGACGTATACCTGGCGCCCACGGTCCCCGATCTAATGCCATGATGACCTTGACCTTGACCCCTCAAGGTCACGGTCAAAAATGGCGCAAAAATGAATACTAGCTTTTTGACGACCTGAAAGTGGCCCAAAATCTAAAATTTTTCGAACCCTGCCTCGCGCCCACGGTCCCCGATCTAATGCCATGATGACATTGACCTTGACCCCTCAAGGACAGCGGGTTCCCCTCCCAATAAAAAAGTAGAAGAACGATTCTACTAACAATTAACAATAACTTGCCTGGTAAAAATATTCCCATTGACACATGTCTGTTGTAACTGAACTGGAGGTGAGATGGTTGACTGCACAATCAGAAAATATATCACTCATTTCCTCCAAAACATGTTTCATCAGGGGCGGATCCAGGATTGAGTAAAAGAGGGGGCACACAAATGAAGGTTTGCATCTTACACTCAGAGCCACAGAAACCTGTGTGTTCCTTATGTAAACCGGGACACCAAAATGTCACAAACTGGGACCCTTATTTATGGAAATACCCATGTCTAAAAATAGCAAACTTAACAATAACTTGCCTGGCAAAAATATTCCCATTGACACATGTCTATTGTAACTAAACTGGAGGTGAGATGGTTGACTGCACAATCAGAAAATATATCACTCATTTCCTCCAAAACATGTTTCATCAGGGGCGGATCCAGGATTGAGTAAAAGAGGGGGCACACAAATGAAGGTTTGTCAACTTTTTGAAAAGCTAGACCCGTATTTTTTTTTCGTCAGACCTTCAAAATTCGCTCGGGGGGGGGGGGGGGGAGGTATGGGGGTCCAGTTTCCCTCTATAATTCCCTGACAAGCACAAAAAATGTCTTCATTCTAAAAGGGGGGGGGGGTCAAAATGCATACTTTTCTTCCAAGGGGGGGGGGAGCACGGGCAGGAAGTGCCCCCCTGGATCCGCTCATGTGTTTTATGATACCTCCAGACATTTCATGCAAATTAATTTGCACCAACCAATATGAGAGTTGCCTTTGTCGGATTTTTAAAATTTCAAATTACATTGCCCGACATCAAACATGGTGCATGTTATATAATAATGGATGTTATATGAACAATAATATATCGAAAATGATAATGTATTAATTAGAGTTTCGGGGTATAATAATCAGTGAAAAGAGAAAGAGAAAGTGGCTGACAATACTCTGGGAAAAGAGAAAGAGAAAGAGAAATTGAAAAAAAAAAACATCGATAGTTCAGCGTATGCCAACGTTTTAGAGAAATTTTGATACATCGGGCATACGCTGGCTAAATCGTCAATAATTTATGTGACTGCGCCAGGAACTCTAGGTTTAAGCATGCGGAACCATCCATACATTTTTATTTTTATTTTTACCAAAAGTAGGATGAAACTTTGAAACCCCATCCAACTCCAAGTATTGTAGGGCTATTTCAAAGTTGCGCATGCGTCGGGGACGATAGTGACGGGAAGTTCGTGGGAAAGGAGATTTCGCTGCCCGGAGGGGCTGAGTCTGCGGGGCTCTGTGTTCTTGCGTTTTTGTTTCTATATTCTGATATCATAGTGTATCAGTCCTTGCATGTACCTTTGCTCAGTTTCGATGTAACATTTGCATGACTTTCTTATTTATCTGTTCCATTCTTTTGCATTTGCCTTTGTATTTACATCTACCTTTATTTCAATTATTTAGGTCTGTGAAGTTGTTTTGATATTCGTTATTCGTTATTCGATATTCATTTGATATTCATTTGATATTCAAAATTGCCTAAAGTCGGATTTTTTTTTGACGTATACCTGGCGCCCACGGTCCCCGATCTAATGCCATGATGACCTTGACCTTGACCCCTCAAGGTCACGGTCAAAAATGGCGCAAAAAATGAATACTAGCTTTTTGACGACCTGAAAGTGGCCCAAAATCTAAAATTTTTCGAACCCTGCCTCGCGCCCACGGTCCCCGATCTAATGCCATGATGACATTGACCTTGACCCCTCAAGGACAGCGGGTTCCCCTCCCAATAAAAAAGTAGAAGAACGATTCTACTAACAATTAACAATAACTTGCCTGGCAAAAATATTCCCATTGACACATGTCTATTGTAACTAAACTGGAGGTGAGATGGTTGACTGCACAATCAGAAAATATATCACTCATTTCCTCCAAAACATGTTTCATCAGGGGCGGATCCAGGATTGAGTAAAAGAGGGGGCACACAAATGAAGGTTTGCATCTTACACTCAGAGCCACAGAAACCTGTGTGTTCCTTATGTAAACCGGGACACCAAAATGTCACAAACTGGGACCCTTATTTATGGAAATACCCATGTCTAAAAATAGCAAACTTAACAATAACTTGCCTGGCAAAAATATTCCCATTGACACATGTCTATTGTAACTAAACTGGAGGTGAGATGGTTGACTGCACAATCAGAAAATATATCACTCATTTCCTCCAAAACATGTTTCATCAGGGGCGGATCCAGGATTGAGTAAAAGAGGGGGCACACAAATGAAGGTTTGTCAACTTTTTGAAAAGCTAGACCCGTATTTTTTTTTCGTCAGACCTTCAAAATTCGCTCAGGGGGGGGGGGGGGGGGGGAGGTATGGGGGTCCAGTTTCCCTCTATAATTCCCTGACAAGCACAAAAAATGTCTTCATTCTAAAAGGGGGGGGGGTCAAAATGCATACTTTTCTTCCAAGGGGGGGGGGGGAGCACGGGCAGGAAGTGCCCCCTGGATCCGCTCATGTGTTTTATGATACCTCCAGACATTTCATGCAAATTAATTTGCACCAACCAATATGAGATTTGCCTTTGTCGGATTTTTAAAATTTCAAATTACATTGCCCGACATCAAACATGGTGCATGTTATATAATAATGGATGTTATATGAACAATAATATATCGAAAATGATAATGTATTAATTAGAGTTTCGGGGTATAATAATCAGTGAAAAGAGAAAGAGAAAGTGGCTGACAATACTCTGGGAAAAGAGAAAGAGAAAGAGAAATTGAAAAAAAAACATCGATAGTTCAGCGTATGCCAGCGTTTTAGAGAAATTTTGATACATCGGGCATACGCTGGCTAAATCGTCAATAATTTATGTGACTGCGCCAGGAACTCTAGGTTTAAGCATGCGGAACCATCCATACATTTTTATTTTTATTTTTACCAAAAGTAGGATGAAACTTTGAAACCCCATCCAACTCCAAGTATTGTAGGGCTATTTCAAAGTTGCGCATGCGTCGGGGACGATAGTGACGGGAAGTTCGTGGGAAAGGAGATTTCGCTGCCCGGAGGGGCTGAGTCTGCGGGGCTCTGTGTTCTTGCGTTTTTGTTTCTATATTCTGATATCATAGTGTATCAGTCCTTGCATGTACCTTTGCTCAGTTTCGATGTAACATTTGCATGACTTTCTTATTTATCTGTTCCATTCTTTTGCATTTGCCTTTGTATTTACATCTACCTTTATTTCAATTATTTAGGTCTGTGAAGTTGTTTTGATATTCGTTATTCGTTATTCGATATTCATTTGATATTCATTTGATATTCATTTGATATTCATTTGATATTCAAAATTGCCTAAAGTCGGATTTTTTTTTGACGTATACCTGGCGCCCACGGTCCCCGATCTAATGCCATGATGACCTTGACCTTGACCCCTCAAGGTCACGGTCAAAAATGGCGCAAAAATGAATACTAGCTTTTTGACGAACTGAAAGTGGCCCAAAATCCAAAATTTTTCGAACCCTGCCTCGCGCCCACGGTCCCCGATCTAATGCCATGATGACCTTGACCTTGACTCCTCAAGGACAGCGGGTTCCCCTCCCAATAAAAAAGTAGAAGAACGATTCTACTAACAATTAACAATAACTTGCCTGGTAAAAATATTCCCATTGACACATGTCTGTTGTAACTGAACTGGAGGTGAGATGGTTGACTGCACAATCAGAAAATATATCACTCATTTCCTCCAAAACATGTTTCATCAGGGGCGGATCCAGGATTGAGTAAAAGAGGGGGCACACAAATGAAGGTTTGTCAACTTTTTGAAAAGCTAGACCCGTGTTTTTTTTTCGTCAGACCTTCAAAATTCGCTCAGGGGGGGGGGGGGGGTATGGGGGTCCAGTTTCCCTCCATAATTCCCTGACAAGCACAAAAAAATGTCTTCATTCTAAAAGGGGGGGGGGTCAAAATGCAAACTTTTCTTCCAAGGGTGGGGGGGGGGAGCACGGGCAGGAAGTGCCCCCCTGGATCCGCTCATGTGTTTTATGATACCTCCAGACATTTCATGCAAATTAATTCGCACCAACCAATATGAGAGTTGCCTTTGCCGGATTTTTAAAATTTCAAATTACATTGCCCGACATCAAACATGGTGCATGTTATATAATAATGGATGTTATATGAACAATAATATATCGAAAATGATAATGTATTAATTAGAGTTTCGGGTATAATACTCAGTGAAAAGAGAAAGAGAAAGTGGCTGACAATACTCTGGGAAAAGAGAAAGAGAAAGAGAAATTGAAAAAAAAAACATCAATAGTTCAGCGTATGCCAGCGTTTTAGAGAAATTTTGATACATCGGGCATACGCTGGCTAAATCGTCAATAATTTATGTGACTGCGCCAGGAACTCTAGGTTTAAGCATGCAGAACCATCCATACATTTTTATTTTTATTTTTACCAAAAGTAGGGTGAAACTTTGAAACCCCATCCAACTCCAAGTATTGTAGGGCTATTTCAAAGTTGCGCATGCGTCGGGGACGATAGTGACGGGAAGTTCGTGGGAAAGAAGATTTCGCTGCCCGGAGGGGCTGAGTCTGCGGGGCTCTGTGTTCTTGCGTTTTTGTTTTTATATTCTGATATCATAGTGTATCAGTCCTTGCATGTACCTTTGCTCAGTTTCGAAACTTTGAAACCCCATCCAACTCCAAGTATTGTAGGGCTATTTCAAAGTTGCGCATGCGTCGGGGACGATAGTGACGGGAAGTTCGTGGGAAAGAAGATTTCGCTGCCCGGAGGGGCTGAGTCTGCGGGGCTCTGTGTTCTTGCGTTTTTGTTTTTATATTCTGATATCATAGTGTATCAGTCCTTGCATGTACCTTTGCTCAGTTTCGATGTAACATTTACATGACTTTCTTATTTATCTGTTCCATTCTTTTGCATTTGCCTTTGTATTTACATCTACCTTTATTTCAATTATTTAGGTCTGTGAAGTTGTTTTGATATTCGTTATTCGTTATTCGATATTCATTTGATATTCATTTGATATTCATTTGATATTCATTTGATATTCAAAATTGCCTAAAGTCGGATTTTTTTTTGACGTATACCTGGCGCCCACGGTCCCCGATCTAATGCCATGATGACCTTGACCTTGACCCCTCAAGGTCACGGTCAAAAATGGCGCAAAAATGAATACTAGCTTTTTGACGAACTGAAAGTGGCCCAAAATCCAAAATTTTTCGAACCCTGCCTCGCGCCCACGGTCCCCGATCTAATGCCATGATGACCTTGACCTTGACTCCTCAAGGACAGCGGGTTCCCCTCCCAATAAAAAAGTAGAAGAACGATTCTACTAACAATTAACAATAACTTGCCTGGTAAAAATATTCCCATTGACACATGTCTATTGTAACTGAACTGGAGGTGAGATGGTTGACTGCACAATCAGAAAATACATGTATATCACTCATTTCCTTCAAAACATGTTTTATGATGCCTCCAGACATTTCATGCAAATTAATTCTCACTAACCAATATTACAGTTGCCTTTGGTGGACGCTATAATCATAACGTGATATGCACTAACTGGGCGTTGTGGCGTGCGCCTGTAATCCAGCTAACAGTGGAAGTTATAAACTGATTCAGCGGACCCAGGTTCGAGACTGAGTCACGTCTTTCGGATGGTGACGTTAAAGGTCGGTCCCCAAACGTAAATAATCATATCTGATTGATACTTTTTTTTTTTTCCATAATGTTTTTATTAGAGATTTCATTGAAAATACATCAATACACATAAATCAATATAAACAAGCAAGGAAATCTCAACAAAAGTACATACATAAACCAAAACCCAAAGCACACCCCACCCCATGAATATTTCCATAATTTGTTATTTGATCTCATCACAAAAATTTAACTTATTCTTCAAAATGCGATTCTTTTTCCACTTAACTGATAACAAAATACAATTCTTTTCCAGTAAACTTAATTCATGAACAATTCATACATTGACTGAAGAACAAACAAAATTAAATTAAGACACATATATAACAGACGTTAAAATATCTAACCCCCCCCCCCCCACACACACACACACATCTCATCATCATACACACCTACACACACTAATAGACACCTGCATACATACACGCACTTACACACTGACTGCCATCAGTCTTGATGAATGTAGTTCAATGCTTTCCCATTTTTGTAGATGTTTACCTAACTTGTTCCTTTTTATAGCTAACTCCTTTTCCTCATCCCTATATTCCAATATTATTTTAAACAAGTTATCTAGTTGGGGAATTGCGCCCTCTGAACGTGACCGAAATATGATATACTTAATTATAAAAATTAGAGTATTGCAGCACTTAATCCTAAATGAATTTCCCATTATACCAACATGAATAGTTTCCCACTGTACGTTTTGTAGTTCTACTAATCCTAATCTTTCTATACACGTCTGTAAAAACCCAATTACACACACACACACACAAGCACACACACACACACGTGTTTCCACCGTGGACTTATTCATAATTAACTATTCACAGTTATTTTTCAATTGTTTTTGAAGAGAACAATCCTGGAAGACTAAAAATAATAATAATAATAATAATACATTGCATTTATAATGCGCTTAATACAAATGTTTCTAAGCGCCGAAGTATTATTACCCCGGCTGTAGCTAGGCTACCGAATTCGGTGCTCACAGCATTTCAAGGAATAAATTCCTACCGGGTACCCATTTACTACACCTGGGTAGAGAGTGGCAAATGTAGATTAATGTCTTGCCAAAGGACATTAGTGCCGCGGCGGGACTCGAACCGCAAACCATGAGATCCACAGTCCGGTGACGTATCCACTACACCACGACACCTTTCAATCCCGTTCAATTTAAAAAATTAAAAATTAAAAATTAAAAATTAAAAATTTACACACGAAAAATTTCACTACCGCCCAAACGTGGACTCTGCGCATTTATGCTTGTAAGGTCAACATGGTAGTTAGAAGCTAAAAATAAAGCCAACAAACTGTAAATCAAAACGAGGATGGTCCTCGGTCTCGTGTGTGTCCTCGGTTCGAAGGTGTGTTTTCATATTAGTGTCCCACGGTTGCCGGTGAACACAAGTGCACACTATACAAGAACGCATTATTATTATAATTATTATTAATTATATATCTAATTTTAATAAATTATTCAGTTTGTAACTTAATCTTACATTTCTATGTGTCACATTCATGAGGATGAAATGTATGTTTATGAGGGTGACCTCGCTAGTCATAAGGACCGCTATTCATAAGGACCGCTATATCCATATAACGCGTGACTAAATGAATAGCGGTGTTGTATGAATAGCGGTCCTTATGCATAGCGAGCAAACAATAGACAAATTACCTCGCTATTCATAAGGACCTTCGTTCATATTAAGGACCACTATATTTCATAACTATTCATAAGGACCGCTATTGAATAGCGAGCATTATTATTATTATTAATATCATTATTATTATTAATATCATCATCATCATCAAAACTGCTTTAAATTATAGGTTATGAGGAACAAGTACTGTACCTTGTATCAGACTTTATTACACCAGAGGCGAATTTATTAAAGAATATTTAGTATACAGACTCACACTCTATTTGACAAAATTAGAGCGGTGTCATTGTTTCAAATGATACTTAAGTTGTCCTCTTATATAAGTTGAAATGCTTTCCTCTTTGAAACGATGCATAGTTATCTATGATTCAGTATGATCGAATGAAACTATTTGTTCTGTTCATTTATTCATCTTTTCATCTATTCATATTTTACTTGTGTTTACAGGCGTACCCGTTACAAATGTAAGCTTACTGGGATTCGCGCCTTCTGCCTTGAATTTAAAGTTATTTCATTCTAAATATATTACTTTACCATAGATCTCTACACAAGGCACTCCTCATTCCGGATGGAAAATACTTAAGTTCATCCAGATGAAAAGAAAGGTAAATTGTTAATATCTGTGTCTATTTGTGGGCTTGTTAATGTTCTTACCATGCTTATCATTTCTGTCATCAATAACCTGACTACAATTTCATAAGGAAATGTGAGTAGTTTTAAACGTAGTGGAATGTCTTGAAAGAGTTTTTTTTCTCATAAAACTTCAACTGCATGAGTGGAGGTAAACACGTAATCTTTGCACACACATTAGTTTCAATATGGCTGTAGCCTACAGTTTGAGTGTTAGCAGGGGTTACTTTATGATCAGCATTATGCCAAAAAGCGAAGCGGAGAAGTATAATAAGACGATGAACTAATACAAAATCTCTACTCACCCTCCTCCCTCACCGAGAAATCGCTTCATATCAAAGCATGAATTCTTACTGTTTGTTTCGAGGGTCCAGTCTACAAAATAACCATGATAAGTATTAAATTATATGAATCAAACAGAAAAACTGAAAAATAATTACAATCATGAAGGTGTAATACAATAACACTGTACATTAATACAATGTCTCTGTTGCATCGCAACACCAAACTTTGAGATCTTTAATTATCAGTGTCCGTCATACCTGAAGAGCGTTGAGAAGTGAGAATACTGTCACGATAAACAATAAAGCGATTACATGCATTACCCTGTTCGTCCAGAACACTGGCAAAACTTACTGGGCGGGGGGGGGGGGGGGGGGGGGGGGGTGGGATCCTTGTTTTTGTTGATTTCCCTTTACTCTTGCTACGATGCAAAGAATGTCATATTTTTTAAGAGCAATTTGATTGATACATCGGAGATTGATGTGAGAGAGGAGTTGCTGAGAATTTTAAAATATTTTTTTCCTGAGATTTTAACCTCCAAGTGGTGATTATAATACACATAAGTTTTTTTTTTTTTTTTAAATAATGGATAAGGCACGGCATATACACGTACACTGGGTGGATATAGAAGAAATATTGCAGTTATTAAGTCCCCCAAATGATGCAATGCACAAATATTATCACATTTGCAAGATATTTGAAAGATACACCGTGGCTGGGTTTGAGAGCGGGTTCCCCTCCCAATAAAAAAGTAGAAGAACGATTTGAAAATCCTCTGGTGTGTTTATCTTGCAAACAATCATATATTATTTTCTTAATTATCATTATAGCTCATAGATTATTTTCATAGATAAGAAAGAAAGCAATCTTAGATTATTTTCTTAAGTATCATTATAACTCGTACAATTCATGTAATAATAAATTCTGGCTCGTGGAAAACCTCGATATGAAAAAAAAGAAATTCGTCTACGGGATAACAGGGAATTTGTCATACTTAAGTCAACTACTCTTTCCGTAAGGTCAAGAAGATGTTATTTGTGAGGAAATCGGATGAGAACAGAAACCAACAAAATTAATATGGAATTTTCAACTTGTATCTGTTTTGTTCAGTCTTGAATGCTTTTACTCAATTTGTATTTTCAATGACATGAAAATGAATGTTGCAAGGACAATAATGATGAGGATTCGCATCTTTTTCACGCGCTCTTAGAGAATTTTATTTCACGATATCTTCTTCTTAAGTAGATCTCAAACTCCTTTCTTTTATAGAGAAGGGGAAATGAGAGGGGGCACCGGAAAATCTAATCAGTGTGATTTCTCAAAAGCATATTAACATGATTAAGTTTCACTATTTACCTCTGACACTTGTGGGGTTTTTTTTCGATTAAAAAATGAGATATGAAATGATTGCAGGCAGTCCATGTTACTTTGCCATTCCACTCTCTGCACTCTAGTGTATACAGAGAGATACAGGCAAGCACAACATACAGATAAGCTGTATTTGGCCATTAATATCTTGGTGTTTGAATAACAAACTTAACAATAACTTCCCTGGCAAAAATATTCCCATTGACACATGTCTATTGTAACTGAACTGGAGGTGAGATGGTTGACTGCACAATCAGAAAATATATCACTCATTTCCTTCAAAACATGTTTTATGATGCCTCCAGACATTTCATGCAAATTAATTCTCACTAACCAATATTACAGTTACCTTTGGTAGACGTTATATCATAACGTGATATGCACTATACAAGAACGCATTATTATTATAATTATTATTAATTATATATCTAATTTTAATAAATTATTGAGTTTGTAACTTAATCTTACATTTCTATGTGTCACATTCATGAGGATGAAATGTATGTTTACGAGGTTGACCTCGCTAGTCATAAGGACCGCTATATCCATAATTATAACGCGTGACTAAATGAATAGCGGTGTTGTACGAATAGCGGTCCTTATGCATAGCGAGCAAACCATAGACAAATTACCTCGCTATTCATAAGGACCTTTGTTCATATTAAGGACCACTATATTTCATAACTATTCATAAGGACCGCTATTCATAACGCGTGTTAAATGAATAGCGGTCCTTATGAATAGCGAGCAGACCCGATGTTTATGGAGATGATGATATAGAAACCAAATCAAATCACTAGAAATCAAATCAAATCATTATTGTTATTATTATTGTTATTATTATTAATATCATTATTATTATTAATATCATCATCATCATCAAAACTGCTTTAAATTATAGGTCATGAGGAACAAGTACTGTACCTTGTATCAGACTTTATTACACCAGAGGCGAATTTATCAAAGAGTATTTAGTTTACAGACTCATACTATATTTGACAAAATTAGAGCGATGTCATTGTTTCAAATGATACTTAAGTTGTCCTCTTATATAAGTTGAAATGCTTTCCTCTATGAAACGATGCAGAGTTATCTATGATTCAGTATGATCGAATGAAACTATTTGTTCTGTTCATTTATTCATCTTTTCATCTATTCATATTTTACTTGTGTTTACAGGCGTACCCGTTACAAATGTAAGCTTACTGGGATTCGCGCCTTCTGCCTTGAATTTAAAGTTATTTCATTCTAAATATGTTACTTTACCATAGATCTCTACACAAGGCACTCCTCATTCCGGATGGAAAATACTTAAGTTCATCCAGATGAAAAGAAAGGTAAATTGTTAATATCTGTGTCTATTTGTGGGCTTGTTAATGTACTTATCATGCTTATCATTTCTGTCATCAATAACCTGACTACAAATTCATAAGGAAATGTGAGTAGTTTTAAACGTAGTGGAATGTCTTGAAAGAGTTTTTTTTTTCTCATAAAACTTCAACTGCATGAGTGGAGGTAAACACGTAATCTTTGCACACACATTAGTTTCAATATGGCTGTAGCCTACAGTTTGAGTGTTAGCAGGGGTTACTTTATGATCAGCATTATGCCAAAAAGCGAAGCGGAGAAGTATAATAAGACGACGAACTAATACAAAATCTTTACTCACCTTCCTCCTTCACCGAGAAATCGCTTCATATCAAAGCATGAATTCTTACTGTTTGTTTCGAGGGTCCAGTCTACAAAATAACCATGATAAGTATTAAATTATATGAATCAAACAGAAAAACTGAAAAATAATTACAATCATGAAGGTGTAATACAATAACACTGTACATTAATACAATGTCTCTGCTGCATCGCAACACCAAACTTTGAGATCTTTAATAATTATCAGTGTCCGTCATACCTGAAGAGCGTTGAGAAGTGAGAATACTGTCACGATAAACAATAAAGCGATTACATGCATTACCCTGTTCGTCCAGAACACTGGCAAAACTTACTGGGCGGGGGGGGGGGGGGGGGGGGTGGGATCCTTGTTTTTGTTGATTTCCCTTTACTCTTGCTACGATGCAAAGAATGTCATATTTTTTAAGAGCAATTTGATTGATACATCGGAGATTGATGTGAGAGAGGAGTTGCTGAGAATTTTAAAATATTTTTTTCCTGAGATTTTAACCTCCAAGTGGTGATTATAATACACATAAGTTGTTTTTTTTCAAATAAAAAATAATGGATAAGGCACGGCATATACACGTACACTGGGTGGATATAGAAGAAATATTGCAGTTATTAAGTCCCCCAAATGATGCAATGCACAAATATTATAACATTTGCAAGATATTTGAAAGATACACGTGGCTGGGTTTGAGAGCGGGTTCCCCTCCCAATAAAAAAGTAGAAGAACGATTTGAAAATCCTCTGGTGTGTTTATCTTGCAAACAATCATATATTATTTTCTTAATTATCATTATAGCTCATAGATTATTTTCATAGATAAGAAAGAAAGCAATCTTAGATTATTTTCTTAAGTATCATTATAACTCGTACAATTCATGTAATAATAAATTCTGGCTCGTGGAAAACCTCGATATGAAAAAAAAGAAATTCGTCTACGGGATAACAGGGAATTTGTCATACTTAAGTCAACTACTCTTTCCGTAAGGTCAAGAAGATGTTATTTGTGAGGAAATCGGATGAGAACAGAAACCAACAAAATTAATATGGAATTTTCAACTTGTATCTGTTTTGTTCAGTCTTGAATGCTTTTACTCAATTTGTATTTTCAATGACATGAAAATGAATGTTGCAAGGACAATAATGATGAGGATTCGCATCTTTTTCACGCGCTCTTAGAGAATTTTATTTCACGATATCTCCTTCTTAAGTAGATCTCAAACTCCTTTCTTTTATAGAGAAGGGGAAATGAGAGGGGGCACCGGAAAATCTAATCAGTGCGATTTCTCAAAAGCATATTGACATGATTAAGTTTCACTTTTTACCTCTGAAACTTTTTTTCCGATTAAAAAAAGAGATATGAAATGATTGCAGGCAGTCCATGTTACTTTGCCATTCCGCTCTCTGCACTCTAGTGTATACAGAGAGATACAGGCAAGCACAACATACAGATAAGCTGTATTTGGCCATTAATATCTTGGTGTTTGACAAACTTAACAATAACTTCCCTGGCAAAAATATTCCAATTGACACATGTCTATTGTAGCTGAACTGGAGGTGAGATGGTTGACTGCACAATCATAAAATATATCACTCATTTCCTTCAAAACATGTTTTATGATGCCTCCAGACATTTCATGCAAATTAATTCTCACTAACCAATATTACAGTTACCTTTGGTAGACGTTATATCATAACGTGATATGCACTATACAAGAACGCATTATTATTATAATTATTATTAATTATATATCTAATTTTAATAAATTATTCAGTTTGTAACTTAATCTTACATTTCTATGTGTCACATTCATGAGGATGAAATGTATGTTTACGAGGTTGACCTCGCTAGTCATAAGGACCGCTATATCCATATAACGCGTGACTAAATGAATAGCGGTGTTGTACGAATAGCGGTCCTTATGCAAACCATAGACAAATTACCTCGCTATTCATAAGGACCTTTGTTCATATTAAGGACCACTATATTTCATAACTATTCATAAGGACCGCTATTCATAACGCGTGTTAAATGAATAGCGGTCCTTATGAATAGCGAGCAGACCCGATGTTTATGGAGATGATGATATAGAAACCAAATCAAATCACTAGAAATCAAATCAAATCATTATTGTTATTATTATTGTTATTATTATTAATATCATCATTATTATTAATATCATCATCATCATCAAAACTGCTTTAAATTATAGGTCATGAGGAACAAGTACTGTACCTTGTATCAGACTTTATTACACCAGAGGCGAATTTATCAAAGAGTATTTAGTTTACAGACTCATACTATATTTGACAAAATTAGAGCGATGTCATTGTTTCAAATGATACTTAAGTTGTCCTCTTATATAAGTTGAAATGCTTTCCTCTATGAAACGATGCAGAGTTATCTATGATTCAGTATGATCGAATGAAACTATTTGTTCTGTTCATTTATTCATCTTTTCATCTATTCATATTTTACTTGTGTTTACAGGCGTACCCGTTACAAATGTAAGCTTACTGGGATTCGCGCCTTCTGCCTTGTATTTAAAGTTATTTCATTCTAAATATGTTACTTTATAATATATGTTCTTTGTCAACAAATGTTAAATGTCCACAAAAACGATGGAAGAAAATAAATGTTAATTTGAATTGAATTGAATTTTTATTATCACTGTTATCATCGACATCATGCATCATCGTCATCATTATTATTATTTTATTGTTATTATGAATATACATATCATCTTATTTTTACTATTAATATTACCATTACTGCTGTTGTTTTTATTGTTACATGTAAATGAGAGAAATATACGATGCGTAGGTCAGAACCCGGATACCTGCCTCAGCACGCCAGTACCTTATACCACTAGGCCCAGAAACCTTAAAGTCGAAACCATAGCTGTTATATGTGATCATGTATAAGAGTTGTTTCACCTAAAGATAATTCCTTGAAATTAATCTATTTTCTGACTTAGGTGCAATACAGTTCTGTACAATGAAAAGCAGCTTGTCCTTGTTTAGAAATTCTGCCAAAATTAATTTCCATTTCCGAAAATTTAAGATAATACCTTTACACAATCTAGGATTGAAAGGAGAAGGAGTTCATGAATGCCTATTGCCTATATCTGTCAATTTTCCTACCATACTCGGAACATTACCCCCCCCCCCCAAAAAAAAAAATAAAAAAAAAAATTAATAAATAAAAAAAAAAAAAAAAAATTTGTAACATCATAAGGACATAATTTTATTTTTACTCGATTCATGTTCTCATTTCATAAAGATCAACACACACAAAAAAACCGGAACAAACGGTGTAATATAAAATTATTAGAATTTACGTCATGAAGCCGCGTGGTTACTTTTGATTGGATAATTATTCCTGCTTTTGACAGATAAATAAGTGTCGCCATTTGTATCTTTACCATAGATCTCTACACAAGGCACTCCTCATTCCGGATCGAAAATACTTAAGTTCATCCAGAGGCAACGAAAGGTAAATTGTTAATATTTGTGTCTATTTGTGGGCTTGTTAATGTTCTTACCATGCTTATCATTTCTGTCATCAATAACCTGACTACAATTTCATAAGGAAATGTGAGTAGTTTTAAACTGTAGCCTACAGTTTGAGTGTTAGCAGGGGTTACTTTATGATCAGCATTATGCCAAAAAGCGAAGCGGAGAAGTATAATAAGACGATGAACTAATACAAAATCTCTACTCACCCTCCTCCCTCACCGAGAAATCGCTTCATATCAAAGCATGAATTCTTACTGTTTGTTTCGAGGGTCCAGTCTACAAAATAACCATGATAAGTATTAAATTATATGAATCAAACAGAAAAACTGAAAAATAATTACAATCATGAAGGTGTAATACAATAACACTGTACATTAATACAATGTCTCTGTTGCATCGCAACACCAAACTTTGAGATCTTTAATTATCAGTGTCCGTCATACCTGAAGAGCGCTGAGAAGTGAGAATACTGTCACGATAAACAATAAAGCGATTACATGCATTCCCCTGTTCGTCCAGAACACTGCGAAAACTTAATGGGGGGGGGGGGGGGTGGGATCCTTGTTTTTGTTGATGTCATATTTTTAAGAGCAATTTGATTGATACATCGGAGATTGATGTGAGAGAGGAGTTGCTGAGAATTTTAAAATATTTTTTTCCTGAGATTTTAACCTCCAAGTGGTGATTTTTCAACAACAAAAATAATGGATAAGACACGGCATATACACGTACACTGGGTGGATATAGAAGAAATCTTGCAGTTATTAAGTCCCCCAAATGATGCAATGCACAAATATTATCACATTTGCAAGATATTTGAAAGATACACCGTGGCTGGGTTTGAGAGCGGGTTCCCCTCCCAATAAAAAAGTAAAAGAACGATTTGAAAATCCTCTGGTGTGTTTATCTTGCAAGCAATCATATATTATTTTCTTAATTATCATTATAGCTCATAGATTATTTTCATAGATAAGAAAGAAAGCAATCTTAGATTATTTTCTTAAGTATCATTATAACTCGCACAATTCATGTAATAATAAATTCTGGCTCGTGGAAAACCTCGATATGAAAAAAAAGAAATTCGTCTACGGGATAACAGGGAATTTGTCATGCTTAAGTCAACTACTCTTTCAGTAAGGTCAAGAAGATGTTATTTGTGAGGAAATCGGATGAGAACAGAAACCAACAAAATTAATATGGAATTTTCATCTTGTATCTGTTTTGTTCAGTCTTGAATGCTTTTACTCAATTTGTATTTTCAATGACATGAAAATGAATGTTGCAAGGACAATAATGATGAGGATTCGCATCTTTTTCACGCGCTCTTTGAGAATTTTATTTCACGATATCTTCTTCTTAAGTAGATCTCAGACTCCTTTCTTTTATAGAGAAGGGGAAATGAGAGGAGGCACCAGAAAATCTAATCAGTGTGATTTCTCAAAAGCATATTGACATGATTAAGTTTCACTGTTTACCTCTGAAACTTGTTTTTTTTTCGATCAAAAAAAAAAAGAGATATGAAATGATTGCAGGCAGTCCATGTTAGTTTGCCATTCTAATCTCTGCACTCTTGTGTATACAGAGAGATACAGGCAAGCACAACATTCAGATAAGCTGTATTTGGCCATGAAGATCTTTATGTGCTTGTTTGATACGACGATGTCTAAACATAGCAAACTTAACAATAACTGGCTTGGCAAAAATATGTATGGATGGATGGCTCTGGATTTAAGCAGAGCTATCAATGCTCAGAGTTTGGCCAACTTGGTTTCAGTTGGGCACAACCATGACAACATGCCGTAGGGCATAAACGAGTAATTCTGGCCCCATATAAAGAAACACGTGTTAAATTGAAGCACAGAGTAGAGTAGCTACAACAAACACTGTGAAGGCTGAAACGAGGCTGCGAAAAAAATCCTCTAAAATATATCAAGGCGTTCAAGCTTCCCTATAGGTGTGAAATGTAAAAGAATGTGATTTCCAAACACCATTTTTCCTTGAATTAATTTACAGCAGACAAATGTTAAATTTTCTATGAATATTTTTGATCAGCTACATCATCTTACTTACGGCATTCCAGAATGCATCGCGAGCCGATGAACTACCCGTGTGTGCCCTGTATAGACACGAGGTTTAAGTACGCCAATACACTAGGCCCCAGACACCGCCTCAAGGTTAAGTTGAGACCTTAGCTGTTAAATTGTGATCGTGCGTATGGGTTGTTTTACCGGCAGCTAATTCCTTAAAATTAATCTATTTTCTGACTTAGGTGCAACAGAGTTTTGTACAATGAAAAGCGGCTTGTCATTGTACGAAATGCATTTCCATTTAAAGAACTCAAAATAATACTTTGACACAATCTAGGATTAAAAGTAAAATGAGTTTCTGAATGCGCTGGCCTGCATCTGTCCATTTTCCTACCATATTGTGAACATTAACCCCCAAAACATATTGTGTAATATCATAATTACATATTTGTTTATACTCGATTCATGTTCTTGTTAGATAAAGAGCAAACAAATAATGAACAGGCTGTGTAATATAGTGTTATTAGAATTTACGTCATGAAGCCGCGTGGGTCTTTTTGATTGGATCATTTTCACAAAGAAGTGTCGGCACACTAAATGTCGTTATTTGTATCTCTACCATAGATCTCCACACAACGCACTCCTCATTTCGGATCGAAGATACTTTTTTGTACATCCAGAGGCAAAGAAAGGTAGATTGTTAATATTTGTAATTTTTAAATTCGATTTCCATTCCGGGAAGCCATTTTTCCAGTACAGTTTAGTGTCAGCAATTTAGGCCTATATGCGTAAAGTATATTAAGTCTACTTATTATCACTCAATTTGTAGACTTGTTAATCATGTTAATTTATTTCTTTTAGCAACTTTCTGACTATATTGTCATACGGAAATGTGAATAGTTTTACATGCAATCTAGTGGAATGTCTATAAAGAGTTTTTTTCTCTCTCTCTCCATAAAACATCAACTGGAGTGGAGGAAAATAATATAAGCTTTGCACACACATTAGTTTCAATAATGCGGTAGCCTACAGTTTGAGTGTTAGCAGGAGCTACTTTATGATCAACATGTCACAGATAGCGGAGTCATTTTATGGCAAATTAGGCAAGAATCTCACACAAATTGCAGCAGAAAATCTGACGCGTGTAATGTCTACACCCCAACCCCATTAAAATTCTAGTTATGGGCCTGGTGCTGGGCCTATAATGGGATATTTAGTGACAACTTGACCAAATATGTCGTCTGTCTTTTTAACACTATTATGAGATGACCTATGCCTTGAGATAAGATCCATAAATTAATTGAAAATATTATGTATGATGGTCTAAAATCATTATTCAATATCATTAGCAAATCGATTATATATTTTGATCCTGGATGCATAAACGCAAACACAAACTATTATTCGTTTTAATGGCACACAACATGCAGTCTTCTGATTCCAAATCTGATTTTAAAGCAAAAATTGCAGATATTGCCGCTGCATTATATAAATGTTTGCATTGGTAAGTAATATTATATAAAAGATTATTGATTAACGAATCACATAAAATAAAGCCTTCATATTAATTTCTAATTTGGAATGATGATAATGATAATGACAACAAGGTAGTAAAACATGTCCTATTTGGTACAACATTAATACAGTCCAACAACTCTGGGGCCTGTAACATAAAGAGATACAATCGATCAGTTGTGACTCTTTAGTACATGGCTTGCCATAGACTTACGATTAATATCAATCGTAAGATTGCTTTATCTCTTTGTGTTACAGGCCCCTGATTTCATAAAAATGGAAAATAGGCTACAAATAATTGATTTAATTAAATTATTTGGTTGTAAAATAAAATAAGCGTCTGGTGGGAACAAACACACGTGTATAATCACTGGCGGCAAATAGACGTGCCTTATCACGATCAATAGGTCGCCACTCTCCTATACATTCTAAAAATATAATGTGAAATCAATATTTGAAGGGATGATATTGTTTTAAATATGATGTATCACAATATTCATATTGCTGTATCTAACTCTACAAATGTTACATTCAGCATGTTTAAAACAGTATCAGTTCTCGGCCATTTTAAATGTTGATTTTCACAATTTGAATTTTAGAGTGTAGGAAAGCAAGTGCCCGTTTTTCTTTTAATTTCCAAACCTCCAATAAGTATTTCCATTTTTGTGTTCCACTGCCGCATATATCTTTTGTTAATCAACATCTTAATCTTGGTCACCATGCATGGAGCCTCGTACTACTACCTAATATTCTTAAATTTACTAACTCTTGCCCTCTTGTCCCCCTTCTCTCTCTCTCTCTCTCTTTATTCACCGCTCTCTCGCTCTCTCTCTCTCTCTTTATTCACCGCTCTCTCTCTCTCTCTCTCTCTCTCTCCCTTTCATCATCATCTCTCTCTCTCTCTCTCTCTCTCCTTCTCTATTCTCTGCTCATAATTATGCAATGTCATTATTTCCATCTTACATGGCAATCACCATCATTTCGAAATGTAATTATTTGCTGTAATCAGATGGTGTCCTTGAAAGCTTTTGCTCAGAATCGTCGAGATGTATAAATGTAATAGTTCGGCCAACTCGGCTCAAGTTTAGCACAATATGTTACTTTGTTGGGAAACACATAACTAAAGAATTGCATGAGGGTGTGTCTAGCTGAAAACGAGTTGAACAATCTGAGTGTATAATTGGCTCTGTTTGTGCTTATGCATGATGGCCGAAAATGAAAATGATTATCACAGATTTCGTTATTTTTCAATACTTTCCACCACTCCGATTCCTTAGGACTTTTTATATGTTATAGAGAGCATATTCATGAGATAAGGGCAGTTGAAATATTTTCTGTTGCAATTTGTGTGATGTCATATTCGTAATATTACTCCACTATATGAACATGACGGACAAAGAGAGTGGACAAAAATATAAACGATATATTCTACCCTTCACTGGTTCTGTTAGACAAAAGAACATCCTTTTACTGCTATTCTATGTAAATGAATGAATGAATGAATTTATTACCATTTCTAAAACAATATATGAAACATATTTACAAGGCATTTACAAATGTGAATGGTAATGGGAGACCACGAAAAAGCTGAAATGGCTAATGAATATGTGGTTCCCTGACAAAAATTATGTAAATGTGATATAATTAAAGACTACGTAAAACACTAATTAAATTTTAAGAATACAAATACTCTACCAATTAAGGTCTTACAATAATCAGTAAAAACTGTTCATACTGGCAAGAAGAGTATGTATATATATACACACACGCAATCAACATCAATAAAAGCAAAAACAAAAGTTTGTTCATTGAGTATAAACAAAATACCTGTATCTATAAAACTATAGGTTATATATTCACAAATACCAAGGGGGGGGGGGAACAAAACAAAACAAAACACACACAAAAAAAAAAAAAAAAAAAAGTGATACATCACTCTAGATATTCCATTAGCATCATTTCTATTAACTTCCTACAAAATATTTTGACAGACGGTTTCTCTTTAATATCTAAGGGTAATGAATTCCATATTCTAGAACCGTAGAATGAAAATGACCTCTTTCCATGCTCAATCTTAACTTTTGGTAAAATGAGACTTTTGCTATCTTTTTGTCTCGTATGATACATGTGATCGAAAAACTGGCAATATTCATATACAGAATGGGGAAGTTGTTGATGTATTAACTTATACATGAAGGTAGCTGTTTGAAACCTGTGAAACTTGTAAATATCTAAGATTTTCAAAGCGAGAAATAAAGGCGCAGACGGTGTCATAAATCCACTAAAGGTAATAGCCCTAACAATCATTTTCTGTATAATGAATATTCTGTCAACAAATGAACTATACGCACATCCCAATACTTCAAGGCCATAGGAAATGTGTGGCTGAACAAAAGAATGATACAACAATAATAGTATGTAACGTGGAACAAAGTGCCTCAACCGATACACAATTGGAACTTTTTTGCGGAGCACTGTACATGTTCTATTTATATGATTCTTCCAGGTTAAATAATTATCAATGTGAATCCCAACAAAGGATGCAACTTCAACCTCATTCAGAATGTGGCCCTTCATTTTGATCAAACCTTCCGTATTTCCCCGTTTTC
This sequence comes from Heliocidaris erythrogramma, assembly GCA_025617745.1. Lineage (NCBI taxonomy): Eukaryota > Metazoa > Echinodermata > Echinoidea > Camarodonta > Echinometridae > Heliocidaris > Heliocidaris erythrogramma. The sequence continues at coordinate 4,404,772 of CM046856.1, forward strand.
TTTTGGATTTAATCACCATATAATTTGTTTTATTGATATTTATTGTTATTTTCATTGCATCACACCAATCACTTATATAAGTCAAATTTTTGGTAATGTCTGATAAGGAGGGAAATGCTTGGAAAATATTTGAATCATCTGCAAATAGTCTGAAATTAAAATAGGTAGATGATTTAGGTAAGTCATTAATGTATATTAAAAACAGCGTTGGTCCCAAGACAGATCCTTGAGGAACCCCACATACAATTGGTGAAAGCGAGGAAGTTGCACCATTGTGGTGTACATATTGAGACCTACAATGCAAGTAATCTCTAAACCATTTCAATGCGAGTCCACGAACACCATAATTATGTAGTTTAGATAATAATATAGTGTGATTGATAGTATCAAAAGCTTTCGCAAAATCAATGAAAATACCAACAGTTGTTCTTCCTTCATCTTGATAATGTATCAGTTGATTTATCAAGTTTATTACTGATAGTTTGGTACTATACTTTTCCCTGAAACCATATTGATGCTTATACAATATGCTGTTTCTTTCCAGGAAACTCACCAAGCGATTATTAACCAATTTTTCAAAAATCTTACTTAAAACTGGTAAAACCGATATGGGTCTATAATTACCTGGTTGATTTTTGGCACCCTTTTTAAAGACTGGACTCACTTTCGCAATTTTCATTGAATTTGGAAATTGCCTGATTGTAATGATAAGTTGAATACAAATGAAAGTGGCTGAGATATATAGTCAGCACCATCACAAATAAGGTTCATCGGGACATTATCATGCCCACACGCCTTTTTTTCTATCAGAGTCTTTCAACACATTTTCTATTTCATTCTTAGTAATTGGAAGGCAGAAAAACGATTCTTGAACAGGATGACATAGATAATGATCAAATTCCATATTGGCGTTCTGGATTTATTGAGCTAAACTATGACCAACATTAACAAAGAAATCATTAACAATTTCAGCAACTTCTTTAGGGTTATTTGATTCATGCTGTACACCATTTATATCATAGTTCAATTTCTCCACTGATGCTTTGCTACCATCTTGTCTACCTAATAATTCATTGATTGTATTCCAAGTTTTACAAGCATTACATTTGTGCTTCGGGAATAAGTTCTCATAATGTATTTGTTTTGCCTTACGCAAAGTTGTTAACATATTTCTATATTTCTTATACTTTAAATGCACATCAGGATGAAAGTTTGATTTGAGGACCTTAGAGTACAGTCGATGCTTTGTCTTAATCGATTTGTGAATTGCCTTTGTTATCCACGGTTTAGAATGTATTTTAGAATAAGATTTTGTAACAAGTGGTGCATGCTTATTACAAGTTTTTCATCAACAGAGCGAGAAACTTTGAGTATGCTTTGTCAACTTCTTTACATTCATATACCTCATTCCAAGGTAGAGATGCAAGATCTTCATGGAACGAAGACTTCTGATATCGTCTAAAATTCCTCATTGTTACCTGAGGAGATTTTGTACAAGATTTGGTGAGACATACATTCTTGAATAAGGCACAGACTGGAAAATGGTCTGAGACATCAGTAATTATTATCCCCGCACGAATATTACAGACATCTATATTCGTATAAATGTGATCAATTAGAGTTTTGGAGTATTTTGTAATACGAGTGGGTGCTGTTATAATCTGTTCAATACCTAAACATTGTAGAGGTGTTGTAAATGAGTTTACTAAATTATCATTTGAGTTTTCAATACCAATATCAACGTTAAAATCTCCCATCAGAATACAACTGTGTTTGTCTATCTTGCATTGGTGTAATACATTCAGCAAACTTTCCTGGAATTCATCTAGATTCGTGTTTGGTTTCCTGTATACAATTGCCACTATAAAAGATCTATTGCATATAGGGATATGCAACCAGAGAGATACTGCATGACAAACATTCATTTCCAGCACATTGTATTTGAAGTTTGATATTATGTATGCTCCTACACCACCCCATCTACCATTCCCACGACACGAATGTTCAAAATTTTAATTACGAACAGAAAATAAACTGTCCTCTTTTATTTGCCAAATTTCTGATAAACCAACAATACTGAATTCATGCTTAATAACATCTTGGTAGAATATTTTGAAACTCTCAAAGTTTCTATTTAAGGACCGAATATTGATATGCGAAACATCTAAAATTAACATTAGAACTGGAACAAGAAATAAAGTTATCATTAAAGATCACATTGCAAGAAAATTCCATCAAAATAAATATTGGCTTAATACTTATTATTGCATAGATGGCATAAATTATACAAGGTTATCCAAATTCAACGCTTGGAAACATTTGAATTAATGATTATCAATTATAAAACGGTAAAATACAGCCCCCGATATAGCAGCTGAAGAGCTCCTTGAACGCTGCTGAGATGTGTGACGACACACGAAGGACCAGTCCTGTCTAAGCAGACGATGTCCCATAACATCTTACACATTTTTCAGTGCCTGTTTTGTCATCTCCTCTTCACTTATTTCTCTTACTTGACTAGCGTCAGTCTTAATGTTAGTCTGTTGCCTCACTCTTAACTTCGTGTATGGTATTATTTTGATGAAAAATGCAGCGTTAAATAAATAAAGGAATCAGTTACTTGTAAACAAAATAAGACGCCATTGTATTTTCAGCTGCTTGCACCGGGGCACGTTCGACGTTTCAAGAGGGAACGAATACAATCTGTGATATTATTCGGAGGGCTTTTGAAATTTGAAAATGGGGTTTATTTCATTGATCATTGACCCTTCTCCGGTGTATTTACAATCAAACGGTTTTAGTTATCAGAATCAGTTTCACTTTCCCTTTTAGAATGGTGTGAAATAAGGTCATGTTAAATATACCAAACTCTTTATAATTTGATAAATAATTGCATTGCAATTACGTTCATTCATTATAGGACGTGGTCTGCTTAAGCAGGATCGATCCCTAGTGTGACGACATCAAAACATCGCTATATTTCTGGCGAATCCTCGGATATTCCAGATGCTTAGAAGAGCTTTTATTTATGTTGTTTTTATAATCATCAGATACGCAGTTGACATACAACTTATACGATTGCCATTTGTAAGCTTCCCAGTTTCTAGTGATACATTAATTGCCATATTTGTGATTTTCTTGCAATGTGATCTTTAAATTCCTCGGGCGACCATGCAAAAGACTGAATTGTGTTAGATGAATAATTATCGTCAGTATATATCATTATCACAGATAGTTCATATAATTGTATTGATCAGTAAAGGAAATTATTGCTTCTTAATCTTGACCAGGTCTGCTTCAGAAGCGATCAATATAGCAGCAGAATCAGCACTTTTCTTCACTAGGATTTTCCCATTGTTTGTCCATAGGAAGCGGTAGCCTGCCTCCTTTCTTGCTATGCCAGCTTTGCAGAGAAGTTGTTTTGTAGTGGGCAACAAGTTCTCATTTATGTAAATGTTCTGTACGGACCTCAGACCAAGCTCAAGGTCTTTCACTTTCATGTCTTTTAGGCCCTTACGTAGTTTGTATACTTTATCCCGCGCCTTCGTTGTGGCAAAACGCACAAAAATAGGCCTGCTACTCCTTGGTTTTCTCTCTGAATCTCCTCCCTCTGTTTCCAAACAGGTGTCACCTGATTTACTTATATTGTGAGGGGCAGAATGAGGAGTCGTTTATATTTTTGTCCACTCTCTTTGTCCGTCATTTTCATGTAGTGGAGTAATTTTACGAATATGGCCTCACACAAATTGCAACAGAAAATATCTTAAGTGCCCTAATCTCATGAATATGCACTCTATAACATATAAAAAGTCCTAAGGAATCCGAGTGGTAGAAGATATTCAAAAATGCCGAAATCTGTGATAATCATTTTCCATTTTCCATTGTGAAGAGTAAAATGAGAAATTGTTTAATTTATCCTCTCTTTCTTTGTCCGTCATGTTCATAGTGATTGAATAGGCCATTTTCGTAATGCATTCAGATTTAATGCTTACCTCTTTGTCAAACTCCGAGTAACGAACTATTACATCCACCTGATACAAGTCATTGTATTTCAATAGGTTCGAATAAAAATTATGTAACTATGAAAAATTCACCCTTTTCCTCTGTAAATGTAAACTAAACTCATCCTTTTCCATTTGTAGAAATTGATGACACAGAGTTTCTGTCATTATTCTCATCCACCTGCCAATTTGAGGATACATTCAGTCATGATGTTGATGAAATTTATGCAGGAAATGACCCGGATGAGCATCCCGGCTCCACCCATGTGAAATATTATTTGTCCTCTGAATTTAATGAAATAATGGACCGTTCGGTAGCAGAAAACTTTAGCATGACCCACTTTAACGCAAGTAGCTAATATCGCAATTTTTATCAAATACATAGCTTTCTCTCAAATATCAGATTTTGTTTCTCAGTAATAGGCATATCAGAAACGTGGATCAATTCCACCTCTCATGTTCCCTTCTCAATAGACTGCTTCTGTAATGTATACAAATTTATGCACATATATTCTCTGAGCACCTAGTGACAAGCTATTCCATGAACATGCTTTTTATAACTGAGCTTCAATGCTTGGAATCCAGTTTGCATATATTATTTGTTGCTATGCCCGGCTTTCAGGTTGTCAAGAACAACCTTTGTTTGAAAGGTATGCATAAAATTTGCACACATTACCGAAGTGGTCTATTGAAGGCTACGAATTTGTATAATGTCGACCAACCGCTGGTCGTGGCGGTGGAGTTGGTCTGTTTATCCCGGAGGATATGAACTTTAAAGTTTGTGATTTTCCGAGCATTGTGAAGGTGTTGATTTTTTTAATGTATTGAAATCTAGGGTCTCTTATTTACCTCTATTTTTTAACATAAACTGATGAATTACAATGAAGTAAATCACAAACGCGTCTTCTTTATGGGTGACTTGAACATTGATTTGTTGAAAAAATCTGAAAGCCAACAAATACTTGACTTTGTCAACTCTGTAATATCACGTGGATTTTATCCAATTATAAATAGGTCCACGCGCGTCAATAGTAGATCGTCTACAATAATGATAACATCTTCACGAATGTTTTTAGTCGTTCTCCTCTGTCGGGTGTCTTTATAACAGACATTTCAGACCATTTCCCAACCTTTTATATATCCCTTTTTTCTGACATCCCGAAAAACAATAGGCAAAGAGCACACACATATAGAAACATCTCCCCCGCTAACCTCAATTCTTAGGGGATGCACCACGCGGTTCTGGTATGATCGAATCTCTTTGGGTACCACGTTGTGTAGCGCCATCTCACGTCCACTAGAGCACAACCCCAGAGTTATGAATGCAGTCAGTGTAGGTAGTCATTCCCAATGCATGGAACAGTGCAGTGTTATTACGCATGGTGTGCATGCACTGCTGCTCACGCTCGTGCTAAGCTAGCCCTGACAATTACAAGCGCAGTGGCTATAGCGCTAGCTCCCGCGGCTTTAGAACTTGATTTTATTTCTTCCTAAAAAACATCACATCATCGTTACTGTATTTTAGCTGTCAAACTTTCAAACTTAGACAATGGTGGAAGGTGATGGTCGATACGGAAATTTACTGTAAGGGAAAGGAAGTAAAAGTTGAAAGAGCACGATATCGTGCAATACAGAAGTCGGGGGACGGGAAGGCCGCTGATCTGTGTACATGGCCATCTGTGTACAACTGGGCGTTGTGGCGTGCGCCTGTAATCCAGCTACCAGTGGAAGTTATAAACTGATTCAGCGGACCCAGGTTCGAAACTGAGTCACGTCTTTCGGATGGTGACGTTAAAGGTCGGTCCCAGACGTAAATAATCATATCTGATTGATACACGTCTGTAAAAACCCAATTACACACACACACGATCAAGATCGAGATTAGAACATCTGAGATCAAGATCAGATATGTCCAAGTGAACGATTTTAAAAGCTTTTTCTTTTGGTAATAACAATGTTGATCTCAAGCGATCTCGAAAATTCCGAGAACAGAAGCTCCGAGATCAAGATCAAGATCAAGACCAACACCTTCGAGATCAAGATCGATCTCGAGGTACCCAACATAATTCAAAAGAAGGCAATAAGTATCTGTATGAAAGCGGACTATAACGCATCAACCTCTCAGTTATTCAATTCATTAAGTGCACTTAATTTGCCAGACATTACAAAGTTCAAATTGCTTCGATTATGCAACGCTATCACTCAAAAACTTTATCAACATATTTAATGAACATGTTCTCAATTAAAGACCTCAGCCTGTCCGAATTTTGAAATATACCCTTTATTCATCCACGGGGAGCTATATATTTTCTGAACAAATTGAACTTCATGAGATTCTGTTTCCTGTGGAATGAGTAACAGCGTCCCGAATGTTGAGCCCCGGTGGTTTGGGCCCCGTCTCTGAGGAACGCTACTTTGCGGGGGGTGAAAATTTGATGACGACTTATCGTGTAGACGCACTCGGAGCTGTATACATGACATGTCGTCACACGTCTAGCGACCCCCTGCAGTGTTACGCCATAGGGAGGGGGCGGACCAAAAAAATTATCTTTTTTATTTTTTATGGATAAACGGAGACGAAAATTTATGAATAACCAGGGTAATTATATTCTTTGTTTACTAAGCTTTACGTCAATATATGGTTGTTTTTGGTCAGGCTGAGGTCTTTAAATGTAACATTCACAGCCACTATACTAGATCTAGATTTCACAGATGGACCTTCTCAACTCATAGATCAAGATATTCAGTTCGACACACCGGCCCCAATTTATGGAATGATTTGGACTTGAGCATATTTAATAAACATTTTAATAATACATTTAAAAAACAATACAAACAGTTTCTATTAATCGATCGTTGATTACTTAGAAATGACCAGTTTTTCTAGTTTTGTTTTGTTTGTTTTATTCTGTTTTTCTTTAAGTGTTTATGCGTTAAGTTTTGAATTTTATCTATGTTTTCATTACTCGGGACTTGCCAAATACTGTAATTATTTAAATAATCGAGATGTTCTGGGTGTGTGCGAGTTTACAAACCTATATCTTGGCTTTTCCAGTACATGCCCAATTTCCATTCATTTTTTCCAAATTATCATATTGCAATTACGTACGTTGTACCAATAATTTATTTATCATTACTTTGTTTCTTTGCCAGTCTCTGTGAATTTTTTATTATGTTTTTTAACTTGTTTTATTTGTTTGTTCGTTTGCTTGTTTTCGTTTGTATCATTTTAATGAATTGGAAATAAATACTGAATTGAATTGATTGAATTGAATTGAATTGAATAGTCAGAATGCAGATTCCATAATTAAATGTTGCTAGGTTGCATGGGCAAGTCAAAATGTTTGTCCTTCCTAACAACGCCTAATACATGTAACTTACATTCTGACTACTAAAAAAAAAAAAAATTTAAAGGTGAATGTAATAGTTTGTCACTAGGCAAACGTGTATAACTTGAAACATTACGAAATGGCCTATCTGAGCGGGAGGTGAGCTAGTTGATCGCGCAGTAAGAAAATACTACTCGTTTTGATTAAAACATATTTTATGATGCCTCTAGGCATTTTTCTTTATTCATGGGGTTAATTCCCAAGAGAAAATGAAGAGTTAAGTTTGTGGAATATCGTACTATGCTTAAACACTAATATTTATGCTGCTCCATGGCTTTTGTGAATATCATTGGGACGATAATAGTTCGATAGAAATATGATTTTTAAAGATAGTCAAAGGTCCATATATTCTATTTGATACAAGGGTATCCTAGTTCCCTAGGTTCCTTGTTAAAGTAGAACGTTGATGATTTTAAATATTGGCTTAATACTTATTATTGCATAGATGGCATAAATTAAACAAGGTTATCCAAATTCAACGCTTGGAAACATTTGAAGTAATGATTATTATCAATAATAAAACGGTAAAATACAGCCCCCGATATAGCAGCTGAAGAGCTCCTCGAACGCTGCTGAGATATGTGACGACACACCCTGGACCAGTCCTGGCTAAGCAGACGATGTCCCATAACATCTTACACATTTTTCAGAGCCTATTTTGTCATCTCCTCTTCACTTATTTCTCTTCCTTCACTAGCGTCAGTCTTAATGTTAGTCTGTTGCCTCACTCTTAACTTCGTGTATGGTATTATTTTGATGAAAAATGCAGCGTTAAAAAAATAAAGGAATCAGTCACTTGTAAACAAAATAAGACGCCATTGTATTTTCAGCTGTTTGCACCGGGGCATGTTCGGCGTTTCAAGAGGGAACGAATACCATCCTGCTATTATTCGGAGGGCTTTTCAATTTGAAAGTGGGGTTTATTTCATTGATCATTGACCCTTCTCCTATGTATTTACAATCAAACGGTTTTAGCTATCAGAATCAGTTTCACTTTCCCTTTATAATGGTGTGAAATAAGGTCATGTTTAAATACACCAAACTCTTTATAATTTGATAAATAATTGCATTGCAATTACGTTCATTCATTATAGGACGTCGTCTGCTTAAGCAGGATCGATCCCGAGTGTGACGACATCAAAACATCGCTATATTTCTGGCGAATCCTCGGATATTCCAGATGCTGAGAAGAGCTTTTATTTGTGTTGTTTTTATAATCACCAGATACGCAGTTGACATAAAACTTATAAGATTGCCATCTGTAAGCTTCCCAGTTTCTAGTGATACATTAATTGCCATATTTGTGATTTTCTTTGAATATCTACTTTAACTTGTGTAATATTTGAGGGAAGTAAACCTCTCTTCCAAAGTGATTTGATGAATTTCGGAAAAGCCTGTAGCGAACAGTTCTGTTCATATATACTAAAGGGCGTCATGTAGTTACGGTGTGGGGGCAAATATGAAGAAGAATAAGAAGAAGGAGAGACAAAGAGAGAGAGAGAGAGAGAGAGAGATAGATTCAGGCTTTTCCAACAGAGGCCCCAGCGGGGTCATCCCAGTAGACCGACAGCCTACGAGATCGATGGCCCACGAGACCAAAAGTTCAAAAAGTCCCGTGAGACCGACAGCCCATGAGACCGAAAATGTGAAATAACGAAATGCATCAGCAAAGATAGAAAAGGAAGATAGAAGCAGGAAAATAAAAGAAATGCATCATGAATACATACAGAGAAGAGGACATGAAAAGAAAAGCAGAGAAATACATGTGTGGAAGGGTAGAAAGACAAGACAACAGAAAGAATCGCACCCCCACCCGCTCCCCCGGTGAAAATTTGCTCTCAAATTAAAAGGCCACATAGAATAGACCAGTTCATAGTTAGTACATGTCACAAATGAACACAAATGTCCACATATCTTTTAAACATGGATTGGTCCCTTTTACAATGGGTTTTACAATAACTACAGATGACCTTTGTCTGCTATAATATATTCGCACATTTAAGTTAACACACGTAGGCTTGATGAGCTTGTTAGCGACAGTCAATTTCAATTTGTAGGGAACCAAATTGCTAATTTCGTTTATTCAGTTCAATGGAGTTGGCATGAAATTGGAATCACGGGGTCCGTCTGTTATAATGTTTTGTTGGTTTGTTTGTTGGGGGGGGGGGGGTCAGTGGGTCAGTAGACTATTTTATTTTGAAGGGTATCACTAACATTAGCATTTCCGTCTATCGTAAGGAATTGTTAAAATCTCAAGTCATCATGTTGTGGTATGGTTATTTTTTTCCAAATTAAGAGACTAATGGGGTGTTGCAAGAAAGTTGCAATCAATTGCCAATTGTAAAGCAAATTAGAACAACCATTCTGAATAGTTCAGGGTCTGCCCATTCAAGAAGATGCGCTTGCAACAATGATTTTGATTGGTCAGTACCGATCAGTTGCAACTTGCAATCAATCGCAACTTTCTTGCAACACCCCATAAGACTGGTCACAAATATCTTCCGCATTAATTAGGAAAATTAAAATTCTATAGCTTTTTCTATCAAAATTCTCCATATTTTTATATAACTGTGAAGATAGGAATATAAATTTGTCAGACTTATACAGTTATATCAAAGGTGGAGGCTATCTTTTATCAAAACAAGGCTATCGACAGGGGCGTATCCAGGATTTCCCAATAGGGGGGGGGGGCGCCAGGAATTATTGATCACCGTCATGGGGGAGGGTCTTTGGAAAACTTTTGCTTCTGAAGAAGGGCTGAGATGCAAAATAGTGCTATATGTGACCAATTTTGAAGCCTATTTAATGAACAATATTTTCAATTGGTACGAGGATTTTTTTTTTTTGCTAGTTTTTTTTTTCGACGGCCAATAGGGGGGGGGGGCGCCTGTTGCGCCCCCCGCCTCCCCCTGGATACGCCACTGATCGGCTTTCAGTTTTCATAATTAATACCGAGATATTTGTGACCAATTTTAGTCATGTATTTGTGGCCTGGGTTACTTGCAATTTCCATGTTCTTTACTATACAGTCCTAACTCTGTCTCCATCTAAATATATCTACTATGCTTTTTATCCCTTTATCTTTCTTTTTAACATGTATCAGGATACCATCAATTATTTTCCACCACTTTCATTTCGTTTACTCCTAAAAGATATGAAACAGATGTTTGAAAATAATTCTAATCTGGAAGCAATAGCAGTAAGACATTTCTTTCTTTCTTTCTTTTTTATTTATTGTGGTATAAAAAAACATTGTACATGGCAGCCTTGCGGCTGAATTGAATACAATTTACATTAATAATGGCACAAGCATACTGCATAAAGACAATAGTATTGAAAAGACATTAAAAATAGTACATCCATCACAAAACAAGCATGACAATAGGTACACCTTGTTCAAGGAATATTGATGGGTGGGATAAAGAAAGTGGGTAATGGATGTGAAAAAAATTAAGGTTTTATAATATGACTTAAGCAAATTCATAGGAAGAATATATTGTTGAATAAATTATAATCAGTGCTAAAATCTGGTTTGCATGCTTCAGAATATAATTTATGATTCTAAATCCAACCAGCTTTCACTTCAAATCTTATTTATTTCCATAAGTAATTATTTTTGCTTAATGATTTCCTCAAATTGGTATTGTTTGTTTTTTTGTTTTTTAGTCTGATAACATCTCCGGAATAATAATGGCTATAGACAAGAACGATTTGTACAACGAGCTTTCAGAGATGTTTCCGGTTAGAAAGTACCACGACTTTTGCAATAAAATGGGTACTGACTTTTCTGTATCTGAAAGTATACTCACAACCTCCAAACAGGATTATAGTGAGGCCTTAAAAATACTTTTCAGAAAATGGGAAGGCGAAAATCCCCCAGAAGGAGTCAGCAGGGACAAACTTGAAGGTGCCCTAACAAGCGCAGACGTCGGTGGACTGCTGTGCCCCATTGTGAAGAAGCACTATGAGACAGGTATTTCTTATCATGACATTTGTTATCATGCTGAATATTCAGCGTGTAAATGTTACATGTTTAAACGAAATCAAGTCCAAAAGAAAACGGTTTTTATTTTACATTACAAACAAACAAATTTGAAGTGTGCGATAAAGTACTGCAAGCTTGGTGTTCATAAACAACAAACGAACAGGGTTAATCACATCAGGTGGCACGGGCTAGTTGTGCCTCCCTCTCCCCCCCCCCCCCCCCCGCCCGCCCAAAAAAAAGCACTTAACAATCTTTATCAAAATTTATGCAATATTTATGGCTAATTTTTCGAAAAAATTATGGTGCTTTAACTAAACTTCATCACGCTTGTGGTAGTTTACAACGCTTCAAATTCGCTTGTTCGTAATGTGAAAATGTGTATTTTCTTTAATCCCAACTGATCTATCACGGATTTTGATCTACCCTCTCAGCACCTCACTTTTCCTCATGACATTCAAACATTCGTGAATTTCCCAAAACCCGCTATGCTCGAATCGAGGAATGCCTTTCTGAATCTGCCCTAGCGAAGAGAAGCCCAAAATGATCAATAATTATATTTCGTGTGATTAGGAAAGTAAAAGGTAACTTATGAAGAAAATGAGAAGTTCAAAATCTTGTATTTCTGGATAACCCAGAGTGTCAAAGATAGTTTATTATTAAATTTATTGGTATGAGTGTATCTATTTCGTTATCGTTGGTGTGTTTAGGGTTTCTTTCTTTTCTTTTCTTTTTTTTTTTTTGGGGGGGGGGGGCGGTGTATCAGTAAGTTAGATTGATAGATAATTATTGAAATGACACCCTCGCAAATACTGAAAACCTTGCCTATTGATTATTGGATTTCGTGAAAGGTAAAATTTGATGTTACCAAATTTGACCTGACCATTGTTGATTATCTTGCAACATTAGTAATGTTCAATATCATTCTGATATCCAATAGTCTTTTGAATTTATTTTTGAACCCGTCAGGAAGCACAGGCAGTGTGAGACATAGAGACAAAGGTAATAATTCTCTTTATTATTTATGCCTTTCTTTTGTAAACTGATAGGCTGTTCACAATGAGGATGAGTACAACAAATTAGTGTACTGAATTTTAATCCTATATTGAAGTAAAACCTGGTTAATAACCTAAGACATAAGAATTCAATGAGCTGTGAAATATGTTTTTGAGAACATTTATAGTGATCCTAAAGATAGAGATAGTGAGCATTGACGAAGTGTTGAGAAGATCGAAAAGAAAACCAATTCTCTTATGAGCTCAGGAATTATGGGGCACTTACATGAGAATCGGGGGGGGGGGGGGGCTGGGCTGGAGAATTGGAAAGTGCTGAGAGTAATGGCTAGCAAGAGAGTAAGAGTGTGGATCAACATCAGATGATTATGGTACCATGATCGAGGGAAGAGAGATAGAGGGGGAGGGAGAGAGAGAGAATGAGAGAGAAATGGAGAGAAATTCATACTACATAAACTAATGAACTGTTTTATCGCTTTGGTTTTTTACCGATTATTAACATTTTTTGGGTTAATAAGAAAACTTTTCGGTGAATATAGTTGATGATGTACTTAACAATCTTTATCAAAATTTATGCAATATTTATGGCTAATTTTTCGAAAAAATTATGGTGCTTTAACTAAACTTCATCACGCTTGTGGTAGTTTACAACGCTTCAAATTCGCTTGTTCGTAATGTGAAAATGTGTATTTTCTTTAATCCCAACTGATCTATCACGGATTTTGATCTACCCTCTCAGCACCTCACTTTTCCTCATGACATTCAAACATTCGTGAATTTCCCCAAAACCCGCTATGCTCGAATCGAGGAATGCCTTTCTGAATCTGCCCTAGCGAAGAGAAGCCCAAAATGATCAATAATTATATTTCGTGTGATTAGGAAAGTAAAAGGTAACTTATGAAGAAAATGAGAAGTTCAAAATCTTGTATTTCTGGATAACCCAGAGTGTCAAAGATAGTTTATTATTAAATTTATTGGTATGAGTGTATCTATTTCGTTATCGTTGGTGTGTTTAGGGTTTCTTTCTTTTCTTTTCTTTTTTTTTTTTTTTGGGGGGGGGGGGCGGTGTATCAGTAAGTTAGATTGATAGATAATTATTGAAATGACACCCTCGCAAATACTGAAAACCTTGCCTATTGATTATTGGATTTCGTGAAAGGTAAAATTTGATGTTACCAAATTTGACCTGACCATTGTTGATTATCTTGCAACATTAGTAATGTTCAATATCATTCTGATATCCAATAGTCTTTTGAATTTATTTTTGAACCCGTCAGGAAGCACAGGCAGTGTGAGACATAGAGACAAAGGTAATAATTCTCTTTATTATTTATGCCTTTCTTTTGTAAACTGATAGGCTGTTCACAATGAGGATGAGTACAACAAATTAGTGTACTGAATTTTAATCCTATATTGAAGTAAAACCTGGTTAATAACCTAAGACATAAGAATTCAATGAGCTGTGAAATATGTTTTTTGAGAACATTTATAGTGATCCTAAAGATAGAGATAGTGAGCATTGACGAAGTGTTGAGAAGATCGAAAAGAAAACCAATTCTCTTATGAGCTCAGGAATTATGGGGCACTTACATGAGAATCGGGGGGGGGGGGCTGGGCTGGAGAATTGGAAAGTGCTGAGAGTAATGGCTAGCAAGAGAGTAAGAGTGTGGATCAACATCAGATGATTATGGTACCATGATCGAGGGAAGAGAGATAGAGGGGGAGGGAGAGAGAGAGAATGAGAGAGAAATGGAGAGAAATTCATACTACATAAACTAATGAACTGTTTTATCGCTTTGGTTTTTACCGATTATTAACATTTTTTGGGTTAATAAGAAAACTTTTCGGTGAATATAGTTGATGATGTACTTAACAATCTTTATCAAAATTTATGCAATATTTATGGCTAATTGTTCGAAAAAATTATGGTGCTTTAACTAAACTTCATCACGCTTGTGGTAGTTTACAACGCTTCAAATTCGCTTGTTCGTAATGTGAAAATGTGTATTTTCTTTAATCCCAAATGATCTATCACGGATTTTGATCTACCCTCTCTGCACCTCACTTTTCCTCATGACATTCAAACATTCGTGAATTTCCCCAAAACCCGCTATGCTCGAATCGAGGAATGCCTTTCTGAATCTGCCCTAGCGAAGAGAAGCCCAAAATGATCAATAATTATATTTCGTGTGATTAGGAAAGTAAAAGGTTACTTACGAAGAAAATGAGAAGTTCAAAATCTTGTATTTCTGGATAACCCAGAGTGTCAAAGATAGTTTATTATTAAATTTATTGGTATGAGTGTATCTATTTCGTTATCGTTGGTGTGTTTAGGGTTTCTTTCTTCTTTTTTTTTTCTTTTTTTTTTTTTTTTGGGGGGGGGCGGTGTATCAGTAAGCTAGATTGATAGATAATTATTGAAATGACACCCTCGCAAATACTGAAAACCTTGCCTATTGATTATTGGATCTCGTGAAAGGTAAAATTTGATGTTACCAAATTTGACCTGACCATTGTTGATTATCTTGCAACATTAGTAATGTTCAATATCATTCTGATATCCAATAGTCTTTTGAATTTATTTTTGAACCCGTCAGGAAGCACAGGCAGTGTGAGACATAGAGACAAAGGTAATAATTCTCTTTATTATTTATGCTTTCTTTTGTAAACTGATAGGCTGTTCACAATGAGGATGAGTACAACAAATTAGTGTACTGAATTTTAATCCTATATTGAAGTAAAACCTGGTTAATAACCTAAGACATAAGAAATCAATGAGCTGTGAAATATGTTTTTTGAGAACATTTATAATGATCCTAAAGATAGAGATAGTGAGCATTGACGAAGTGTTGAGAAGATCGAAAAGAAAACCAATTCTCTTATGAGCTCAGGAATTATGGGGCACTTACATGAGAATCGGGGGGGGGGGCTGGGCTGGAGAATTGGAAAGTGCTGAGAGTAATGGCTAGCAAGAGAGTAAGAGTGTGGATCAACATCAGATGATTATGGTACCATGATCGAGGGAAGAGAGATAGAGGGGGAGGGAGAGAGAGAGAATGAGAGAGAAATGGAGAGAAATTCATACTACATAAACTAATGAACTGTTTTATCGCTTTGGTTTTTTACCGATTATTAACATTTTTTGGGTTAATAAGAAAACTTTTCGGTGAATATAGTTGATGATGTACTTAACAATCTTTATCAAAATTTATGCAATATTTATGGCTAATTGTTCGAAAAAATTATGGTGCTTTAACTAAACTTCATCACGCTTGTGGTAGTTTACAACGCTTCAAATTCGCTTGTTCGTAATGTGAAAATGTGTATTTTCTTTAATCCCAAATGATCTATCACGGATTTTGATCTACCCTCTCTGCACCTCACTTTTCCTCATGACATTCAAACATTCGTGAATTTCCCCAAAACCCGCTATGCTCGAATCGAGGAATGCCTTTCTGAATCTGCCCTAGCGAAGAGAAGCCCAAAATGATCAATAATTATATTTCGTGTGATTAGGAAATTAAAAGGTAACTTATGAAGAAAATGAGAAGTTCAAAATCTTGTATTTCTGGATAACCCAGAGTGTCAAAGATAGTTTATTATTAAATTTATTGGTATGAGTGTATCTATTTCGTTATCGTTGGTGTGTTTAGGGTTTCTTTCTTCTTTTTTTTTTCTTTTTTTTTGGGGGGGGGGGGGCGGTGTATCAGTAAGTTAGATTGATAGATAATTATTGAAATGACACCCTCGCAAATACTAAAAACCTTGCCTATTGATTATTGGATCTCGTGAAAGGTAAAATTTGATGTTACCAAATTTGACCTGACCATTGTTGATTATCTTGCAACATTAGTAATGTTCAATATCATTCTGATATCCAATAGTCTTTTGAATTTATTTTTGAACCCGTCAGGAAGCACAGGCAGTGTGAGACATAGAGACAAAGGTAATAATTCTCTTTATTATTTATGCCTTTCTTTTGTAAACTGATAGGCTGTTCACAATGAGGATGAGTACAACAAATTAGTGTACTGAATTTTAATCCTATATTGAAGTAAAACCTGGTTAATAACCTAAGACATAAGAATTCAATGAGCTGTGAAATATGTTTTTTGAGAACATTTATAGTGATCCTAAAGATAGAGATAGTGAGCATTGACGAAGTGTTGAGAAGATCGAAAAGAAAACCAATTCTCTTATGAGCTTAGGAATTATGGGGCACTTACATGAGAATCGGGGGAGGGGGCTGGGCTGGAGAATTGGAAAGTGCTGAGAGTAATGGCTAGCAAGAGAGTAAGAGTGTGATTATTTAAAAGTAGTTGGATTATCTATCAATTTGAATTAGAATTATAAGTATTCGGGAAAATTATCAATTCTGTGGCAGAGAAAGTTAGTGTTCTTTACAATACGAGTATTAATACTGACATCCTAACTAACATCATGCATGTCATAAATAGAGGGAAAATTTCAAAGAATTCCATTCCATTGCCACCACCCATATATCATTCCATCACATTTGGGACTGACTGTTCAAAGTGTATAACAGTTGTATTATCTTCTCCTATACATACAGGTAAAGATTCGAGTGGAGGAGAAGCAGATGGAGGATTGTACTTTAAAGAAAATATGAATAAGACCGAGAAGGAAACAAATAGGACCCGTCGAGTGAAAATTACCAAGTCATATGCCTTGGCCATTGTGATAGCCATCTTTGTATGGACCATGATATTACTTTATGTGCTTTATGCTTTTGGTTTCTTGGCTTTTGGTTTCAAGGTTTGAAAATGAGAAAAAAAAAGTGTCAAGTGATCATGAAATAGATAGAGAGAGGGGGGGGGGGGAGGGGAAGGGGGTAGGGCAAAAAGTCTTATGGGGTGTTGCAAGAAAGTTGCAATCAATTGCAAATTGTAAAGCAAATTAGAACAAATTAGAAATTAGAACAAATTAGAACAACTTTCTTGCAACACCCCATTAGTCAGATAATAGTAAGTGGAAGAGGAGCAGAAGGAGGAGTGTACATTTCAGAAAATATAAATGAGACCGGGAAGGGAGAAATAGGGACCGCCTACTGAGAATCGGCAGTTCACCTGCCTTAATCGCTTTGGCAACCATCATTCTATTTTACGCTGGGCTTCGGTATTTGGGTTACTCTATCAAGGAAGATTGAAAATGACCAATAACTGTTGAGTGATCGTGAGAGAGATAGATAAAGCGGGAATGAGAGAGAGAGAGGGGGGAAGGAGGGAGAGAGAGACAGAGAGAGAGAGAGGGGGGGGGGGCACATTCTTAGTCATATTGGCTAAACTCTCATTGGCGAGGCCTTTCTCTCGCATGACGCTATTTAAAACTTATCCAGTGAGCTTGTAAAAAAAAACCAAAAAAACAAAAAAAATTTTTTAAAAGTAATCGGGCAAGTAGAAAGTTGAGTTCCTGTCATATATTGCATTGTGAGTTAACGGGAAATATTGCTTACCCATGTAAGAATAATTGTGACTTGTGAGGTTTCGGAATCATCAAATCAAGTTCAAGTTCAAATTTAAGTGCGCGTTATTTTATATTCCCATTTCATAGTTCATTTTAATACGTATTAATTATTGTCGGTTTGTTTACAAGAATTAATAATGAAAACAACTTTGGATTACTTGTAACTTGTAAAGAATGACTAACAAAATTGGAAATGAGGATATGAAGGAGCCTAAACTTCCTAAAGTAAATAAGTTTGTTGGTTATAGGCTCAAGAGAGTAATAAAATATAAGTCTTACAAGGGTGTGAGAAAGAACAAGAAACAGTTGAAGATAAGTTTAAGTAAAACAACTACATGTATTATTAAAAGTTTCATCAAATGTGAATGAATAATCAGCGAAGGATACTTAAGCGCAAATTAAAACAAAAAGTATGGATTTAAGCACGGAAAAGCATATAGTTATCGAAATGAAATTGATAATTGTATAATCGCTATAATGTACACACTACCCATGCGCAATGGCAATGTCGTAAGTCATACCGTGATTGGGTCGTGATTTTTATGTACGTAGATATGTATAATAATTAAATTTAACACTTCAGCGAAAAAAACTGGGTTATGACGGCAAGATTTCGGTATTACATTGAATGAATTTTAACAAAAGAAGAAGATTGGAATGAATAGAAAGGAGTCCATTTTTTGAGTATGATCCTGATGGCATCAATACTTTAATACAGTGTATTAACAATTATGAGATGGGTTGGAAGACTCTATCACATAACTGTCGAAGATCACTAAAAGTAATATTTATTTGAGCAAAAAATGTTCGTGTACGAGTATGATGGAAGAGACTACTTTGACGGGTGGGGATATTGATGGATACTGCTATTTCTTACAAAAAGTGTAGCGATTACAGCCGGTTTTTCATTAACGGACATTTGGTACATATTCCTAGGTTATAGGCATATATGTCAGAAATATGTAAAAGTTTGTTCTCTAAAAATAGTGGACTGGTATGAGAGAGAAATCCAGCATGATTAATATTTCTAATTGCTCGTTTCTGGATAATTAAAATCTCGTCAATTAGGGTTTTCGACCCGTTACCCCAAGCAAGGATACCGTAATTAAGATAAGGTAATATGAGAGTAGAATATAAGGATAATAAGTTATGGAATGGAAATTTGTGCTTTAGTTTATTTAAAATACCTGAATTTCTAGACAATGGTTACATAAATTTACATGTACTTTCCAAGACAAATCACTGTCAATGTAAAGAACTTTAGTAGATTTGAACTGATCTAAGTTAGTTTTCTGTACATTTCCTTGTAGTGATTTCAGAGAATTACTAATGGCAGAAGTGCGGGGTTTTTTAGCATTCAGAGATAACCTGTTGGCATTTATCCAAGTTTGGATCATTTTTAGTTCATTATTTACAGTGTTAAGAAGAGTCTGTGGGTTGTGAATTAATGACATGATTTCAGCTGGAATTCGTTAATGTAAAGAATGAACAAGGGACCCAGAAGACATCCTTGAGGAACACCGCAAGATATCTGTCGTTGATAGGAATCCTGGCCATTGATACTAACATATTGTTTTCTATCTGTAAGGTAACTTCTGAACCACTCCAGGGCCTTTCCTCGAATCCAGAATGGGATAATTTGTACAGTAAAATATCATGGTTAATGGTGTCAAATGCCTTGGAGAAGTCCAGAAATATACCAACAGTATGAAATGTATTATTTATAGCATGGGCTACTTTGTCCAGGAGTTGTTGAGTGATTTTGTCTAAATCCAAATTGTGTGTCCGATAGGATATTAAAATTTGTAAGAAATCTCACTGACCAGAGTACATTAACTTTTCCAGTATTTTAGAAAGAGAAGTTAAAAGCGCAATGGTGCGGTAATAAACAGTATCTTGAGCTTTTCTTTTTTTTTTAAATGGGATAACCTTAGCTATTTTGGTCTTGTTTGGTACTATACCATGTGATACAGATAGATTAAAAATATGTGTCAGAGGGAACACTATTTCTCCAATTATCTGTTTAAGTAAAGAAATTGCCATCATACCCTGCACTTTTGTTTGTTTTCAAGTTGTTTACTATATCTATTACTTCATACTCTAAAATTGGATTTAAAAACAAGGAGTGAGGGTTTCGCGTTGTTCAGAATACAGGCCAAGCAAATTTATGATCTTTGGTTCAAGGCGACGAATCCATTTTTTTTTCCTCGACTTGTTTTCAGCTGGCAAAGTGTGATTAAAATAGTAACCGTATATCTCGGAGTTATAGATGAGAGTCTTACTTTGTAAAAACGCCCCCCCTGAAAATTTTTGTGAAAGATAGCATTTCTTTTAAGAACATTAGGCAATCCGTGTAACATTCTTATTATACCGTAGTTTGGCTATTGTGACGCATTTTGTAAATGTATATTAAACTGCATATTGCCTGTACACGCGAGCCGTCATTTGCTGACCTAGAACTGCGTCAGCGAACGTCTCTGATTTGTTATTTGAGAGTGACATTCGTACAAAAAGTTATATGATATTTTCCATGATTTAAACCAACAAAAAAAATGTAGCAATTTCTGTTGCCATGGTAACCGTTATTCCTGTAAATGTAATTTTTAATGATTAAAACACCCCAGATATATCTTTGAACGTATAGAATTCAGTGTGTAAATGTGAGTTAGATATAATAACTAGGCAGTTATGGTATTGTTTGTAAATCTAATACACCCAAATAAGATCAGGCGTGATTATTAATCTTTATCTTCATGGTAGTTTTAAAATCTTTATTTGTTTAGCCGATTTTCTCACTAAATGTGCCTAGAGATTTCTTTTTTTAAAAATATATTTATGTTTTTATTGAAAAATCAAAGCAAATTACAAAACAACAAATTACAAATAAATGATTTGAATGACAAACAAATTACAAAAGGCATCATAAACCCAATAAAAGCAAACCCCCCCCCCAAAAAAAAAGGGTAAAGATCAAGAATGCAGCTCCACGGTAAAAAAAAAAAAAAAAAAAAAAAAAAGGGAAAAGTGGGTTAACTATACCAATATAATGTAAGACTAAAAAAATAAACCCTTACCAACGGAAAAACCGGGACAAATAGACCCGAGAGGCGGAGCAATCCACACAAAAACAATCACCTACAACACAAAACACCCAACACCCCCTCCCTCTGACTCCCCTCCCTACCCATCCCGACCCTTATCATACTCTCCCACCCTCACACTCCCCATGCACACAATCAAACATACGGATTGCTCCGCCACCCGAGCCGACCCGTCCCAAGAACGTCGTGAAGGGGCAAGTAAACCTTGCATTTAAAAAATCAAAATAACCCATCAAACTTAAAAACAACATTATAGTCTAACAAAAAATCAACCAGTAAAGCCTCGAAGGAGCATTCTTAAAGTACATGTACAAAGAATGGCAATTAAAATTAAACTTTCGTTTAAATTCTAAAACTGATTAAATTCGAGCAAGTTACAATAGTTACAAGTGCTTATACTATTTTAAAGATGGTATAATAAAACAAAGATAGTAGCCAAAATAACAAATCGTTTGCTCAAAATGTGATCAAGTCAAGCATTGGAGGCCTAGAGATTTCTTTATTATTGCTAACTGGAACAACCAATATTAGCTTGCTCATGCTGAATGAAATATGCTGAGAGGGGGTATTTCTTTGAATATATGATGCATTAATTTAGAGGTATTCAACAAATTTATGAATAATACAATCTACCGCTCTGATAATATGTCATTTCTTTTTAAATCTAATGTCGTAACCTCAGTGGCTTCAATGTACTGTGATGGTTAGCTGTAGCCACAATGATTTGAACTTTGAACTTGAAACACTGAATATTTCATGTGAACATATGGTGATTGCACATCATTGACAACAATCTGATATCACACGTTTAGGCTCAATGATGAAACTGAAATCTGATTTAAGGCGGATTCGCACCGAACACGACAAACGGCAAACGACACGACACCACGATATGAACGATTTTCTGAAAAATCGCTCTAATGCAAACCCTATGGCACCGTGCACACTGCCACGACAGCTTTCGAAACGTCGTGCACGACGTTTTTAGGGGTTTTTAGTCGTTTCAGAAAATCGCTCAGCGAGCGATTTTCCCAGCACGACAAAACGACATTTTGGCCACCAACCAATTAGCATGGAGGCTTCGAAGTGACGTCACATTTATCCCCAGCTAGTTGATTGATGGCAGAAACTTTTCATTTCTGCAGATCAAATCTCTAGGGTTTTACGTGTAAATTAGTTTATCGCACCGCACAAAAAGTACCATAGAGCTATAGGCCTACACAAAATTGCCTGCATGATTAATCTTTGGCTTTGCATGGTTGAAAGGTTGCTGAAATTTTTTTTTATCTACGGTAAGTAAGACTAATACTATTAATTAGATGAGAGGTTCTATAGATTTAATGTTTGACCAACTTAACAAAGGCCAATGTTTGACCAACTTGACAAAGTCAAGACCAAAACTACACACAGAGAAATATTTACTTAATGTTTCATTATGTAAACTTCCTTTTGTAAATTTTTTACTTAATATATGTAAAATTGTCTGAAATGAATGTTTTTATGTAGTATTTTACTAAATATTTGTAATGAATTACATTTCGCATATTATGTGTCATGCAAAATGTGAAATTTTATGTAAAATTTACTTAGCACTATTTAAGTAAAATTCATTTTGCAAAAGAAATGCCTATTATGTAAAATGTGTAAAAGTAAAAGTATTTTTTAAAGGGAATATTATCATGCAGATGTTATAAGTCATCATTAAGTGAAATGTTTTGTAAACTATTGTGTATAAAATACATTTTACGAATGTCAGTTGACATTAACATGATTTTGATACACAGTTATGTAAAACTGACTGAACAAATCTTGCAAAATAACGCTGTAAGATATTTCTTCATAAAGATTTTGCAATATTGCCCATTTCGTTAAGTTTATTTAACATGCACAATGTTATTTGTCGTCATTAAGTAAAATGTTTTGCAAACGGTTTTGTAAAAAATGCATTTTCGTATTTTCCCCCCAATATTGGGGAAAACACTTATATGAATATTCATGAATTTTTAGTAGCGTATGGTTTGGGGTGGCCCGATTTTACTAACTGTCATCAAATGCATAACAAAATTATAAGGGGTATAGCACCAAGAAGATCACCAAGAAGAAGCCGGCAACATACCCACCTGCTTCCGAAATGATAATTTTTTACTTAATGACGACAAATTACATTGTGCATGTTAAATAAACTTAACGAAAAGGGCAATATTGCAAAAATCTTTATGAAGAAATATCTTACAGCGTTATTTTGCAAGATTTGTTCCGTCAGTTTTACATATTACAGTTATCATTTCGGAAGCAGGTGGGTGTGTTGCCGGCTTCTTCTTGGCGCAAATATTCTTTATGAATGAGAAGCGCCTTTAAAACGTAAATAAACAAACAAACGAACGAACTGGGCGTTGTGGCGTGCGCCTGTAATCCAGCTACCAGTGGAAGTTATAAACTGATTCAGCGGACCCAGGTTCGAGACTGAGTCACGTCTTTCGGATGGTGACGTTAAAGGTCGGTCCCAGACGTAAATAATCATATCTGATTGATACACGTCTGTAAAAACCCAATTACACACACACACACACACACACGAACTGGGCGTTGTGGCGTGCGCCTGTAATCCAGCTACCAGTGGAAGTTATAAACTGATTCAGCGGACCCAGGTTCTCGAGACTGAGTCACGTCTTTCGGATGGTGACGTTAAAGGTCGGTCCCAGACGTATATCATATCTGATTGATACACGTCTGTAAAAACCCAATTACACACACACACACACACGAACTAGATAGGATAGGACATAACGACATAATACATGTGTTGAATTGTTTGTTAGGTAAAATTTACACATGAATTTTAAGTACCTATATTTAGCATGACATTTTACATAATTATCGTCGAATATTTTGTTATTTTTACCCAAAATTTACCCAAGTTCCTATTTAACAAAACAATTTACATAATTTTGGTAAAACATTTTGTTAAGTAAATTTTACAAAAAAGTTATGGAGTTCCTATTTAACATAATTTTTTACATAATTTTTGTAAAACATTTTGTTATGTAAATTTTACAAAAAAGTTATGGAGTTCCTATTTAACATAACTTTTTACATAATTTTTGTAAAAATTTCTCTGTGTGTAACGTTAACATAATATAATAACTGTACTGCGGAGTGAATGATGGCTAAACCTAACTTTTATACTTAGCCCTAGCCTAGGCTACGGTTATGAGCAACTTAAATATGACTTAGTAGAGCTAGATCCCTGACCCTGGCTCCAGATCCGGAGGGGGGGGAACTCATTTTTTTGTTCAGACGGGGGTGTGGTGCAGCCGCCCTCGAAACGGATGTCTGTTAAGTATTAAGGAATGGACTTAAACTTAAAGGGCAAAATACAGTGTGGCCAGCAAAAAAAAAATACTATTCTGCTAGGCCTAGGGAAAAGCGAAAATTCTGCAAAATCAAAAAATTTTACTCAAAAATTTTGGGGGTGTATTACTCAAACATTCTCTGACAAGCAAAAAAAACACAAAAACAACAAAACACCAGAATTATGCTAGATTTTTTTAAAATTATGCCTAGCATAAAATGCTAGATGCTAAAGCTTTCAAAATTCTGCCAGAAAGCAGAACTCTGCTAACTATACACAGCGCTGTCGCACGCGGCGTCTGGTCGGGCTAAATTCTGCCACTCTGGCAACCTTGAAAATACAGAGTGTTGGGAACTACGGAACCAGGTCCAGGCCCACTAACTTTGTTAGACCGAACATTCTGTCTCTCGTTCGTTAGCTCTCGAAGAACGAGAGACAGAATTTTCGGTCTACAGGCCCACCAGCCGAGTGAAAAATATGGTCTTGGGAACTGCATAGATCTAACAGCAGCGACAAATTGCAATGTCTTGGGAACTGACAACCTTTATTTTAGGTCGTCCGTATGAGTACTACTATAGTAAGTTACAGGGGGTCGTCAAAGCGGCACATAGCTATAGGGTCTACCCGTCTGTCCAATATATTGAGTCCCCCCCCCCCCCTAGCTGATCCAGATCTAACTTAGATCTACTTAACTAGATCTAACGTAGATCTAGATGTAACTGTCTATCGTTTAGGCCTAGACCTAGATCTAATTTCTAACAACAGGTAAACTCCAGCCTGGTCCGATCGAGGACCAGTCCAGGTCCAGGAGTCCAGACAGTGTATCTGGCTGGCCTGGCAAGCGGAGTTGGCATGGTCTGGATGTCTATAGACAGAGAGAGAGGGGCTCCCCCCCAAACAAAAACAAAAACAAAAAACAAAAAACACTGCGCTGGCTGCAAATTTTGAACCTTGTCACTGAATTTTTTTTAGAGTCTAGAGCCTAGCCCTAGACCATCTACTTTACATTAATTTTAGTCTATTGTTTATGTTAGTTCCAGAGGTAAAAATGCCAGAGGTAAAAATGCCAGAGGTAAAAATGCCAGATGAAAAAGTGCCAGAGGTAAAAATGCCAGAGGTAAAAATGCCAGAGGAAAAAATGCCAGAGGTAAACACGCGATGGATAATGTCAGGAGTAAAGAGGCAAAATATGCCAGCTGCATACTAGGAGAATATAGGAGAATATAGGTGAAAAATCAAGGTGAAATATAGAGAAGGTCTAGAAGCAGACCTGACATCTGCTTATTTTACTTTTTAGACTATTTGGTTTGACCGCGTTGGACTCTGGACTCCAGTTTTTTCAATCGACGTACGATTTCATTATCCCGAATGGAATTTGGAACGAGAAGGAAGTCTGCAACTGAATTTTAGGTTTCGAGAAGGGAAAGGAGGTATGCCAAAATGACATCACCCTAATGTGGGACAGTCCTTTTGTGGGTAAATATGAACCTTTTCGGAATTATGAACCTTTGGATAAACGAACCTTCGGAATAATGAACCTTCGGAATAATGCAACAAATGAACCCCCAGGCATGGGAAATTAGTGTTTCGGAAATACGAACCTTCGGAATAACGAGAGGCCCCCGCATCATGATACTAACTGTATAACTTAAAGACACAATACCTGTATAGCTGTACTAACAATTCTTTACCTCTGGCATTTTTACCTCTGGCATTTTTACCTCTGGCATTTTTTCCTCTGGCATTTTTACCTCTGGCATTTTTACCTCTGGCATTTTTACCTCTGGCATTTTTACCTCTGGCATTTTTACCTCTGGCATTTTTACCTCTGGCATTTTTTCCTCTGGCATTTTTTCCACTGGCATTTTTTCCTCTGGCATTTTTTCCTCTGGCATTTTTACCACTGGCATTTTTACCTCTGGCATTTTTACACCGAACCATAATATTGGTCTAGATTCTAAGTTATAGGCAAGAGTCTAGTCTCTAGACTGTAAATTCAACATATTTACTTCAATTATTGTCACTAACATTAGATCTATGTAGATCTAGTTCTAGGTTAAACTTAGAGACATTTCTCTTATTTGTACTACCTAGGGATACCTAGCCCTAGGGAAGATACTGAACATTTTCCAAAGCATGTATATGTTTCTTAAGGTGGGGGCTCCACACAGCATGAGCGTACGTATTTATGGGGACGAACAAGCGATTTGTAGAAGAGTAAAAAATTATACTTATCTAAATAAACAAAGGTTCGTCTGATTAAATTCATTAGTCTGTTTGCCTTATTGATCTTTGTATGTAAATGTTCTTCAAAGTTTAGCTTATCATCA
Source organism: Heliocidaris erythrogramma (assembly GCA_025617745.1). NCBI lineage: Eukaryota > Metazoa > Echinodermata > Echinoidea > Camarodonta > Echinometridae > Heliocidaris > Heliocidaris erythrogramma. Next base: position 4,431,424 of record CM046856.1, read on the forward strand.
ATCACCACTCCCAAATCTCTCTCAGATGACACTTGCTTAAGGGCACTTTGCGAATTATCACTGGTCATATTAGCCTATACACATATGGACTTGCCAGGGCAGACTTGGGGTTACCAATGGTGAGAACACTACATTTCTTAGGGTTGAATCTAAGCAGCCATTTGTCAGACCAGCATTTGAGCCTATCAAGATCCCTCTGAAGGGCAATACAATCATTCTCATCTGTTGTGGACTTGAAAATCTTTGTGTCATCAGCAAATAGATATACACTACTCTCAGAAATCGTGTCAGGTAGATCATTTATATACAACACAAACAACACGGGCCCAAGAACACTACCTTGTGGAATTCCACTTGCAACAAGACCCCAACTGGAATATTCTCCATTCACACATACACGCTGTCTTCTCCCAACTAGAAATGCTTCAATCCAATTAACCACCAACTCACTTATGCCATAGCTTCTAATCTTGGCAAGCAGCCGACGGTGGGGCACCTTATCGAAGGCCTTCATGAAATGTAAATAAATCACATCAATTGAACCATTTTCCTCCAGAGTGTTAGACCATTCATCAACTACGTTTATCAGCTGGAGCATTGTTGAACGACCAGGCAAGAAACCATACTGCTTGACACTAAACAATTTGTTTATAGTCATATGATCCAGAATCTCATCACGAATTATTGATCTAGATCAATAGTCATAAGGGTCCGCTCGATAGTCATAAGGACCGCTAATCGCTATTCATAAAAAAAATATAAGGACCACTATTCATGATAAGACATAAGGTCGCTATTTACAAGGTCATTATTCATAAGGACCGCCATTCATAATAAGACATGAGGGTCGCTATTCACAATACGGAAAGAGGGTCGCTAGTCATAATACCAAATCAGGGTTGTTAATCATAAGGGTCCTTATTCATACGAAAAGAGGGTCGCTATTCATAAATGTCAATATTCATAAGGGTCGCTATTCATAATCGAAGAAGAGGGTCACAATCCATGAAGAAGAGGGTCGCTGATCATAATCAGAGAAAAAGGTCGCTATTCATAATTGAAGAAGAGGGTCACTATTCATAATCAAAGAAGAGGGTCGCCATTCATAATCTAAGAAGAGTGTCGCTATTCATAATCGAAGAAAAGGGTCGCTATTCATAATCAAAGAAGAGGGTCGCTATTCATAATCGAAGAAGAGGGTCGCTATTCAAAATCGGAGAAAAGGGTCGCTATTCATAATCGAAGAAGAAGGTCGCAATTCATAATCGAAAAAGAGGGTCGCTATTCATAATCGAAGAAGTGGGTTGCTATTCATAATTGAAGAAGAGAGTTGCTATTCATAATCGAAGCAGGTCGCTATTCGTAATCGAAGAAGAGGGTCGCTATTCATAATCGGAGAAGAGGGTCACTATTCATAATCGAAGAAGAGGGTCGCTATTCAGATTTGAAAAAGGGAGAATTGTCAATAGGGGAAAAGGGCAAGGGGGAGACATTTGTCAGAAGTAAAAAACAAAAACAAAAGGGCATCCATAAGGTTTGAAAAAGGGCACTTGTCAAAATGGGAAATGGGCATTTCTAAGAAAGGGAAATTGTCACTTATTCAGAAGGAAAGAAGGGGCGCTCATCAGATTTGAAAAAGGGCACTTAAAAAGTGGCAAAAGGGGGACTTAATTGAAAGGAAAAGGGGAAATTATCAGAAGTAAATATAAGCACTCATCAGATTTGAACAGGAGAACTTGATAGGATGGGGAAAGGGTGTTCTTATGGAAAGAAAAAAAAAGACACATATCAGAGGGGAAAAGAGCACTTTATGGGTGCTTGGAAATTGGGTGGAGGTGCTGTGCCTCCCCCCCCCCCCCCCCTCCAGGGTCGCCTCTGGGGAAAAGGGGCATGTTTGTATCAGTACATATTGTTAGGCTGTCCTAGATTAGATTATCCCAGCATATTGTTATATAATAGGTACGAAGCTATATTTGAGAAGTCGCAATGGTTTTGGGGTACAATTCAGTTATAGACGGGAACTTCTCCAAACTTAGTGACTTTTTACATTTATTAGGATATGTATCATATGTGTATTGTTTTATGACATTTATGACCATACATTTCTGTGTTGATACATTTATGGCAACTGCCGTTTGAAGTAACAAGGAACAATGTCGATTAAAAAGTACAGTGAACTCATGCCTGCGTGGAAGAGGGATTTCGAAAAAACATATTCCAGTTCCTGGTTCGTTTTTTTTTTCAACATTGAAATGTTGGATTTTACATTGTTGATGTGTGACCTCCAAATTCACAATATAGTACAGGTATAAATCAATAGATGATTCTATAAAGAGAATGTATTTTCACTAATAATCATGGTATTTGAAGAACTGTTGTTTGAAGTAACAAAGAAATACGATGTTTAAAAAGTACATGCAAAATATATATGTGTGGGAGGTAATTCGAAAAAGAAATGTCACTGCCTGCATTGAATATATTGTTCTGATAATGAATGGATTTAATGAAACATGCAGTCTAGACATATTCAATACAAGCGTCCATTGACAATGAACATGATCTTTCTGAATTGTTCGTATCAGTGGCGGATCCAGGGGGGGGGGCACTGCAGTGCCCCCCCCCCCTTTTGGAAGAAAAGTATGCATTTTGACCATAAAGGACCGCCCCCATTCCCCACCCCACCCCGCTTTTCCAAAAGTTGACAAACCTGCATTAGTATGCCCCCTCCCCCTCTCATACTAAATGCCTAATCCGCCCCTGGTTCGTATGATTTTTGTTGTAAAATGATACCAGAGACGTACTCAGCATAACCCTGACAGACCCCAACTGATTTCCACAACAGCCCTGTCAGCATTTATTATGCACATTAATCTATTTTTAAAGATTGACATGCAGATAAAAGAATACAATCCTTTGTAGAAAATACTAACAAAGAATTAAATTATATTACGTATACACAAAATCCAGATTTGAAGACAACTAAGAATTAGATTGAAGAAAAGTGTGTTTTCCAAACTTTAATTTAAAGTCTTTAGATCAACTATTAATTAGGGTTATTCAGTGACAACTTAAAAGCATTCAACGACCGACTATTTCTTTGATTCACACTAAGGCTGTTCCATCGTGTACATCCCATGTATTCAAAAGTAAGGGGGAGAACAAGATAAAATCATACAGAAAGAAGGACTCGCTAAAGAGAGAGAAGAAAGCTTGAGAGTGAAGTGAATTACTTTGTAAAAGTGCCTCTTCCCCTTTTGATCTCTGATAAGCGCCCTGTTCATTTTGTGACGTGCCCATTTTCAGTCGACAGTTTCCCAACTTCCTTTGAATTAAGTGTCCATTTCTCTTATAAAGTGCCCTGTTTTCTTGGCGCCCCTCCCCCACTTTGGAAGTCACTCAGTCGCCCCTGAAGACAAGACTAGACTACAAGCAAACCACCTCAGCCCCCAGAAAAGAAATAATATAAATGTCTGACATGTTAATGTCAGAGTCGTCACTCAATATTAGTAGGCCAGGGAAGGGAAGTGGCAATTCATATGTATAATGCTGTATTTTTCTTCTCTAATATGTATATTGTTTCATAACAATTCACGTCAGGCTTGCCCCTCGTTTGTTTCGTTCCCTTCATTGTATTTTTTAAAAAATTGGTTCGGCTAAAGTCGGCCAAGTCTACTTTATTATTTATCATTCGTGCGTGAACCTACATATCCCGCATCCAAAAGTAAAAACACAAATTTCTCACGGAATTAGTGTCACTTTTAGTTTATTGCACTATAGGCCTTATCACACCCCCCCCCCCCCTATACCCATCACCACCACCACCACCTGAACCTCCAACAAAAAAAGAGTAATTGTTTGGTTCACGGGGCCCGGGGGCTGCAGACCCCCACAATTTCGCCCAACAACCTCCCCCCCCCCCAGTAAAAAAAAATATGTATATAATTGTTAGTTGCTCATTTCACAGGCTTGCAAAACCATAAATTTACAATTAGAAAGAAAGGAGAAAATTGGAGGGTATTCGGTTGTGACTGACATATTATTGCAGGTCTATTGGTATTGAAGTAAGTATACTTGATAGATAGATTGTGAAGTATAAGACCAGTTAGAAGGAGAGGGTGCGTGAGGGGTCCTATCATTTCACAACTTTCCCCTTGGCCATTTATTTCAACCCCCCCCCCCCCCCCCCCTTCAGTGGCTGCACCAAATCGTAGAGAGAATAATATATATTTTTTTATAGGTTTCGGAAAATGTGCATATAATGTCACAGAGGTCAGATTTAATGCTGGGGAGACCACCATCGGTTGCGTCATGGACAATCAGTGGTGTAGCCACGATTTTTCAGTTGGGGGGGGGGGGGGGCAGACGAGACGTGACGAAATTGGTGATGAGCACGCAAAGCTGGGGATGGGGGCAGGGAGGGGTCATCCCTATAGCTAGAAGGTCCGATAGTTAGCGGGTCCGATAGACCGACACCCAATAGATAGAAGGTTCGATAGACCGAATGTACGAGAGGGTCCAGTAGACAGAAGGTTCTATAGACCGAATCGGCAGGAGGGTCCGATAGTCCGAAGGTTCTATAGATCGAATGACCAACGGGTCCGATAGTCAGAAGGTCCGATAGATAGAAGGTTCGATAGACCGAATGTACGAAAGGGTCCAATAGACAGAAGGTTCTATAGACCGAATCGGCAAAAGGGTCCGATAGTCCGAAGGTTCAGTAGGGGTCCGATAGTTAGAAGGTCCGATAGACCGACAATAAATACGTAAAAAGGGTAAAATAGTGGATAAAATGATAAGTGGGTAAAAGATAAGTGTTTAAATAAGTGGGGGTTTCCAACCAAAGAAAAAGCAAAAAAGGAAGAGGTTGAAAAGGAAAGAAGAAAAGAAAAGAAATGAAAAGAAGAGAAAAATAAAAGAAGAAATCAGAAAGGAAAGAGAAGAAAACAAAAAAAATTCAAAAACTTCGCTCACTAGCATTATTAGGGTTATTTACCAATGCCCATTATATTTTCATTATTGATATTAATTAGTTATTAATATAATCGCCATATTTATGTATATAAACCAATGCCAATTATATTAATAAGTCATATTCTTATGGAAGTTAGTTGGTTTGCATCTTGAATCTCTAGCTAATGTTATGCTATTTTTCTAATCAAAGAATGTTAGCAACATAACTGAAAATAATCGAACGGCATGTTGACCTAAAAGGGCTAAAGAGATGAATTTTCAGAAATAATGGCCTGTGACCAATAGTCTCTTCCCAATATGAGAACGGAAGATGCCGATAACATGTTACACAGATTATGAGAACGGAATAACAATGTGCTAGAACCTATTCTCAGGATACAAAATTCTTTTTTTTTCTCTCTCACTCTCTCATACAATCAAGAAACTAGGCCTAGATTGTTTCTTGCAGCAAGCACCTCTTCCGTCCTGCAGCAACAAGAACAGTGAGGTATCCGACTATTCTCGAATTCCCCCAACCCCCCCCCCCCACCCAATAAAATGGTATAATTTACCCGACAGAGTCCACGGACTAAAATTTGCCACAAGGTAGTAGAATGGGTGTAGTCGGTGAACATTCAAAAAAGTATAAAAGCTGACATCACAGCTGGTAGGAAAATATCACCCGAAAACCTTTAAAAAATAAATAAATGGAAACGCCCCCCTCTCAAGAAGGTGGTAGGGTCTAATTGAAACAATTTCATTTTTATCGGGCAGAATCTTTTGTTGTCAGAATCTTATCTTTTGTTACATTTAATGAAAATTCAACTATAAAGTGTGCCCCCCATAAGATTTCTTTGTTTAAAAAATGACACTTGTGTTTGAAGGGGACGCCCTTTCCTCAGCTTGCTCCACTAGAAAAAAATGCTTCGGGCATGATGGGCCTCGGGGCTTTAGTGTGCACCATATAATTAGATTTCCATGTTTCAAACAATGGTCAGCGTTCCCCATTGCCAATGCATCGGTTTAGTGGCAAAATTAACCGGGGGGCTGAGCTGCATGGGTGGACCACCCCCGCCCCACGGTGATGATGATGATGATGCTCTGATAAAAATACTTTTAACATGTTGAAAATGTATAAAACAAAACTTTAAAATAAGTTCCTCATTTTTTTTGGTGGGGGGGGGGGGGGGGGGGGGGGAGGAGGGTGGGTCTACAGACCTAGTGCATCGGTTTATTATACAATACACATAGAAAAAGATAAGGCATTACCCTTTTCATTTTATGAGATAAAACTATTAAAAGCTTATTGTATTCACTTATTTTACCGTTTTTACGTTATTCTATCGGACCCCTACTGAACCTTCGGACTATCGGACCCTTTTGCCGATTCGGTCTATAGAACCTTCTGTCTATCTGACCTTCTGACTATCGGACCCCGTTGGATATTCGATCTATAGAACCTTCGGACTATCGGACCCTCCGTCGATTCGGTCTAGATATAGAACCGTCTGCCTATTGGACCCTCTCGTACATTCGGTCTATCGAACCTTCTATCTATTGGGTGTCGGTCTATCGGACCCGCTAACTATCGGACCTTCTAGCTACAGGGCTGTAACCGCAGGGAGGGGGGAGTTTCCCCCTTTCCGCGCGAAGCGCCAAAGCTCTGACGTTTTATAACAAATTTGAGAGAAAGATAACGGCTCGCAGCAGCCTTTTTAAGGCGGAAAGTTATTTCGACGTTCGGACTGCTTTTCAGTTTATTTGGTCGTAATACTGCACAGTATGTAACAGGGGTGGGTGCAGGGAGGGGGAGTTTCCCCCTTCCCGCGCGAAGCACGAAAGCTCTGACGTTTTAGCACCTTTTTTTTTAGGCGGAATGTGATTCCGGCGCCCTGACTGTTTTTCAATTATTTGGACGCAATACTGCACTGTATGTAACAGGGGTTGGTGGGGTGGGGATTTTCTCCCTTCCCGCGCGAAGTGCGAAAGCTCTGACGTTTTAGCAGATTTGAGAGAAACATAACGGCTCGTAGCAAAAAAAATTTTAAGGCGGAAAGTTATAGTTCGACGCCCGGACTACTTTTCAATTATTTGGACTCAACATTTCACCGTACGTAACAGCCAGGTAGGGTGCAGGGAGGGGGAGTTTCCCCCTTCCCGTGCGAAGCGCGAAAGCTCTGATGTTTCAGCCCTTTTTTTTTAGGCGGAATGTTAGTTCGACGCCCTGGCTGCTTTTCAGTTATTTTGGACGCAATACTGCACTGTACGCAAACGGAGGTGTATAACAGGGGGTATATAACAGGGGTACGTGCGGGTGGGGGGGGGGCGGGGGTTCCACATGAGCATAATTATGAAGAAATAAAACCTCAGTAGTGATTATTCCGAATATAGAACACCAAATATCACTTTTGTATTTTTTCAACATAGTCACATGAACAATTTAACAACTTTTAGAAAATCCAAATGAAGAATAAATGATTTCAAAATTTAAAAATATAAACTTCCGTCTCATCTTTGTAATTATTTTGATGACTGCAATGATGAATTTGAAATAAATTCTATCACGACATTCTCATCATCAAAGACGACATCATCCTCTCTCCAGCACGACTTTTTAGCGAATGTCGTGTGCGGTGTGCACTGATTTTTTTGCCGTTTGTCGTGTAGCATGTCGTGTTGTCGTGTCGTGTGTCGTGTGTCGTGTTCTGTGTGAATCCGCCTTAAATCAATAATGAAATTTTCTATGACAAATTAGGCTATGCGTAGACGTTGTACATGTACTTTAGAATGCATATATTGCTGGTTACATTTTGTAGAGTCATGAGAACAGTCATTAGATGTCATTGGTTATATATCATGATATTGTGATCTTTCAACAACAAAAATCTCTTTGTTGATAAGAGTTGGAAAAGATTGAACAAAATGAATAACACCATAATAGTTATAATAGTTCTGACCAATGAAAGAAAAATCGTTTCTATGATGCTTGTCGAGACAGTGGAGTATTCAAGTAGAATTAATGATGTTTACATGAGAATAACATTACTGATATCAAATTTATTGAATCGTTAAAGAAGTATAAATATTGTATATAATATGTGATCTTCCACCACAAAACGACCAATAAGTTGGAAATTTGTTGTTTTTTTTAAATTTCATTACAGTTTGAAAGCTTAGATTCTTAGCTTTAAAATAATATATGACTTGTCTTGCATAGACTAAGCAAATTACAATGAGAATGTCGGAGTGTCAAACATGCTAATGACCAAAACAATAGAGAAAACAGGCTCTAAAGAAGAGTGACCATTTAAGAGCGCCTAATCTGTGTCCTATTGTTTGTCGCACAAAAGGTTGGGTCAAAACTCCAAAGCCTACGCTGTGAAGTAATTGGATTGGGTTGAAACTTTCCATACCTTTAGAATAGATATATTTCTTTCTTTCTGTAGATTTTGAATATCAGACATTGCATAGCTTTTTAGCTATACCAGAAAAGCGATGTGAAGTACGATCCCAGCAAACTGACTCACAAAGTTTGAATGTCCAGGAAAAAAATGGTCATTTTGAATGAGAGTAAAAACATATTTCAGCATGGTATCTTACCCCGAAAATTTGTCAGATGGTAGATTAATAAATTAACTTTCAGAAAATACCAAAAACTTAAAATAGAAATTTCCACCCGAACAACCTTTTTGAGCCGACCAATATTACTTTATTGCCTGTTTTTGTGATTGAAACTTGATTTTTATTCAAATGAAGATCATGCAGCCTAACACAAACACTGGGAGTTACTCAAATTCTGGATTTTGAGCTTTACCTCTTAATTTGCTCTATTTATGTATATATTGTGATATGATTTACATTACATACAATAATTATCTTATAAGATAAACATTTAAGAGTTCATATGGACGTCTCTAAATGACTTCTATTGTTTACAAGTAATATAATTTAATAATGCTGAACTAGCTTTGCTTTTCAGACGATGATAGAAGCTTAATTACATTAAAATGATTCTGATGCTTGATAAAGTTTTGCAAACATGGGTCTATTTCTCTTTGTCAACCTCAAAACACAAATAAACCTGACAAGATTATTTTGTGGTTTACAACGTGGAAAATAGTACTCATGTGGATCCAAATTTCTACGTATCCATAATAATATTGTAGTGTCCAAAGTATACTATGCTTACTTTTAGGTATGCTACTAAAATAAGGCGATTTTTAATACGTTAATTTTGTCATTTATTCACTGCATGAAAGTGTAAACTTATTTGACTATATAGATTCATTATACAATACATATCATATTCTCTTTGTGTTAAGGCATTTAGTACTGGTATTTTTTCTTATAGTCTTATCTCTTCTTTGCAAGTAAATAAGGTGTTATTTTTTAATAAACAAAAGAAATTCGATACTTTGGTGATGACAAGCTAAAAGTTTGCCACAGCCAGAATAACCTTTTCAAGGTCTGTGAAAATTATACATTACACACATAAGAAATAATCATATTTTACACTCGTAGAAATAATTATCTCAGCATGATTCATTCAACTTAAATTAAAAATTGGTTGCTCCAGTTGGAAAGAATGAAGGTATCACTAAGCACCAAGAAACAAATAAAGAATAACAATTATAACGCCTAATATTATTTTGGGGTGTATTACATTTACAAACAAATGATATAATTCATTTGCTATTATATCTATGTCATATTAACGCTGAATCTGAGACTTTCAAAATAATTTCTGTTTGAAAAATTGCAAAAATGAAATGAAAATGAACATTGAATAATAGTTGCCAAGGCAACTAATGGGGTGTTGCAAGAAAGTTGCGATTGATTGCAAGTTGCAACTGATCGGTACTGACCAATCAAAATCATTGTTGCAAGCGCATCTTCTTGAATGGGCAGACCCTGAGCCATTCAGAATGCTTGTTCTAATTTGCTTTACAATTTGCAATTGATTGCAACTTTCTTGCAACACCCCATAAGAGTAACATAAATATATCAACATTGTTCTAAAACATGTGGAATATCTTTCTGAACAGTCTCCAAGTTTCATTGAATTTGGATGAGAAAAAAATTTTCAGCCTAGAAGGTAAAACTTTGTGCGCTCAATGTGTTAACAAATATCAAAAATTTCAAATTTCTACAAAACGGAGATTTTCATAATGATTTGCAGGGTACTCTGCTGATAATTAATATGTGTATTATCAACATAGTATTAACATATACATCAAAAAGATATATATCATTCTACTGTCTGAATATTGTATCGAATCCATATTAAAACTAAAGTTTAAAAACCGAATCGATTTCACCCCCAAATATCAAAGCCTTCTCAAAACCACTTAGGTCTGTATTTAAATAGACGGTTGCCATGGCAACAGTCAGTGAGATGCATACATTTGGTTGGTATAGAAATGTGCGGAATATGATTCTCAATACAATGACCAAGTTTCAATGAAATCTAATAATCATACAAAAGGTTACTGAGGAAGATGTCAAAAGGATACAATGGGACCCCCTAAAAGCTAAGAACCCATTTTTATCACCTTTGACGCCATCTTGATTTTCACCATGCGGGGCCACTTTTTCTTTTGTTAACATCTTAAATATCTTAAAGTACATTCTAAAGGAGATATTTTTAAAAGTTGGTTTCATTTAGTCATGTGGGGGTGCACGGATACCCCTCTTATATACCCTACTAAACGGTTTGTATGTTGTGGCTGTGTATATGAATTATATTGAATAGTGCATCTATGTATATTTTCATTGTTGAGGAGCCGTCTACAGCCCTCCTTTAAAAAGAAAAAAAAAATCATTTTCCGGCTGTTTCTGAAATTATACAAAACATCCATTTATCATACTATAAATTCATATAAAATTATAAATAAATATAGCACACAATAGGACATGAATACAAATGATTTAACATAACAGTACATGTGCATGACAAGAAAAAGAAAACACACAACAGCAGAAGACGGCACAAGGCAGAGGAAACCAGATGTTAGGTAGGCAAAGGAATGAAAAGATTGGACGGAACAGAAGCAGAGTTAAGAGATGGAGACATGAATAGAAGAGAGTGAGGGGTAAAAGGTGGCAGATGTAGGGATAGGAAGAGAAAAGACAAGCACAGAGTAAAAGAAGAGGGAGAGTGATAGAACAGACGACAAAACGCACATTTCTGTTCCAGGAATAGATGCAAATGATGCATTTGGGATACCAAACGTCATCAACGATATGTTTGCGTCTACGGCAACTGATTTATAAAAGACCAATACTTCCATGCTTCCTGTCTTTCTACCTTGTCGAGATTCTTCCTTCCAGGAAGGGGTCTTGCCTGAGGAATAGAAGCACAGCCGTTGTAATTCCGATCCCTAAAACGAGTCCTCCAAAAGTGGAAAAGTTACGTCCAGTTGCTCTAACTGACCATTATGCCAAAGTGGCTGAGGAATTATTATCGCGAAATGGGCTTTGAGTGAAATTGAATTAAAGCTGGACCCCCAGCAGTATGAAAACCGGAAGCACATATCCACTTCTCACTGTCTGATTAATATTCTACATCGCATCTTCACAAACGCAGAAAAGACTAAATATTATATTCTTCGGTTCTGCGAACGGACTTTTCGAAAGCTTTAGACCGTATCGACCACTATATTGCGGTTTCAAAGTTAATCGACCTCGGAGTTTATTCTTCAATTATTCCGTGGATTATTTATTTCTTGCGTTCGTGGCAACATAGTGTACAGTATCAGTCTGTCCTTTCTGATTGGAAAGTAATTAATGCAGAAGTAACCCAGGGTACGCGATAGGGACCCTTGTTTTTTTTTTCTCGCTATGATAAATGACTTCAACCCTTCACCTAATACCCAAGCATTCCGTATGTTGACTGGTAGAACTGCGGGCTTCAGGTGACAGGGCCAATGTGCAAACTGCTGTTACCAGCCTCGCGTGTGTGTGTAATTGTGTGTGTGTGTAATTGAGTTATTACAGACGTTTATCAATCAGATATGATTATTTACGTCTGGGGACCGAGCTTTAACGTCACCATCCGAAAGACGTGACTCAGTCTCGAACCTGGGTCCGCTGAATCAGTTTATAACTTCCACTGTTAGCTGGATTACAGGCGCACGCCACAACCAATCAAATAACTTGAAATTAAATCCAAGCAAGTGTACATTCGCCAACCGCTCCCCAGTTAACTATCAATGATTAGTTGATTACCAACTTCAAAAAGGCACTTCTGTCAAGTTATTAGGTGTTTATATCCACACTGATCTAAATTTTTTCTTTTTGCCAGACCTTCAAAATTCGCCCAGTGGGGGGGGGGGGGGGGGGGGGGGTTATGGGGGTCCAGTTTCCCTCTATAATTCCCTGACAAGCAAAAAAAAAAGTCTTCATTCTAAAAAAAAGGGGGGGGGTGCACAATCGAGAAAATGGCGGATCGTCTATGGTCAAAATGCATACATTTCTTCCAAAGGGGGGGGGGGGGGAGCACGGGCCGGAAGTGCCCCTGGATCCGCCAATGATATAACCAATGTTTTTATTTTTTGTAATTACTTCACATTAACATTTCTACGTCATGATTATTGTTGTTCCTAAATCACTTAAAATTAACATTGAACAGTTTTAGCTCTGATTTTGTTATCACCGGTCCAATATATAATTACATAAACATAATTGTTAATTTCGGGACTTTTACTTTTGATGTTATCCATACAGTTCAGTTATTTTTAAGAATGGATAATCAAACAGCTCACATTTGATCATAAATTCATTCCTTGATGATAAATTACTTTTCCCCAATATTCCTTTATTTCTATTTTTCACATAATTTATAGATATTCTTTTTTACTGGTGTTTTTTCTTCAGAAAGATAGTTATCAAACTTGTAACGAACTGTACATTTTACTACGTCATCCTAGATGCCCCCTTAGTTTATATTGGCAGTTTCAACACCCTTAATTACCTAATACTGCTTATTATTACAAAAGTTTAACTAGCGACATCGTTTACTTTATATTAATATAAAGCTACGTTGATTATCGATCATTATTATTGTACATTTACATTTACAATTTTTTAATCTTCAAAATAAAAGAATCCCATCTAAGTTTTAGATGCGATGATATTTATCTTCAATAAACCATGTCAAAGCAAATCAAGTGTCTGTGCGTGCAGTCTAGACCAGTACAGCGATAGAACAGGAACACATTTTCGTGGGTTTTCTGTGAGTCGTTTGACAATAGGTCACTTTAGATTTTTCAAAAAAACTTGACCACCCAGTTTACTTCGAGTTTAATTGCTTGTCATAAAATTGTAAGGCATAATTATCTCAGTCAAATGGGATATTTTTTTTTCTTTATTAAGTTATGTTGCTTGTCAGCGATTTTTCTTTTCGAAAAACACTACAGAAAACAAATTATTGCTGCTCAGAGCATCTGAAAAAATAACAATGCTCCCTCAAACGAGAAATTACAGAACAAGACAAATCAATAAGCAAGTAAATAGATGGATGAATAAATAAATAGTTAAATAAATATACATACTGGCTGTGTTACGTGTCCCCATAGTAATCAAAGGCCAGTGAAGAAACATGGATATCTAGGAGTGATCATAATGTCTCATATTGTATTAGATACAAGGCCGTACGCAGCGGGGGGTGGGGGGGGGGAGGGGGGGGGGGGGGGGGTGGGCAGGGGGGCAGTTGCCCCCCAGAAATTTCAAAATCATACTTTTTTTAAATCGGGTTTTAGACTTCAAATTATGGGTTCTTTTGAAAGCGATCATCTTGCCCCCCAGGAAAAAATTTCTGCGTACGGCCTTGATTAGATACTTGTTAACATCTTCAATTTTTTCTCCGTATTTTTTTTCTCTCTCTCTCTCTTTCTCTCTCGCTCTCCCTCCCCCTCTCGACACCTCTCCCTTCTCTCTATCTCATTCTCACTCTATCCTCTCCACGCTCTCCGCCCCTCACTCTATCTCAATCTCATTCTCTTTCATTTTTCCCCTTTCTCCTCTCTCTCCCTCTCTCTCTCTCTCTCTCTCTCTCTCTCACTCTCTCACTCTGTACCTCCTATGGGCAAGTTAAACATGTTTCGGCATCATGTACCATTCCTTAAAATGCTTTGTTTTCGTTGCTGTCTTTATTTTGAAACTGTTATCGTGTCGTCCTTTTGGGAAAATATGGTTTATCTTGAGAGACAGAGAGAGAGAGAGAGAGATAGACCAAGATACATTGTATACATGTAGCTAATATTCGGTTATAATGACAAAATCTATACGAGTGTTTACGATAAATAATACATACCAAAATAACAAAATAATCATTCAGGTAGGACCCAAGAAAGGGGAGGCATAATATCAAGCAAAAACAAAAACAAAACATGACAAACGGTATACTAATGTTTCATAGGAATTTCATTAAAATCCTCCACGGATAATATATCTATACATCGATATCCTTCTCATCCTGATAACGATTCAGAATTGACTTTGCTCCCAACAAATTATATTTGCCAACCTCCAAAAGTCAACTATAGCGGACACTAATCATTCTTTCTTCAAATATGACCATTCCCTTTCACCTACTTGTAACCAGAGACAAAGTTCATTTTATGAATGTGAATGCCAATACATATCATTCTCACCATATAAAGGCAAATTCACAATGGGTTTTTGTTTAAATTTCCATCTGTTACATAATTAGCAGATGAGATTATGCAGACAGAGTTATTGATAACTTTTATTGTACTAAATGACCTTACCTCTCGTTCGGCATGAATAAGGTAAGAAAACTATATCATACAGGTGACGTTCAAGACATTTAATTTAATTTTTCAAGAACTTGAAATTAAATATACGATGTTATCCTAAAAATAATCAGGTTAAAAACTAATTTAAGAAATTGTATTTTAAGCCGGTATGCACATTAATTCCGTTATTTTGGTCTCGTCTTTGTCCCCCTCCCATTCCGCTCATTATTGTACTTACAATACAGTAGAATTTACAATGTAGAATTTACAATCATGACACGCTATTTACTGTTAGTGAACCCACTTTAAGTAATCGTTATACATGTACATATTACACGATGTTTGTATTTTAAAAGGGGCTTTTTCATTTCTTAAGGGCGTTACTTTCAGGCCTTAGGCTAATGACTAACTCATTCCATGCGAGGACTGTTTCATTATTTTGTTGATATGTTATTTTGTATGTGATGCATGGAAAAATAATCAATCAAACTGATATTCATGTCATTCAGCTGCATTCAGCCTTTGGGCCATTCCCGGTCACGTGTGTGACCGAAATCCTGAAAAATAGTTCATTTAAATCTAATTTTCCAGTATTTGTCGTGTAGCAGAAGTCTCTATTTGTTATATTTGAATAACAATCCTAGCTCCAACAGATGGAGGGTAATTATTTTAAATAAGGGTATATCGTTTCTTTCAGAGGTCAACATTAGGTCAGTTACGTGTGTGACCTCGCACGAAAAAGGGTCTTACTTGTTGGTATTCAAACCTGTTTTTCTCGTATTTCCCTTGGAGTGCAAGTTTCCACTTTTCATGACTGTATGGTGGGATTGCTCTGAACAGTTTGAAAGCAATTTTCCATAAATTAGTGAGCATTCTTATCTTTAAGAGTTGAAAATTACTATAAAAAAGGGCGTTTTTAAATGTCTCTGTAAAAACATTATGGTTAGGTAATGACTTTTTCTTGTCTAGGAAAAGGAAATCTTTTTCATGTAAGAAACTGGTAATAGAGAAAAATCAATAAAATGAAGTCTGATTTTCCAGCAATGAGGTAGAATTCGATGGTCACGTGTGTGACAGAAAGTTTCACTTTACAAAGAATGGCCCCTTTAATATCAAGATGTGTTTAATTGGCTTCAATGTTTTTTTGTCCTCTCAAAATTTTTGTCCGCGCAAAGTTAATATAGCACTAGGGTTTGATTCAGTGTCGGGTTGGAAATAAATCGATAGTGTGTGAGGTTTATCGTGTTTCACAAAAAACTGTCTGCCATATATACATATATATATACCATAATTATGATTAAGCGAAGATACTTGATTGAAAACAAATTAGATTGTGACAATATGAATGATAATGATATCAGTGCCACAGTGTTTGTGCAAAGAAGGATGGAGAGAGTGGGGATCACCTTTTTACTATTAGCATCAGGAGACTGTAATTCGTCTACCCTGTAGGTCAGGTATCGTGATACTAAATTTAAAGATAATTAGTATCAGAATTGATATTTAATTGAATGCTGAGTTTTGATCAAGTGGCCTCCCTCCCAAGCACGTTTTGTTGCTATGGTTACTATGATACCACGACATAGATCGCTTGGCTTGTGATATAAAAGATGAATTGATTTATATGCTTTGTTTTTAGGATTCATTCACGATTGGATATCTAGAGAGGATGGATTCAACGATGAAGGTGAGAAGGCTTAGTGGGCTTTCGTTTTCTCTGTTTTCATAGTGATTATTCAACTTTATTACTTGTATTCTTTCGCTAACCATATAATCATTAAAATTATTGTGTAACGCTTTAAAAGCGAGTCCAGTTGATGAGCGCAAGTTTTTTTTAATGACTATGGAAAACACTTTTCTTACCTTATATTTCATTTTGAATGAATTAGAGAACCAATGAACAAGTTTTCTTCCCAGTCATGCTAGTAGAGGTGTTGTGGTCTAGTGGATACGTCACCGGACTGTGGATCTCAGTCAATGTCCTTTGGCAAGACATTAATCTACATTTGCCACTCTCCATCCAGGTGTAGTAAATGGGTACCTGGTAGGAATTTATTCCTTGAATGCTTTCAACGCCTTAGGGCAGCTGGGCTAAAGCCAGGGTAATAATACTCCTTTGCATATTATGTAGACGCCTTGAGCATCGTCTGGGATGGATACGTGCGCAATATAAATGTAGCTATTATTATTATTATTATTATTATCATTATCAGTTTAATATACATGTATAGATCCGATTCGATGCATCAGCACAAGCCTTGTTGTTATTGTTGGATGTATCTGTTGCTTTATAGATGTAAGATAATCTTCAATTAAACTGAATAAAGAATATTTATTTTCAGTGTTTCTTTTCCAGATTTTTTTCTTACAGTTCTTGGTATGGATATCAACTACGATGCATACTGCACAAGGAGAGTGCATAGGTATGTATTAAACAGGGCCGTCATGAATAGGATAGATCATGGTGATAATGATACTACTACTATCATTATTACATGACTGCTGCAACTTCTGCTGTATAGATAATTACAGATTTACATAAGTTATCGAAAGTCAGATGATATTAATCAGACCTTGTCACCTCAAATCAGTTATTCTAAAATTCCAAACTGACCATCATTGATCGTTTGAAGTTGTAGTAATGGAAAATGTTCTATTATTCAAATGTTGTTTGAGAGTTATTACGCATTTCTGAATGTAAAGATTTCTTTTTAATGCTTGATATGCCTAAATCTCTCATTCTCCGTGTCATAATCCGTCTCTTTACGTAATGGATTACAGTATATCATTCATCCAAACAGATTGTCTAAACTGGTTTTGTTTATATATTAATATAAAATGACTACAGGGTGTGCTAGTGGAGTGGCCTTTTCAGGATCCTGCTATTCATTTGAGCTGGAGCAGGCAAACTTCTCTGTGGCTGAATCTACCTGCTCATCACGCAAACAGCACCTTATCTACATAGAGTCCAACAATGAGGAAGCTTACATTCAACAGAGAGTTTCAGAGAACTTCCCCGGGATGGACTTCTGGATAGGCCTCACAAAGGACAGCAGTGAGAACATCATCTGGCTCGACGAATCAGAGCCGGTGTATACGAAATGGATCACGATGTCGATGTCGAGCTTCGACGATGGAGCAGATTGCTTCAGACTGAGACAAGAGCGTGATTACAAATGGCACGACAAGCAGTGTGACAGCGAGTTTGGATATATATGCGAGGGAGAGATTGGTGAGTTTCCAACATATTAGTTGAAATAAGAATTCAATTCAATTTAATTTCAAAACATTTCCAACTTTTCAATATAAGTGTACAAAGTAATAATGTTTTTAACAAAAAATAAGACATAATACACATTCATATGGTACATACATAGTTGGAGGACACACCTCTAAAAGCAAAAGCTTGAGGCGAGGGTGCCCTTAGTAACATAATACATAATATTACAAAATAAATATATAAAAAGAAATTAACTACATACAAAAAAAAGAAAAAAGATAACATTCCTTAACTGCTGAGCTTAATTGGAGGGAAAAAGAAGAAAGGACAGAGAGAGAGAGAGAAGGAAAAAAAAAGAGGGAGAAAGAGGGGAAAAGGGGGAAGGGTGGAGGTGCAACATACAGTGAGTACGGATAAGAGATGTATTCACAAAGAAGCAGAGAGAAGAGAGGGAGAGAATAGACCCAAAGGAGGGTTAGGAAGAATCTTAAACCATATATTATTTGTAAGATGAAGTGAAATGTTTTTTACCTTCTTGAGAAGCTGGCAAGAGATGCGGAGTATTTTATTGTGTCAGGGATAACGTTCCACAGCTTAGGTCCCGAGATGTTATGCTGGAATAATAATGTTCTGTGCTTGGGTAGATGGATGTGATTTGCGTGTCTGGTTTCGTATTTATGAATAGTAGAATTTAATTGAAAGAGGTTACAAAATTCGTCAGGAAGTAAATAATTTTTTGTACATCTGTACATAAAAAATGCTTTGTTGATGTTTATTTATATCGGTAAATTTTAGTATGTTAAATTGTTTGAACAAATGGTCGACGTGACACCGGGGGCAGTACCTGTAGTTATACGAATTATTTTCTTTTTTAGGGTGATTAATTTGTGTAATTCATATTTTTCATTCTGTGCCCCCACCACTTCACACACTATCATGACTGTCTTAAAAAATATAAAGAAGTAATTTCAGTTTTATAATGGTCGACCGTTTATTATGTAGTGTGAAAGAATGTTGATTTTTTTAAATTAAATTCAATTCAATTAAAATTAATAAATTATGTTTGATATTATGACGATAATCGAGTACACAACGAAGGAATAAACATCGAATATCATCATCCTTAAACAGATAAACTTGAGTTCTTGCCATGCGATTACATTGTGAAAGAAACTGGGAAAGGTTGACCATGTCTACAAAAGAATTGGTATATACTGTGAGATTTTGGAATCATCAAAATGATAAGATATTGACCCAATCTCGCTCAAAAGCACAGGCACTGCACACAGAAATGGGTATATGGGACTACACACACCTGTGGCGTGAATGTTCGGTCATTTTACATTTTACTATGTTAACGTGGAAATGTTATGGTCTATATTAATGTATATACATTGTAACATAATATTGATACGATTGATGGTATTTAGTAACCAATAAATATTTCACCTATTTCACTTGTATAGTCACGGACACTGAAGCTATTTCTTGTAATAATTATTTTTAAACTGAGGGCTTTTGAAGAGCAATCGTTTTCAGGGGACATTTCTACCTGATTTCTACTATGACGTTCTTCCAAACTGACGTGAAAGTACTGAGAAAGCTCACAAAATATTTTCGCGCTCAGCCTTCTCGTTAATAGTCAGATGCTCTGTAAGCAGGTAGCGCATATATCTTCATGCCCGTTGCCAGGACATAAGGCTTCATTTCGAGTGCCTATTACCTGAGCTAATCAAGCTTATAGAGGAAATCAGTGCATACGTCGGTAAAACAAAGCAATGTTTGCACTGTTCATTTTGCATCCACTTTTATACGATATCACATGGTAGGTCAAAGACCGTGTCAGTAGCTGACGCACTACTATGTCAGGCAGGTCAGGCAAATGACGCCTCGCGCGCTACGTGTTTATGTTTTGGCCAGTTACGCAGTCAGTGTAGGGTGGGAAAAAAAGGCAATCATGTTATTGAAATACATTGCATACAGGTATGTATATCTATTAAATTCATAATTTATATTGTTGTAAATTACCTTTTTTCAGGGGCAAGCGGGAGCTGTGAGACCGGAATGGTTAGCTTTGGCAAATCTTGCTACCGCATCAACAGCACATCCTTGAACTTTAAGGAAGCTTACTATGAATGTGAGGTTTCAGGAGCACATCTCGTTTTCGTCGATACAGAGGAGGAACAAACCTTTTTAAAATCGCAGATTCTTCTCGTAGACAACCAAGCCGACTTTTGGATAGGTATACACATTTTAGTTGTTTGTCATTCATATTCCCCTGCATTAGCTGATATCGAGTATTTGAGAAGTTTTTGTTTTTTTTTTTTCTGCTTTACAAGTATATCACCATAAAAGAATGTTTTTTTAAAGTGTACCACCATTACACTGAGGAATTTAAAAGTTTTAGTTATAATCAATTTGTCCTTTTTTGATGTTGCAGCGTAATTTGACTTCAAAGCCATTCTTAATTGATATGTTAATCAATTCATTTTATCATAATTTATGAGTGTTCGTCAGGTTATCTGCCTAAATACCATGTTACTTTACCTTTGTAAATTATATCTTAACTTGTATTCCTTCATTTTAAACTCTCCGTTTTATCAGCTCAGTTAACTGTTTCCGTACATGTCTTCTCTTATTCCTTCACCCGGTCTTTGTTTACTTCGCACTTATTTTTCTGCTTCTTTATTCATTTATTTTTTTATTAATTCAGTTATTTATCTATTTATTTATCTGTTCTTTACAACATTTCAATTATTATTTTATTTCTTTCACTTGTTTATTTATTTATTCATCTATTTATGTATTTATCCATTTATCTCTTTTTTTACCCCTATTTCCAATCTTTCTTTCTACCTTTAGGATTACAAAAGACAACGACCGGTGTCGCGTGGACTGATGGGACAGTACCTGGGTATAATAATCTCGAGTATGACTCCTTTAATGAAGGGACTCCATGCTTTCGAATGAAGAGTGCTCGAGATTACTACTGGCATGATCGTCCATGTAGCTTCTTGCTTCCCTTCATCTGCGAACAAGAAGATGGTAATTAGCAGGTTTATTATAGGTTTTCCCGGTCAATTTCATTGTTTTGCCATTCAATTTCATATTAGAAGCATTCGTTTTCGTCCAATTATAATTCACTGAATGAGCATACATCTTCGGCAATGGTTAGTCAATTTCGTCTGCAACATGTCACCAGCTGATTCCGAATATAGGCATACAAGTTCATAATAGCAGCATTCAATTTAAGTATGTCAGCCTGACCGAATTTTGAAATATACCCTTTATTCATACACGGGGAGCTATATATTTTCTGAACAAATTGAAACCAACTTCATGAGATTCCGTTTCCTGTGGAATGAGTAACAGCGTCCCGAATGTTGAGCCCCGGTGGTTTGGGCCCCGTCTCTGAGGAACGCTACTTTGCGGGGGTGAAAATTTGATGACGACATATCGTGTAGACGCACTCGGAGCTGTATACATGACATGTCGTCACACGACCAAAAAAATTATCTTTTTTATTTTTTATGGATAAACGGAGACGAAAATTTATGAATAACCAGGGTAATTATATTCTTTGTTTACTAAGCTTTACGTCAATATATGGTTGTTTTGGGTCAGGCTGAGGTCTTTAAGTATGTTAGGTATCCATTGAAACTTGCATTAATTGTACAGTATTTTAAATTGAATGGTCGAAAAATCTCATGAACTAGGAGCCGTGTGTATAACACAGTCATTTCAATCTAGCCTTCATGTGAACAACATCAAAATATTATAAGAGTCATGGCGGAGCCCCGTGTTAGATACAGGCGCACTAGTAACGAGGATAGGGGTAGGCTAATCGAAGCCTTCGAAGCCTTCGAAGCCCAGATAGACTACGTTAGCAGTTAGCAGTTAGCAGTTAACCTAGGCATTAATCGCAACACTGCTAGGTCTATCATTGTGACCTATCTGAGGGAGGGGAGACGCAACAAGCTACCGAGGGGTGGGGCAAAGAATACCAAAATGGACGACGAAATGAAGGCAAGACTTGAACATTTGATCGATACAAATCCTCTAATGACACTACAACAGATGAAGGATGATTTGGCTGAATCTCTCCCAGATAAACCTGCGGTGAGCACATCAACCATTGCCAGGGCGCTAGATGGCATGCTCATAACACTCAAGTTGGTGGAGGACGTCCCTGATGCTCGAAATGTTTCCCGTGTCTTGGACCAACGAGCTGAGTATGCGGATTGGTTCCTGCAGATTGGCAATCTTGCCCACTTTGTCTTCATGGATGAATGTGGATATAACATTTGGACCCGAAGATCCCAGGGGAGAGCTCCACGTGGAGAACCAGCAAGGAGGGTAGTTCATGGCCAACGCGGACGCAACTGCAACTTTACTTTTGCAGTCTCTGATGCAGTGGGCTTGGTGCACCATACCATGTCCTGTGATACCGTCACAAGGGAGAGCTTTGAAGCGTTCCTCCTGGAGGCGGCACGCCAGTGTAACCACTTCTTTCCTCCTGGCACGGATGTCTTCATCATCTATGACAACGCCCGCCCACATGTAAGAGCTCAACTGCCAGAACATGCCGATGGAGTCCACCCGAGAATTCACCTCAAGACACTCCCACCATATTCACTATTTCTCAATCCCACGGAGATGGCACACATCGCCTTCAAAAGCTGCTGTCAAACGAGACCTCGCACGTCCACGATGGCAGCGGAGGTTCGGCGACCGTGAAGCAGCACGCAGGGCCGAGATGAATTTGCAACAGTGGCGATGCAACCCCATCCAGCAAGTTGGACGCAACAACGTCGATATCATCACCCAAGAGAAGTGTGACCAATGGTATCGTCATACACAGGCCTACATGGGAAGATGCTTAGCGCGCCAACCCATAGATGGCTGAATATCAACTTTAGAACAATGTACTGTACGTTGGTCACGCATGATGATGAAAATACAGATGTAAAATGAAGAACACAAAATATTCGATGATTATGGAAATAAAATAACAGAGAACATCACATAACATTAAGATGATTATGGTGACAATAAAAATGTAAACTGGCCATTACAAAAACAATACATTTATAATGAAAAAAACTATAGACGAAAAGTATAAATATCCAAAACAATGTGATGATCATAATGTACACAAATGTCTAAAATTAAAATGACAAAAAAATAATGATCATGATATATAAAAACACTGATGTAACATTAAGATGATTAAAACAATATGATGATCATAATGAAAAGGATAATTTATTATTGAAGATAACAAAAAATGTTGGGGAAATTATGTTGAGATCAAAATGATGAATATTGTGACGAGTAAATAAGTGATAACAAAAAGAATTTCAAGTCACCTTTAATGATTAAATGGACAGATCACTCTAGATTACATGTATTTGTATTACGAAAATGAATGCTCAATTGAGGAAACCAATTGCTCGAAAACGAAATTGAAAGTGATTTTAGGTGCTTACCACACCCATCGCACTAATTTGATTGCTGAAATGTGCAAATCCATGCCCCAAAACAAAATTGAACGTTGTTATCCGAATTTGAAATTGGTAACCATTAATTTTGGTGCCTAAAAACGAATTTGAAAGCACGAAATATGAAATTGTTTGACCTAAGTCACTCCACCGCTTCGGACACACGACTTTGAATGCACTGAAAATGAAAATGAATGATAATTTTACGAAATTGGCCGGGAAAACCTATAGTACAGTTACAGCAGCAGTGGTAGAAATATTTATATAAGTAGCAATGTTTGTAGTAAGGCATCTTCTCGCTCGGCCGCTACGCATCTACCCACGATAGTCATGATAGTGACCCTGTGTATTGCTGGCTGTGTTGATGCAGAGGAAATTACTATATTTGATATCTATGGAAAAAATTTTATTTTTATATTTTGTTATTATTGTATTCATTTAATGTTATGCAGTATTATGTCAATTATGTTAATATGATTGAAAACAGTCAATAAACTCGGAAAACTCTGAACTCTGATAACGGTTCAGTACATTTTGTCAGAAGGAAAACATTAACAAATTCCAACAATGTAACTGAAGAATTCAGAATCTAATACAGGGAATTGTAATACTATGGAGCTATAAACACCTTTAGTGAAATATGAAATGTGAGGATTGAACCCCTTTATTTGGAGCGACGTGACAAAAAATTAAAACAAACGTGCTGCCCCCCCCCCCCCTCCTTTTTCTCCTACACCTGGCAGAAAATAATCTTGTAATACACTCTCACTGATCATGGTGATGATGGCGATGGTGATTTATTTATTGATTTATTTATTTATTCATCTTTATATTTTATGATGATGAAGATGATGAACTACAAGAAACGGGACCTAACATAATAACCATTTGATTTTTTCCCCTCGTCTTCAACCTGCAGCATGTTCTACGTCAATAGATGGCGCACCTACAACAACAACTCACGGTGAGTGTGATATCTTTCGGCAATCATATTCAAAGAACTTGAAGCTAAATATCAAATGTCAAGTTTGATGAGGTAAATTTCAATTGATCTTCAAATATTAACGCAAGATCTCATTCTGTTTTGGGTTTTTTAATGTCTGAAAGCTTATACATTCTTGCAAAGGTTTGATATCAAATCGTCAGTGCAAATAAACACAAACAAACTCTGCAATTAATGTTTTCTTGATGGTTCATATCATGGTATTTTGTTATGTACAGAAGATCAATATTCCACTGAATCGGAGGAGACGACTGAATCGGAGGAGACGACTGAACCAGCGACCACCAACAAGCAATATATGTTGACTCTAACAATTAAGCCTCAAGGTAAGCAATTTTTCATACAACATAATGTTACAAATTATATTACAATTCTTTATTTGATACAACATATCTAACTACGTATTATGTATCTAGTGATTTACGTTTTCATATTTTAACATAATATGTATTGATAGTGTTTTGTAAAAATGATATTGTAAATATTTTTGTTCACTTGTACAATGATCCTATCAGACTTTGCTCCTGCTAAGGGTTTTTTTGTATTCACATTTCCCAATACATGAATAGAAAATTTAAAAATACATTTTAAAGCTAATTCTAATTACATAATTGTATATTATCGAAATCATTACCAATTACTTTTTAATAAACTTTTGGGCAAGCCTACATCCAAGGAGTAGACCAAGGATTACAAAGTAGTGTATGAATAATTGCACAAATTGACACTTTGCATGCAGTTATTATATCCACTGCATTTTGTGCAACAAAGTATACAAAAGAAATGAATAATCAAATTATTTATTACAACAACTTAAGCATGATAATCAATGGGCGGTGATCCGGGGGAGGGGGGGGGACGCATTCACTCGCCCGGAAGTTTTGAATTTTGTACAGCAACCAATGGTAAAGACTAGTCGCGTCCTCCAAGAAATCGGCAAAGCGAAGCATAATGTACTATAAACATTCATTTATAATATGTATGATCTTTGTTACTATTATTTTTTTTAATTCAATACAGGTGGAGAACTTCGTTCATCTTATGGCAGAGTAATGGGAGAGGACTTATCGATACCTGATTCGGCAGTTTTTGCAACATATCAGGTAAACTCCATCATAAGATGCGCAGTGTTATGTAATGAGTTAACAGACTGTACTCATTTCACTCATGCCACCACATCTTCGGCTTGCATGCTAGGAAATGCACGGAATCTCCAGCCAGCAGAGTTGATGCACCTTGACGGCGCACGTTCGTTTTCAGTGTTTAGTTCCAAACCATGACAGAGCCCGATCTTTGTCACTGTAGAGTGTTGAATATGGTTGTTTTCATACCTCTTGAGTACATTTTTGTATCCCTTGAATAGTGAATAATGCGAATGCATTTTTGAATGGAGGTGGAGCCAGGACTGTCAACAAAGGAGAGAACGAAATTTGATTTCTTGAATCCCTTCGGCCCTCAACAGGCGGAAGGAGGGGCACGCTCCCTCCTCTCCTTCCGCCCAGCAAATTTCCACTATGACATACGTCATCTTTTCTCATATTTTCATATCTCTCTCTCTTTCGCTCTCCTTCTCTCTCTCTTTCTCTAACTCTTGTCTCTATTTGTGTGTATATTTCGTATCTATAATTCCATTCATCTATACGTCTGTTTCTATCTCTCTCATTATTACGGATATATACTTACTTGGATACTACATGCAAACCATATACGTATTGGATTTTTAACGGGTTTTATATTCTTTCTCAATAATAAATATTAACTTTGAAATATTCTGTTTAAGAAGTACATAATTATTGCTCTATGGTTAAATAAAATATGAGTGAATTTCCAGGATCATTGCATACAAAAGAAGGAAGCACTGCACGGCCAATATAAAAGTCAGTATATGACTATGATTTTATAAGCTCCTTATGGAGAGATTCAGTTTCCATGCTATATACCGTCTTATATACCTTACTATATACCGTGTTATTTACCTTGCTATATTCCTTGTTATATATACCTCGTTGTACATTATTTATCTACATGTATATCACAATAATATTGTTGATAATACAAGAATGATTAATCAATATTGGAATTGTCTGGAATTAAATGGAATGATGTATGTATCACGATTTGGTAATGATGTGTTTGGTTTTGACTCCAGTTCAGATGTCATCTTATATTTAACCATCCATAATTTTTGATAAAGAAAGACCTGTCGTATTGGAGTGTTGCATGCTGGAGATTTTGCTGATTCTATACGATCCTAATAGGATTTTCTAAGAAATTACAAAACATAAATCTTCCTGAAAGAGGTTCTGCATAATTATACATGTATGAAAATTAAGAAAAATGAAAATTTGGTGTATGTAAGCCTTCTAGGCAGAGTAAAAGCCAAATTGGCTTCAAATAATAGAGATTAAGAAAGACTGGTCTTAGGTCACTACGATTTGGAGCCGATTGGGGTTTTACGAAGCTTACCATCATTCAAAATGTCGATTTCATTATTCATGTGACTCTTCAGAATCCCGATCAAGAATTTTTATTTGAGGAGGTGCGGTGGCTCAGTGGTAGAGCAGTGGTCTCGTAACTGGAGGACTCGGGTTCGAAACCAAGTGGGTGCGCTAGTGCCATATTGTAAAGCATTAATCCTAATTACCAAGTCCCTCGGAGAGGACTTAAAGCCATCGGTACCCTGGTTGCTTACGTACTGCTTATGTTCTATAACACCGTTTTGTGTTTTCCAAGTCTTCGTAGGCACAATTTGAAACAATTTTATTTTCCCTGGAGGGTCTACAAATTACAAGCACTGCTTTTTAGTGGATCCCCACATTTCCTCAGAAATTAAGAATTTATATTAATAATTCTTTATAATAATTTATTTATATGTAGAGTGTACTTCTACACTTATCAAGGTAAATTGAATTTGTACATATATTTTTCATATTTTCTGTAACAATATCTGTAATGCCATTGTCTTTTCTTTCTGTTGGAAATGAAATAAATACGAATTTGAAATTTGAAATTTGAAGCATACACATGCTTTCTTAGCAGTCAGTTAAAATAAAAACCAAGCCATACACTCAATAAAACCATCAAACATAATTTGAAATGTTCATATAAAATGCTAATACAAATTCTTTCAAAATTGGATCGTCGTCAGATTATAGAGTACGGTGGGCTTAAGACCAAACTGACTTCAATCCTTGAAAGTGACACAGTCCATGTGTATAATAAAAGCTCTTGCATTGTCAATTGCATCCATATTCCCTGTTGTTTAGAACCATCATTTATTACGCTTGTCAAAATATCATCTCAGCACCAAGTCTTGGGCCCTCGTACACGTTAATTCAGAGGTCTTTTATCATTCATACTTCTGTATCCGTCGAATGACCGTACTTCTCTATTCCGATAGTTTTAAGGTCCATTTCCTCACTGGTAACCTCGTCTAATTTGTCAAACTGTGTGCCGGTATTATATTTGGCCCAGTCCTGCTCCATCCCTGACCCAAATACCTGAAAGAAAATGGCACCAAATAGGCCAAGTCCTGCCGTCATGTAGAACACATTCCTCCAGCCTTCAGGATCACTCTGAAATTACAAGAAAAAATTGCATATATTCTTTTTCTTCTAGTTCTCAATTCCTCCTCATTTTACCTTTCCTGCGTATCTCTATCGCCATCCCAACTTCATCTTTTCTTTCTCTTCCCACCCCTCACATTATTCCTCAAACCCTTCTCTTCACATCCCTCTCAACCCCAACTCTCTCTTTTTTTTATTTCATTCAGTTTCTATTAATCATATAATAGGATTACAGAGTCATCAGAACATTATTAAAAACCCCAAGAAAACCCCCAAAACAAAAACAAAAACAAAAAAAAAAACAAAAGAGTTTCGTAAATGGGGGTTTGATTTGTGATGTATACTACAGGTCTTCTTTTGAGAGGCTATTTCCCTAAATATGTATTAGGAATACATTTACACTAGTTCTGCTGATTTATTCTATGCTGCTCCACTTTATTTCTAGGTTAAAATATTTCAACATCCATCCACCTCTGTCAGTCTCTCTTGCCCCTTCTCTTTCGGTCATTCCAATTTTCTTCACCACCTGCCATCTCTCTCCCCTCTCTCTTATTCTGTCTCTGTCCATTTCTCTTTCTCTCTCCAATCAGCTTCTTCCTCTCCTCTATCTGTTTCTCTCAATCAATCTCTCTCTCTCTTTGTTTGATCCTTCTATACCCTTTCCATTTCCTCACCTGGTCCTCCGTTAATAATCCTACGATCACGGGTCCGACGAAGCCTGTGCTCACAGAGAAAGCATTCCCAAAGCCAAACAGCGTTCCCGCGAACTTCGGGGCTAAGTCCTGGGCGTTGACGAAAATACCGGCGAAAGCAATGCCGACCCCGCCCATGGCTGTGGTCATAAAAGTGACGGCCTTTTCACGGCTACACCCGACGTGTGATACTGCTAGAAGCGAGCCTGAAGTTACTACTGCACCTGTTGATATTGGATAACGGACAGCATGAATGAGAAGAGGAAAATGACGAAAGAGAGAGAAAGAGAGAGAGAGAGAGAGAGGGGGGGGGGGTGGGAAGAGTAAAGGTAAACACATTGTAAAAGTTTCCAAATAAGTGGTAATGATAATGGAAAAAAAAAAAACAGACAACTCCCCCCCCCAAAAAAAAAAAAGCGAATAAAAGAAAACAAAGAAAAAATATTTTCTTTTTCGTAAAAGGACAGACGGTTAGAGACATGCAGCGTGAAAGATAGAAAAAATAGAAATAAATGGGAATGGTTTAAATTATAGTAGGAATTATTCTACGAAGAGGGTTTGAACATCTACTCTACTTTCACTGTTAGGTTGACATACTGTAGTACGTTCTCCGTGCATATGTTCACTTATTATAAATCTTTAAAACAGAAAATATTCCCCAAATCTAGTGACTAAACGTTCACAAGGAAAAATAGGAAAAGTTGAATATAAAAAAATGCCGGCAAAAAGGAAATTTGAATTAGCTTGAACATTGTATTGAAATTTGATAATAATTGTTGATAAGACTATCAAGGTGTTATGAAGTAATGTGTTTGTATTACCTATATTCGTCGCAAGTTTTCTGGTTTGTGTAACTCCGAGTAATTTTCTTCTTATTAGCATATCAGACAACGAGGATGTTACCATCATCATGACACACTGCACAACATACGGGATGGGTAGCAGAAATCCAATCTGGTATGAAATCAAAACACGTATTAATCAATAAAAAAGGATATAGGCGTAAGTAACCAGCTTCCAAGAAATAGGAAGATTAAAAAATGACGTGAACAGAGTAATAAGTTCTGACAATCGCAGAGGGTCGTTTAGAGTAATCGTAATACGAATCAGTTGTAAATTATTTACTTTTGAAACAGAGTTGTTTCAAAAGCCGTAACCTTGGTTGAGGCCACATGCATGGTGGGCTAAATATTTTTTAATGCTTTACCAGGAAGAGAACCTCGTAAAAAAAGTTCGTTTTGAAACACGTTCGTATAATATAAACACATTTGTATAGGATCGTTAGCCAAAGGTAAACGGGGACATTATTTTGCTCGACTTGGCAACCAGGGAACGATGTGCCCTTCATTTTTTTGCCGGACATTTTGAGCAAGATTTTGTAGTGTAAATTACACACTTGTCTTGTTTGTAGGATAACAGTTACCTGCACGGTATCCATACGTTGAACATGTTTCATGTAGAGAGGTAGATTGGTCAGGAGAATGAATATAACAAATCCAGCTATGGTGACCATGTAAACACACCATGCAGTCACAGGTAATGACGTCATCATTGCACGGAAGGGTAAACTCGTCTTCAGCTGAATTTATGATGAAGAGAAAATGATTGCATTTAACAAATATGCCATATAAGCATGCCTCTTTATTTAATGTTTATTTAATGTCTGTTTTGATTCATGAAAAATGTGACTAAGGGTTAGTATTCTCACTATCAACTATTGACAAATAAAATGGAACCCCTTCCTCATTTTCGAAAAATCCGGGCGAGAAACTAGTAATCAATAAAGTGATGATTATACCGCAATAAAATAATGCATTTCGATTGGTGAAATAAGTTTATCAATCCAGTGGCGGATTTAGTGTACATTAAGCCCCCTCTTTTCGAAATTGTGCCCCCCCCCTTTTAGCAATTTTCGGAGATTTTTGCCACCCCTCCCCCTTTTTTAATACAAAATCCTGGATCCGCCCCTGCATCAATCATTGATAATTTAAGGATGGGGAATAACACTTTTGCTCCCTTAAAATGGGGGTGCCTCAAATGCACCAAAAGATTGATGCCTCTGCTTAACAAAATTAGGGACAGAGGGCCATGTGAGATTTAAAAATAAAAAAATAAAAAAGCTTTTTGTTTGCATAATAAAAGCAATACACGTGATCTCACTCCCTAAATATGACGTAAAGTTATAGCTTATGCTTATAGCCACTAAAATGTATTTCCATGTCAGGTGATCAGGGACACAGTGCCCACCCCCCCCCCCTACTTCTCGAAGCACCCCAAATGTGCCATTTTTATTTCTGAAAAAAATGCACCCTTTCTCTTTGATAAGTGCCCTCTCTACAATTAAAAGCGCATCCCTTTCTTTCTAATAAGTGCTCTTTTCCCTTCTGATAAGTGCTTTTTTCTCTCCTCCTAATGAGAGCCACTTTTCACATCTGATAATTGGCTCCGTATCTCTAATAAGTGCCCTTTTCTCCTTCTGGTAAATGTAATTTTACTTCGGATAGGTACCTATTTTTCTTTCTTATAAGTGCCCTTTTCTCCTTCTAATAAGTGCCCCTTTTCAAATATAATGATTGCCCCCCTCCCTCTCTCCCTAACGTGTGGACCTTTCTCCTTTGATAAGTGCATTTTTAATTCTGATAGGTGCCCCCTTTCCCTTCTAATAAGTACATACTTTCAAATCTGATAAGTGCCCCCTCTTTACTTCTGATAAGTGCCCTTTTCCTATCTAATATGAACCCTTTCCCTCTTCTCATAAGTGCCCCCTCCCCTCTGTTTCTTACAAAAATAGTTATATCTAGCTTCAAAGAATCGCTGCGACTTTATATAGTAACAGGTACCCACATACCTCA
This sequence comes from Heliocidaris erythrogramma, assembly GCA_025617745.1. NCBI lineage: Eukaryota > Metazoa > Echinodermata > Echinoidea > Camarodonta > Echinometridae > Heliocidaris > Heliocidaris erythrogramma. The sequence goes on from CM046856.1 coordinate 4,462,966, forward strand.
ACTACAATGTAAGGCGGTGGAGCTGGAGGCAAGAGGGGCACAATGCCCCTCTCTCGAATGTGCCAAAAATTTGCACCAAGTATAAGGGCAATATTTTATGAAAATTTTTTCCCAAACTCTCTCGCTACACTCTCTCACTCTTATAGTACAGTGCGTCCCCAAAAAGGAAACAGTTGGAAAAAGTCTCCCCAAATAAATATTTTCAATATATTTTAATTCTTTTAGATAGCTGAGGGTCCCTCCTATACAATAACACCAAAAGAACCTGACTAGTTATTACGCCTGAGTGATTTCAAACCACTTTTGTGAAAGGGTGCAAAATTCAAACTTGACAAGAATTGGTATTTGTTCTGGATGGTATCAACAAAGTTGAGAACCGTTTGAAATTAACAGTTGGAATTAAGTCTCCCACATTAGATATTTCAAAATATTTTCAGGGAAATCTCTTCTAGCAAATGACACTAAAATACCTCACAATGTTTTATGCTTGAGTGAGCAAAATCCACTCTTGACAAATGTCTGTTGTTGTTGTGGCTGGTACCAGCCAAGTTGATAGTCATGAAAAGACTTTGAAATTTTATATTCTGATCATTGAAAGACTATTTATGAGAGAACAGACTTTGTTCAGTGTATTTCCAGATATATCCCATCAAATCGTTATGGTTGAGTAAGCAAGACAGATGAAAATAAAAAACTCACCAAAAGTGAAACACCCCGCAAAGTAGTTAATTACTAACTCAAGCATAAAGTATTGATGGGATGTGTAAGGATATACAGAGAACATAGCCTGTCATTTCATAAATTGTCTTTAAAGGATCAGAATATGGACATTTCTAAGCCTTTTCTCGGCTGATACAGCAAGAGCCAATTTCAATTCTTGTCAAGACTGGATTTTGCACCCTTTTATCAATAGGGCCTATTGGCCTTTGCTCACTCAAGCGTAAATATTGTGAGATATTTTGATGTCATTCGATAGAAGAGATCCTAACCTAAGCTATCCACTGGTATAAAAAATTTCCTTAAAATATTTTGAAACATTTATTTGGGAGAATTTTTCCAACTGCGTACTTTTTTCTGGGATGCACTGTATATAATGAAAGCAAGCATATCGCACAAAGTATGATGATATCGATGTAATCATGGTAATACTAAAGAAAATCGACAGGGTTGATGTACGAATTAAAAGATCATTATTTAGGCATTCCCCCCCCCCCCCAAAAAAAAAAAATAAATAAATAAATAAATAAATTAAAAAAAAATAATAATAATAATAATAAATAAATAAATAAATAAATAAATAAATAAAAAAAAAAAAAAAATAAATAAATAATAAGTTGTCATTTTCATTATATCGCTGTAAATAATGCACAACCCAAGGACCTCAGCATTAGAAAATTGAGGGGTTCGGTCTTCTCGATACCATTCATAGATCTATAACAATGTAGCCAACTCATAACCGTTCTTACAATAGCATAAGGCCTATAAATGAAGAGGACGCGTACGAGGGTTGACCTGTGACAAGAGTACCAGCATAAATCACCAGCAGGGGCGGCGGAGCGTCCTTCAAAGTGGGGGGCGGGGCATTAGCCCAAAAGGGCACTTTTGGAGAAAAAAGGGACACCTACGAAGGGTGACCATAAAGCAAAAACAAGGACCATTTTGTGACATGGGTATTACCCTACAGTCTAATTGATACGTAATCAACTTCATCTTCTTCATTTTTATTGTGGCTCTGGACACTGCTTCAGTTTGTGCATGAATAACGCCATATTTCCTAATCTGAGAGGTGTCATTAGGCTGACCAAACTGGGACAATATTACATTTTATGCATTTATGCATGAAAATCATGATTATATCCATCTCAACGTACTGTAGCCTATTGGCCTTTTGGCGTTAGGATGTCCGATTTTTATTAAAATATTTAGCACTTTTTTTCACACTTTTTTATGTTTTGTCGAATCCAGGTCAATCAATTCACAAAAATAACTCTCTAAATGGACTCCTCATATAAATATTACTCAGAAAAGCGATTTTCTTTATACATGTACTTGCATAATGTATAGTTCAAAAGATATGCTAATTATGACATTTCATCAAAAATCCAAGATAGCCCCCAAAACAGCCAATTTCGATGGGACACGATTTGGCAATGGAACATAAACATTCATTAAATAGACACTTGAAGCATTAAAGTAGAACGTTGATGATTTTAAATATTGGCTTAATACTTATTATTGCATAGATGGCATAAATTAAACAAGGTTATCCAAATTCAACGCTTGGAAACATTTGAAGTAATGATTATTATCAATAATAAAACGGTAAAATACAGCCCCCGATATAGCAGCTGAAGAGCTCCTCGAACGCTGCTGAGATATGTGACGACACACCCTGGACCAGTCCTGGCTAAGCAGACGATGTCCCATAACATCTTACACATTTTTCAGAGCCTATTTTGTCATCTCCTCTTCACTTATTTCTCTTCCTTCACTAGCGTCAGTCTTAATGTTAGTCTGTTGCCTCACTCTTAACTTCGTGTATGGTATTATTTTGATGAAAAATGCAGCGTTAAAAAAATAAAGGAATCAGTCACTTGTAAACAAAATAAGACGCCATTGTATTTTCAGCTGTTTGCACCGGGGCATGTTCGGCGTTTCAAGAGGGAACGAATACCATCCTGCTATTATTCGGAGGGCTTTTCAATTTGAAAGTGGGGTTTATTTCATTGATCATTGACCCTTCTCCTATGTATTTACAATCAAACGGTTTTAGCTATCAGAATCAGTTTCACTTTCCCTTTATAATGGTGTGAAATAAGGTCATGTTTAAATACACCAAACTCTTTATAATTTGATAAATAATTGCATTGCAATTACGTTCATTCATTATAGGACGTCGTCTGCTTAAGCAGGATCGATCCCGAGTGTGACGACATCAAAACATCGCTATATTTCTGGCGAATCCTCGGATATTCCAGATGCTGAGAAGAGCTTTTATTTGTGTTGTTTTTATAATCACCAGATACGCAGTTGACATAAAACTTATAAGATTGCCATCTGTAAGCTTCCCAGTTTCTAGTGATACATTAATTGCCATATTTGTGATTTTCTTTGAATATCTACTTTAAAAAAATGTATCTCGATGATGCACGAGGACTCCTATTTCCGACTAGACTATGAAAGCCTCTTGTTATTACCAGAAATGACTAGCTTGAAGAAACTAGCAAAAATGTGCCTGACCTTTCAGGGTTTCTCCATTTTCTTTTCAGAGAATCTAGTCCACTACTGCCTGGACTGCTCTCCGGGAATGCTCTATATCCCCGGCTGGAATTCGTGGGGAGGTCATAGAGTTGCATACACAGGGTACACTGTCGCTTGGTCTACCACCACTTGGTCTAATTACCAGTTTGTCGAACTCCACGTGGTCTAACTTCCATTTTGTCTACTTACCATTCCGTCTAATTTCCATTTGGCCTATTAACCAATTCGTCCAATACCCAGTTTGGCTAACCCCATTTAATCTGAAACCCATTTGGGCTAATTTTCACTTCCGCTAATTTTCACTTCGTCTATTTACAAATAGTCTAACGGTCATTTTGTCTACAAGCCACACGTCTAATATCCATTTGGGCTACACCTACTTTGGCTAATACCATATGGTCTACCAATCGTTTGGTCCATTCCATTTAGTCTATTCAGGGGCGGATCCAGGATTTTGTGTGGGGGGCACACAAATGCAGGTTTGTCAACATCTGGAAAAGGTAGACCCGTATTTTTTGGTCTCGCTAGCTCTCGAAAAGTCACTCAGTGGGGGGGGACAAAAAAATTGTCGCGAGACCTCCAAAATTCGCTGGGGGGTATGGGGGTCCAGTTTCCCTGACAAGCCAAAAAAAGAAAGGGTTTTTGTACTAAAAGGGGGGCATAATCGAAAAAGGGGGCACAATGCATATATATCTTCCAAAAGGGGGGGCACGGGCTGGATGTGCCCCCCCCCCCCCCCCCAAATCCACCACTGAGTCTAATAACCAGTTGGGCTACTTATCATTTAGTCTAACTGTCATATGATCTAATGACCATTTGGTCTAATATCCAATTCGTCCAATAACCAATTAGGCTACTTATCATTTGGTCTATTAGTCTAATGACCATTTGGTCTAATTACTATTTATTCTTCTGGCCATTCAGTAGCAAGTTGAGAAAGGACAGGGAAATGAAACTTTAAAAAAAATTAAACTTCAAAGAAGTCATCTACGTAAATGTGCATTAAAAGAGCATTCACCTTGTTGCTGCTTGTATCAAGATCAATCAATATCCCTACATTCTATATATTAATCATTTAATTTATTACAATCAATTATTTAGTATCATTTTTTAGTAATTAGAACATTCATAGGTCTCCTCTTTCTTTCATGACTTAGGTAGAAGAACCTGATTTTGTATTGCACTTCATTATGTTTGTTGGATCAATAATCCGTTATTCATGTTTCTTATTTGATATCCGATGTACAAATGTTTGTGCAAGTAGTCAATAAAAGCTAGGGGCGGTGCCAGGGTATTTTCATAGGAGGGGCAAGACGACCCACAGACTTGGGGTTTCAACGAACTGGGTACCTTTTTTGGAAAAGGGGGAACTTAATTATAAAGGGTGAAGACAAGAATGGAAAATGGCGTTTTTATACGTTGCTGTTCCCCTACATTGTATTTAACACACATTAATTTTTAAGGATAATCGTTGCATAATATGCAATTCTGCTCTACTAACTTGCAAGCAAGCGACCAAAAATACTATGTTCTTGTTGAAGGTCATGCACAAAGCTTGCATTATTTCATGACGAAGATGCCGCAGAAGCGTTTAATTTCAAGTACAATCTCTCAATAAAAGAGATAGGACTTTATGTTACTGCAATGAGTTACAATAAGTGAGTACGAGCGAGCAAGCTTCGGTCGGGGGATATCTTAATTGCTGCAATATTATTAAACTTTTGGGCACTGTGTCCCCAGCTTTCGCTAAGTTCCTTCTCAAAGGTGTCTCACTGTTGTCATATCAAGAACTAAATATTCTGCCATTAAGCTTCTCTGATTCTTTTGAGCTATGCAAACTGCTATTTTCAGGGGCGGCGCTACGGGGGCAGGGGGCGGCTGCCCCCTATGATTTTTCAGGTGACCAAAAGAGAGAAAGAGAAGAAAACGAAAAAAAGAAGGAAAAGAAGAAAGAAGAAGAAAGAAGAAAACTATTATTATTATTATTATTATTATTATTATTATTATTATTATTTGTTCATCTAAAACGTAAATTAACTCGCTCGTTGGCAGGAGGCACAATGCCCCCCCCCCCCCCCCCCAACCTTTCCAAGCACCCCAAAAGTGTCTCCTTATAAGGCAGTGGCCTATCTAGGTATCATGACGCCCTGGACAAACACTGAATTTTTTTTATATAATTATATCCACTGATGTTCATCTATTGATTATCGCCTACAACAAAATGTCGTTATAGTCTGGGAGTCTGTCCTGAAATAGTCACCCCATTGTAGGCCTACAATGAGATTTGACTAACACAATCCATGTCATTCATAAAAAAGCTTGTCAGCTCGAACGAAGCCGCCGGGTCTTTTTGTGAATAACATTAATGGTCTTAGTAAGTTTAAGGGGTCAAATCTCATATGTAAAATGAGGTGACTATATCAGGACAGGCTCCTGACCTATTATGGTTTTCCGTTTTATCTCGTACCATGACCTACTAGGTAGTATAAATGCATGAATTAAATATGATTGATACCGAGAGTTAGTAACGTACTTTTAAATCTGAGCCGCGAGACCGTTCTTCCTCTATTATATTCCTCTCTTTGGCCGATATGAACGGATGACACCCGGGATCTTCATAGACCAGAAATATCCAGAGTAATACCCATAGCATGCAGGCACCACCTAGGAAACGACAGAGAAAATGGGCATGTGATCAGGAAACCTCCCGCAATAAACTCGGCAAACGGGCGGCATCGGGGTCTAACGGGTCGGACTAATTGGTGTAACAAGACAAACTTAACGTTAAAAAAGTATCATTAAAAAGTCTGACAGATATTTTATTTCGTTGGTATCCTTTTGTTGGCATGAAAGTCAAAAGTGACGATGAGAACTGGTGGTAGAATATCATTTTGATGTAAACTGACTATTGGGTATTCTGGAAAAGAGGAATACTGCGTATTTTGGAATTTAGTCCTACCAAATCGTTATAAAACAACCCAATCTTGTTGAATGTACCACTAACCCTGTAAGCACTGCATGAGAAAGGGTTATTCAATCAATATCAGTGGTAGTGTCTGGTAGGTGAGCTGTCTCGCGACGATATGTGTGCTGAAAGATCGATTGCAAAACTTTCAACAAAAAAATTAACATGTAATTCCACTATTTGCCTCGAGTTTAAAGGGCAATCCAACCTTGGTAATAAGATGATTTGTGTGAAAGCAGAAAAATAAGAAAAACAGCGTGACGAAGGTTTGAAATAAATCGGACAAGGGATGAGAAAGTTATGGATGTTTGAAAAATGAAATCACTACATCTATGTGAATCTCAAATTGGCAATTTGGTGAGTCGATTGTGACATACATGCGGACAACTCTCCCGTTTGTCGCATACATTAATTTGCGGTTTTCTCCGAAGCGCGTTACCCTCGGTGCAGTACTAAAATATATTGGAGATAGAATATTGTTAAATAGGTTCATATGAAAGAAAAAAATCCTACTGACTAATATACTTTGAAAAAAAAATACATTTTGGTTATTTTGTGTGTTGGAGCAAATGGGGGAGTTGTCCGCAACTACGTCACAGTGATATTACCTATTCGGCCAATTTGGAATTCCCATAATGTATAGTGATTACAACTTTTAAAAATTCATAACTTTATTATTGCTTGTCCGATTTCGTTCAAACTTTCACCAATCTGCTTCTCTGATTTTTCCTCTTTCTTTCAGAGCAACTTGCCATTAAGATTGGCTTTCCCTTTAAAGAACCTCTATTAGTCATACACGCACCAATCAGATGAATCTCATAAATCACTTACTTAAGCATCTGATTTTATAAAATACCCTATTTCACTACAACGTACGACAAATAACACGACACCCTTATAATGTAATAAAGGTAGTAAACAACAAGAACAAAATCTAGCATTCCTACAAACTGCTCATTTATGAAGAGGTATTCCCGTTGTTTTTGTAGTTTTTTTTTTCAGAACAAAGGAGATGTAAACCAACGATTAGAAATCATCTGAACCTTGTCGGTGAATATATAGTAACTATGAATCTCACTAAAAACAAACACAAACCTGTCAGCATAGTAACAACGGTACCCTGTAAATTGTACTTATATTTTTATTTGTTTTGTATTTCTATGAAGAAAAATATTCTTACCAAATATATAGAAGGTGGCTTCCCAACCGATGAAAGAACATACCATTCCAGACAAAAACTGACCAGCGGCCGATCCAAACCCAGAACCTTCAAAAGGTACAGGCAAAATGATTAAATGGTTAGATCTGAAAATAGTAATCGGTTTTTAAATTGATTGAACAACTAGTTGATAAAGATTTAAGAATAAGAATAATTCAACGAAAATCGGTAAAACATTCAAATAAAATACATGAATAAACATGAGAAATGCAAGGAAATCGATCTTTTAAAAAATAAATAGTTGATCTGAGAGACAGCATAAATATAAGAGAAACAGAAAAGGACAAACACTGTATTTTTTTTTTAATTTGAAAGGTTAAGCTACTTTGAACCTTACAATGATGATGACTGACAACATTTTTGAGTTAAATACATTCAAATTGACAAGTGAAATGAGTGCAGACATTATTCATTTACCAAACAAATGAATTTATTAATGGTGTACTCCAGCCTAAAAATAATATTAATTGAATGAATAGAGTAAAATTAAACAAGCAAAACACTGAAAATTTCATTGAAATCCGATAAAAAATAACGAAGTTATTGAATTTTTAAGTTTTGCATTATTTTGGGAAACAGTTCTGTGCATGTCACATGAATATGTAAATGAGTGAGCTGATGATGTCATGTCCCCACTTTCCTTTTTTAACTATATTACATGAAATCTTCATTATTTCATTTTTTCATACATGTCTATAAAAAATATCTCCCATGTAACAAAATAAGTTACAGCAATGATAAACTTAAACATTAAATAAAGAGTCAGTCCTTTTAGTTATAGGCTTGGAGCAGAAAATTTGAATAATTGCAATTTCATATAATAAAATACATAAGAAAAAGTGGGGATATGACATCATCAGCTCACTCACTGCATATTCATGACGACGTGCATATCACTGTTTTACCAAAATAATGCAAAACTTAAAAATTCCATAACTTCATTATTTTTCATCCATTTTCGATGAAATTTTCAGTGATTTGTTTGTTTAATTTTACTCTATATATTCAATTCATAATAATTTCAGGCCGGAGTACTCCTTTAACATAATGGTCATTTTGGGGGTGAAACGATCATTTGCCTTCTCTGTGTGTATAGCGAAACGCATGAGCGAACATCACGTCGCTTGTGTGAGAGATCGGTGCGGGCTAAAACATTTCAAGTGAGCGGGGGAAATCATGCACAAGAGGGGTCAGGGCTAGTGTTATTTCACGTCTTTCTCTCCTCTGACACCCATCGTACGCTCACATTTTCGCACATCACTCCTTAATCTTTTGTGTGCACAAAGATTATGTTTGTTGTCGGTACTTTTTACATTCCGCAATAATTGACCCTTTATGTAAACATTCACTTATTTCGCATTCTCTCTCTCTCTCTCTCTCTCTCTCTCTCTATCACATGTACATTGTCATTGTTAGTTGCTTATTCACAGCACATTATGTACGCACCTATAATGATAGTGGTAGGTCCCAAACGGATGATTCGAATGATATCATATACGCCAGCAGAATGCACTCCTTCAAAAAGACATCTACAATTACCTAAATCAGATATGAACCTTAACACTGGTACGAATAATTATCAAGAAGTAATGTCGTCACATTCAAAAGATTTCAGGCGATACAACGCACTTCAAAATTTGTTTTAATCTCACCATCTCCCGCAAGAAAAGCTCGTTTTGTAGTTGGGCGCGGAAGGCGAACGCTGGTCACGTGACTCTTGACTAGAAATTTTTGCAACATTCTGCTTGATTGATCTAAAACTTTGCCAAAAAAATGATCACTGGATTTTGGACCAATCACATCAAGTCTTATATCAGGATATAGGTAATTTATCCAAGCTTCTGAAACCAATCACCCTTGACATCATTGACCCTTGGAATTTTTTCAGTCGAAGAATAATGGTGGCAGTGTCTATAATTTATGTGGGTTTTGGATGGATTGCCATAGACAAAATATTGAACATTACTAACTTTCAAGAAAAAATGATCACTGGATACTGAAGCAAAGTTGACAATATATACATCAAATGAAAGCTATTGAAATGAATTTTCATAAACCGATCACCCCAGAGTGATTCATTCACCAGTTATGAATATACGTCCAATTCTTTGCAAACTTAGGTACATTTTGTGGTGCTATTCGTGTGTTGAAGCGTGTGTGTCAACTTTCGGACACCCAAATGCTCGCTACTAACCATTATGTGATGACTTCAAAGTAAAGATAGTGATTGTAAATAACTAAATAATTGAAAATCATTGTCAATTTTCTTCAATTGTATGAACGTAAAATTGTTTTAACATGTAATTCTAATTCGCTGAAGGAAACCTTTATGAACAACGAGTGTGGGGAAAAACGTAAAAGTACCTGACCGTTTTCATTTTTTTTTAAATAATAATATTCTTGCACTTGTCAGTGTCATTACCATCTTTTATGAAAACGATCAAAAACGATCAGCCGAATCTAATTTTTTATTTACCAATTTCGACTTTCCCTGTTACATCCAGTTATCTGCAACCACATATTATGTGGCCTCATAGACACCAATTTGGCCTCAAAGTGTTAGATATGAAACCTATGATTTCAGGAAATACATTTGGCTTTCCATATACTTAGGTCAGCATAATACATTGTATACATGTGATATGAGTGATTCTGCGAATAAACAACGAGACGTGCAACACACACGTGAAATGGCTGGACTATTTTGTGTCACGGACCCAACAATTGGCGACGAGGATGAGTAAGTTTTAGTCACGAGATAGTAGAGCAACAATGCAAGCCAGTGTAGAGTCAGTTTCGAGGCATATTTTGCCCAATAGTTGCATCAGTTACGATGAATCGGAGGACTTAGATTGCTATCTAGAACGCTTCGAGTTGTACCTGGTAGCGAATGACTTGACAGTACCCGTCGCACCGTTGGCGAGCACGACCGCCGAGGATCGTGCTAATGACAAGAGAGTAGTTGCGCTGTTATTGAACGCTATCGGGGCGCGTTACTATGGGATTGTTCGTGATTTAGTGTCACCGGCAAAGCCCAGTGAAAAGTCTTATGCACTTCAAGCGTACACCAGTCACCGTTGCTGAGAGGCGCAAGTTCATTAGACGTGATCAGGCGCAGGGTGAGAGTACGAGCGATTATGTTGTACAGCTGAAACACCTCAGTCTCCATTGTGACTATGGAGAGAAGCTGGATGAGCAGCTGCGAGATCGGTTAATTAGCGGTCTCAAGGATGAATCTACTTCGCTGAAGCTCATGGAAAAGGCGGCAGATAATCCAGCGATAACATTCCAGCAGGCAGTAGACTTCGCATTGTCGAAACAAACGGCAGCAGGAGAAGCTCGTGCCATGAGATTAGATCACGGATCATCAGATAGTACCCAGTCCAGTGGTGGTGTGCACACAGTCTGGGGTAAACAAACTGGGCAAAGAGGACATAGTCGAAAGCAAGAGTGTTTTCGCTGTGGCAGAAACCATGCTCCTGATGAATGTTGGTTCAGAAAAGAAACATGCAGATTTTGCAAAAAGAAAGGACATATTGAGAGAAAGTGCCGAGCCAAGAGTGAGAGCATGAAGAATGAAAGGAAACAAAAAGAACATTCAGACTCTAGGTCTTATACCAAGAGTAAAAGTAAAGGTCAGAAGAAGAAATGTGGCCATAGTGGCATCCATAAGATGAAAGATAATGGAAAAGGTAGATCTAGCAGTAGACAAGAAGCTAGAGAGTCAGATGATTCTAGTAGTAGTGAGGAAGGCAATGTTGAATATGATCATACAATGTTCAAGTTAAAGGTTGTTGGCAAGTCTAAGGTTAGGCCAAGTTCAGGGTCAGAGAGTGATCCTATCATAGTCCCTGTTGACATTGAAAGTAGAGTTGCACAAATGGTGCTTGATACAGGGTCAAGTGTAAGCATGATACCATTGTCATATTATGAGAAACATTTGTCGCATTTGAAAATGCATAGGTCCGAGAAGTCACTTGCTAGTTTTATCACAAATCAAACAGTCAAACCTATTGGAAAAGTCCAGGTAAATGTAAAATACGGGGAGTACCAAGGAAGACTAAGCCTGTATGTGGTAGAACGCACAGAATACTTACTGTTTGGTAGAGATTGGCTAGCAGTAGTACCTCTGAATTGGGAGTCACTCACATCCCATTTCCATAGCTCACAGGACAAAGGTCACAGGTCAAGTGTCCATCGGGTGAGTGAGCTAGATAGAATTCTAGATAGTCATGCTAAGTTGTTTGACAACAGATTAGGCAAACTGACAAAAGCCAAAGCACATATCTCTGTTCAGAAAGAAGCTAAACCAGTCACTACAAGACCATACAAGGTCCCCTTTGCAATGAGAGATAAAGTGGAAGAAGAGTTGGAAAGACTACAGAAGTGTGGGGTTCTGACAGCTATTGAACATAGTGAATGGAGTACTGGTATTGTAGCAATTCCAAAGAAAGATGGAAGTGTCCGCATATGTGGTAATTACAAAACTACAGTGAACCCAGTTTTAGAGCCAGTCCAACCCCCCAATATCAATGTAGAGAATACTCTGGCGAACCTAGGTGGAGGTGTGATATTTTCTACCTTAGATCTAGCACATGCATACAACCAATTAGAGTTAGAGGAAGAGTCCAAGAAGTTCCTAGTAATATCCACACACAAAGGGTTGTTTCAACAGAATCGACTTGTATTTGGGATTACTAGTGCACCTGCTATTTGGCAGAGTACAATTGAACAGGTATTGCAAGGCATACCTGGAGTGCAAGTGTACCTAGATGACATACGGGTAACCGGTCGTACTCGTGAAGAGCACCATGAGAATTTGAATAGGGTTCTTACACGTCTAGAAGAGCGGAATCTTACACTGAGGAAAGAGAAATGCAAGTTTGCGCAAGAGTCGGTACAATTTCTCGGCCATGTAATCGATGCGAAAGGAGTGCACACAGTAGAAGAGAAAGTGCAAAAGATCGAAAAGCTTCCTAGGCCAGAAGATGTGTCCCAGTTACGGTCATATTTAGGTTTGCTCCACTACTACCGCAAGTATGTGCCGAACCTAGCTCATGAGATAGCACCATTAACGGAGCTTCTGAAATCGGATCGGAAGTTTGAATGGAATGATGAGGCGGAAGAAGCATTCATACGGTCAAAGGAATTGATGCGAGAAGCTGGTTTTCTCGTACATTATGACCCGGAGTTGCCCATTTCGATTGCTACCGATGCGAGCCCGATAGGTATTGGTGCGGTGTTATCACACATTTTGCTGAATGGTGAAGAAAGACCAATACAATTTGCGTCCAGATCGCTTACGAAGACAGAAAGGAAGTATCCGTAAATTGAAAGAGAAGCGTTGGCAATAGTATTCGCATTGCGTAAATTCTACATGTTTGTGTACGGACGCATATTTACGCTTATCACGGATAATAAGCCACTTACAGCATTGCTAGGCCCACACAAAAGCTTGCCAGCTTTGGCTGCGGAACGAATGCAAAGATGGGCAATGTATCTCGCAGGATTTGACTATGTGATACAGTATCGTACTTCGAGCGCAAATGCTAGTGCGGATTGCCTCTCAAGGCTACCCGACAGAGAGGCAAAACCGGAAGGCCGTGAACCAGAAAATGTCTCGGTTTGTCACGTGGAAACACTACCCATGACACACGAAGAATTGCGGAAGGCAACGCGCAAAGATCGAGTGTTATCCAAGGTCTTCAGATACACTGTAGATGGTTGGCCAAAACAGTTATCCGCGGAAGAAAGTGATCTGAAGCCTTTCTTCAGGCGCAAATTAGAGATTACCATCGAGCAAGGCATACTCATGTGGGGAATGCGTATCATAATTCCTCTCAAGAGTCAGTGCGCGATTATTGAGGAATTACACAGTGGACATCTTGGAGTAATAAAGATGAAATCACTTGCTCGGAGTTACGTATGGTGGCCGCAGATTGACATGCAAATTGAAGAATGTACGAAGCAATGTAAGACATGTCAAGTTGTGCAAAACCAACCACCGCAAACGTTGCTACATCCATGGATTCCAGCCTCCAGGCCGATGGAAAGAATCCATATTGATTTTGCGGGACCATTCGAAGGTCTTACGTACATGGTCATCGTAGATGCGTATTCAAAATGGCCCGAGGTTTTTATCATGCAAAGTATTACTTCGGAACGCACTATTGATGTCCTCAGAAGTGTGTTCGCAAGATACGGATTACCGCAAATCATGGTGACTGACAACGGAAGTCAGTTCACATCAGCAGAGTTCAAAGACTTTGTAGACAAGAATGGTATTGTACACAAGCGAAGTGCACCATACCACCCGAGCACAAACGGTCAAGCGGAACGTTTTGTACAGTCCTTGAAACAAGCAATACGTGCGTCAAGATCTGATGAAGGATCACCACAAGCAAAACTTGACAGATTTTTGCTCGCGTATCGGAACGCTAGACATGCCGTCACAGGTGAATCACCTGCTACACTCTTCATGAAAAGACAGCTACGAATACGGTTGGATAATTTGCGTCCAAATGTCGAACGTAGATATGCAGAACGATTGCATCATCAAGCAGAATACAGAAATCAGCGCAGTTCAGTAGACAAGCTACGTGAATTCTCTTTAGGAGACTCAATACTTGCTAGAGACTATGTAGGGAAACATAAGTGGGTACCAGGTGTTATTGTAGATAGAGAAGGTCCACTAATGTACAAAATACAAGTCTAAACAGGTATTTGGAGAAGACATGTAGATCAGTTACTTCCCAGACTAGAGAAAGAAGTGGAGTTAGATCAGTCTCAGTCAAGATCATTTGAGCAAGATCAGTCCCAGTCAAAAGTTGAATTTCACACGGTTCAGGGTTCAGACATTCCAGAACAAAGTGGGTCATTTTCTAGGGACAAGTCAATCATACCTATGTCTTCAGAGGCAGAAACAGCTGGTTCTCATGATATTCACACTGAACCTTTTCAGAATGATACTGCTGTTCCTCAAGACATACCCGTAGTATCAGAAGACGTGGTAGTAAATCAGGGAAAACCTCAAGAGCTTAGGAGATCCCAGCGAAAGAGGAAAGCTCCAGATAAGCTTAATCTCTAAGGTTAAACAGGAAGAATGTGGTTGTTGTATTTTTGGAGTCCTATCAGTTCAGGTTAAGATTAATGTTCCTGTGTTACCAAATTATTGCAGAAACAATGGATATTAAGTCATATCCCATGTCAATATTTTTTGTTGTTGGTTTTTGTGGTGGACGAAGATATGTTTGTATTGATACTTTTATGTGAGAGATGGTCGGTTTTATAGTTTAAATGTTATATAATGATGTGTCCCATAATTCAGTTTGACACATGCCAGAGTTAAGATCATGTGTTCATTCCAGTTGTGTATGTAAACACCACTTGTCACTCACATGGATTTATGGCTTATTATATTGCAACTATTTATGTTGTACACACTCACACCATTCCAGTTATGATAATTTCAGGTTGGAAAAGCACTGTCAAGCACATGCATATATTCAGTTCAATAATTTTCTTATGACCAATAGACAACAGCGTTGGATGATTATACATTGCTAAAGTACATGTATAAACAGAAAGAAAAGCATAAGCTTTATAATTGTAGGATTGTGAAATCTTGACAAGTTGTCCAGAAGCAGTATTTTATGCACAGTTTAGTTGTTACATAAGTCCTCTATTGCTAAACTCAGAGTTTTGATGTTGTTTGCTCATGTCAATTTATCGTTTTTCAAGTGTTGCAGGATTGTCTCTATACAAGCCAGTCTTCAGGATATATGTGTATAAGTTACAATAGTTGCAAAGTTATGAGATAACTTTAAATTTGCTGTGGGGGAGATCTGTTAGATATGAAACCTATGATTTCAGGAAACACATTTGGCTTTTCATATACTTAGGTCAGCATAATACATTGTATACATGTGATATGAGTGACTCTGCGAATAAACAACGAGACGTGCAACACACACGTGAAATGGCTCTGACTATTTTGTGTCACGGACCCAACAATAAGTGATTTTGAAAATATTATTCTGCCAGATGTGCAACGAAATGCAATGCAAGTCGAAACAGCTTATCGGACATTGGATAGTCGCAGAAAATACAAAAACAATTCTGTTGGGGGGAAAACACATCAACGGTTCTTAAATCGAGTGTTTGTCTTAAGTCGTAGTAACCAGGGTGACGATTTGACAAAAGTATGCGTCATCATTCCCAATTAGAAGACTATTTTTATCTTCCTCTAAATTTCACGGAATCCATGACAATATGCCTTCCCGAAAAGGTACTTAGTATACAATTATTTTGAAATTCTCAGCTTTACCTGATACAATCAATGACGTCATAGTCGTTTTTTCTTTAGCTGGCGCCCACTTCGTAATTAAGGTGTTAGAAGCAGGAAGAGCAACGGCCTGTGAGAAAGGAAAAACAGGTTTGGAATAACAGAGGTAATAGTAGTAGAAGCAGTAGCAGTAGTAGTACACTGCAAACACCAGGGGCCGTATTTTGAAAACTATGTTAACCTTTATGTTAGTAAAACGATGTTAATTGTCATAACATGGACAAGTCATTGTCCTGATTTAGTCATAGTAGTAGTAGCAGTAGTAGTAGTAGTAGTAGTAGTAGTAGTATAGTACTACTACTACTGCTACTAATACTAATTGTAATTGTAATAATCATGCCTGTGTGGCATTCCATACTTTGTATTCTTATATTGCCTACAATTTTCGTATCTCTTATCTACATACATTCTCACACTGCAACTACCCACAGCTGAGCAACAACTGATAATAAACTACACAATACTCTACATGTCATATATGTCTACTGGAATCCATATATTGTCGTACTATCCTCCAAACCATAACACTTTGCACTAATACTACTACACTTTATCATATTGGATGACTTATTTAGGACAGGGCTAATTTGCCACATGGTAGATCCAGATTCCATCAGTTGACAGCAATTACCTCTATAGATAGAGATTTTGGGACCTTGAAAATGTCCCTTTTAATAATTATACTCGCCCACTCAAATCCTTTCATGGTTCATAATGTGAGATAACAATAGGGTGTTCATGGTGATATGACTCCAAATAACTCACGCTCACATGTATTATTTAGTTGTACATATGATTTGCAGGTATGCGAGAAATATACAGAGCCCTTTATGCTTGTATGTAAGGCTTTCTGCAAATATTGACATTTTTCAGAATAGTATTCAAATTACACTAGCTTGTATACTCTTGAAAACCTAAAGCTTTTAGTAAGCATTACTGTCCTCACAACAACTAACATGTATTATGTTTTAATGTCGAGTATTTCTTTAATGCCTTTTCTTTAATATAGATCAAAGGCGCTTACAAAATTAATAGACAACAAAAATATTATAAATAAAATAGATTAGATTGTGATAGAGATATCCACAAAAACATTAGCAGCCAATAAAAAGGCTAATAACAAATGTTGATAACCGGGCAATGGCGGAATAGATCCGTTTTTGAAGGTGTCTATTAAATGTATCTGCATCTTTACAAGAAAAGGGTAGATTTACAAATTGCGTAGATGCCTGTCCACCAGTATTAGTTCGGCATCCCGGGATATGTCGTATCCTAAAAGAGTTGGATATTTGGTTGTATGAGATAAGTAAGATATAATGAGAGAGACTGGAGAGAGACTGGACAAAGACTTCAAGTCAAAAGGGTTTGAATTTTAGCCATCACTGAATAGGGAGCCAGCATAGATTGTTCAACAAGGATATGGAGTGGGTCCTCTTTTGTTATTATATGCTTGGAATAGCTGAATGAAATCACTCGTCATTACATTAGATGAGAAGCCAAGTATTCACATTCATCAATATAGCTTTAGCAAAAACGTCATTTTAATATAAAATAAAAACATCCCTTACCTCAGCCATGCCTGATATAACCCTCGTTGCAAAAAAGAGAGGGAGACTTGAACGGATGATGAAAGGTCCTACGATGTTCACTATCGCTGAGATGCTCACACCAACCCCAAACAGCCATTTCCCGCCAAAAGTATCGGACAGCCATCCTACCGGTGCTTGCATGATGGCATAGCCGATATAGAAGGAGGCTAGAAGGAGCTCTTGTGTGTGACTGCTCCATTCAAATTCAATTTCCTGATAAATTTGGAATAGGAAAAAGACTAATAAGTTTAAAATCAATTTCAAAGAAATTTAGATTAGAGCATGGATGTAGTAATTTCCATTTGCACATTAGGTTTTGAAACTGTTTTTAACTACAGTATAACCAAGGAGGTACTAGGCAGGCTTGCCTCCGGTATAACACTACATTTTAGATAGTCTTCATGAAAACAGCTCTAGACTAATTTCAACATTACCTCCTCATCCATGGTTGTCAGTGGGGATGAAGGCAGGGGACACTGCCCTGAATAATGAAGAGTTTTGTCGCATAATAATTAATTGCCATATTCATTGCGTTTGAACCAAGGCCACGAAGGCATTATTCAAAAATAAATCTTCAATGATACAGCACTTCTTACATAATTATAATGAAGCAGTATTTTGCAAGTTATGGATAAAAGTAATATACATTTCCCTTATTATTTCCCTTATGATTCAGCAGCTACCTTTAAAACACAAATATCTAGACTTCACCAAAATGGATTTATTGCAACAAAAATTCACATTTTCCAGTCCAGATAGGGGTTATTGCCTTTCCAATCTAGCAACTGGCACCCTCTCTTTGTAAGCTTTTCAGTACGTCTCTTTCAACGGGGGATTTGCCCTTAGATTGGCGTCGTGCTAATGTATGTCCCATTTTCAAAAGGGGTAATAAAGAGGACCCCGGTAATTATCGACCGATATCCCTTACTTCACACGCTTTTAAGTTATTAGAAAAGATTGTTTGTAAACATCCTAGGTCCGATACTCTTTTTGTGTTTTATAAAATGGATAATGAATTTCCTGGAACAGCGAACACAACGTGTTGTATTGAATGGAGAGAGTTCAAATTGGATTGATATAAAATCAGGTGTGCCACAAGGGACCATCCTAGGTCAGATACTCTTTTTGTGTTTTATAAATGACATATCTGATGGTGTTGATTCTGAAATGAAACTTTATGCTAATGATTGTATTTTATACAGACCAATGCGTTCTGTAAAGGATTGTGAAATTCTGCAAAATGACCCTCACACCTTATGGTCAAAGAAATGGTTTCTCGATTTTAATGTGTCCAAATGTAAGATAATGAAAATGTCCCGAAAGACCTCACAGATAGATATGTATATAAAATGGATGGACAAGATTTATATGTGACAAAGTCTGAAAAGTATCTAGGTGTTTTGATTAATATTTTAAATTGGAACGATCATTGCAAAGAAATATACATTAAATGTAGTAAGATTATTGGTATCGTGAAGAGGACATTTGTGAACTGCCAAAGATCGGTATTTAAAACCCTTTATGAATCACTTATTCGGTCATGCTTAGAGTATTGTTGTATAGCATGGGACCCCTAT
This sequence comes from Heliocidaris erythrogramma, assembly GCA_025617745.1. Classification (NCBI taxonomy): domain Eukaryota; kingdom Metazoa; phylum Echinodermata; class Echinoidea; order Camarodonta; family Echinometridae; genus Heliocidaris; species Heliocidaris erythrogramma. The sequence goes on from CM046856.1 coordinate 4,481,921, forward strand.
ACAGTGCGAAACCGGAGTTGTCAGTTATTTTCCCAGTAAAACAGAACAATTCATGTCATATAATATATATCATCATAAAGTTTAGCTCTTCCTCTTTCTTTTGACACCTAATATGACAATTAAAGTTTATGCATTGATGAGCAAGAAGAGTTTAAAATTTGAATGTCAAAATCAAGTTTCACAGAATAAGTGGTCAAGATTGGAAAGGATGCAGCAACGTTGGTTAACAAAGGGAGGGCTCATTAGCAATTCTTTGGTGTTCTTTTTTATGTTTCTTTCACCAAATTTCTCAATGAGAATGAATACGGTTTTTTAAGCACAAGCTTTTCACTTGCTTGCCTGACTATGCAGCTAACATCACAGCAAAGAGTTTTCCTAGTAACCGAATGGAACCGCACTGGAAGCCTTCAGGAAGTTGCCCAAGCTTTCCGTCGTCGGTTTCCTGATCGGAATGTTCCGTCAAAGTCGACGATCTGGAAGAACATTCGAAAATACCAGAATGAAGGTACAAGTTTGAACCTCAACAAAGGCCGATCGGGGAGGCCAAGGTCAGTCCGAACAGAGGACAACAATGCCGCAGTTCAGCAGGAAGTAGCTGCAAAACCCCATGTCTCGACGAGAAGAAACGGACTTGGCATGTCAAGGTCTTCCTACCACAGGATCATCCGACTGGACGTGCAATGGTATCCTTACAGGATACGCATTCGGCACCAGCTACTAGAAGCCACCACAGTTCCACTACGATGTCAACATCAGTCGCGAGAAGGTTTCCGTCTGGGTAGGACTCTGTGGTAATGGATCGTTGATCGGACCCTCGGCACCAACTACTAGAAGCAGACATGCCCAGACGACTCCGATATTCCCAGTGGTTGCTGGATCGTGGCCCAAGGTTTGTTGAAAACCTCATCATTGGAGATGAAGCGTCCTTCTTCATGAACGGCAAGGTCAATAACCACAACGTCCGGCAGTATGCTCCAATCCACAACCCACCACAGTTCCACTATGATGTCAACATCAGTCGCGAGAAGGTTTCCGTCTGGGTAGGACTCTGTGGTAATGGATCGTTGATCGGACCCTTCTTCTTCAACGGAAATCTCGATGGAGAACGCTACCTACATCTTATCAACGAAGACATCGTTCCAGAACTTGATCAACACTTCGTTCGCCAGCCTGATGGGAGCTTCGAAAGAGTCTGGTGGGTACAAGATGGAGCACCGCCTCGTCGAAGATTAGTCGTCAGGGAGAGACTGCAGGAACTCCCAGGTCACCAGATCTCACCCCGTGTGACTTCTTTCTTTGGGGCTTTCTGAAGAGCAGGGTCTACACCTCCCCACCACGAGACACTAATGACCTGCGTAACAGGATCGTGAGAGGGTGTGAGGCACTGCGGCACCATCAAGAACCCGTGTTTCGCCAGGCAGTAGGAGCCATGAGGGGCAGAGCACAGGTGTGCGTGGACAGGCATGGTGGACATGTTGAGGGACGTTGGGGATAGAGTTACACGGTCCAAGATTTATGAGTTGCTCTTGTAAAGGATGAAATAAAAATAAATAAAACTTAGTTTCATCGTTTGTTTGTGTGTCGTTATTCGGTGTCACAATTAGGCGTCACAATTCTTTTAAGTGGAAAACAAGAGAAGACAGCAAGAGAGCAAGTTGAGATATACAAGAGATTGAAAAGATTGAGGTTAGAATATCACTGAAATGAAATAAGAAGGTTGAAATGAATTGAAGATAACTTAGTTAAAGAATGTTAAGGATTGAATAGAAATCGGGAATGAAAAATGGGGATGCATGGAGACTGTGAAAATGTAAAAAGCGAAAAGATGCAAATAGCCAGAAATGATTCATAAAGTGAAACAAAATGTATCACATTAAAAGCAAGGAGTGAGCGAAAAGGGGAAATGAAAAGAAAAACCTGAATTAACAGAAACATGAAAACTAACAGAAACAGAAAACCAAACACAAGAAGATACTGAAGACAAAACAGAAAACGTGATAACATGAAGGGAATTGAAAACAAACTCGAATAATCTGCATTAAAACGTTCGCACCAATATTCTGTGCAAATCGATTCTTACATTAAGCTGGTAAAATTGTTCTAAGTCGGTCAAGCATAAACAAATCTTCGTGTATTTGATATCACATAAAAGAAGAGACTTTATTCTTACTAAAAGTGTCCATGTTTTCTTCCAATCCTATTTCATTATCAAGATATCTATCTCCAAAAACGGGTTTCCTTTTTCCTGGGACGCACTGTAGAGTAAACCAAGTGAATCTAATCGAGCGTGTTAAAAAACGATATGTAAGAATGATGTGCCGGGACTGGCAATCAAGTTATAAAGTCCTGTTAGAAAAATTAGGTATGTTAAGCCTGGATGCTAGAAGAATGTACCATAGACTTGTTATGTTTTATAAGATCACTCATGATTTAGTAAATGTTAATTCAAGAATTACGCCAGCCAAGAGAATAGGCAGAAATGACCATGATAAAAAGGTGACCATACCATTTGCAAAAACAGACTACTCATTTTATGTAAGAACCTCCAAAGATCGGAATATTCTCGCTGTAATGTTATTAAAAGCGCATCTCTCCCTACCTTCAAAACTTCACTAAAGTCTCACCTTCATATTTAAACTCTCATATCAGTTTTTATTACAACCTCCCCATATCCTTAAATATATTTTTCATTATAATTAATCATTATTGATATTTGATCTCTTGTTATATACTATAATTTATCATCACTATGGTATTTTTAAAACGATAATTATTATGTGTCATATCATTATTTATTTGTTTTATAACAGAACATAGTTTTTTATATTTATAACTCTTTTCACGTTTCAAATCATGTTAAAGTTTAATTTGCAATACTTTACATTTTAATTTAATTTATTTATTTCGTTAATCTTGATTCAATCGTCGTTGGGGATACAAACTTGTACGGGTTTATCAAACCTTTTTCTGTATCCCTAGACATGTTTTACTTGTCTGAATAAATACAAATACAAAATACAAATTATGTCAACATAACAAAATCTAATTGTTGCAGTCAAAGTCATCTTAATGTCAATACACTTTCAGTGCCCGTGGATTTCCACGGGTTCCACTAGTTATATACACTCTTAGAACTAGGTGTAAAAGAACATGTGGTTAAACAGTTGTGGTAAAAATATGGGTCAAAATGTACACATATCTGTGTAGAAGCATGAAACAAGGGTACACTCTTAAAAAAGTTACCCCATTGGTGTTAAAAAATAACACCAAAATGTGTTAAAAGGGAACATGGTCGTCGGTGGTGTAAACCATTACACACCATGAGTGGTTAGATTTTGCTTGATACATGTGTTATATTTTACACATCTAATGTGTAAAATGTTAACACCAAAGGGTGGGGTAACATCTTACCCCAAAACGACCATGTTCCCTTTTTTACCCCATGCTGTGCAACTTTTAACCACTACCAGCCTGTGTAACAATTCACCCCGCAGCTGTGTTATTATTTTACCCCTTAAGTGGTACAGAATTTACCCCATACTTTTTACCACACCCCAATGTGTCACTTTTTACACTAAATGTCTACACCAGGATGATTTGAGACTACAAGACAAATGCACAATGAAAATTATGTTTTGTTAAACTTGCATTTTAATAAGCATGGAAAAAGTTCAAAAAAAAGTTAACAGATTTTAAACTACTGTATTTAAATATGATCAGAAAGGTTGAATTATTTACATATAATTTACATATAATTATACTCTAAATGCTGGAATGTGGATCAATCACAATAAAAGTAACAATATACAAGCTTCTTTTTTTTACAATTTGGTCAATTTCAAACTTCAAACATTTTGATATAGTTTTGCATCTCAATAATGGAAAACAAAACAAACTACAAAACAATGTTACAACAGACTTTCCAACTATATAACATGATCTGAAAGGTTGATTTTCACATAACAAATGATTTACATATAATTTAGACATAATTATATTATAATGGTGGCGTCACACTATAGATACTTAGGAATAAATCTGGACAAAAATTGAGCTAACTGCATGGCATTTTTGGCTGGCTATGAAAGTATTGGTGCACACGTGTAAATCGGGAAGTTCCGCCCGGGGCTCCTCCGGGGCTCCTCCGTCGGCCTTCGCGGCGGAACGCAACATCAAACATCCACCTGTTCTAAGAGTGTAGTGGTAAAATAACATGTGGTTAAACAGTTGTGGTAAAAATATGTGTCAAAATGTACACATATCTGTGTAGAAGCATGAAACAAGGGTACACAGCATGCGAGTTAGACGTTTACACCTGCACCGCGGTAAGAGAAAAACCCGATTCTGGTCAAACTTCATCCACATGTCAAAATGTAACCCCATTTGTGGTAATCGTCAACACACTTTACTCAAAAGGTTCATTGATTCGAAGTCACTATGAACACGATGACAAAAGAGAGCGGACAAAATATACAGCTCCCCATTGTACCCTCTAAATTATATGTAAATCATTTTTTATGTGAAAATCAACCTTTCAGATCATGTTTACATAGTTGAAAGTCTTTTGTAACATTGTTTTGTTTTCCATTATTGAGATGCAAGTTTTAAGAGGAAATGCATTTGTCAAAACTATATCAAAATGTTTGAAGTTTTTTCCAACAAGTTCACAAAACAAGAAACATACATCCAGGTTTTCGCCCTTTTCTTTTGGAAAATTGACCCAAATTGTAAAAAGAAGAAGCTTGTATATTGTTACTTTTATTATGATTGATCCACATTCCAGCATTTAGAGTATAATTATATGTAAATTATATGTAAATAAATACTGTAGTTTAAAATCTGTTAACTTTTTTTAAAAAACTTTTCCATGCTTATTAAAATGCAAGTTTAACAAAACATAATTTTCATTTTGCATTAATTTGCCTTCCTTGTAGTCTCAACTCATCCTGGTGTAGACATTTAACATGTTTTAGTGTAAAAAGTGATACATTGGGATGTGGTAAAAAGTATGGGGTTAATTCTGTACCACTTAAGGGGTAAAATAATAACACAGCTGCGGGGTGAATTGTTACACAGGCTGGTAGTGGTTAAAAGTTGCACAGCATGGGGTAAAAAAGTGAACATGGTCGTTTTGGGGTAAGGTGTTACCCCACCCTTTGGTGTTAACATTTTACACATTAGATGTGTAAAATATAACACATGTATCAAGCAAAATCTAACCACTCATGGTGTGTAATGGTTTACACCACAGACGACCATGTTCCCTTTTAACACATTTTTGTGTTATTTTTTAACACCAATGGGGTAACTTTTTAAGAGTGTATGAAGTCATTCTATTCCGATTGATCTGGGTTTTTTTTTTTATATTTCATCAATATTCAGGCCCCCCCCCCCTTCTCCGCTAACGACTAGAGGTCCGCTTAACAAAAAATATATATTTTGGTCTTCAGAATTATACCTAAAATGCACCTAAATCTTGATTTTCAGACCCTCCCCCCCCCCCTCCCCTCAATAACGTCCACCTCATGTCATGTCTGCACTCTGGTAAAATTCTAGTTTAATACTTCCCTGATATGTAGTTATCTATGATTCTGAAGAAAATACATGATCTATATTTTTATCACTTTTATAGGAAACAGAATGAATATAAATTCAAATGAACACAATTCAACATCTAATACATGCATGTAATTAGTCGAAAATAGGTATATGTATTAGAGAACGAAAGTCCAGGGCTGATGTTTTACCATTTAAGGCTTACACTTTGATAAAATCAGTGGTAGACCTTCTTTTCCTCCTTTCATTTACCATGAGTGCAAACTGGCATGGTCGGAGGGGTGGAAATATTTATATAATATTGAATGTCCTTGAGCGAGATACAAGGGTATATTGCACGAGCTATGGGTATATTGCACGAGCTATGAGCATATTTCACGAGTCGGCACGACGAGTGAAATATTTTCAGAGCGGGTGCGATATACCCTTGTGTCCCACGAAAGAAAAGCCATTCAATATTATTATTTATTGTATGAAACCTTGTTCCTCAATTTTAACTATTACATGTCCTTATGTTTTTATTGACTCAACACACGTAAAAACATGATTCCACATACTAAGAACCTTGCTGTTAGATTGGTCAAAAGGTAATCACGTGATAAAACGTAGTTTTCCCATCGATCTCTACCAGTGGATAAAGCAACGCCCTCAACGTTCGAAGCGACCCGGCGGCGTTTTTTTTTTTTACGCGTCGCCATGTTTGGGCTCGCAGAAAAACACCGCTACAGTACTATTTCAATACAATTTTATGCATTTTTGGAATCGAATAATTCAGCACTGTGAAGTCTTTTCCACAAGTTAACTGCAAAAGTAAATAAATCAAATCACGTATATTTTGAATAGGAGTTCACTGTAATCGTACACAGCAGACGATGTCCCACGGTATGTCCCACGCGGTCCCGCGTACTGTGTTTGTGTGAGGACTCCTAATTTTAGTCGCGCGGCCGCATCAACTGCTGCCCGCATAGAGCCGTGTGTACGATACAATATCTACGTAAGGTGGAGATCGATGAGTTTTCCTCATCAATCACCCAAGAAGAAAAGTTCGTGACCTTGACGGACATAGTACTTATGTGTTCGCTGATCTCTTCCGTCCATATAAAGTCACAATGCGTTATCAATATGTTGGGTACGCGCGAATGAAAAGTGCGTGACCTTTACGAATAGCTCCATAAGCGTATTAAAATAGGCTTTTATAAGCCCGCATTCATCAATCAGATCGATGCGCGAATACATAAAACACATGTGCGCACCCAGTCCTGAGGGGGTTTCTTGTAATGGTTTAAACTTCCTTTGTGAATTCGGGCCTAAGTGTCTTTATCGAGAAATAGACAATAATAATAATTTCTTTCTCGTACCAGTTAAATGTTTCAGATGTGGAATACAAAGCATGGTTTCGGACGATGAGACGTACTATCACTTCCTCGGCGATCTGAATGTATAGATAGCTACATCCAGATTCAGATCGCCTCGGAAGTGATAGTTTGTCCCATCACCTTCACCAACGGTAATTATTTCCTTATTATTTTGTCCTTACCAAAGCATCTTGTAAGGGCCGGCTGTGCTGATACATCCATATTTGCGTATTTATATGCGCATTCACTTTTTTAAGTGGTCAGGCGCTCCCCAAATCACGAGATATGGAAATTTATACAACACCTACTAAGATTCTTGCAACCCCATTGGTCAATGCTTAATCACATGACATTCGATAAAATTAATGTTGAACAGTATCATTCTCCAGGCGTGCAATTCCGTTTGATCCATTTGCACCATTGCACGCTGACGTCACTATCGATGTACACAGTACATTGTGAGGTGACATCACCGTGCAATGGAACAAATGGATCAAACGAAATTGCACTCTGACGTCACAATAAACATAAAGTATGGTACGCGCGTCAGTTTATTTATGTAACACAAAATATGCACTACGTACGTACCTAGCTAGCTAGCGATTCGACGACGACGCGCGCCGCAACGCGCACCGGCCGAAAAAACATAATTATGTTTACGTTTGGCAGGCTACGTAGCGTAGACTAACGTTAGATCTGATTTGTTCCCCGAGGATTTGTTCTTTGACTTTTAAGTTTAAAAAGTCACATCATGGCAGGACCAAACTTTGTATTGCTAATTCAAACTGATGAAGGATTGAATAGATTAATGTCCGACTTCGATGCTCACAAGAGGTACCGTACCGGTAAGTTGCGAAAAGCCGTTTGGAATCCTTTTTTTTTTTGCAAATTATCTACTGGATATAAAGTTACTCTTTCTCAAGAACAGCTAATCTTAAAGGAATCAAACCAAAATATTCAGAACACATCTTCTTCCACAAGCTCCATGCAAAATTTTAATTTTGTTACTTTTTACAACAGACAGATCTAACGACCAACGTTATAAACGTTAGATCTTAGTTGGACCTTAAGTTAGTCATAGATCTAAACTGGTAAGTAGTTAATAGGAAGATACTGAAAGAAATTGTTTTTTATATACTGTGTTTGTGATTGGATTGGATTCTGATCGTTTTGGATTATATTACATGGATTATTAGAGTTTATTCAGCGAGTTAGACTACAAATATTTGGTAAGTTGAACGATAAATGTTTGCTACTTAGTTTAGTGCAGTGCGCGCTGATAATTTTATTGATCGCTGTATCTGGTCCGTCATATTTGGACTAGTAAAACTGTTCTTTAAAAAATGTGTTAAGCCCGTTAACGTCCGAGGTGTTGTATAAAACAAATAGTGAATGTTCTTTATTCCTGAAATGGAACAAGATTTTGCATTCGGTGAAAGATGAGAGCGTCTCATCTTTCACCTCGTGCAAAATATTGTACCATTGCACTCATGGCCATTCATACTTTTTGTATAATATTGCACCGTGACGGTAATCCGGGTACTTTTACAAAGACCATGAGATATTGTTTAAAATTGCAAAGTTATCCGTGTACTTTTGCGCAAACCATGAGATACGCCAATTTTTTCTGGTCGCCTGAAAACCCTTCATACAAATGATAATAGTAGTTACTCTTATAAGTCAAAATGGTTTGTTGATATCATTATTGTAGGTAATACTCACGTTCAATTCGTCCCCCCTTGATAACCTATCAATGCCCATCTCCTCTGAGGCGGTACAAGCCTTTGTTGATACGTTACTATCATGTGACTGAAAATGGGTACTGTGATTCGTCTTCGCAATGGTAACCATGACGACACTGAGATTGAGTCGCATGACGTGGATACAAGAGATGCCCACAAAGGCGAGAAAAGCGAATAGCCATCTCGTAGGGAACATTGTAGATCCTGTATAACAACAAAGGTAAATAACACAACACTTAACATAATTATGTAAGAACTATTATTAGACTTTTAAAGACGAATGTTGTGGCATTAATACACGTGACAGAATGAGACTGTCATTATTTATGTAATATTGAATACCCTTGAGTGGAATACTAGGGTATATCGCACGAGCTATGAGCATATTTCACATGTCGGCAGACGAGTGAATATTTTCAAAGTGAGTGCGATATACCCCTTGTGTCCTACGAAAGAAAAGCAATTCAATGTTATTGTATGAAACCTAATTTCTCAATTTTCACCATCACATGTCCTTATGTTTTTGTTTTGACTTCAACATAAAACACAGGCAGAAAAACATTTTGTCCTTACCCAAGCATCTTGCAAGGGCTGCGCACATACATCCATTGTCTTAAAGGGATACGCCACCAGGCGGCCGTGGGGAAAGTCAGGATTGCGTAAGCCCATTCACCCGTACAAAAAGTTTGTGCGTCGAACGCGTCCGTCGGACTGCTGGGATTACAGTTCGGATTGCACGAAGCCGACCGAATCTCGCACAACAGCTCGGCTCAGGCGGAGTTATGTTGCGCGGCGACCAGTCTTTCCGAAGTTTGCGCCCCGTGGGGCAACGGCATGATCAGGTAACGATCACGGTGCCCTCTCACGGCATTAAAATGTCCACAATCTGCGGTTGAGTATCCCTTTAACCTTTGCGCATTTAAACGATCATTCATTTTTTACGCGTCACACGCACCCCAAACCACGAGATATGGAAATGGCTTACGGTTTCTGATTGGTCAGAGTCACTCTTCTTGCCATTGCGTAATTCGTTATTTGGCCACGACTGAGGATTTTTAAACAATTTTAGCACACTTATTTTTGTACAAAACATAGTACAAAATCCCATAAGGGCAAGGTATCGATAGCTTCTTATCACATACATACGTTGAACGGTATAGCTGCGCACAAGCAAATTATATCAGCGCGCATGAAATGCGACGCATTTGTTGCGCATTATATTGGACTGGCTGTGTGACGTCACAGTGAATTTACGAATTTGTACTTAATGGTCAGGGAGGTATTCTGAAAACTATAAAATATAAAATTGGTATACGGAAAATTGTTGTAACTTTTGTTGTAACTTTTGTTGTAACTTTTGTTGTATCTTTGTTCATTCTGCGCATGATCGCAATTTACATGAGCGCTGAAGATATCATGAGATAATTGGTATTCTGAAAATTATTTTATCTTTTGTTGTATCTTATCTTCCATTTTAACTACAACAAAACTTACAACAGCTAAAATGATCTCGGAAATTTTTCTAGTTCAGAATCATACAGTACATGCTCGAATAGCAAGATGGAGACTGTGTGTGATTCAAGATCTTATAGAGAAGACATTTTGAACAAATTACAGGTGGAATTCAATGATTTTACATCAATATGTGACTTGGTTCGAGCAGAAGAGAGTGAGCCGTTATGTAAATTAATTGCTGTCCAATAGCGCATGGGGCATTATAAAACGCGTAATTTAATAACTACGCCCGAAATTGATATACGCGCAAAGGCCATCCTTATGTTTGACATAAGGGGTTCTCCTATTGGTTAACCTACCTGTATAAAATCCATCTTGATTGGTAAAGTGTCATAAAATGGGCGTGTCAAAGATAATATAAAGGCGGTCCTTAGAGAGATAATTATCTCTTTACAAAAATTTTCAGAATACCAATTTACAACAATATGCGCAAAGCATGAGATATGCCAATATTTCTGGTCGCCTGAAAACCCTTAAAGGGAGCGACAAGTCGCAATCTATGGGCGGTTTTACAGTTGGCTGCTCCTTTCTCTGGATCAAAGTTCAAGGCGACTTCAATTTATCGCGCGCAGCTAATAAAAGTTCGCACATTGACCCAAATTTGAGTAAACAAGATCGCGCATTCTTTATTCCAGTATTTGAATCTCATTGGTCGGTTACGTATGTAGGGATTCGAGTTAACGATCACGCGAGGAATTCGGCAATAACATTCCTTCGGTAGCGCACGATTGGACCTGATTGTATCCGAATTTCCCCGAGTCAGGCCAACTGGTCAGGCCCATGGATTACGACTTGCCACTCCCTTTAATACAAATAATAATTGAGGCAGATAGATTTGCTGCCTGACTTACTAGTGATGTTTCTTTTAACCTTTATTACGTAATCTTTTAAACATTATTTTTTATGGGATATAAAATGAAGTACTGTACAGAAGCCAATTAGTTTATTTTCTTTTCTTGGAAGTCAATATGCCTTACTCTATTCGATAAGTTTCATATATTTCTGAATACGCGTTTCTGCCAAATTACAATCCACAATAAACACAAATAATAAAAACAAAGCCACTCATCAGAATTAAGTGTGATTGGCCACCATCAAGCTTCAAAAGCAATTCGTTCGTTTCCTTGATTATAATATGGCACGAAAAAGAGACGTGATAACGAAGCTTTTCGACCTGCACTCATCAGGTTATCACGCAGGTATATAACAAATCAACTTTATTATACTCGGTGAACCCGGACGCTAATTTTTTTTTCCCACGAACTTTTTGTCCCTGTCCTCCCTGGCGCATGCGCACCTGATCCTTTCCGATCTAAATCAATTTCGCAATCATAGGATTTATTCCGTAAGCGATATAATGACGGTTACTCCCAGCGTCTTGCTTTGGCGAGATGCGTTAGCCCTCGGACATTTAACCTGAGGTATGTGGGTTCGACTCTCAGTTTGGACATTACAAAAATAACGTCTTGTATTTTTATTTTTACTAAAAGTAGGATGAAACTTTGAAACCCCATCCAACTCCAAGCATTATAGGGCTATTTCAAAGTTGCGCATGCGTCAAGGACGATAGTGACAAAAAGTTCGTGGGAAAAAAAAGTTCGCAACCCGGACGCAACCTAGACGCCGTAATTTCAGAACAATCGCAAAGCTTGGACGAACTCCTTTTGTCTGCACAGAAGAGGTTCATGCGATTGAATGTAAGCAGCTTCCAGAAAGCGTAAATGCGCTGAGCTTCTGGCCCGGGACATAATTGAGAATTGATCGTCGGCATAGCTTTGTGCGCAAGCTGGATTGTTCAGCAAGTGGAGACCAATCGCTGAATCGCATTTGGCTATCTTTGGTCTGTTAGCGTGCATTTCAGATTTGCAGGCACGGACGGGCTGCGTGCGCTGATTGGTTGTACGGTTCCGAATAATCGAGGGAATGTGTTGTTTAATGCGATCAGCCAACCGCTGAGAAGTACGGCCCACGTACCTGGCATCGCACCGGCACTGAAATTGGTAAATAACATTACTCAAGTGGGGGGTGGGTAGTACATCCTTGCTAGTTGACCGTAGCATCCTGTGTGTAGAAAACACAATGCGTGTCGAAACCGCGTAATAGCAACGTGACACTGCGTGTTTGATCTGACTGGCGTATTTGTCAGATACCTTACCCCTCCAGGGTAGTTTGAGATACACGGGGCATTTGGCAGGTCCAAATCTGGTGTCAGATTTGGATTGTGCCTCCAGCGTCCGTGTTATGGTGCGAGATATAACATGCTCAGGGTAACCATTGTCAAGGAGAATAGTTTTGATTTTCGCGATTTCGGCAGCTAATTTGCACGCAGAGCAAATCCTAAGGGCGCGGCACACTAAGTTTCTAATGAGCCCAATCTTGTATGAAGTTGCACTGTACGAGTCCCATCTCGTGTATTTTTTCTCGGTTCACCGAGTATAATATACACTATGAACACGGTGACAAAGAGAGCGGACAATTTATGCAGCTCCTCATTGTACCCTCCACAATAGCTCTAGTAGACAAAAGGACATCCCTTCACTGCTATTATGTGACACCTGTTCTACATATTTTTACAGGATAGCAATGAATGGATGTTATTTTGTTAACCAGTGCAATTGTGAAGGGTACAATGAGGAGCAGCATAAATTGTCCGCTTCTTTGTTCGTCATGCTCATAGTGATAGTTGATTTCAAGTAATTTGTTATATACCTGCGTGATAACCTGATGAGTGCAGGTCGAAAAGCTTCGTTATCATGTCTCTTTTTCGTGCCATATTGAAATTTTGCAGTACCAAGAAATTATTTCCTTGATTATAGTTAATCAGTAACACGATACTCAAAGGTTGAGCAAAGGTGTGTGTTTTTTCATTACTGCAGTTACTTTTATTGTTTGTAAAATTATATGATTATGTTTGATTTAATAAAACACATAAAACAAGTTAAACAAAAAGAAATAAAGTTCCTTGAATCTTAAGCGCCTCTGCATATGGCCTGGACTAAATCCAGGTTTGTTCTGCACAGTTGTGTACACTAATTATGCGGAAATCTAATTAGATGTACGTATCCATACCATTCTCAACTGCAAACCAGCGAACACACAAAGTCATTGTTAGGTAATCCGAATTGGATTTCTATACGCAATATAAAGAGGTATTGAATTCGCGCTCCAGTTTATTTTACGGAAATACTTTTTATCGTGTTATACGTATATACAACAACATGTGCATATACAACAGCATGTATGTTATGTTGCATTGTACTGTACTATTCATGTTGCTTTGTTATGCTGATGGAAAACAAATTTCCACAATTTTATGTGGATCAGAATGAATAAAATTTTCAAAATTATCAAACAATATATAAGTCAAGAATCGACAAAAATGACGACTGAATGCTTCTTTTCAGAGCCATTAACATATACAGTACATATATATATATAATACTGATGAGGCTACCCTGGGTAAACAAGATATATTATTATAGTGGCTTTTTTGTTCTTCATATAGAGGTCCAGAAAAAGATCAGAAATAAATAATTATGTACACAATATCCAATGCCCCTTCCCTATCCATCTACATTTCACATTACGACCCAATATTACCATTGGTTATAAAAACATAATTATGGTGTATCTACTATACTATTACTTTTATATTACTTTTATTATTTAAAAAAAAATATTATTCACTTTTCATTTCAGTTCATTTATCCAGTTCTGAATAGAAGTACATGTATGTACATAATAGTTTACATGTTTTATGAAAAGCAAAAACCTTATTACAAACAGAACTGAAGCTCCAAGATAAGCAAAAGCTTGACGCCTTGTGAGTCCTTTAATTTAATACAATATCAAAGGGGTTCCTGATGATGCACAACAGCAAAGCAAGAAGAAAGGGTGAAAGATGGATAGAAAGAGATAGAGAGTGGGCCAGGGGTGAATAGGGCGAGAAAGGGTTACACATGATTGTACATGAACATACGTAATAATGCATGCCGCGAAGCGACAGTAAGAAGTAATGCTCATCGTTGAAAAAAAGGGTTAATCACTCATTGTTTGACAAGCAATCAATAAGAGACTAAAAACAAACACATACATCGATTTCTAGAATTCACTTACCTCTATTGCAGCACATGACAAGATCGGGGGGGCGATAAGAGAAGGGAATATTACTGTCGCTGCTATCTTCCTTTTACCATTCATCCAGTGTTACCTCGTACCAAGTTATTATAAACTCGCATAAGTGTGAGATAATCATGTCTAGGATTGCAAGATCTTGACTGAGATCCAGAGTAAGTATACTCACACTGCGATTTCACTCTGATCTCCCGGTACTATTAATGTTATAGTTCCATGCGAAAATGTAGCTGCAGGAGGCAATGTCCCAAATAGAAAAAAATAATTAACTGGCACTCGCTTATTCAGTGGTAGTGAACCAAAACAACCACATTAAGAGAAAACGAATGCATTCAGTTTCTTTCACGTCTATTTTATACAGCGAACGTTTTCTGTGTGGACACAATCCGTTATCGACCGTCTGGTGGGAATAAAGGAGGAAGTCTGCATTTACAGACCCTATTTGACACTAAAGCCTATTGAGCCTACCCTAACCAAGGAGGTACTCAAGCTTGCCTAAAAGTAATATTCGTTTTATAAGGACTGTATAGAGAAAAACACAAAAACTTGAAATGTTCAAAATAAAAATGTGTCGATTACTACGAAGATTATGTTTCCCATATAGGATGATCAATATTATTCAATGAATAGCCGAAGGACGGGAGCTTTAAAACAACCTTACAAAACAAATTGAATGTTTCTGCTGGTTGAGATCAGGTAAACAATCAGTCTGCAAAATGCAGGACAAAACGCTATCTGAATTCTAATTTTCATTCCATTGCCATAAGAGTCTTTAACAATACCCGTTAAATGGGATCAATAAAGTTTATCTGGATTGGTGATACGCATTATTTTTGAGAGTTTGGCTTTCGACTTGAATGCAATTACGGAGGTAATATAGTATTGGGATCTGGGGTTCAACTCTCAAACACCCGTCAATGATGTTCTTATCACTGTCCTCATGCATCATGCTACCTATAGCTTATATATTTTCCTCTCCGGCCTCTCTCTATTTTTACATTTCCTCTATCAATTTACATCTTCTATATCTAGGCCATCTCTTTTTCGGCATGTGTGCAAGTTGACTTGCGATATTCGTCATCATGTAAAGAGTAAACAAACTGAATGTAAACGTGTTCAACATGGACATATCTTAACTTTTGTCAGTATGCACAAGAAGGCACCACTGGTCAGTTCGGGTCTGCTCGCTATTCATAAGGACCGCTATTCATTTAACACGCGTTATGAATAGCGGTCCTTATGAATAATTATGAATAGTGGTCCTTATGAATGGAGGTCCTTATGAATAGCGAGGTAATTTTGTCTATGGTTTGCTCGCTATTTAGAAGGACCGCTATCCATAGAAAACCCCTATTCAATTAGTCACGCGTTATGGATGACGGTCATTATGAATAAGTGACCCTTATGAATAGCGGTCCTTACTAGCGAGGTTACCCCAGTCAGTTGTATATCATTCGTATGCATGAAAGAATAACTGATAACCTGTCCATACTTTTTTTATACAGTGGAATACTCATCGCTACCAAATTCTCTTTATTAAGTATAATGATGCAGGTTGGAATAATAAACCTCTTTGACTACCAGGTAAAATGATATGATTTCCCATCGCAGGGTGTATAATGTAGCAGAGTATAAAGTTATGAAAAGAGTAAATACATTGAATGTAAATTCGCCTATTAAACTTGCAAAGTTCACACCTTTATCATTATGTATGAAAGATAGCCAGTATACACAGTTATACACAATTTCTCTGAATATTTTTTCCCGATGCATATTACAGGTGAAATTTTTATCTCTCCCTATATAATTTCCCCTCTTCTCTTTTCTTCGTTGTCCCTTCCTTCTCAATCTGACTGTCTCATCTCCTTTTTAGGCTGACGTTGTATATTTGTAATGTAAAGCTAATCGGTGATTTCCTGTGTAATCAACTACATAGTCTCCACTTTATTAATGTCAGTCTGTATGAGCATTATTTCTTCCATAACAGTAAATGCGGTCTACGTTTTAAGCTAGTATGACGGTCATGTGCGTACATGTATGTATGTGTACAAACATGCATGATATCATTGTCATTGTTCCTGTGAAATGACTATGCTTTTGTCTTTTTATAACGTTCCTGCCTCCCGTTCGCGTTATTTTTTTCTGCGGCACAGATTGGGGCATGGTGCGTGTTGACATGGGCGTCAATCCGAGTAGAGAATCTATTGTTCATGGGGGGACGGCTATTGTGTCGTCCCCCCCCCCCCCCCCCCCCCCCATGATGAATAGAGTGACGTCAAGATTACCGCCCATGCGTGTTGAGCCTATGGAAGTACGTTCTTTCCCTTCTGAATAGTGTCTGCACGTGAGACTAGTCATGTTTCAACTTTGAAAGAGACTACAAGTATCGGACTTGTATTTTCTTACTCAGTTTCACCTTATTTTTAAATTAGCAAAAGATTCGAACTCACGGTCCTTTCATGGATATCGCACCAGATAATCCGATTGCGCCACACAGAACAGCTGCTCAATGGCCTTGCTCGTTTTATCATATCCCTACAGTTCGTTTCATGAATATTCATGCAGACTAGTCTTGACGGAATAAACCGCTATTAGTCTGTAAATCAAGACCCCTTTAAAAAAAAAGCCCCAATCTGTGCCGCAGAAAAAAATAACGCCTCCCGTTCTGAGCACCTCGCGAGTTTTCTTTCCCTCTTTTCTATCCACTAGCTCTGACTACCTCTTCCTGCAGCTTCTTTCTCTTCTCTCTGTCTTTTCTTCCACATCTCTCTCTCTCTCTCTCTCTCTCCGCTCCGGCTGTCTGGGATTTCGTGGAGGGCTAGTGCGACGGCCCGTCTTTTATTAATGACATGACACGAACTCTACGAACTGCTCCGAACTGCCGTTAAATTCGTCATTGACAATTTTATATGTTGATTTTGTTTAACTTCATTATACCTTCGTTCGGATATATCATATACTACTTCTGGAACGATCTGTTTTTACGTATGGACTTCCACAAGCGAGAATCCTGTTAGAAACTAGACTTGAAATATGCCGGCTACAAAAAGTATGATGACAGCGAAGCGCCAATCACTCTTGTCACTACCGGAGTGACAAGAGGCAAAATCAATCACAACGTACCATGACTAATGCCTGCAAAGTCTACCGGTGAAATCAAATACATCGAAAAGAAACAACAGAATTAAATGACATGCAAGATATAACAAATGCATTCAAATCATTCTTTGTTAGAATCGGCCCTTCCTTGCAAGAAAAATCAACCTGTGTCGATAATCAGTGCGAATAGTATATCAGTAAATATAATTCTACTTGTACGTTAAAGTATGTCACAGAAGGGCAGATAGTCGAAGTGCTTCAAAATTTAACCCACAAGAAAACATCAGGAAGTGACAATATCCCTCTATTTCTGTTAAAACCCATATTTGATATAATTTCGAAACCCTTAGCATATATATTCAATCTGACGATACAAACAGGAAAAATACCGATTCAGTTAAAACGTTCTAGAGTAATACCTGTGTTCAAAAGTGGCAAGAGATCAGAAATGGGAAATTATAGACCTATTTCAATATTGTCAGTAATAGCAAAAATACTCGAGAAGCTTATTTTGAATCAGTTACATGACTATTTATCTTGTAATGATATTATTGACGAGAAACAGTCCGAATTTAGGCTTCAGCAGTCTACGGCGACTGCTCTGTTAAATGTTACAGAAGACTGGTTGGATAGTATGGATAAAGGTGACATTGTTGGTATGATAATGTCGTGGGTAAGGACTCATAAGAAATCACCAAGGAGTATTGGTATGCCGTAGCAGGTCATTTATTTCAGGAGAAATTATTTTTAAAAAACCTGTAAAGACAGCAAAAATACAAAATACATGTACATTGTACATCACTTGTGCAATTTCAATGAATACAGTGCAATGCAATTTCATTGGCTATCCTGTCTTGGTACCTGGTTATGTTTGTATTGCAATATACCTGACGAATAAAATCAATCAATCAATCGATCAATCAATACAACACTAGAATCATGTATCATAATTTCAAAATTGATAAAACAAAAAAAATACTTCGGTGATTTAACTAAAATATGCCCAGTTCATAAACTTTAATATAGGTTTTCCCGTCCAATTTCGCACTTAGTGCATGCAAGAGTATAAATAGTTCATTCAATTTCGTCATAGTCATTCAAAATCGCCATATTATATAGGGCAGCCAAAAATTCGTAATTGGCAGTCAGATTCGCCATAGAGCAAGCAAAAGTGTAAAAATATCATTCGAATTCATAGTGCATTTAAATTAGCACGGAAGAACACGTGACTGAAGATAGAGCATTCAATTTCGCCGAAGGGTATTCATGTTCCTAACTAATGTATGCAATTTAGCTCTGTATTCACATGATTTGTAACTCAGTAATACATAAGAATAATTATAATTATGTACAATGTTTGTTAAACATTTAAAGATTAAATTCTTTAGGAATGTCCTCTGACTTCTTTCAACTCATATTTTGCTTGTCGAGTTTCTGCATTATTTATGTTTGAAAGGTCTGTTTGCGCAACATTTAACACTTTATTGTTAACGTTCTATTTTCTATCTGCTTCCGCCCTACAGCCCGTTTCTGAATCCAACTGAAAGGGCGCACAGTGCTTTCAAGGCTGCTGTGAAGCGGGATCTAGGTCGTCCGGAGATGCAGCAACATCTTGCTGACCGGGAGGCTGCACGTGAGGTTGGAGACAACCTCCAGCAATGGAGATGCAGGCAGCTTACAACAGTTGCTCAACGGAACATCGACGTCATCACCCAAGAAAAGTGTAGGAATTGGTACCACCACTCCTAGCGTTACATGGCCCGCTGTCAGGCCCGTGAAATCATCAATGGCTGAAAAATAGACTGAGTTTTGAGCTTTGAACTTTAACATTTTGATGAAAAGATTCTTTTACATGATGAAAGTCTTAATATGAGATAAAAACAGAAAAAGTAAATATGTTAACCATATGAAAGAAGAAAATCCTGATATCGCACACATCCTATGATTTATGTCTCTAATCAATGCATGTAATTGATGAGATGATGCAAAATAACACAAGACAATACACATTATGAAAGAAAATTTATAAAGATAAAAAGGCATATGAAATAACATATAAACATACAAAATTTGCTTAAATTTACCAACTAGCCCAATAAGGAGCACGACAGTAAGCTGATACATTTGCTTTTGTCCGCTCCTTGGGCCATGTGATGAATATTAAAACAAGAGTAAGCTCATAAAGTGAAAGAATGTGTAAACATGAAAAAGCAAGTGAAAAAAAAAATACATGTGCTAAATTGGATGCACAAATTGTATAACTGGATGCCCAATGGTGAAATTGAATGCTCTAACTTAGCTCGAGGGGGTTTCACGGGCGAACTTGGTTGCACTACGTATGAATTTGTATGACGATTGGCGAATGTGGTTGCCCTAAAGCGAATACGAATAGCAATTGACCATCTTGGCTGCAATATAGCGAATTTGAATGGCGATTGGTGGTGTTGGCTGCCCTATCCGCGAAATTGAATGACCTATCTACTTTTTCTCATGCACTATGGGCAAAATTGAATGGCCTATCTTTACTTTTGCATGCACTAAGTGCGAAATTGGACGGGAAAACCTATATTATCTTCAGCTGAAATGACAAGTTATTCATTATTAAACACGTCTATATTCTCAACCATAGAAAATGTTTGTATTCCAAACGGCTATGTTTATGTTTAAATTCTCAAAACAATCTCTACCTAGTACTCTTCAAAATGCTTTCACTCAAAACTCCAGCATTCATTCCTATCCAACTCGTCATTCTTCTGATATTCACTTGAACAATCCCAGACTATTCCTGGCGCAAAAAAACTATTAGACACAATGGTCCTGATATATGGAACTCACTACCTGGAAATATAAAATCTGCCTCTTCTCATTTTTCTTTTAAAGCTCTAATGAAGAAACATTTGCTGCTAAATTACAACCATAAATGATTGTTTTGAATATCGACCCCTGATGGTCCTGTATCCTTTGTTATCCTTAAACCAAACTCAATTTCCCTCCATACAATTACATTCTCTGCAAAACCATAATCCCCAGCTATATGCACTTTGCACCAGCGCACTCACGGCACAGATATATGCAATTCCCTTAAAATTTCAATATGGCGAGTTATAAGTGAATTTCAATGTATGCAATTTTCTTGAATTTACAATATGGCAAATTATTTCTATATATATTTCCTGAATCCTCATCTATATGCATGCAATTCTGGGCTACTATCGTCTTAAGCATTTGCTTATGATAGTTTTGCCCTCTGCATTTTGTAAATAATTATTGTACCTACATCATCAAATGTTTTATATAGAATTATATCTATACTCACTGTATTATTGGTACGTGTATATATTATCACTGTAAGATGGTTTGCATTCATGATGTAACACTCAATTATTTCTATGTAAGTTTATCGCCTCATCCTTTATATGTTACGTTTGAAAGCAACTGTTGTTTACATTGATTATGAAATAAATGCAGAAAAGCATCTGCAAACAAACAAACAAATAACCGCCAACCCCGAGAACACGTGACTAATACTCCTAATGACAGGCAAATGCTCTCACAGCTAACTCTGTCGTTATCCTCTGATAACAGTTCCTCGCCTTGCATAACTACAAGAGCACAAATAAATTCAATAGCAATATTAAATTATATCCCATTCTATGAATGTTGAAGTACAAAGTTTTAGAAAACAAAACTGAACCTAAATGACACTATAAGAAATACACATATTTAAATACATAAGGGCATTAAAATAATTGCATTCAGATTACAACTTTAGTCAAGAAACACTAACGCTTGTCTTTAGTAGAATTGAAGACAGTGATTACATGCAATAATTCATTATCTCAAGAGTTCTATGCTCGTTTAATGAGACAAAACCATCAATGTCAATAATTTAATGAGTTTTACAGCAAATACATGTAGTTACTGCAATTCATTACTCAGTAATCTACAAAGCATTTCATTAAAGCAACTAATTAATGCTCACCCAGGCTCAACACCAAACTTGAAGCCACAACCTCAGGACTCACTAGCAAATACTCAAAGGCAACGCCTCCAATCCAGATGACAGCTAGAATAAATTCAATCAAAATTATTATCATTTTGTAATGTTACACACATACTATACTAGGATGCTACATGAACAATCCCAAAGCCAAGAGTAGAAAACATTTTTCCAAGGCTAAACTTAATTCAAGCTTTTCACCTTACCCTGCCTTTCCACAAAACACACAGGTTAATCATGTAATGGAAAACACAATGCACACTTGGCATTATGGAAATAATAAACCTATCCTCAATATCTAATTTTCCAGATTATAAAGGCAAAAATGGACATGAACATACTCAGAATAGTTATTCATAATATCTGGACAAAACTTCCCTGCATGTATGCACAGTGACAGAATCA
Organism: Heliocidaris erythrogramma; assembly: GCA_025617745.1. Taxonomy (NCBI): domain Eukaryota; kingdom Metazoa; phylum Echinodermata; class Echinoidea; order Camarodonta; family Echinometridae; genus Heliocidaris; species Heliocidaris erythrogramma. The sequence continues at coordinate 4,503,727 of CM046856.1, forward strand.
CTTTCCCTATGCATACACGTACTATATCTATCCCAAACTTTAGCCTGCCGCATCACATGAGAAAAGCAATCCGCCCCTGGCCTTATTATTCTCATCATTCTCCTAACTGCACTCATTAACAACAACAAAACTAGCAGGAATGTATGTATTCAACAAACAATACAAATTCTTTCTTCAAATACAAAAGATGGTGAACTACAGGACTACCTTTTAAAGAGGAAGGACATTACAAGTACCTGATGTCGTTTGCTCCCATGCCAACAACATTCAAGAAATTTAAAATTCACATGAAACGTTGACTCATGCACGAATAAATAGTATAATTATGAGGGTGTAAATTACACGTTTGATTGTAGTATTGGCGATAACATTGGAACAATTATAAAGAAACTATGAGAGACACTAATTCATTGCCGCCAGAATGCAGGCGAAGAGTCAGCAAATATTATACAAGGACAGAATAAATCATGGGATACATAATAGGTTTATCTAATCAGTTATGTCAGGTATGTCGGAGAATATTCCTCGGTCCGTAAAGTGACATCTAATTCCAGACCTTTGTTAATATCAGCTATCAACGAGTACCTCTCGCTGTCCCCCATCTCTTTTACCCTCTCTCTTTTTTTCTTTTTCTCTTTCTCATCTAGATGAGATCTGTTTATCTCCCTTCAACAAATCCCGCGCAAAATTTCTTGGGTCGCCAAAATTGTGTCAGTTCCCTTTCCTCTGCGTCGGTAATAGGAGTCTACAATTTATTGTGCCTGCCTGGAAGCCCTCTCAAATATCATCTTTGTTTTCTTTTTGAGAAAATCGGGTATCTAGGCCTAATTAATTTGCTTTTCTATTACAAATTTTGAAATTATAGAAAGTACACACATAGGACAAAGTGTGAAATAATTGTGACTTGGTTTTGTCTGGTTTATTTTTGCCCTTCCAAAAAATTCGATTCTGCCACTTTACTACTGCACTCTCTCAAAATACTCATAGTATCGAACCAATGGACTGCTCAATTCAATAAGGAGAATTTCTGCATTTCAATTCAAACAAAATAAAGATAATCTTCTCAGCAACAGAAATAAGGTAAGAACGAATTCAATGATGCTTAAGTTCTTTGTTGATTTTATTTTATGTTGAATAATATGTTGTATGAAATTTATGTTCCGCACTCTTTTTTTTCATTTTCGAAATGTATAAAGGGGAAAAGCATTGCAATATATATAATTTATATATTTATATATAATTGTAAGGAAATAACATATACAACAGCTTTGGCAAGCCTCATTTTCGTTTTTCACAATTATATTTATATACATATAATTATATAAGCAAGAATTTTACTATTTGACAATCAAAATCCTTCTTAAAAAGCTGTAATTAACCACAAGGATTTACCAACAGTCGCATTATTGTCCAACTCGAAAATATCAAAGCCTGTACTAGTAATCCAAACGAGATCATATGGATAATGCAACTCTAAACATACTATAGAAGCCAAATTATATACATCAATCGGGAAAGAAAGAAATTCAGCATAATCTTTGCTAAGGACATGAAGGAAGAGTAAAATGAGAGCCTTTTCTTATCCGCCGTTTGGCTTTCAAGCGGTTCTCTTGAAATGATGTACAAAGTGTATAAAAAATGTTACTATATATTTTCAAACAGTACTGTTTGAAATGACAACGCCTTTGGGAGTCTGCAGCCAGAAATTTGAAAATTAGATTTTCATTCACCCCCTTAAAACACAGAAAAGGGAAAAATAATTAGCATGGGTCTAATTAGCGCGCTCCCACGCGTTCATATATTTAAGTCCTTCCCATTATACTTTGGCTGTATCCCCCCTTTTTTAATGATTGACATATTTTATGTTTATTGATTTTTTAACCTCTTTGTGTTTATAAGACTGTGTGAATAGTTATTCTAGTCACATTTGACTAGATTGTTTTGTAGAGTATATAGTCAATTCTTAGTCAGCACGTGTAACAATATTTAGGACATGCAGTGTGATCCCGTTCACATATATTTACCTTGGTGGAACTTACAATTGACTAAGAATTGACTATATACTCTACAAAACAATCTAGTCAAATGTGACTAGAATAACTATTCCCACAGGCACCTGCACTATTCTAGTCAAAACTAACAGATTCGGGTTTGAAGTGAACAGAATCCTAGTCAAAATAAATAGAATCCTAGTCAGGATGAACAGAATCGTCGTCGGAATGATTACAATCTGATTAAGAAAATGTGAACAGGCGATCTGGTCAAGAAAATGACCAGACCTTCTTTAGAGTGTAGAGTTAATTAAAGAACAGGTGTTTATCAGTATAAACACATATCGCTTTGTGTTATCTTCACATACCATTTTCATCATAATGCACCAAATTATTTTCCCCTTTAGAATAAAATGGCAACATGGCATTGCAATTGTTAAAGACAAGCTATGAATTAGAGTTTGTTAGGGTTTGCTGATCAGTATCCTGCAGGCAGATATGGTTCCTTATAGCTCATTATTTCGTCAAGACCAACCACGTTCGCTGGTCATTATTTGTGTTATTTTATTTTCGATTACTAATCTAAATCGACATCACCAATGACATCGCCGATGTATTAGGCGCTATATAAAAGCGGAATATTATTATTATTATTTTCTTTCTGTTGGAAATGAAATACATGTAGATATAAAATTTGAAATTGAATTTGAATTTGACATTTTAAAAAGAGATATATACATTGTATAGGGTGCATCCAAATTGAACCGTCTTAGCTGTTTCAGAACATTTGCCAAAACTTGTGGAGGTGAAGATAAATAGAGAGAAATAGAGAGGAGAGGAGAGAAAGAGAGAGAGAGTAAGGGGCATTTTTGTAGTGTATTTCCCCTATATTTGTTGATTAAGCAAGAGGAGAAACCCTTCCTCTTTGAAATACCATGATTCGAAACCTCTTTTGTACGCAGATTATGAAAGAGGTTCCCTTATGCAAGAAATCGGATAAAATATCGAAAATATACTTGAAATGATATTGATATATAGCTCATAAATTGAAGTGTGGCGGGTCATGTTGTTCACTTATGTATTGCATGTCCCCAAGAAACACCCACGCGTAAGGCTGCTCACCTTGCGCCGAAATTGGGGTCTTTCGAGAAAGAACTTGACACAGTTTTAACGAAAGGTAACAAAATAGGTTACATGTCGTTTTTCCGAAGGTTCGTATTTCCGAAGGTTCGTTTTTCCGAAGGTTCATAATTCCGAAGGTTCGTTATTCCGAAGGTTCGTTACTCCGAAGGTTCGTTTTTCCGAAGGTTCGTTTTTCCGAAGGTTCTTTTTTCCGAAAATGAAATAGGGTTCATAATTCCGAAGGTTCGTATTTCCGAAAATGAAATGAGGTTCGTATTTCCGAAAATGAAAAAGGGTTCGTATTTCCGAAAATGAAAAAGGGTTCGTATTTCCGAAAATGAAATAGGGTTCGTATTTCCGAAAATGAAAAAGGGTTCGTATTTCCGAAAATGAAATAGGGTTCGTATTTCCGAAAATGAAAAAGGGTTCGTATTTCCGAAAATGAAAAAGGGTTCGTATTTCCGAAAATGAAAAAAGGTTATAAATTCAGAAAATATGGCGTCAATCCGTATTTCGGATAGGGAGGAGGGGAAAGACGGCCAAGTGTAAAGACATTAATTTCGTACTCAATAATCATAACAATGATGATAACAATTATAATAAAATCCAGAGAAATAGCCATTATATTATCGTAATTCCTATCAATATTATCATTATTATTATTATGATTATTATTATTATTATAATTATTATTATTATGATTATTAAAATTATTATAATTATTATTATTATTATCATCATTATTGTTATTATTTTTAATATTATTATCATTGTTCCTATTATAATAACCAATATTTGTGAGCGAGCGTAGAGAGCGAGCGCCTCAGGAATACATGTTTCATTTCTCATAAAATGATATTACTTCGGTGATTAAAATACATACTGATGTATTGAAGAAAGTGAATGATCGAATTCCGGATTAAATTTGCTACAACGAAATTGGCTTGAAGTTATTTATATAATGTATATACCGCTTTGGAAAATGAGACACACCAAAGTTCCAAGTAGATCTTTACAAGCAGAAAATGGCCACGTAATGTTTTTGAAAGGGGGAGCTGATGCCTCTTGGCAGAATATCATATTCCCCATTTCTACAATTTGCAAGCGAGCGAAGCGAGTTAGAAAAAAACATAAAACCCTTTTTTTATTGTAATGGAAATGCAATTTCGCCATCAAAAGACAAATATAGAACATGTAATAATGAGCCATGAATAATATTACTTAACTGCTGCCGAATATGGAATATTTGGGCACTTCACTCGCCCTAATGAAGGGCGTTCCCTGTCCCAAACTATTCCGTTTCTAAATCTTACGCGCTAGTGAGCAAGTAAAAAAAGGAGATATTGTCTATAGAATAATGATTTTGTTACCAGATAATCCAAACAACGATAACATTTTGAGTACCTTCCCGCCCACAGATAAGGATAGCCGACCATCTCGCTTCCCAAAATAAAAGGATGTTCGGGCACCACGCTGCTGGATTCCAGCGAGCCAAACATTGACACTTTATTATCTTTAAGACATGTAAGATGTAATTACTTCGTCAACATTCAACATAAATTGTGATTAAAAAAATACTATGAAAAGTGTATACTAAAAATAAGGTGGGGGCGTCCTGCATCCCTAGCCCTCACAGCCATCTATTACAGAGTTTGGCCAACTCGGCTCCATGTAGGTAGCAATATGGCGCTTGTTGCTTTGTTAGGCAAGCACTAAACAAAGGAATATACGCCATGTTGTGCCCAAATAAACCGAGTTGGCCGAAGTCTGTAAGCCCTCCCCTCCGGTCCCCAAAACAACAGCAATAAAAACAACAACATAATATTACAGAGAGTTCATAAAGGAGTCACTGCTATGTTTAATAAATAGCCTGGCAAGTAGCACAACATATTATAACAAGCATATTATTGATACGTATAGGCTATAGGCCAATTATACGATCATGACAAGGGAAATAAAAGAAGCAATAGTAGAGTAACCTGTGCAATATCTAAGTCTGGTCGCATAACTCCATCCAAAATGACATCGTCATCGTAATTCTGGGTAGTCCACTTCATAATAACAATTGTAATAATAATAATAACAATAATAACAGCAACAACAATATTATCAATAATAAAAATTATAATACTGATAATATTAGTAATAATAATAATAAAAATGATAAAACAGATAATACTACTATAATGATAATAATGATAATTATAATAATAACAATAATAATAATACAAATAATACTAGTAATAATAATAAATAAATGAATAGATACCATAAACAACCAAAGCCGAAGAAAGATGGATCGTAACAAGTTAAAGAAGGAGTCTTATCATCAGGCTGATATGATTATCATAAAAGGAAACAAAAGTAAAACCAAACTATAATGCAAAATATCTCAAACAATTTATGCAGCAGGGCAGACTGAAATCATTGAGCATGTTTTATAACCTTGCAAAAGTATTAACATTTCTTAAAACAGATTAAAATCTTAAATTGTAGAGGTAAATGAATGAAATGCAGCATAGTATGCTGTAAGTAATGACCTTGCTTACACAACTATACAGCATTTTGTTTGCCGCATATCTGAAATGATCTATGACGCAGATAGTTTTCAAACACTTTACAATTCCAACAGAACTTTACAAAAGCCGTGCAGCAGCTACTTCTTAAGAAAACCAAATTCAAGAAAAGAAAGATAACAAGTGAGCAATAACAAAAATGTTAAAGCCACTGCTATGTAGCACACCGCATCTGAAGAATAAAAATAACTCTTTATACTGGCATATTATGTGTAAGTATATAGGTCAGGTGCAATCGCTAATTGAATATAATGATAATGATTAAAAGCAACGTACAACCAAATTTGAAGAATAGTGGATCAAAATGTTAAGTTTTCTTTCAGTCGGGCTAAAATAATTATCATACAGGGAATAATCCTAACTATCTATGCCGCATAAATAGATTAAAATCATTGAACATGTTCTTTAACTTTGCCAAAATACCATCATTTCTAAACATGGATGAAAATCTTTCATTTTATACAGCTGCTTACAGCATAATAAATTTGTACAGATTCTAATGATTTGCTTCATTTTACTGCACAGTCTGCGTTTTTAACAGTTACAACCGCTGACCTGAAGTTTGAAATAACTTTTACAAGCATAACGAATTACAAAACACTAAAAGACATTGAGAGTAAAACAATCCTCATCGTAAAAAATAGAAATAAGGAATTACACATGGAGAAGAAAACATTCTGACCTAAATTAATGGCTTTTATCAACCAGTGCCCCGCCTTATAAGGAGTTGAAGCGATTTATTTGAAACAATCGCAAGTTAAAATCAATCGCAACTGTGTACTTAACATAGGCCTAGGCATAGGCGTACGAGAAGGGGGGCTGCTGCAGCCAACCCCCCCCCCCCCCCGGATTTTGAAAGTGCAGATATTCCGGCAACTCACACCTCATATTCAGGGAGTGAGGTGCCCGAATATCCTCATATTCCAGTCATTATATGCCGAAATACGTTATTTTTATGATTTTTCACAACGGAAAGGCACAATTATTTTTGGTCGCTAGCTTCGCGCGCTCGTAAATTAAAAAAAACAACAACAAAAAGGCCATAGGTGCCGTAACAGGGATCAAACCCCCCAACCTTCGCGTTTCCAGTTTCCACTTCATTTTTTTATTCATTGCGGGGGTGGGGGAGGTGCTTTCCGTCGAAAAGAGATCCGCTTTTTAAAGATGGCAATTAAAACCATAATATCCTATCGTTACCCTAAATTTTCCCTTTAACAGTGGCGTAGCTAGAGTCTAGCCATTGTGGGAGCACTGGCACCATTGGAGGCACAAGTCTTTTGGAATAATCTTAAAGCTAATCTAAGAAGCCGCTGGTGGAAGAGGGTTTGGGGGGGGGTTGCCGGAAGGGGTCCAACCGTCTTCCTATTCCATTTTCTTTCTTTTTTTCTTATTTTTTCGCCATCCGATGAGGGAGGGGTGGGGGCGTGCCCTCCCCCCCCCCCCCCCCCCCGTTGCTACACCTCTGCTCCTGATGAATTCGCCTTTTTTTAACAGGAATTATGAACCCTATTTCATTTTTCGGAAATACGAACCCTATTTCATTTTCGGAAATACGAACCTTATTTCATTTTCGGAAATACGAACCCTATTTCATTTTCGGAAATACGAACCCTTTTTCATTTTCGGAAATACGAACCTTATTTTATTTTCGGAAATACGAACCCTTTTTCATTTTCGGAAATACGAACCCTTTTTCATTTTCGGAAATACGAACCTTCGGAATTATGAACCCTTTTTCATTTTCGGAAATACGAACCTTCGGAAATATGAACCCTATTTCATTTTCGGAATTATGAACCTTCGGATAAACGAACCTTCGGAATAATGCAACAAATGTTCGGAATTACGAACCCTTTTTCATTTTCGGAATTATGAACCCCCAGGCATGGGAAATTAGTGTTTCGGAAATACGAACCTTCGGAAATACGAACCTTCGGAAAAACGAACCTTCGGAAAAACGAGATGCCCCCACAAAATAAGGGGAAATAAGCCGTACCTTGTCTGGCCACTTCTTCATCTTTTGTAAGAACGTGTTTTGTTCAGATAAAACCATAAGAAGGGAAAAAACAATATTCCTAGCCATGGGACCAGTCTTATTTAGAACCCGAAAGAGAATTGGGAATAGGTAACTTCAATTTTCCCAAAGTCGACAGGCCACCATTTCGCTCATTGACGTCACTGGTACATGCTTAGTTTAAATTATCAGAATTACCGGGGCATTTGGTGAAATAATAGCAAATCTGTCCTATTTTTCTTCTTCTTCAAAACAGATACCGGGTAAGGAGACTACGGCTAAAAATGTTGTCACGCTGTCAAATTATTTACCACTCCACCACTTTTACAGACTACTAGTAATATTTTTCTGCAAAACTTGTAATATATGTAAACGAAATAATGAAGGAAATATTTCAAGATCTTTTTTTCCTTTTTTTTAAATCTTTTTTTCATCTAATTGATACGCTCTTTGTCACATATGATTTAATCCCAACCATAATTTTTATTTGGATATGTGCCTAGTACATAAATATTTGATATGACTATCAGATTTTTACATGCATCAAAGGTGAATTATGGCTTCCTCCAATACCTGAATGGAAGAAGAATATGCAGAGAAACAAATTAGTGTAAATGGGTAATTCCATAAATAAGGGAGCCAATTTGTGACATTTTTGGTGTCCCTTTTACATATGAAACCCACATGTTTTTATGGCTCATAATGAAAACACCAATAGTGGAGTGAGATTGTAAAGTGATCTCCAAGCATAATGTTGCATTGTCATGCTTAGAATCACCTTACAATCGTATTGCACTATTTGAGTATTTACTCAGAGCCACACAAACATGTGGGTTTCATATGTAAAAGGGACACCAAAAATGTCACAAATTGGCTCCCATATTTATGGAATTACCCAAATACAAAAATAGGCAACATTTTGAGATCACTACTGATAAGGAGATCCTCCCATTGTCAAGTCCAGTGATATAACTTCTCCGCTTGATACGAACTAAAATTCGCATGAAATGTCCTTTGTCTCATTTTATTTTCTCAAATATTACAACAAAATTATCTTTGCAGAAGTTATAACATATGAAACATGTTACCCATTTTTTTTTTATTAAGAAAAATATCTGTTCCATCTTAAACTGAAGATGGGATATTTTAAGAGAGGAAAATCATCATTCATCATCATCATCATCATCATCCTCATCATCATTAGTATTCATTGCCACCATCATCATCATCATCATTATCATCATTTACCATAAAATTTATCATTATCTAATCTTACAAAAATGTCGCTTAATGTCTGACTATAGGCCTAAAGTTCCGCCCGGATATCGACCTGGAGCACAATGGCTACATCATGAACATATTGAACTCTACTCAAGAGAAAAATGTAACCACACCATCAGTGGCATAGCTACATGGGGATTGGAGGAACTTCCCTTCCCCCCCCCCCCCCCCCCCCCCCCCCCCCCCCCCCCACCCCCCTCCCATCGAAATGCGAAACAAGAAGGAAAATCAGAGGAAAGGGGAGAGAAGAAAGGGAGAGGGCAAGGTAACGGGAAGAGGAATTAAACGACACCCTCCCATCACCTGGTCTATTTTTCTCCACCTCCCTCCACCCATGACGCAATTCCCCCCTCAATATCTGGACGCATCCTACGCCAATGCTTCGCCCTTTTCTTGATACCTCATCTCATGATCGAATGTAACCACCTCAGGCTTCCTTTCAAGACATTCACGTCCTGCAAAGTGATATATGAACAGCATGAATAGTAGTGAAGGGGGAGATCCTGGACGCTTATAAATATAGTGCAAAGGAAACGGATGAAAATTATTTAAATATTTAAATATATTTACGCAAAATATTTAAATGCTCAATGGAAATGACCCATGTAATAATTACGAGTAGATTATGTATTTACTCTTAAGTTGTTAATGTGCAAGTCATAAACATTACCTTTCAGAAATGGTTGCAATATCTGATCCTGAAGTCATTAAGAAGGTCGTGATCAAATCGTGAACGAGACTCACCGTAATGTCGCATGTGTACAGTAAGAAATAAACTACGTGAACTGAGAAAATTGGGAATTCAGTCTGCATCGTTTACAAGCAAATACACGCTATGCATAACATTTCTGACGTCATCGATTGTCTAGAGTTACTGGAGATGGTTACAAATCATTATGTTCTGCACTTTGTCCAAATGAAACACTGAACAGTGTGAACCCATTTCCTTAAAAAGGCACACTTTGCTTGCAAACAATAACAGATCGTCTTGCATAATATAGCTAATGTCACATTAAGCATGTTAAGTAATCTTACCAAATTCTCATATCAATCACAGGACCATCCTATCAGTGTTGGTTTTCAAACATTGATAATTAGGAACACTCTACTAATGGCGCAGCGTGGACCCAATTATTTTCCCCTTGTTAGGAGGGAGGGGTAAACAAATAGAACATCATGTGAGGGTATAGCAGAGGGTCGGTTTCTCTATGGGCTGCTAAGTATAATTTTTGTCCAGATTTTAATATATATATATATATATTTAAATCTGGACAAAAATAAGGTTGAGGATTTGTCAATCTGTCGGTCAATTGAATCTGGTGTCGCCGAAACCACTAACCCGTCTCCGTGGTCTAGTGGTTAAGGCATTGGCGTTCTAAGCCAACGACCCGGGTTCGATTCCCGGCGGAGACATTTTTTCGGCCTTTGCAACAAATTTCAAAAAAGGGAGGACAGCTCTGGGGAACTTGACTGCGCTACCCAACGTTATTCTCGCAATTTCTTTCACAATATATATATATATATATATATATTTCCTTCTCTTTTTGTTACGTATCCGCCGTAACAATGTTTATTCCTTTAAACATAATTGAAATTAAAATGTGACCCAAATGTGACCTTTACCTTGATTGACGCAAGGTTTATTTCATTTCATTTCTAAATACGAAACAATATGACATACAAACTACAAAATCATGAAATGAAAAAGGAACCTATTGGAAAGCATAGCTTGTTTGTGTAGGTTCCCAATATGGGGGAGGAACCGTCTTAGCTGTTTGAGAACATTTGCCAAAACTTGTGAAGACGCAGATAAATAGAGAGAGAAAGAAATACAGAGGGGAAGAGAGAAAGGGAGAGTGGCGGGGAGCATTTTGTAATGTGTTTCTCCTTTATTTGTTGATTGAGCAAGAGGGGAAACTCCTATTTTAAATAAAATAAAATTGAGAGCTAAAATAGATTCTAAACCTCTTTTGTTAGCAGATCATGTAAGGGGTTCCTTTATGCAAGAAATGGGATAACATCGAACATCGAAAAAAATACTTGAAATGATAATGATGTATAGCTTATAAATTGAAGTGTGGCGGGTCATGTTGTTCACGTATGTATTGCATTTCCCCAAGAAAAACCCATGGATATCGCTACTCAATGACGTCAAATGGTACATGCTTAGTTTAAATTATCAGAATTACCAGGGCATTGGTGAAAGAAACAATAGCAAAACTGTCCCCTTTCTCTTCTTCTTCAAAACAAATACCGGGTAGAAAATTGAAAACACTTTTGATTGATTACAGTTTATTTTAATTTTTAAACTCTGGGAATATTAGTAAATACTAAAGAAGAGAACCTGAATGAGAAATTATTCGAAATGTCATTGAATGACGGCATAATGGTCCCTAATCTTTATTTCTACCTTAGCCTATCTGCATGAATATCAAAGGGCCCATATGTACATACTTTAGCCTTTAGCTTCTGCAAATATGGAATATGATTGATATCACATTGTAATGACTTTTATTTCATAGGATTGTGGACTTGAATTAGGGGTCAGATAGATGACCCGACAAAAATGAAGACTGCGGCTAGAAAAGTTGTCACACTGTCAAATTATTTACTACTCCTACACTTGACAGACTAATATATTTCTGCAAAACTGGTGGTATATGGAAACGAAAGTAATGAAAAAAATAATTAAAGATCATTTTTTTATCAAATGTGCTCTTTGTCATATATACGTGCGTCCTGAAAAAAGTTAACAGTTGAAAAAGGTCTCCCCAAATAAATGTTTCAAATATTTAAAGAAAATGTTCATACTTGTGGATAGCTTAGGGCCTCTTCTGTCAAAATAATTACACCAAAATATCTAACAATATTCTACGCTTGAGTGAGCAAAAGCCAATTTTGTGAAAGGGTGCAAAATCCAGACTTGACAATAATTGATATTGGCTCTGCCTGGTATTGAGAGTCATGAAAAGGCTTATAAATTTATATATTTTGATTAGTAAAAGACAATTTATGGATTAACAGGCTTTGTTCTTTGTATATCCTTACACATTCATTAACATCTTATGCTTAAGTGAGCAACTAACTACTTTGTTGAGTGCTTCAAAATGTTCCTTTTGGTGAGTCTTTTCATTTTACATGGCTTGCTCACTCAGCCATAAAGTTTTGATGGGATATATCATAACATAAACTGAACAAAGTCTCTTCTCTCCTAAATTGTCTTTTAATGATCAGAATATAGAATTTCTAAGCCTTTTATGACTCTCAACTTTGCTGATACCAACCAGAACATAAACTAATATTTTTCAAGTATAGATTTTGAGCCCTTTCACAAAAGTGGCTTTTGCTCACTCATGCGTAAAATATTGTAAGATATGTTGGTGTCATTTGATAGAAGAGACCTTAAGCTATCGACGACTATGGAGATTTCCTAAAAATATTTTGAAATATTTAATTGGGGATTTTTTATCAAATGTCTATTTTAAACGGTTCTCAGCTTTGTTGATACTGAGAACAAGAACCACTGAATGTTTGTTGTTATTGCATAGGAGAGACCCTAAGCTATCTAGAAGAATGAAAATTATTGAAAATATTCTGAAATATTTATTTTGGGAGACTTTTTCAAATTGTTAACTTTTGGGGGAACGTATATTGTTTTATTCTTAAGAGAATCCACAAGATATACAAGCCAAGCTTTTTACTAAATTTCCTCATATTTCACGCCAAATATGTTTGTCTTATCCCACCTTTAAAATAATGGAAAATTGATCTTTGTCTTTATATGTCCATTCGCATTGTTTTCTTTTGTTTAAAGTATGAAAGGCGTTCTTATAGTACTGGATAATGCACTGATCATTGTTTATGTTCCATTTTTGTGATATGAAATATGAAATAAACTGAAACTTAAACTGAAACCGAAACTTAACCTAGATCACTACTGATAAGGAGATTCTCCGATTGTCAATTCCAGTAGTAAAGCTTCTCCTCTTGATACTAACTTAAATTCTGAAATGTCCCTTTCTCATTTTTTAAATATGTAACCCATTTTTTTTTAATATGAAAAATGTTTGTTTCATCATTGGGCAATCCAACCTTGGTAATAAGATGATTTGTGTGAAAGCAGAAAAATAAGAAAAACAGGATGGTGAAAGTTTGAAAGTAATCGGACAAGGACTAAGAAAGTTATGGATGTTTGAAAAATGAGATCACTACATCTATTCGAATCTCAAATTGGCAATTTGGTGAGTCGATTGTGACATTTCTGTGGACAACTCTCCCGTTTGTCGTACACAAAAATATCATTATTTTCCAGTTTTCTTCGAGGCGTTTTTACCCTCTGGGCAATACTCAAAATATATTGGAGATAGCATATTGTTATACACTCTTAGAAATGTTGGGTAAATGCCACTGGGTAAATGAAGATTGGGCATAGGTTGGTTAAATCTTTCTCAACTTTTTACTACATGCATTTACCCAACATGTGTCAAAAGATAAATGCCTACATAATGGGCAACCAGCGCTGGGTAAATAAGCATTGGGCATAACTAAACCTACAACTGGATAAAACTTCCCCAACTTTTTACTATATGCATAATACCAAACATGAATGAAAGGAAATTAATGCCTACATCACTATGAATAAACCTCGGGCAAATTTTCATGTTGTCATGAACAACCTTTGTGAGAAAGGTATGCATAAAATTTGAATATGTTAGTGAACTGGTCTATTTGCTGAATATGAATTGGTGATTACTAATTTTTGTTAGTAGAAACACCATGTAGTTCAAAGCAAAATGTGGTAATTTTCATAACAGGATCATTCAGTCCAGTACTGATGCCTGTAGGAATAGGTAGTATTGAGTATGCATATAGCTAAAAGTTAATTGAATATAGATGAAGTTGTTTTTTCTGCGTTTACCGAACTGCGTGTATAGTCCAATCTGTTTCCACACTTTTTCAGTCAATAGATATGTGACGTACTTGAAAAAGCAATCTCAGTACTTTTGAAATTAGTTTTGTGATTCTTTATAATATGCTGATTGTAGGTCAGAAGTGAGAGGGTTAAGGTTGTCTTTTTTTAAAGTGTTGCGGAGAAAAACAATCAAGGAGACCATATTCAAATGCAACATATCCAATTTGTAGATAATATAGAAAGTATTTTATTGCACTTATACCTCGACTGCCTCTTGGATGCACTATATTGATACTGGAGTACACTCCAGCTTAAAATGTAAATGCTTGTTACAAACTTTGTATAAATGGTGGCATACTGGAATACATTTGGTTTGATATATATGTTTTACATTTACAAGAAAAGATGCGTAATGACAACTGCAGTGGTACCTACAAGAGGCCTTATTACCCTCCCGTGCCATAAGTATTGCAACATAGTGAAATTCGTTAAATTTTTGGTGAATGACTTTTCTTTGTAGCGGCGTTTTGTTCTAAATCATTGAATAGCGCCCGTCATTTCGGTTTAAAAGGAATGTGCGCCTTGTTCACTTTCTCATTCAATGCTACTGAGTCCTTCATGCACACACCATGGTTAAGACAGCCGAGTTATCTAACGAGCAACGCCGACAATTGAGACAGGAGGGGGTTTCGGTAGCTCAGATTGCTGAACGCTTTCGGGTATGCCGTCAAACGGTGTACCGAGTGTGTAAACGCCATGAGGATACAGAAAATTCCGACAAGCTACCAAGACCTCGCAGAAGCAGAAGGACCACGCCTCGGGAAGATCGGTACCTCCTGCGTCAGGCTCGTATGACCCGACCCGATTCGATTCTGCACAAACTTTGGCAGCTCACTGGAGCGACAGAATTGGTAGCAGAATCTCAAAGAGAACGACACAAAGACGCCTGTACTCTTACAATCATCATGCCCGCATTTCCAGGAGAAAGATTCTAATATCTCGTGTCAATCGTCTGAGACGCATCAGGTGGGCCACCAGAGTGAGGGATTGGACATTGGAGAACAATTGGAGTCATTTCGTGTTTTCCGACGAGAGTAGGTTTTGCCTGTCTTCGAACGACGGAAGAGTAAGAGTCTGGCGTGAACCGAACATCTCATACGACCCACGGAACCTTACTTACACTCAAAGGAATTCCGTTTCAGTCATGGTCTGGAGGTGTGTCGGCGTCTTTGGAGTAGGCGATCTTGTTGTCGTAGACGGGAACACGGATAACGCCAAATATCGGGAGATTCTGGACTCTCACTTGTTTCCATCCATTGCTAACATATTTGGCTACGCGCAACACCCGTTCATTTTCCAGGATGACAACGCACCGGCGCACAGGGCTGCCCAGATGGACCAATAGTATGGCGAAAATGGCGTCAACAGGGTGCAGTGGCCGGCGCAACCACCAGATGCTAACCCGATAGAGAACCTGTGGGATGACATCAAGAGAGCCCTCAGCAAGGACCGGCCAACCACCAGGGAGGGTCTGGGACAGCATCACCCAGGAAAGACTGCATGGACTCTACGCGACTCTGCCAAGGAGGATGCGCACCCCCATGAGGTTTAAACTTCTCATGGCTGCCAAGGATTCACCACAGGTACAGCGAGCGCTGACTAACAATGGAACTGTTGTTTGTAAAATGAAAGACAGTGAGGAGTTCAAATAATAATAATAATAATAATAATAACGTCTATTTATATAGCGCTTTTCAGAAGTAAACTAATATCAAAGCGCTTTACATATTACGATACTATTATTACCCCGGTCCTCGGATTCTGACATGCCCGCACACAATGTGTGCACTTTATCCGCTCCCTGGGGAGTATTCCAGCAAGAGCAGCACACTGGCGCTCAAATTGCTAAACAAACGACATAACTTTCGCATCCTACCGGGTACCCATTTAACACCTGGGTGGAGAGTGGCAAATGTAGATTAACGTCTTGCCAAAGGACGCTAGTGGTGCGGTGGGATTCGAACCCTGGACCTCGTGGTTCACAGTCCAGGGACTTATCCACTGATCCACAACACCTCTACATGACCTCTTCGAAATTGGCTTGGATGATGTGGACTACAAGCAATTCAAACTGCACCTTCTGCAGTAAAATTGCAACGCCATCAACATGTTGACATTTTGACTTGTTTATATTAATTATTTATGATAGACAATCATGATGCTAACAATATTAACATTATTTCATCTAATTTATGTCCAAGTTCATTTGATGTTAAAGTAAACGACATTACAAACAATGCTCTTAATGTTTCACATGTCAACATAAGATCCTTACCCAAAAATGTTGAGGGTTTACGATTATTGTACGAATCCTTACAAACAAAATTTCATGTGATTGGGCTATCTGAGGTTTGGAAGGTCTCCTTGCCACATATGTTAGGTCTACAAGGATATTCATTAGAAGTTAAGTGTCGTGAAGCTCATCAAAGAGGGGGTGGTGTTGGGGCATATATTCATTCATCTGTACCATACAAAGTATTAAGTCCTAGTCTAGAAGTGAATCATGCTGAATCTCTTTGGATTGAAGCATCATTTGAAAAACAGTCATTCCTTTTTGGTATAATTTATAGAAAACCAAATACAGATGTATTAGAATTTCAAGAAAGTTTACTTAGCACACTTGAGTGTTTAAAAGTAGATAGGCTGAAGTGTATCATAATGGGTGATTTTAACATTAATACTATTAATCCAGGCAGTAGAGAAGATGATTTTATTACAGCTTTACAGTGTATGCAATTTCAACAACTTATTGAGGTTCCTACAAGGGTGAATAACAAATCAAGGTCTTTGATTGATCATGTCTATGCAAATTTTAGTTCAAAATGTGTTCATTCAGGTACAATAGCTACAGATATTTCTGATCATTTTCCTACGTATGCTATATTTGAGGATGAATTAAAGAGGCAAAGTCATAAACAGAAGATATTTAAAAGGAACTATAGATATTATAATAAGGTCAGCTTTGGTGTGGAGCTTTCTGCTCAAGACTGGAGTATCATTGAAAATGGAACCAATGTAAATGAAGCTTATGATACCTTTTTACAATCTTTTCGAACCATTTGTGATAAGCATGCTCCAATTTTGGAAAGTAACGTGAAGCAGAAAGGGGCAAGGAATCCATGGATAACTAAAGCCATACTGAAATCAATCAGAAGGAAACATAAGCTTTATTCTAAAATGATTTCATTTAATCACCAGCCACAGCACGTGGACAAATATAAGAAGTATAGGAACATAATTATTGACAAATGTTTTAAGAAAAGCGAAGAAGGACTATTATAGTAGTTTATTTATTACTCATAAAAATGATACTGGTCAGACTTGGAAAGTGATAAATGATCTCCTTTATAGTGGCAACAGTAAATCAAAGGTCACCCAGGTTGAGAAGTTGTGTGTTGATAGTAATGGAAGGAAGACTCCAGTTTCTTCTGCAGACGAGATTGGGAAAGTTTTTAATGATTTTTTTGTAAATGTGGGTCCAAATAAAGGGATGGTTACTATAGGAATTTTTATTGATTTTAAAAAGGCATTTGATACCATAAATCATAGCATACTGTTTTAGAAACTTAAACATCATGGGGTGCGAGGTGTGCCTCTTCAGTGGTTTCAAGATTATTTAGAAAATAGATTTCAATATGTAATTTGTAATGGGGTTTTCTCCGATTACAAACCAATAACTTGAGGTGTATGTACCTCAGGGATCTGTTTTGGGACCAACTCTTTTTCTTTTGTATATTAACGACTTACCAAACTCAAGTGACTACTTTACTTTTAGATTGTTTGCTGATGATTCCAATCTATTTCATACATTTCCAGTCAGAAAGTACGAGATAGACTTGAGAGAAATAATAGAATTAAAGAACGTCCTAGATTGGTGTAATGTTAATAAAGTCACTATAAATTTGTTAAAGACAAATTACATGCTAATTAGAGGTCGAAGACAGGCAATTAATGTGCAAGGAAGAATTCAGATCATGGATACAGATTTGTGTGAAGTAGATGTTACAACATTTATTGGAGTAGACATCGATAAACATTTAACGTGGAAAACTCATATTGACAAAGTCAAATTGTGTATACGCAAAAAAGTTGGTATCCTATACCGACTGCGAAACTTCCTGCCTAAAAATATTTTGATTATGTTATATAAGACATTCATGCAGCCTCATATTACATATGGTATCGAAGTATGGGGTGGAGCTAGGAAGGTTGACCTTAATTCTATATTATTAATTCAAAAAATGGCAATACGTGCTATAACATTCAGTACGTACAGGACAAGATCAAGACCATTATTTAGGGATCTTAAGATACTTGATGTTTATCAACTGCATAGATTATCTATATGTAGTTTTATGTACGACTTAATTAATGGGAATTTGCCCCATTCATTGTCACAATATTGCTCACTAATTCAACACGGGTATAGTACAAGGAAAAAAGAAGATGAGAATCTCTGTATACCAAAAGTTAAGAAGAGCCTAGGAAAAGAGTGTTTATCTTACCTAGGTACAATTTTTTGGAATGACCTTCCAGTCACAATTAGGAAAAAGTCATCAAGGTCAAGTTTTCGTAAAGCTCTTGTCCAATATATGCTAAAAAATTAATGTACTTTGAAATTATTCTTAAAATACACTGTATTTATCTCATTAATGTAAATACTTTTTAGTTTGTGTTGTATGTATACATTTTTTTTAATGATATACGTGTACTCATCAGTAGATTCATTCCATTACAGATTGTTCATTTAATAATATTTTAAAGCAAGTATTATAATAACTGATAACTGCCAACAGTAATATGTCACTGAACAGTAACACATTATATAGGAAATATTCTTTGTAACTGTCTAAATACAAGGGACCAGACTCGACTAGCATTCATGCTATTTTCTGGTTCCTATTATCTTTACACTCTTATATAACGAGATATCACTGTGAACATGTACAATGATGATTATTGCATTGGATAATTTATTCATCATTAATTAGAAGGCGCGGGTATCCAACAAAATACTAGAACCTCATGAACTTTACATGACAAATGACTCTTGACATATCAATAAAATGTGCCTGGTAATACGATCAAACATGATCTACTACAAAGTCATTAAAACAGCACTCATTTTCATTTAATAATTTGCCTCTTGTGTAATGCATGTGTCTATGTTGCAATACTTTGGCACGGGAGGGTAGTTTAATCTCTTACTATAATTATAAATAGAGTTATGTCTTAAATGTTTTCCTAATATACATTGCATAAATTGAAAACAAGAAGACCAAATCACTGAACTACTTGATACATCAAACTTTAATTGTTACTCTTTGTTGTTTTTTGTCATGTTGGAAAATATATACTATTCAAAACATGCAAGTAATTTCTTATCTCTGTTTATTTGTATATTTTGTCCTTTATATACATACTTTGCCCTTGCAGCTATACAATATACCCTTTGCAGATCCATTTATTGTCAGGTTTACCATATAGACATGCATTCATTGTGATTGTATACAAGGCTGAGTAAAACAGCCATAGTTTTTTTGCCCAACAGGGACTTGGATACATACGAACCCTCATGCTGGGTAAGAGTTGGGTAACGGTTGGTAAAATAAGGGGTTGGGTAAATGTATGAGCAATGTCTAACTGGGCAATGAAGCTGGGTAATGAATTATGACCAACAGTTTTGCCCAGTTTGGTCATTTCCAATTTCTAAGTGGGTAAAAATTGGGCAATATCCCTGGTCAATTTATTGGGTAAATAATTTACCCAACTCCATTACCCAGTTGGCATCTTTAATACCCCTTATTATGGCAATAGTTGGGTAAATTATGTTGGGTAACATTGTTGGGTAATTTTGAAATGGGTAATTAAATGGGCAATTCCATTTGCCCTATAATGGGTAAATAATGAAATTGGTAAAGTTTACCCAAAAGTTGGTCGGATACATAACTACCCTCATGTTGGGTAAATTTTGGGTAAAATTTTGCCCAATATTTCTAAGAGTGTAGGTCTTCTTATGAAAGAAAAAGATCCTAATGAGTAATACATTTTGAAAAAAGTGACATTTTAGTCATTTTGTGTGTTGGAGCGAATGGGGGAGTTGTCCACAGCTACATCACAGTGACATTACCTATTCTTATTGCTTGTCCGATTTCGTTCAAACTTTCACCGATTTTTTTTTTCATCTTTCTTTCAAAGCAACTTGCTTTTAAGGTTGGATTTCCCTTTAAATTTAAGAATGGGGAGTTTTGAGAGAGGAATATATGAACAAACTTAAGAGACGCTTCATCATCATCATCATTATTGTCATCATTATTCATCGTCATCATCATCATCATCATCATCATTACCATAAAATTTATCTTTATCTAATCTTACAAAAGATTTCAGATTCAAGATACTTTTATTTCCTTCTCATAATCAAATAAATACAAACTGAAATGTAATTCACAAAAAACATGGTGGAAGGAAGCGAGGCTCCCAGGAAGCACATGACTTGTGGTGGGGTCGCCTTTATAATACATATTTACATATATCATACAATTATAACATACACAAGAAAAAAGGACAACAAAAGAAAAAATGTTCCTTCATGTCTGAGAATAGGCATAAACTTCTGCCCAGATATCAACCTGGATCCCACAGGCTACAACATAATACACTTTATTCTAGAGTAAAATGCAACAAAACCATCAGTGGTGTAGCTGCATGGGGCTTGGAGGACCCCCCCCCCCCCCTCCCCCATTGAATGGAGAAACAAGAGGTGAAAACAGAGGAAAGGGGAGATAAGAAAAGGAGAGGGCGAGTAATCTTGATGTCACCAAAAACGTAGTGATCACATCGTGAACGAGACTCGCCGTAATGTCGACCTGGCGATGCCCGGTCTATTTTAGGTCAAAACTGAGCGAAATCGGGGGAGCTTCTTCGCATGGCGTCCAAGCAGTGACCGATTGATGACCCACCGATTCCCGGGCGGTCTCCAACCGGCCACAGGCCGATTTTGAACTCGCCGCCTGATGGCCAACCGATCTCCCAACGGCACCGAGCGTATTTTGGGTGGCGAGTGAAAAGTGGGCAGGCGCCGCTAGAAATTAACTCCGCTGCTCGGTGACCGGGCGAAATTGGCTAAAAACTCGCCGCCCGGCCGCCAAGCAGGATAATTTTGGAGGTTGTGACCATAGCTTTAGAAATAAACTTTATGAACAGAGAGATTTATGAATTCAATCTCTATCAGTCTATCGTTTACAAGCAAATACAACCTATATTCAAAACATTTCTGACCTCAGCGATTGTCTAGAGTTACCCGAGATGGTTTAGAATAATATGCTCTGCACTTTGGCCAGTTGAAACACCGAACAGTGCGAAACCTTTTCCTTAGAGATACACACTTTGCTTCCAAACAAAACAGATCATCTTGCATTTATAGCTAATGTCACGCTCCGCAATCTTACCAAATTGTCTTCTCAATCACAAGTACCTTCCTGTCAATGTTGTTTTTCAAACATTGATAACGAGGAAATCCTACTACCAATGGCGTAACGTAGACACAATTATTTCCCCTTGTTGTTCGGAGGGAGGGGCAAACAAATTTGATAACGATCATGACTGTGAGGATATGGAAGAGGGTCGTTCCCTCCATGGGCTGAGAGGTATATTTTTGTCACGATTTAAAATTATTTACTTTCTCTTTTTGTCACTTGATTAAGGGGTGTGCAAGAGCCCTTGCATACCGGTACTGCGCCTCCATAATTGGACGTACCGTCTCGGGTGGAAATGAGATAATTAGTACAAATGGGGGAAAAGAAGCCCATTATAAGGATCGTTAAGCTGTATTCAATCCATCATTATGCATTCACTCTTTAGAATATCCTCCATCATTGATAGTAGGGTTTCCGGGCTAATTTTGCATTGTTTTCAGTCAATGTTATAAAGTGTTCATTCAGTTTTCACCTTTATACCTCGTAAACTGACATTTGTTCATTCAATTCAATCTTTCGAGCAAAGAGTTTGGCACTTGTATAATTCAAATCAAAGTGATGATTCAATTCAATTCAGTTCAATCTTTATTTTCCACAATCTTACATGGAAATTTGTTTTGTTTACCTGCATATTTCAAATATAAATACGAAAGCAGATATAAATAATGGATTAAAAGAACAAAAAATAACACAATCAGAACAAGCTGTTCTTCCAAGGGGTCCGTCCACAAAATTAAAGAAATACAATCGTACAATTGATAAAATTACATTCGGAAATATCGTTACAATTGCAAAAAGAAACAATAAATGAACAAACAAACAAACAAAATTATTATGTGCACAAGATGTGTAGGGCAGGAGAAACAGGGAAGCAAGGGATAGAGAGGGGAGAGACAAGGGGCGTAAGAAACCACAATATTATTCTTCTCAGAAGATAAATATATTTTATAGCTTTTTCCTCACATATTCACCTTGAATTTTTTCACTGCAAATTTCTAACAATAACGACTCCCAAATATTTATAATACTCGACTTGTTGAATTTTTATACCATCAATAAATATTTCAGAGTAATCGAACACATGGTGCATTTTCTTCAAGCGTTAAGCCGATCCCATGAACACGTTTTTTCGGGTTAACTTTCAGCTTGTTGTCAGCTGACCAATGGGAAAATATCAGCTTCCTGTGGATTTTTTGCTGGTGAATACAAGCATGTATCGTCAACATACAGTGCGACTTCGCAACAGTTAACACACTTTGGCATATCATTAACAAAAAGAGTGAATAGTAATGGGCCGAGGAGTGACCCCTGCGGGACACCACAAACAATTTGTCTCTTTTCGGATAGATAACCATTTTACAGATGCAAACTGATATATTTCATTGAAATAACTTTTAAACCACTCTTCGGAAAATCTATCAAATCCATACATTTCTTGGCAATAAAATACAATGATCGACCGTATCAATGAATACAAGAGAAAAAGAAGAAAATATAATCCAATATCTCACTTACAACTATAATTGCCAGTTTGTGTACTATGTTGATATTGAGAAGATATTTAACATTCTAATTAGCATGTCCAACAGAGTCGTGGCAAGATGGCTTTTCGAGAAAAACTGTCTTTGTTTTAACTGACAAAGCAACACACCTTGGATAAATTGCAATATTGAATTTGATTACAGTAATCAGTTGAATGGTCTCTTTGCTTCCATGTGAAAACAATCTCGCATAATGATGAGGCACAGTGAATTAATTGTACAAATATATCTGCTACCCTGCACAATGAAAGCAAAGCATTTTTATTATGTACTTCGTTAAACATTTGTTTCACTTCCTGCTTTTATTGTAGGCCATATAGTAGTATGTATAAGTAAAGTGTGTTTTTCATGTAAAACGAATTGATCAGATAAAACCAATTTATCAGATGTAACTATAACTTCAATATGGCTCCATAAATGATAGAACGAATATAAGACACATTATGATAAATTGACAACTACTTCATCAAAATTATTTTAGTTTATATTATTCACTACATGTATTAGCTGTATCATTACAAAAAGGTAGCGTGCTACACTGAAAAGAAAAAGCGTCTCTACGAGAGAGAAAGCGAAGGGAATGACTCCCTCTACCAAAGCCTGGCAGCTATTATCCAACAAAGTATCATTTTCATCGTTAGTAAGGAGGGGGCATTGTTTTGTTGATGTTGAAATTATGGGGTATATGCTCCCTGCTATGCGACCAAAAGACTGGTTCACTGAATGGATGAATGAATAAATGGTATGCGTGATGTTGATTTTAATTGTTTACCTGTTTCATTTACCTTACTTCATGTTCGGATATGATCCAATGCTTTTCACGATTTTTACCCAAATATTTCATAAATGGGTATCATTTGAAGTCAAAATTGCGTATTTCTTATTGGATATACAATTGAAATTATTATAGAGCTCATGATCATAGTTAATTGAAATATATTTTATTGCTCTTATGCATATCAACTAGTCATAGGGCTTCAATATCGTTCAGTTCCAATGTAAATGAAGTACCACAATGTAAATCTTACTCTAATGCAGTATAGAGAATGATGTCCAATTAATTTCTACTTAACCCATTTTCCACTGGAACCGGATGGTCCTTTTATTAAGCCTATGGGAATGACAAAATTCAGAAGTCAACGGGTTAACATGCAAAAGGGCTACTCAACGTGGTTTCTTGATATCAATACAACAAATACTTCGATAACACTATATGGAGTGTCGTATAATGTATTAAACGCACCTTTGTCGTGGTTGTAATTTTTTTCACACACACCCATTC
The DNA here is from genome assembly GCA_025617745.1 of Heliocidaris erythrogramma. Lineage (NCBI taxonomy): Eukaryota > Metazoa > Echinodermata > Echinoidea > Camarodonta > Echinometridae > Heliocidaris > Heliocidaris erythrogramma. The sequence continues at coordinate 4,527,984 of CM046856.1, forward strand.
ATTTAAAAAAGAGCAACGTAGATGAAATGCCTTGCTCAACTGCATTAGCAGGGATCGAACCCACGATCCTCGGGTTTCCAATCAGGTTTTGAACCACTCGGCTACGACACCCCCACCTAATGAATGCCTATCAGGAAAACCGATACAACGCCATCTTGCGACCATCTTGTCTGCAGCACTGAAAAAAGAATACCTTGTGATTATGAATGTCATGGAAGACGATTATACAGAAAAACCTCAATTCAGAAATATTTGCATTTTAAAATCAATCACTCAATCAATCAATAGAGCAGAATGATAATAAATGGTTTTTTTATTATTATTATTTAGATGAAATCTTCATATAGGCTTTTTTGCTATAACTGTCAAATTTTTTTTTCTGTGGAGCAAAATGAAGGTTGAATTCATTACATTTGGCGGATCAAGCAACCTTAACGGTCGGATTAATACGATACTTTTGGTTTCTACCGTGTAAATATAACATACATGAACATCATATATTCAGAAATTTTATGTATTTATGCGTGTTTAAAGATGTTGTGAATGATACAGTTTTTATCTTCCATCTGTCATTTCTCAAAATTGAGGTGTAATTTAGCTCCACATTTGTATATAGAAAATGACCCGTATATAATTTGGCCCATATTCTTGAATTGGCCTGAAATAAACATTCAATTCAATTCACATTAACAGTTATTTTCTTACATCGTTTTTGTGGACATTTAACAATTCTAACATAGTATATTATAATATAAAGTAACATATTTAGAATAAAATAACTTTAAATACAAGGAAGACAGCGCGAATCCCAGTAAGCTAAAACCTGTAACGGGAAGGGCTGAAAACACAATATAATAGAAGAAAAGAAGAGAGGGACAAAGAGAGGGAGAGAAAAGGATAGGGAACTAGGAGGAAAGAGGAAGGAAGAGAACTGCAACATATTAGCAATTGAGTCGTATAGTATGCATGTATAACAATACAATGGCAATATATATATGAAAATTACAATATGAAGGTATTCTTACAGAATGATACTGGAAACCTGTTCAGATGTAACATGAATAATTCAGTTCACTGATTTATTGAGCATAGAGTGTCAACCTTTTCGTTCCGTATAAAATAATCTAAATGTGTTACAACATAATGAAGAAACAGAATTGAATTATGAAATAAAAAAGATTTTCTTTTGCCCCCAAATTGCTGTCATTTGTACAAGATGAATATATTACAACTTTCAATTCCATTCAATTCAATTCAATTCAATTTTATTTCCACAGATGCCAAAAATATACATATAAAGATAATACATGCACTGAAATACATGCATACAATAAAAAATGATCATCACTCTATAAAAGCGAATGCATGTAAAGAATGTTTTAAAAAACCCAGCAACTGCAGAAGGGGTAGTCAAAAAATCAAATATGATTTGTCGAGGACTACCCCCAAAAAAATGTACAATTCAGAAATAGATTTAAAGTAAAATAACGAGGTGGTACCAATAATGAAGAAGAGGGAGGAAAAGATCACAGAGAAAAAACAGATACATCTACCTATACATAAATGATGGATTGTTTATCAGGAATAATCTCAACTTCGCCTTAAATGAATACAATGAAGAACAATTTTTTATATCAGGTGGAAGATGACTCCATAATGTGGGCCCACTGAAGGGTATTGTTTTTTGTAAGAAAGAAGTCTTAGCTAAGCTAAGGGTATATGGAAATCACTTGCATTTCTTGTAGCATATGAATGAATAGAGGAGTTAGGTACAAAAATATGATCAAAGACAGATGGCAAGTTATTGTGTTTATACTGAAACATGAATTGACCCAGCTCCATAATATATATAGAATTTACATTTAAAATATTCATCTGTTTAAATAGGGGTGCAGTATGTGCTAGGTAAGATGATTTGGTTATCAAACGTAGGGCTTTCTTTTGAAGGACCAACAACCTATTCAAAAGGGTCACTGAGCAGTTGCCCCAAACAATATTTGCATAAGACAAGTAAGGAAGTAACAATGTATTGTACAGACTGCATAATATTCGTAAAGGAAATAGTTTGTGTACAGCATGAAGAACACCGATTGCCCTTGAAATTTTAGAGGCAATGTAATTAACATGACTTTTCCAGTTTAAACCTTCGTCTATGAATATTCCCAAAAGTTTTGTTGAACATACTCTGGATTAATATTCATCATTAAATTGCACACGTAACTCATCAAAGCCAACATGAATATTTCTGCCTTTAAACACCATATAATTAGTTTTATTCATGTTCACCTTTAATTTATTAGCATAAAACCAGCCAGAAACCTTCTCCAATTCTATTCTTAAATCTCTATTCAATTGCTGAACAGATTTACCAGACAGAAACATATTTGTGTCATCGGCGAATAAGATAAATGTCAGTTTACTGGAAACATAATGAAGATCATTGATGAATAATAAAAACAATGGGGGACCAAGGATACTCCCTTGAGGAATTCCGGTTGTAATATTACATAAATATGAAGACTGTTGATCAATAACAACAAACAAATTGTTTACGATTATTTAGATAATTATCAAACCAGTTCAAAGAAATGCCTCTAATGCCATAAAAAGAGAGTTTTTTTGTAACAATAATGAATGATTCACACTATCAAAAGCCTTTGAAAGATCAAGAAAAATACCAATTGAAACCAGTTTTTTTTCTATTGCACGAGATACATAATTCATAAATTCAATTAAAGCCATGGAGGTTGAGTATTTCTGTCTGAATCCAAATTGTTTAGAGTAAAAAATATTATTTTTATTAATATAATCAATGAGTCGTCTGTAAACAAGTTTTTCTAAGATCTTGGAAAATACTGGCGATGCATAATTCACATAATTGAGTAGACTAACTCATTCCACTTGAAGGGGATATGAACGTGGCCTAAAGTCAGCCCGTTTTTACTATCCCTAACACTGAGAATAATTTTACATCCCCATTGGTTTGTACCACATGTGTAGGACTACATTTATGTACTTAGATTCCTAACGGTGTTTACAGACAATTTGATGCATGGAATCGATAATATTTTAAATTAACTCTTACTGTGCCAAGGGTTTTTTTTTTTTAGCTCTCTTCAAAATTTTACCAAAATGTGATCAATGCTTATTTTTCAAATGTCTCTGCACTTCATTAATCATCTACTATTTCACAAATTATTGTGTACAAAACGTGTAGGAAATTTATTACCATTTCTCTGAAAATTTATATGGTAGCATATAATTATAATCATATATTTAGAATGCTTGATTTACGATCAAAATTTTGATATACATTGACGACCATATACCTTTCCTATGTTCGAGCAATTGGTGAATGAAAATGACAAGTCTATCCGTCACATATATGTGACATCGGCACTGAAATAGTTAAAGAAATCAGAGTGTTCAGTAATTTCCAGTAATCCCAGTAAATTGCAGTAATCATGCGCATTGAAATATAGTATAGAATGCATAATTAAATAAAATTAAAGAAATATAGGACATGGTGGGCAGCATTGAAAAAGAAATATGCCAGGACCAAAGGGTGGAAATTCTTTTCACGAAGATTATACCAGAATTAATCGTTCTTTCTTCAGTCCTATATTATTTTTCACTACGTATCTAATCCTTTGATAACAGCGCATTATAATTGCATTTGTATAGCACCCGGCGCAACTACCAGGTCCCTTGATTTCAATTCCATTAAGTTTTCTTGATGTGCGTAAGGCGGTTTATATCTTGATGGATTATAGGCCTACCATTTCGTTCTTATGAATTTTGTCCAACATTTTTCCCCTTCAGTGCTTCATTTCCTTTTATTTTTCATGAATTTGGAATTGGTATTTGCTTATCCCAAACTATGAGAATAAAACCAACCACGCAATTACTTATAATTTCTTCCTTCTGCGTTACACGTGACGTGTTCATCACGTTCTTCACGGCCCTGATGAATTATTCATGAGTGGAAAGCATTATATATTAAAGCTGAACTGCAATTTTTGGTGGCATTACTGTTCCCTACAGACAGTAAGGAGATGTTTGTTTGCAGTCCACGTCTGCTCATTCCGCTCATTTTTGCAAAGGTATGAATGTTATGCTCTTCATGTCATAGATCCGCCAAAGGTTTCAAGAATAAACTCTGATTGGCCGATCTGCTTGTTCACGTGATGAATTTGCACACGGAGTTTGCAATTCATAACAAGAATGGTACCTTCATATTTTGCCACACTGCAGTGGTTTGCCGTTCGTAGGTATACGTCTCGCAGAAAACTAGGTGGCCATTATATCTTCATTTATGTAGGACACTAGTGTTTGTGCGTTATTTGTGGAGATGTAATTTTAGAAGCTATAGTAATCACATGAGAAGATAAAAAAATAATATATAAGTCACCTTTATTTCAGTAAAAGAAAAATGAAAATATCCAGGTCCTCTGTCAGAAGAAGAGAAATGTTTCCTCCTCGAATAACAAGAGGCAGGATAACAAATATAGGCACAAATATATGTGCAACACAAATACAATAACAAAAGTATTAACGAGAACAAGTACAATAACATAAAGCAATAACTGTGTCAATTTCAAGCAAAATTTGTCAATAGTTTAGTAAATTAGTGTTATAGATTTATCCAAGTATACAGGATTTTTTTTCTTTATTATAGTAATATGTGTATTTAGCTGTTTAGGTCTTAGTAAAGGTGATTTGATTCTATAATATAATATTCATCTGTTCTGTAAATAACTGTGATAATTATATGCCTCTTAATTTTAAAGGAAATATGTAGAATCTCATGAAGCATCAATGATAATTTCATGAAAAGTATACATAGGCGGGTATACATGATAAGATTATGAAGATGGATTAAATGAAAAATCAACGAAAACGTACTGCTATTTCATAACCCCTCAAAAGGACAATATTTTTGTTCCTCAAAAAAGTGTTAATCCCTTCGTCAGTTCATGTTAATCGGACGAACCTAATGCCACACTGGAAACATTTATATGTTAGAGAGATGGACGGGTCGTCTTTCAACCATATCCTTGAGGACTTTGATAGCTTAAGAGCTGTAAACAATCTTTGACTTCCTTTCCGTGCTTTATTCTATGACAACTGGGTTTCTTTATATCAATACAATAAATGCTTCGGTAACACAATATGGAGTGTCGTATAATATATTAAACGCACATTTTTTGACTGATTTTTTGTATTTAGTTATTTTTGATGCGCTGGTCTTTGAGGATTATGAAAATATCATGTACTTCTCGTAAAATCTTTGAAATACATGTGCCCCATCGATGGGCAAACCAAAACCCTGCAGTTTTATGCTCGGCTAATTTTTTTTTTTTTTTCAGTACCCAGTTGAGGAAGAAAAATACACATCGTCTATAAAATACATCCCTTTCAAAATGTTTTGGAATTTAAGCAGTATTTCTATGTATAAGGATTAATATAAGGATTAATAATAATCTGCTTGGCTCCTCGAAAAATTTGGAATTAGTGAAAATTTACTCTATCGGTGGTGAAAATGCCCCTCTCACGATGGAAGAACACTATTTCTTCTCACGCTTAAAACAATACATATTTTTCAACAATAAACCCATAGTTAATTCTCCATGTGTATCCTTCAACACAACAAGAGAGGGCCTTGAAAAGGGAGACTTTATAGTTGCTATGTATATTCCTCCTTAAAATTGACTACCCCATGTAAGCATGATAGGAATCAGCCGACCAATATGTTGGCAAGACTACCGCAGTGTTTTCGTGATGGTGACACCTACACTGTCCACAGGCTCTAATTCCTTATCCCTGTTTAGATTATTGGACATGTTTGCTTGTTAATATTTTCACAACACAGATCTCTACTGCTAAGGTATCTATTCATATTACACTTACTACTACATTATTAGTACATTACTACTACTACTACTACTACTACTGCTGCTGCTGCTGCTGCTGAGTATGGTTACTTCATGTATTATTATTTCTAATTATAGTAGTACTACTGCGGCTACAGAGTTTACAGAACTGGACAGCTCGCATTGTCTTTATTAGCTAGATCAACGTCGTGACTCCAGTCCTCGACTTAAATCTCTCCATTGTCTCCCATAACAGAATGGATCCTCTTCAAAATACTCTTGTGTTTTTTAAAGCCTTCCATAATCAAATGCCAACATGATTGTCTTAAGCTTGTCTTACGATTCACAACCCATCTCGTCCTAATTTTCGCTCTTCAAAGGCACGTTTCTGCATACCATTCTAAAGACCCTTAGCAAAGCTGGTGATCGCACGTTTACCGTAACGGTGTCCAAAGAATGGAACAATATACCTTCTTTCATCAAATCAACAAAGTTTATATCACATTTTGATAAACATAGGCGCTTCGGAATTGCTCTTGAAACTGTTATCGCGGCTTTAGCTCCGGCAACATTTCAAGGAAATAATCCTACCTGGTGCCGACTGGTGCCCATTGGCACATGACTCGATCGAGATCTTCCCAAAGGATATAATTGCCATACTGAGGATCGAACTTACACTGTAATGTAGTCCTGAAACCCTATTCCTTCCACCTGTTCTCCCTAACTGGCTTTGATTTTATCTGACAATGAATGTACATCACTATATCTGCTCCACCAAAAATATAAATCTAGCATTGACTAAACCATGTTGCTTCATCCGTTTGACCACGCATGACGAGGTCAATATGAACACATGAAAATGTATAATGGGCAAAGACGTTGTCGAATCTTTAAATTTCAATAACGAAAAGGAATCAGTATAATTTATTCACTCTAAATGAGACCTCGATAGGATAGAAAGTTTTAAGAACGATATGGAATTTAAAGTTATTTGAAAATCTTTTCTTGAACATTATTAGACATAATTATAGTGAGCTATTATTAAAACCATTTTCAAAAACCTTTTCTTTTTATAAAGTTCATGCAGGGGTAATACACTCTGAGTACAAAATAGGGTGGGGGTTGTTAATACTGGAAAGATGTTAAATATTTTGCGAAATGACAAGCTTGATTTAAAATATGAATAGGTCAATATGATATTGGTGATTTATTATTATTAGTAGTAGTAGTAGAAGGGAACGGTCTGATATAAACTGGTAGATAATTAAGTATGACACTTGCATATACATATGGAGCTCCTAGAAAACTTGGAGACGATTCCACATTGAATTCCTATTATATTTCGCTGTTAAAGAGCTTATTGGTAGTTTCTTGTCATAAAATTGCATATTTTTACGACATTTAGACTTATAAATAAATTGCAAGTTATATCTCTAATGCCGATTTTATCTAAGTATACCCTTACTTTACAGAAAATATGTTTTCGCGAAGTGCGAATTTCAAATGCGCATGCTAATGCTGGATATCCTGACATTATCCCACGATCAGGAGACATTGGTGAGAGTGTCATGCTGTAATTGCCACTTCAAAAGTCTGTTTGCATTGCACATTTGAAACCTCTAAGAAGATGGAGGGCTATAAATCTTGAAAAGTCTAGCACATCATTTATTTTCATTCCAGCATATTAGACTATAGTCAGGTTCAAACGGACGGAGCTTAACTTATAAGTTTCGCTTGTATTTTCAAAACTTAAAGTTATCTTCTACTTATCTTGTAATTTCAGACCGTATAAACGGACCCGTAGTTTCGAAAAATTTAAGTTTACTTGTAGTTCTAGAACCACCAGCGAGCTTGTAGTTAACTCCGAGTTATCAAGCGTGGGGACAGAATAAACTTAAAGCTTAGCAAACTCGTTGTTAGCCATGCCCTCTCTGTCATGTCTGTTCATGCTATAATAAAACGACGATCGCTCGACTTGTAATCAGGCCAGAAACAACGAGCGTCGTTGTTTCTGGCCTGTGTGAACCCTCGTAAGTCGTTGCTTCGTTAACTTAAATTTTCACGAAATCAAAAGTCCAGTATGAATAAAATAAAAGTAGAGGTGTTGTGGATCAGTGGATAAGTCCCCGGACTGTGAACCACGAGGTCCAGGGTTCGAATCCCACCGCAGCACTAGCGTCCTTTGGCAAGACGTTAATCTACATTTGCCACTCTCCACCCGGTGTTAAATGGGTACCCGGAAGGATGGCGGAAGGTAATGTCTTTGCTTAGCATGTGTACGCTTAACAGGCGACTGGCTGGAATGCTCCCCAGGGAGTGGAGAACGTGCATACACTGTGTGCGGGCATGCCAGAATCCAATGACCGGGGTAATAATATATATCTATAGCGCTTTGAGCCAGTACTTCGGAAAGGTAGTATTATTATTATAACGTCCTCAGTACAGATGGTGGTCTGATTAATTTTTGCCGTTTTTCGTATTCTGATGCCGGAGTTGTCCATTCAGTTTCGATATTGCAACTAAGATGAAAATTTAGAAATGTAAGTATTGTCTAGGGCCTGAAAAAGGTGCGATAAAAAATTGTAATAATATCTGGGGCCTGTAACATAAAGAAATAAATAAATCTTACGATTGATATCAATCGTAAGTCTATGGCAAACCATGTACTGAAGAGTTACAATTGATCGTAAGATTGATTGTATCTCTTTATGTTACAGGCCCCTGTTCTGATAAATTATTGCCGAGAGGTAAATATGTTAATATAGACATTATCTTTTTATTGATGTCGAATCTCGTCTTAGACTTCGGATGATTTATTTTTTGTAATGTGTGTCCGGTGAATCATCAGGAAAAGGAGCCTAGCGTCTGGACTAATTGCCTCCTTCAATTCATATATCTCACACTAATCAATTCCACTTTAATAATTTGGCAAATATTTAAAGTATTTATTTAAAGGATATAATACGATCAACTGATTCAACATATTTATTTCAAAAAAGTGATAGTCGCCAAAAAAGGAGCAAATGTTTTTAATGCCAAGCGAACATTTTATTTTCAGAAATGTCAGAAATGTCATGTCTTTCATGTCAATAAAAAGTTTAATGTATATTTTAATTTTGATTGATATGGGAGACTCACCTTTCTCTTTCTTTCTTTCTTTTTTATCCTATAATTTCGATCGTTTTGTTTTTAACGTTTTTGAAGGAGTACTTTTATTGTAACAATTTTAATATATACCATAGTACTACAGTCGATATACATTCATGCTATCAGTTTACATCCTCAAGCCCCATTCCTCCTCCATTACCCCTCTATCTCTCTGTCTGTCTTTCGTGATCCATCCTCTCTCTCTCTCTCTCTCTCTCTGTCTATCTCTCTCTCTCTCTCTCCTTTTCTTATTCTATACTTTCGTGAATCGTAGATTTTGTGTTTTTCAATGTATTTGGAGTAAGTTTATTGCAACATTTCTAATAAACCACAGTATGAATCCTGACAGCACTACAGTCCATATGCTATCAGTTTACACCCTCAAGCCCCTTCTTCCTGCATTCACTCTCTTTCGTTCTTTCTAGCAATCAACACTTTTCACTATTTCCTGTTTGGACTATTAATCCACATTTTTCCCCTTTTATTGCTTAATGGTGATAATTATGTACGTGGACCCAATAGCAGTATTTAGCAATTGTGATAACGATAGCCAGTCTGAGAGCGGTGTGACATGAATGAAAGTAATCACGAGGCATAATGTAGCACGTGTACGTAGGCGGTTGGCTCAACCAATCGCCATAGACGACGTATTAGTGGGTGTCTGAAGACAGCGCGCGACAAGAGATGCTCCGTCCTGTAGAAGAGTTTGTGTGCGCGCATGCGTGCACGATTGTGTTTGTTTGTGTGTGTGTGGGTCATGGTGTGGGTGATGCACAGCGCACTGCGTTTGCAGCTCTATGGGATGATATATATGTGCACAGACCTATTGAGAGTTGAAAACGCGGGGGGGGGGGATTGGAAGGCGCGTCACGCTCTGCACTTCCAACTAATCGTCGTATAGCAACTCGAACTTCATATTTTTTTTTCTTCTTCTTCTTCTTGTGTTTCCATCACGAAGGCGTCATTTCAGGGGTACACGTGCATCAGCCGACACGTGCCTACCGAAAATTCAAATTGGCTCCTCAATTTCACACGGGATTCTTGCTGATTGGATACCACAGAAGATACAGAATCTAGATCCCCCACCTGTTCTTTTCCTACCACTATAGCCTATATGTAAAATGAGCCCGGTGCAGTCAAAGAGTTAAGGAATGGGATAATAAGCATGTTTGATTTCCTTTCCAAACCCTTTTTGCTAGTAGGGGAGAGATGAGATTAGATCCGGGGGTCTGTCGTGGTTAGGTAAGGTAGTTTTCTTTCTTGCCAAATCACAATTGTTTTGAGGTAGACGTGTGACGTTGTTCTTCATACGTAGTTCTCCTAAACTTTTTTCCCGCTCTTCTAGCAACTTTTAACAAACTTCTTTGTCACATTGGGGTTATATCGGGAAGGTGAAAGAGTAAGTTTTTGTTGAATTTATGGGTATTGTTTCTCGAGTTTGTGAAGATTACATTTGAACCTGCCTTAATTCATTTTGCAAATATTCAAATGATTTGGAAAATATTAAACTAGTATTCTTTTACTCAGGTTTTGTTGGAAATCTGAAATCACAGGTTTTAATTATATTTATCATTTTCATATTCATGTATACCATATTTATGCGTGTTATAACATTTATCATAAAATATTGTAAGACATAGTTTTCTATTTTCAAAATATTAAATGTATGTAATAATATACTAGTAAGGATGTGTGACAAGGAAATATTTAATATTTTAAATATGAATTGTCCATATGTGTTATTTGAGGAAACCTGGATATACTATTATACGATTTATTTCATTATTCATATTGTTGTAAGGGGAAAGTCCATTGTTAAAAACTCTTTTGCTTGAAAATCGATACTAAAGTATTTTAAATATGAATTGTCCATATGTGTTATTTGAGGAAACTTGGATATACTATTATACGATTTATTTCATTATTCATATTGTTGTAAGGGGAAAGTCCATTGTTAAAAACTCTTTTGCTTGAAAATCGATACTAAAGTACGGTTTTTCAATGGATCAAGTTTACTTTAATCAAATCAAACTAAACGGATTTTTTTTTTCTCTCTCTATATTGCTTATATTTAACTTAATTCATGTCTTATTATTTTCTTAAGGAGATTTAAATTTAATCAACATAAAAAATGGAAACTGATCAATACATTCTTTGCATAGTTAGCCATCGTCACCTTTGTTATGTTTTGAACTTTTTGAATCGTTTCTTCTGTAATTTGCATAGGAAAACGCATTTAAACTTTTCATGTGTGGTCTCTGCGACTGAAACATTACTTTGTTATGTTTTGAGTTCTTAATTTTGTTCCTCTTGAGATATGTGTTCTAACGATTTTCACCCACAACTTTCAAAACAGACCTTGAAAGTATGTTTTGGTTTTATGTAGCGAGTTAAATTGCAAAGAAATTTTAACAGAGTTTCAAGAGGAAAAATATATTAATATAATTATTTGTGCATTGTAACTGTCATCGCTTGCAATCTAATTCTTACATTCCTTTTTAACCTGAAAACGATAAGTTGCTAAACTAACCCCTATTCTACAGATACTCCTTAATTGTCACCATATATTAATCGGGTGATCAGATCCAAAATTTTAAATGAAGCCACATACAATCATTTGAGCGCGAGTATACTATCTTTCCCTTAAAACGAACGTTAAATGCTATATCGATGCTTATCTTTACAAGGCTTGAAACATCAAATTAGCAAGGTTCCGCACTTCGGTATATTCCTCGCTGGGAAAACTGCGTTTCGGCAAATTGTCAGTTCACAAATAATAAGATAAACTGTCAAACTTGAGAGGGAGGGGACTATCAGATAGGCATTTGAGAAGTGCATGAAATACGGTGTTCCGCTCTACCGTATTTTGATGACTACCCTATCTTCCTAACCTTTAATAGTAATCTCTTCGAATGATGAGAGGAGCCTTTGGCGTCATTTCACTTTTTCTAATTCAGCGTGGCTACAAAGCTCGAGCATTTCAAATAGTTTTAGACACAACGGACACTCCATGAATTGAAAGATATTTATAGCTGCCATCCTCTAGGATGTATGTTGGACATTTTTATCTCGTTAATGAACTATTAAAAAAAATATAATTTGTCTGTACTTCTATGGGCGCGCCTATAAAATGGACTGTTTATTTCGTGAATCCAATAATCTCAAAGGCATCGTATTTCAATAAATCGGCCATTGATTTAATGGTAAATATTACATCTATGGATCTAAAATAAATGTTATCATTAACAATAGGGGCTTTTGATTGTGCATGGTGTCCTATATCTGGTGTTAATTCTGCTGAATTATCATTTGAAGAAAAATATTAAACTTTCAAGCAATCCTTGTACTCGAAGATATTGCTGGGAATATTATTCATCTTATTTTACCTTTCCAAAAACTTACCTTCTAATTGTATCCACAAACGAATTTGAATTAATCATCACTGATCCCAATAACATTCTCAATATCTAGGCGCAGAGTAGTGATCAGAAGTTAGGATGAGTAGGCTTTTCCTTCCTCTTTCAATGTACCTGATCCAATTTAAATATGTTATGATATCTTTTAAACAGAACTGATCACAACGGGAATTGCTGATTTATTTATTTTTATTTAAAGAATGAACACTGTCATAACATGTGGCTTAATGGGAGTAAATTTCTCTACCACTCCTAGAAATTGCGATTTAAAATCACTTTTTGCTCTTGCATTTGGAGGAAAAGGCCATGGAAAATCTATTAGAGAATGAAAAGCCACTCAACGACAAGTCGTCTGATGTGACATGAATAGTATGCCACGAGAAAAAATGAATTTCTTTTGTTGAATTCAGATAGAATTATTCTGAAGTTCAATTCAGCCATTTGATTTGTAATTGACAGCGCACACTGTATTGATCCATTGCCAGTTGTTGCTTCCTTGATTATAGCGTTTATTCCATTATAAACCAAGGCTGATCACAACCAGATCTATATCCTGAACAGTATCCTGAAACAAAACAGCTCCATGCAATATACCTCGTACAGTTATGCCAGTTATCATGAAGACAGAAATACAATAGATTTATCCACGCTTCCACAAGATACAACAATAGATTATATCATCAACTAAACAATTTGTCCACATGATGTTGGTTCCCATTGTTCACTTCACATATCTAATGCAGCATGAGTATAGTCTTAAGATTGCATTCGTCGTATTTTGTGTCATATTTATGTGACTCTTCAAACACTACTACGTGGGCAGGGTTGATGCAATATCGAGGTCATGAAACAATCATAATACATTGTGTAGATCAACATAAATATATGATAAGTGTATCTTCAGGAATATACTGATGGTACCTGTAGTCTGCAGAATATCACCGAATATATATTCTCTTGCGTGTGAACCTGTCGCGTTTTCTGGGTAAAGAGGAATAATATGCAGATAATCCTAGGTTTCAAGGAATAAATAAGTATAACCAAAATCACGCGAACTATGGTCTTTGGAAAAGAAAGCTTTGTTCTACCCCAAGCAAAATTTTCTCACAAGGGTAAAAAAGGTTTTCTACAAATGAGAGTTTTTTATAATGCATATAGACTTGGAAGCTATATAGTCTGATCCAACAATATACATTGACATTAATCTATGTTGTGGGGATTGTATTAGACAAAGCAATTAGATTAATCAATTCAACTCAAAAGAATAGGAAAGGTATGTTGATTTATGAGTAAGGCGTGCTAGGTAAAGAAAGAGGGAATGAGAGAGAGAGAGGAGAAATGGCACGGTCAGGAGAGTTCAGGGCATCAATACTTTAAGTCATGTGCTTTTATTGAGCATGTTGAGTGAAAACAAGGTAAAGCGATATAGAGTTGGAAGGCGAGGGAGGCAGGAGCAGAAAGTAATATCATAAGATACACATACATACAAAATTTGTTGTAGAAAAGTTTTTTGGGAAGGGGAGGAGGAAATCAGGACGGAACTGTTGTTTACAATCAATATCATATAATTCAATCGCTTTATGGGAATAGTTTTCTTTAAAGAATTATTATTTCTAAAATACAGTAAACTCGTAAAAATTTTAAAACTTCAATCGTATAATACAATGTATATTAAATACTGCTTTTGTTAATTTGTAAGGTATTCATTATATTATCATGCAAACATTGTGAAATACATGTAGTAGCAGTTTAATTGCGAGTTGACCACTATTCAAGTGATACAGAATCATTAGGCACTTCTCTAAACTTGTGTAAGTTATCACAAAATAGATATTTTATCTACAGACAAATTAACATGTAAATGAAATGATTTTAAATCACCGAGGATTAAAAGTTTCATTCAATAAAGAATATGTTGCAAGCACCAACTTTCAAGATTTTCTGCATGAGAATATTGCTTTTTAAAAATTAAGATTCAGATTCAAAATACAATTCTTTCCTTCGAGTATCAAATGAATATAAAATCAACTTCTCTTTTACCAATCGGATCGATGATTTTCAAAGTAAGTGAATACAGCAGAAAACACTGTTCAACATCACGGACAAAACAATAATAACAGTGATCCGAAAAGAGGACTCCAAAAAGACGAACACTTTATTTTCACTGGACATGCTGGAAACTTTTTCTGAAACCTCGGAACGAACTCTGACAATTAAGCTACGAGTATTATTGTGTGAATTTGATACATCCTTCCTACCAAATGTCTTCCAAATGGTGTATTTTAAGCCAATATAAACACTTTTTCGAAGGACATGTCACCAGCAAAGCAAAAGTGAGAACCCTTCATCTTTTCCCATCTTATTTGTTAAATATCCGTCAGAGCTCTTCTTTGTTTCTCGCATGATTTCTTTTTTACCCACTGTGTTGTTCTTATTGATGTTTCAACCAGTAATCTAATAATTGGATGATGTTTTCTAGTTGAGATCGTCTATCTTCAGTCAGCGTGGTTTTAGATTACATTGCAATGCCATAACTATGTTTCATCGTGAACTTCCCGCGCGGAATATGGGTCGAGTGAAACCGTCGCTAAGCATGCTAAGTGTAACAGTTTCCACGTGACCTCACAGGGCTGTACTGGCGTCAATATGACGATCACGTTAAGATTCCTGACGACGCCGTATCACTACTCCATCCATTATGTCAATCACGAACACTCCAATCTAACCATTTTAAATGAATGCTAACTAGCCCATGCAAGACGTGCTTCATCATTGTGATAAGAAAAGTAGATGTTAATGAGCTTACAGCGATATTTCCGTGACTTATCTATCAGAAAATGGCATGTTATATTCGGTGGGGAAAGGGGCAATAAAATAAATAGTTTTATTGAGGAATTTATAAGTAAATCGTTAGGAACTACAAAGATGATTATTCAAGATGTTAATTAAGAGTGAAAGTAGGGTATCTATTGATGTAATCAGACGGGTTATTTTTCACAATTAATCTAGAATTTTAAAAAAATAGATGGGCAAGTACACATTGACAAAGCAAGATTCAAACCTTCATCGATCGAATTTGTTAAGAAAAACGAATATTTTGAAGGTGCCATTGTATATATTAAAGAGAAATATATGTGGATCACTGTGCTTAAATCCTAAACTCGTTAAAAGGACACACTCATACATGTATACTTAACAGCACAAGAAGTATATTAATAGAGAAATTTGCAGTTTCTGTTAACATTTGTTTTCTATGCTCACATTGAAGTTCCCTCAATAATCGATTATGGTCTTTTCTCTTTTCAATAAAGATATTTAACATTTTTCTGTTAATCCCGATGTCCATAAAACTGATGGCTGATTTTGTATCATAGCCTAAAACGGTTGAAAATTACTTTTGATTTTAAAAGTCAGAAACCTCTGACAACCATTCAATCATAAAAGTTGGGCAATCATGACTTCAGGGAAAAGATTAATGGGACCTAAATCTACTATCATATTCTAATATTTTACGTATAATATTAAGCCGAAAATTATGAGATATGATATTAGAAACATATTTGATTTAATCAATTTGAATTGGTTCTTGAGATATTTGGGGTTTACTTGGTGTTTTTTTTAATTGATTCACAGTGTATAGAAAAAGAATTCCAAGAGGTATCTTGTTATATGGCTATATGAATCAAGATAGTCATCAATATTTTTCCACACATATTTATTTTCCTTTCAATTGAAGGTAGAGCTGACTGTAACATTTAATCACATTACTAAATATAGTTCGCTATCCAAAAGCACTTTTTTCCCCCTTTGTCGAGGCTTAAATTTGGTTATTTGAATGATTCAGCCCCCCCCCCCCCCCCCACCTCCCAAAAGGGAATGTCTACATTTTACTCCCAAGTAAAATTCCCTGACTGTTTAAGCAGTTCATCATAATTAAGCACAAGCCGAGGGGATGACCTCATTTTATTCAGCCTTTTGCCCGCTTTTCGGATCACCGTCGTTTCGTCAACAACTCTCCCTATTGGATATCATCCATTGCTTCGCCCACGTATAGTCCGCAACCTTTTTCAACGCGCTATTTTTTGTCATTCGGTAATCCGACATGGGAGCGAGAGTGGATCGAAATTGTTCAAGTTATCACATAACCTTTAAGAGGGTAATTTTGATAGAATTTCCAGTACTGACCATTAACGGGGAAGTCCACCCTGATTTTAAGTTGGCTTTAAAAGAAGAAGAAAAAATTAAGGAAACAGATCAGTGAAGTTTTGAGCAAAATAAGATAAGAAATAGGAAAGTTATGAATTTTTGAAGTTGTAATCAATCAAAAACAAATTGGCGACTCCCCGACATATCCTGCGAGCTCCTGTACCATTTGCCCTGTACACCAAAAATCATTAATTAATTTTCAATTTCTTTAAAGAAAATATTCGATCACACATGCACCTTAATAATCATCGCTCTTTTGTTTTTACACAAAACCTGTATGAAACAAATCCATGCCTTCATCAAAAACTAAGAAAATTGTTTGAAATTCTATACTTTCGGATCAGATGGGAGAGGAGCTCGCAAGATACGTCACGGAGTTGCCAATTTGTGTCAAAAAATCATAACTTTCTTATTTCTTATCAGAGTTTGTTCAAACTCCCACTAATCGGTTTCTCTCATTTTTTCTGCTGTTATTCAAATCAACTGAATACCAAGGTGGACATTCCCTTTAAAGGTTTATAGATATACTACGTAACTTTATAAAATACACGTTTATCACCTTTGTTAAAACTGGCATTCCCCATTCTAACACAAATCAATTAACAATTTACCTACTTTTATGACTATGTCGAAATGTGTATAATATACTTTGGAATTCCTCTTTCTCCTTTCCCATTCAGTTCTTTTTAATTTCCTTAAAACTTTTGAAGCCAAATTCGATGGCGGGCGTGCCTCGCTGCTCCTGCACCTTAATCTCTACACTGAATAATCGACCCCCACGAATGTGTTGAAGAGTTTCTTCAAGAGATTTGTCTTCTTAATTAAACATGTACCTTAAGTATCATCCCCTTCTCTCTCTCTCTCTCTCTCTCTCTCTCTCTCTCACTGTTATCTATCTCTCATATCTCCTAAAGTAACTCGACTTATTTTTCTTAAGAGACACGTTTTAAAATTCCTTAGATATCGTACATTCATCACAAATCAACTTGAACTCCTATTTCCATCGACTATACAAAATTAATGTGATGCAAAGAAAAAATTGCTGCCTTAAAATACTGAATTGATGAAATCTCAAAAAGGATGCCGTTAATTTTGATCTAATGTGCAGCATTACCATAATTAACAACGATGTTGTAATGACAATAAAGGAAGTAGGTATATGGTTAACGTAAAAAAATGGACTGAACTGTATTGAATTGCAGGTTTTATTATCATAAAATCGCAGCCAGTAGCTGAATCCTGAAAGATTTACAGCAAAGTTGAAACTATACAAGCAATCACAATATATGTGACTGAAATTGATTTTAGGCAAAAAATGTAAACGTAAAACTTTAATACTATCGACTTAAATGCATTTACTTTCAAATTTTGCATACTTCTAAACTTATATTTGTTATCATTATTAAATATTACCGTTATAACTTACAATGTTATTGTACTGCAGAAAGAATATTTACCAACTTTAAATAAGTGGTTAATAAATGTACATATTTAAAAGAGAATTATGGCTCGCGAGAAAAAAAAAAGATCTACTCAGAATTCGAATTTTATAACCGTATATGATATCATTGAGAAAATGATGCAGCAATATCTATATGAAATTGTAATGTGGATTTGTCCCATTATACCAACTGGCTGAATCGTAAAAAAAAATATTGAAAATTATTGGAACAAAAATGGACGCATAACAATACACATAGAGAGATATACATGTAGTTCCACACAAATTCATAGATATTTCATAATAGTTAGTTAGATAAATAAGTGAAGATGATTTTCGCCAAGAATGCAGCTGGACTAAATCAAGAAATCATTAGAGTAATGACATGAATGAGACTCCTAGAAATATAGAAATTGAAAATATGTTACGAGTTTTATCATAAATTCATGGGCATTTCTTCATAATTAGATTGTGTTGGTAAAGATACACTACACATTGTCCATGCAAATTTGATTGTTGAAATGATCGTACAATAACACGTGCCATTTCCATGCTGTTTATAAGCATATGACAACAATAACAATAAAGACTGATATCAATGAAAGGCCTACATAAGAAAAACACTGCAGAGAAAAATAAATGACAAAGGCTCACCGTATTCCAAAGTCTTTAGCTCCGGTTGGTATTCCAAATTATTTTAGGTTTTTCCTCGTACTTAATATCCATCGGAGTTTAACGTACCCCTAGATAGGCACATGCGTTTTCATTAAATTAATCATCCGCAGCATTCGACTGAAGTATATCAGGTTTCACGCAATCATTTTCGGCTTGTCCATATTTTTCGACTCAATATATCAATATTTGGGCTCTGTTAACGCGCGGGATGGGTCAAGGTAAATTAGAACATTTTTTCACTTATGCAAGAAATATAGGCGTCATCATGAGAATAGAAATGTCAACCTATCATGATGTTCACTATAGGCTTATTGCTTTATGTCACGATTTTTTTTTTTTTATAGTTGTTGATATTCTTTTTTGTGCGGTATTCAAGGTAAAAAAAAAAACACAACAAATAAGGCATCTTTTTTAGGGTGATATTGTATCTACGGTATTATAGATGTAATGTATACATTATATTTCGTGGATGGATATGCAGTGCACGCAATAGCAACAAACCACAGTATCACCACTAAAATACATGTACAAATTTATGTTATGTTCTTGTTAGTTCATGGTAAACAATATTACGTCCAGTGAAAAACAACATCATTGCATTTAGCCAATAGAACACGCGCTTACAAATAGCCCATTATCACTATGAAAATAGTATATCGGTATGCAAAAAATAAACAGAAAAAATCCCCAAAATGAAATTTCACAAATACCTAGCTGCATAACGTCCCCAATGACGTACCCAGAAATAAACAGGATGAGCTGAATCCCTCTCGGGGAGTGTATATATGGCCAGCCGGCGGGGTTTTCATCCATTGCAAGTTGTATTTTATCCTCGATCTTCAAGGAGAGACTACGCGAGCTTACTACCTATGCTGGATATGGCATTCCCCCCCCCCCCCACACACACACACACATACCGCCAGCTTTAATGCCCATTGTTGTCTGGAACTAGTGGAAATGATAGAATGCAGTAACAGGAAGGAATATCGAACATAAATATTTCCTTCTATAAATTTCTGATTCATTATTCAAGTCTCCGGCCGGAACCAAGGTCTTGTAGAAAAAAGTCAAGGTGACAAAATCAAATAAAGATAAAAGTAACGTTTTATCATCTCTTAAATTCAAACTGTACAGATATGTCAATATTGACTGCACTGCATCCTTTTCAAATTTACCACTTCTTATGATCTAATCCACCCCTATCCAGCAATATACAGGGAAACATCCGAATATTGTGAAATTTTGACACTTGAAAATTTCATCAACATAAACAATGTGTTGTTTTAAAAAGAGATGTTAATTCCACCATAGAAGGAAGGATAAAAGTTTTCCAAATGATATTCACAAACCAGATATGAAATAATGATCCATAAACAATTGTTCTTTTTTTTCATTCCAGGTAAGAATAACAAAGGGCCAAAATGGGACGACTAGAAACAACATAGCATCATGAATCTCTCCACCAACAGTATCGATGATGATCACAACAAGGTATTCGTCATCTTCGAAGTCATTGTCCGCCTCCTGCTTGCCCTGGTGGGTACTGTAGGCAACGCCTTCGTTATCTATGCCGTAGTGATGACGCCGAAATTACGAACGGGACCCAACGCCCTTGTAACGACACTGGCGATCTTAGATCTCACCGCCAGTGCCATCTTGATTCCCCTCATGGTAGTTGGCACGGTGGACAACAAGTGGCCCTTCGGTGTCAGCTTATGTCGCACCAATGGGTTCATCCTAATTCTCTTCCACACACTATCACTTAACATCGTTGGTCTCATTGCTCTGAATCGTTTCCTGAATATCACCAAGCCACTACATATATATCGAAAATTTGCCACACCGCAGCATTTTGTATTACAGCTTGTTCTAGCATTTATTCTAGCTGGAGTACCTGTTCTGAGTCCATTCTTTGGCGTAGGCAGCATTGACTTTGCTGGGTTCAACCCCGTGATTGGTCATTGCTCATTTGGGTATGCTGTAGAAGGTGTGTGGGTCTATCAGGTCGTGCTACTGTCACTTGGACTTATGATTGGGACTGTCGTTTTACCATTCAACTACGTCTTGATTTGGAAGCATGTCGGGGCGAGTCGTTCACGCGTCCATGCCTGGTCGTCAACGGCTCTACCAAAGAACACCACGGAGCAACAATGCAACACTTACTTGGATAGTCGAAACCAGGAAGTATCTGTGCCTGCCTTTGCTCAAGCCATTTCTATTCGCCGGATACAGCACAAAGACAATCTCCGACTTACCAGGAATCTGTGGCTGCTGTTCATCACCTACATGGTATCACTGATTCCTTTCTGTGTCTTCGTCTTCATTGACGAGCATTACAGTTTCTCTATTTGGCTTTGGAGAGCTGTGGATATTCTTCTCTGGTCTACATCGGCTGTAAACCCATACTTATACGCCTTAATGACCTCCAGTTTTCGAGAGGCATTCAGAAAACTCGTAGGCCTATCTCTTTTCAACTCGCCTTAAAGGATTTAGGATTTTAAATATCTTCTAGAAATAAATTCAATGTATAAGTGGCTAATTTCAATGAAAAGGAGACAACTTGTGCTCAATACCACATCGGGTGCATCTACAGTGTCCGTCTCCCTCTCTCTCTCTATCTCTCGCTCTCTTCTTTTTTTCTTCCTTCATGCTGTTCTATTTTTATTGACTGTAATGATTATGCATATAATATAAATATATCTATTCATTTGAAAAATATATAACAATCTTACTTTTTCACAAACAATTTTTAGTATGGAAAATGTGTATCTATACTGCTTCATACCTCTAGCATGTCTAGCGTTTACTATTTTTTTTTTTTTTTTATTTTTTTTTGGGGGGGGGGGTGTTTTTTGTGTTTACTTGAAATATAACACTTCTTCTGAAAAGTTAAGTGTATACCAATAGTAATACGCCCTGTGATTTTGATTAAGGTTATGGTTTTAGAAAACGAATGTTATTTTGGGCGTATCTAAAAGATCTACGTTTTCTTCAATTAGCTGTTGAAAGCTGTAATCGGACAAAATATGTGTTGGTTATGTTGGTTAGTTGAATAAGACAAAAGCATATTTGGCATTGCTGTTAAAATTCTCTTTCGTATAATACACCGAAACTTTTTTTTTTTTTTTTAATCAGCCAGACACATGCCAGAAAAATCATCATCTTTTGAAACAGGGCATCCTTGTAGACCGACAGCCCCACGAGAACGACAACGCAGGACTCGTGAACCCTCAAATAACTGTTTAGAAGGTCTGGGATACCGAAATTGTCGATCTGGTGGTTCTGGTCGCTTGGAAGAGACATCATTTCTTTATGTTTAAACATGCGCCGCGCCGCGGTACGAGTGTACTGGGTATGTACTGAACAGTGGCTGCGAAAAGTGTGGGTGCTGAACAATGTGCGTTTTGAAAAATGTGGGTGTTCAACACTCCATTCATCAAACCCAAGCAAGTTGCTATGAGAGAAAGCAAAAAAAAAAGAGAAGCACATTCGTGAAAGTTTTAACGAAATCTGACAAACAATAAGAAAGTTAATTTGTAAACAAATTTTTAGGCATTTTACTCCCAGTGTTAAAGATCGTATGCTCGATCTGTAATGAAAAACACAAGTCAGAAAAAATTGGAACCAATAAGAAAGTTGTAAACTTTTTAAAATTGTGATCTCTATAAATATGTATTACCTGGTGGATCTTTTACTATAATGCCATCCATACTATAATGTGTGTACTGCCACGAGAAAAACCGGAAAATAACACTCTTATTTTTAGTTGAAAACAAACGGGTTAAGTGATCTCATCTTTCAAAGGGATAACCTCGCTAGTCATAAGGACCCCTATTCATAAGGACCACTTATTCATAAGGACCGCTATCGATAACGCGTGACTAAATGAATAGCGGTTTTGTATGAATAGCGGTCCTTCTAAATAGCGAGCAAACCATAAACAAATTACCTCGCTATTCATGAAGACCTCCATTCATAAGGACCACTATTCATAACTATTCATAAGGACTGCTATTTATAAAGCATGTTAAAATTGCATTAAACGGGCAAACTTGAACAGCGCCACCTTACAGTAATTGCTAAATTAAGATTATAATTTGAAAATTAATTGCATTTTATTTTGAAATTTGACTAACAGCTGTTTGAAAAATAGGCACAGTTTATATCTCAAACTATTATTTTTTGACGTTGCACATGTAGAAAATTGCCTACAGATACATTCTAAGCTTCTATAAACTATAATAGGGCATGATGGGAAAATTAGAGGCACAGACACTTTTCAAATCCTGTTGAAAGATGGCGCCATTAGGAGCTTCAATTTACTGTCACTTTAAATGAATAACAGTTTTCCATGAATAGCGGTCTTTGTAACATTATAAAAATTTCTTATTATTTGTCCAGTTTCTTTCAAACTTCAACTTCCTGTTTCTCATTTTTTTCCCTGCTGTTACATAAATATCAAATCAAATTATATGTGTCATAAAGGTCGGAGTGGTTACGGTTGGAGTGGTTAAGACATCCTTAGAGTCCTTCTTTTCGGGCCGTGTTGGATACAGCAAAGGCCCCAAAGATGTTATGCTTTATTTTATATTAAACTTTAACGTATGCGTAATTGCGCATTTTATTGTAATGTGTTGATGTATTTTGAGTAAAAAATTTGTTGATGTAGTTGTATCATCGTCTTTTATATAGAGTATTAACAATATATAATTGATATCGCTCCATTCATTCTGATTCATTCCAGCTGGTTCTTGAAAAGCGATGCAACACAAATTGCCTCTGTAATGAATGATTAATGTTGAAATATATACATTTTATTGAAATATACATGTATATTCACCTGATTAATATGTAGCATTGTTTTTTAACTTAATTAATGTACTGCCTTATTATGTTATGAATGTTGGTGCTATTAATAAATTTATTACATATTCTTCAAGAAATTGACTGATGTCATTTTTTCCAACAGTTTCTCTTTGTGTGTTTCTGTGTGTTGATACCGGTCAGTATTTAATCATCGTTGTCTTCCTATTCAATAACGTTTTATTCATCATTAAATTCCAAAGACATGGCGTAGATATGCAATACAAAACCCTTCATTTTCCAAGGGGAATGATCAATTTTAAAGAAACACTTTTTTATGAAGGAAAAAGGGAAGAATATACTGTAGGGATATTGTATTTGATGTACAATAAATATTGGAAAACCCGGTCAAAGTAAACCATGTCATTATTTCTGTCCCAGTAATACATGCCACCCTGATTCTGACCTGATTTTACTCCATCGGATTACATACTTGCCATAAATCTCATGCCTACGTGACAGAAGACTGAGAGCAACGTTCAGGTTAGCAAAAGAACTGAATGTCTCGTGTTGAAATTTTCTGTTAACTTAGAATACACATAGTTTGCAAATTTTAAAGGAAGTTTTTTCTAGGCCTCACTATCTATATTATGTATTTCGAACAATGCAAAATTAATACCTTTTTTTAAATTGTGGAGCAAAATATGGTTTTCTGAGAAATCAGTGTAAAAGCGAGTATTTTATGTGTCTATACTTCTCGAAGAAGAATATAGTATCTTATTGTGAATTGAATGAAAAAGATTGAAACCGTTACGTTCCCTCACCGCGATTCAACGACAGTTTAAAGGGAAATGATTCACTGGTTTATTGTTTAGGATTCATGTGAGCAAGGTAAGAAGGGTCAATGGAACTTATGGTCATTATTCATACAAAAGCTATTCATTTAATCACGCGTTATGGATAGCGGTCCTTATGAATAACGGTCCTTATGACTAGCCAGGATACCCCTTCAGGAATACAAGCAATATTTAGCTAAACAAATAGTATTCGAGTTTTAAACACCTCGATGCAGATTCATCAAATAAATAATACTCGTTTTTATAAAATGATTATGTGTATATAGAAAGTAAATACAGAAAAAATACAATCAAACTGCATATTCATGAAAAATTATCAAAGATTCGTTATGGATAATACATAGTAATCATATTTCAATTAAATTCCATTTCAAAAGAAACAGATGTCTCATTAAAATGTGAACGTTTGGGTCTCCACTGTATTTAACCAAAATTGTCTAAATATTGTGCTGCAGTAAGTTAAAGATTTTCTTTGTATTTCAGCCCTAGGAAATATAGCATTCAGAAGTATGATAGGTGAGAGCGAAGGAAATGATAGTATAAACTATTCTCATGTTGACATACTTAGTAGAAAACGATTAAAACGACTTAAGATTAATCCTTCCAGTATCACAAACATGAATAAAATTTAATACACAAATTCATTTCACGAACTTTTCTTTGATTATTCCCTTTTTAATGATAATAATAAGCATATTAATACATAAGATTTGTAAGGCGCCAAATCCACGTGAAAAAAAAACCCCAAAACTAATGATATTAATGGGAAAAAATAAGAAAAATAAAAAAAAATAATCTAAAAAAAATAACAAATTAAAAAACTAATAATATTATTCCTTTATAACTAATTCACAATTTTCTTTAAAAAAAAGTAATGATAGCATCCACGAAGTCTGAAAGAGAGAGTGTGGTAATTAGGTGTTTCATATGAATTATATTCGATTTGACATAGCTGATGTTCATAAACCATATACCATACGGCCACTTCAATAGATTTTTTTCCTCCTTAAATCCATCAATATAGTACATAAATTTATGCGCATTTGAAATCAGAGACGGAAATGTAGAAATAAACTGATGCTAAAATATATTTCATAGAGCCTTTCAAAATTTTGTTTTTAACTGAAAGAGCTCATAACCAAACCATACACTGATTGAAAGTTGTTTACAGTTTAAACAGTAATCGGGTAATTGTGCCCATCACAATAAAAAGAAAGGCGATAGGATCTGGAAACAACTTTATCTCTTAAGTGGGTCTGCAAATTAATTTTCGTATTTCCCCGTAAAAAAAGGCACGTCGTCCTATTTCAATAAACATAAACTATAAAGATATGTAATAATTACAGGAAACAGTTTATTTCTTATTGAAAATATTGAATGATGATATCAACATAGACATACCATCATGTATTGGAAGAAATATTTTCATAAAATAACTATTTATTCAAACCATATTTACAAGATTTGAAGAGATTTCTTCATCTTTTCGAGATGTTCTTAATAGAATCACATTCCCCAAATTACAACAAATCAACACATCAACTTCATATCTTACAATAGAATATTGCACATTTTCTAAATCAAACAAAGTGACACCATTTAACTATCTTGGAAGTTTTATTTCACCTTATTTCGAGGCTGAGAATGAGAATAAAAGAAGAGTTGCAATCACAAACGGAAGTGAGAACTGGACAATCTCAGAGGAAATGGAGCAGAAGGTTAATGTAATTCTTGGGAAGAATGGTGAGAGTTGAATATATTTGATCGTACCTGACAAAATTCTAACTGAACAACTTAAATTTCCTGGACTTGCCCCAGAAAAAAAGGAATACTGACAGAATGGAGACTGATAGGAGCGCGCAAAGAAGACAAAGATTTTTTATCTTAAAGATCACATTGCAAGAAAATTCCATCAAAATAAATATTGGCTTAATACTTATTATTGCATAGATGGCATAAATTATACAAGGTTATCCAAATTCAACGCTTGGAAACATTTGAATTAATGATTATTATCAATTATAAAACGGTAAAATACAGCCCCCGATATAGCAGCTGAAGAGCTCCTTGAACGCTGCTGAGTCCTGTCTAAGCAGACGATGTCCCATAACATCTTACACATTTTTCAGTGCCTGTTTTGTCATCTCCTCTTCACTTATTTCTCTTACTTGAATAGCGTCAGTCTTAATGTTAGTCTGTTGCCTCACTCTTAACTTCGTGTATGGTATTATTTTGATGAAAAATGCAGCGTTAAAAAAATAAAGGAATCAGTCACTTGTAAACAAAATAAGACGCCAAGAGGGAACGAATACAATCTGTGATATTATTCGGAGGGCTTTTCAATTTGAAAGTGGGGTTTATTTCATTGACCCTTCTCCTGTGTATTTACTATCAAACGGTTTTAGTTATCAGAATCAGTTCACTTTCCCTTTTAGAATGGTGTGAAATAAGGTCATGTTAAATATACCAAACTCTTTATAATTTGATAAATAATTGCATTGCAATTACGTTCATTCATTATAGGACGTCGTCTGCTTAAGCAGGATCGATCCCTAGTGTGACGACATCAAAACATCGCTATATTTCTGGCGAATCCTCGGATATTCCAGATGCTTAGAAGAGCTTTTATTTATGTTGTTTTTATAATCATCAGATACGCAGTTGACATAAAACTTATACGATTGCCATCTGTAAGCTTCCCAGTTTCTAGTGATACATTAATTGCCATATTTGTGATTTTCTTGCAATGTGATCTTTAAAAGAACTGAAAATGGAGTGGAAGAATAAATTTGGAACTTATCGAATGTGCACAATATAGACAAGAAGAAGAATAAGATTGTTGTTTTCAAGTACATGTAATAGCAATAATGTTGGAAAAGTTGTAATGCTGGATCATGGATGTAAGCAACATGAATATGAGATATGGACATTACATGAATCAGGTTTGAAAATGGTGAAACATAGAATTCTGAAGAATAAAAATCCTCTTGAATATACCTCTTGAATATACGGTGATAGGGCTTAATGAGGCGTCGTCATATAGGATTCAGTTCTCTTTCTACATATTAATGCTCTAATCCGTCTGCATCGCTTGCCACAGAACGTATTAACCATGGATCGGATACGTCGATTGGTGAATGAGTATATTAGAGGATTCAACATAGCATTCATGTAGCCTAACCACATGGTGAGTATACTGCTCCAGTGCGGTGCGATGTTCATAGGGAAGAAGCAGGAGTGGATGATAAAGTAGGGGGTCCAGCAAATTACAGCGGTCAGTACGAGTAGTCCACCTGTATATGATTTAATCAAATGAATTTTGATTTAGATTTATTAATTTTTGCATCGACCATTATTTAGATATTCATATACATGCATTTCCGTAAAATGTAGATTTGGAATGTGAAATAAACAGTTACCGTGCTTTATAATAATATGCTAGTTTTGAAATAACGAAGAAAACAATTATATAAAGCTGTTTTATTTTTGACGTAATATACAGTTATTTCTTGGAACTTTAAACTAAAATATCTGTATTACCTTACATACCAATGGGGCTACACTTAGCCACATGAATTTATTGCTGTCGTATTTTACCGTTTATTCATTTCATAACCAATTCGCTCTAAAAATGGCAATGAAAAGTATCATTTGGGATTATATTTATGCTTCATCGATCATGTTTTATAAAATGCAGGAAATAAAAAAAAACAATAATGAAAATTAGCATGTAAAAATCTAATCATGGAATAGAATATCATGAACCGTCGATAATTAGAGGCGTACCAAAAGTTGATTTTTAAAGGGCGGAATTCCATTCACGGGAGGTGGAATGTACCCGGGAGCTTTAAGTGGCATTAGTTTGCCGTTTGTTGTTTGTTGTTTTCGTTTTTATGGGGAGGATTCAAACAGGGGTGGTTGTACGCGTGATCGATCCTGTGTATAATAGCAGTGGACTAGTACTTCGTCCCAGTCGACTAATTCGCGCATGTCAACGTCGTCGACTGCCCATGTTGACTACAGTTCTGATCATTTTAGATTTCACTGGACGTCAACCGGAAGTACACACTCAACGGATGAGCATAATAGTTGAGCTGTTCTGATGACGTCATATACGAGAACCTCGTCGAAGATTTCGGAGCACCGCAAAAACGAAGTGAACACGTTCTCGATTTTGCAAGTCTGTGAGGAGGACAGGGAGAGGGCGAGTGGCGCATGCGCAGTGGCGTAGAATGATGTCCTTGCGTACCAGTCGACTAAGTGGACGTGCAATTCTAAAAGTCCTGTGTCTAATGAAAACATGGTAAATACCGTCAACACCATTTCTTGATAATAACTCCTTGATAACACTTCAAAGGTGCATGGCTTTGTTTTGGTATTGCTTAACACTTGACGAAAGCGTAGACGTATTTATTTAAAAAAACTAACCCCCTCATAGTACAGTGCAAGGGCAATTACTCTTCATAGGTCATACGCCCTTATTGTAGTGCACTACAACAAGGGCGTTGATACCATTAACCATGGGTTTACACGCACTTTGTGCGGGCATCCTACCAGAAGGCGTTTAATCTCCTGTTCAGATATTTGAGAAAATTGTTGACATGGTATCATTCAAACAGCATTGGATTTGGAATACGTTTGGCAGTTGTCGCTTGTTCTGTTGACCTTTTATATGGTTTGCAATGAAATGTCCGTTTAGATTACTAGTAACTCATTTTTGAAACATGGGGCAAAATCCCAGTCACTCATGAAAAGCTTTTCGGGTTCTGGATTGGTTAAAGTAAAGGTATAGAATCATCGCTGCTTTATGAAGCAACCGTGTATTTGAATTAATTACTGATTAACTTTACAAGACGGATTTGCTACTTTCTAAGGAAAACAAATTCTCGTATTTCACGTAGACAGAATTCGTCATCCACGCACACCTTTTAACCTTAAAATTGTAATAAAAATATACCAGCTTATTGATGACAGCTCCCCGCTCAAAGCGATAATGTTACAATGGATCGCTTTCTTCCGTGTTTCGAACGTGGTGATTTAAACATAATTTAATACTGCTGTCTTTTGGATGTCACGGATGGAAAAAGGTGTATAAAATATAGTAATGACTTTGTTCTTCTGTTGCTTGTGACGCGTTGCGATAGCTTTTGCAGTGTATTTTTTAAATTATAATTTCATGAACAATATATAAACAAATCTTTCGGCATATTACTCCCAGTGTTAAAGATCGTATGCTCGATCTGTAATGAAAAACACAAGTCAGAAAAAATTGGAACCAGCGGGATTCGAACCTGTCATCTACTGCTTGCCGGGCAGCGACTTAACCACCAGGCTATTCTGGTTCACGGCCAAGTCACGACGAACTAGAATCAAATACCCAAGATCCTCTTCTTTCTGACTCATTAATATTCAAACGGTCCGCCGTGGAACAATGGTTAGTAAACGAAGAAGCTTGACTGGGGAGGAATTTTTAATTTGTAAACAAATCTTTCGGCATATTTTTTCTGACTTGTGTTTTTCATTACAGATCGAGCATACGATCTTTAACACTGGGAGTAATATGCCGAAAGATTTGTTTACAAATTAAAAAATTCCTCCCCAGTCAAGCTTCTTCGTTTACTAACCATTGTCCACGGCGGACCGTTTGAATATTAATGAGTCAGAAAGAAGAGGATCTTGGGTATTTGATTCTAGTTCGTCGTGACTTGGCCGTGAACCAGAATAGCCTGGTGGTTAAGTCGCTGCCCGGCAAGCAGTAGATGACAGGTTCGAATCCCGCTGGTTCCAATTTTTTCTGACTTGTGTTTTTCATTACAGATCGAGCATACGATCTTTAACACTGGGAGTAATATGCCGAAAGATTTGTTTACAAATTAAAAAATTCCTCCCCAGTCAAGCTTCTTCGTTTAATATATAAACAGATGAAGAAAAAAAGAACCAAAATGAATACGTGTACTATCTCTATTAAAGACTGCGTTTCCTTTTTCTTAGCTGGTATTTGGGTTATTGATTTGGTTTTTCATAATGGGGAAGAGAGAAAGAAAGAGAGAGAGAGAGAGGCCTCCGTGGATTGTGACAAAGCAAATTGATAGGACGTTTTAATGGATTGTAAATGTATTGTCTATTCCTGCATGGGTGCGGGAAATTTGACAAATTCCCCGTATTCTAACAAATTCATCCTATTATCATTGATACTTAAAATACATGTAGTAATTTATCACAATCAATTGATACTTCTTTCTGCAAGGATATAAGCACATATCGCTCTGGATAGTATGGTTTTTAACCATTAAAAAAAAAGGTTTTACTACCTCCGCAACTCCAGAAGGTTTCGGTTTAGAAGAATAAAAGATATTGTGAATTTTAATTCTCATGTGATTCTCTTTCATTATCGAAATATCATTCTGGAACTGGAAGCGTGTGTAATGTCAAATGTAAATGAAGAATGATGATTGAAGTTTTTGTTTACACTGTTGTGCGATAAATTAATATATCCCGAACTAGAAGGGTTAATAAAATATAAAATTTATTTTATCGTAAGTCAACGGCTATACCAAACATGAATCGATTTCAAGAACGAACAAACTGGCAGCTACTCACCCATGAGTGCGACTTGTTTATCAGCAGTTAATATAGGTCTCATACTGGGCCTTCTTGTGCTTCCCCTTTTGACTTTCGACGTGTCTGCCCCACTCCCTGACATCTGTCTCATGGTGGATAAGCTCCCGATTGATCCCTTTCGCTTCAGTTGAAATTCGCCAAGTGATGTATTCTCCTTGTCGGTTAGGCGCTCGATGGAGCGAGAAAATTGTAAAACTTGTACGTTTCCTGCACCGACTGTTGTAACTGATGCATCGTCATCATGCATATTAGCAATTGACGATGTTTCGAGTTCGTCGCCATTTGTGACGGATTTATCGGGTACGGCTAGGAGACCTTGATCAACAGTGGCTGTCAGTAAGGTGGACCGACTTTCGTCATTTTGAGAACTGTAGGCTGAGGAATTTGGAGCATCAGTACTTTCCTCATCATCTGACTCTCGTTCTGACTCTTCGACAATGATCATGACCTTCGGGACGATGTGATAATTAAATTCTTCATCCTGCTTCGAGAGGTGTGTACTTTCTGTATCAGCTTCGGTATCTCCATCAGTTACAAACCCTACTACAACTGTCGTGTTGTCTTCATCGTAGCAATTGCATACAGGTGGTGAAGTCACATTTGCGCTCGCGAAGCTTTCTGAAGGAAAGAGGTCGTGGATCTCCCCAGAGTCTATTTGGTTTAACACGTCTTCTTGAGCAATCTCTTTATTGATATGGCGTGGACTGCCACATGTGCCTTTGGACGCGTAGATGGCGGTCAAAGGCGTTTCATAATCGAGTACATCATTAGCGGAAGCAGCCTTTCGGAGGTCATTAGAAACTGCGTGTCTTTTGCTTCGCAGCTTAGGTAACGAATCGTATTTTGATTTCTTTTTGTTGTTTTTTTTCTCTAGCCGTTTGATCATCTCTCTCACGGATCCTTGGCGAACACAAACCGACCTTGATTCATCTGTACCCTCGTCAGTACTTGCAGAGTTGTTCTTATTCAGGTTTTCAAGATTGAGAACGTCAACTGCATCCTTCAGAACCGCAGCACTTTCAGGCGGACTGTCGGTCCCACCAAGTGAGTTCTTAGGTGGAGACACATAGCCGGAGTCATGGTTTGCTTTCTCTTTCTTAGGTCCACCTCCGTTGATATTGTGATTCGAATCAGCCACGAGAGATGAACCTTGCTCTTTCGTCGTTCTCTCTGCTCTTATCCTCTTCGATCTCCCCACCGACCGCTCAGACCTAGAGAAGCGCGACCTCGACCGGAAGGACTGATGAGACTGCATCTTGCGTTCCTTCTTGCAGAGATGGTAGACGACAAATACGTAGGATATGACCATGATAGGAATGCTGAGCCCGTACACGGCGAAGAAGACCACAAAGTAGAACTCACACATGTCCCAGACCGGTGAGCAATGATGGGTGTCATGCATGTAGAAGTATTGAGACAGGACATTGAAGAGCGGCAAGATGGCGACTACGCAGGAAACAACCCATGTAGAGACAATCATGAAGATCGTTCGGAGACTTGACGGTGGGAAGCGGTTCGACCAAACGACAGTTAGGTATCTAATATCAAAATAAAAGGAACAAATACATTATGTTAAAAAGGTTATTCCAATATATTCAGTCATTATCACTGATTTAAACACTGCTTAGAAGAAAAAATGACATCGAATAGAAGACAACTAAGGTACTTTAATTGATGTTTTAAGTCACGTAGTAGTTTAAGCACATCAGGGGAGCATTTTATCAAGTTTTTTGTCAGTGATTTTTACCTACAACCGTTATAAGCTACTGAAATCCTTGCATCTGATTGGCTGAGATCAAATTTGTCGTAAAAATCACTAACAAAACACTTGATGAAACGCTCCCCAGAAGCTCTTGTAGCGCGGAAGAATAAATTATTATTTACATATAGCTTTTGCGCTTGATAAGTTTGAATTGTATTTCTTGTATTGATGGAGGTGACCACAGGGGCATGGGGCTTTTCATTTCCACATATTGAAATTCAGTGTTAAGAAATTACATTTTTCTGGAGACATTCACATTCAGCTTTATTCGAGACTTACCAATATGACCTCATCGTACGATTCGTACCTTCTGGTGTGAATTAGATGAATATCAAAGACTTATACAATTCAGAATATTGTAATCATGGTATTTGCGACTCTATTTTTTCGAGAATTCATGCCGTTGCTTTTGGTTCATTATAAACACAAATGATTTCTGTACATGCTAGGCTTGGTGTAAGTTATTACCTGTCAATGGCTATCCATAGAACTGTAAATGAGCTGGCGACAGGAAAGGCGATGGACGAGAACCCATTGAACTGTAAAAACAAATTAGTGGAAAATATCGTGTGGGATGTTTGTATCAGCACTATAATTTGGTGTTCATAAACCATAGACATAGACAATTTAAGGTGTTGGTTGAAAATCATGGTAAGCCTAATTGTGCCGATATAATTATGTCACATGAATTTATCAAATGATAATAATATTATCTCGTTCACCCCATATCTGTTTCCATGCACTTCCAAACTGCTTTGGAAATGATTACTCCGGCTGTAGCCCCGGCAGCCTTTATCAGTCCACACTAATTCTCAAAGAATGAATCCTGTAAGATACCCACTTATGACACCTTGAGAGTGGCATATATAATGCCATGACTAAGCCGAGGCTCGAACACACGACCTGCTCATCCTCAGTTGGTTGCTCCGGTGCATCAATTTCTTACGCTAACCTGACTAACCGAATAATAAACTTTAACCCTGGACCAAAATATATACCTAACCCTAACCCTAACCCTTAACCTAACATCACAGGCGTAGCCAGGATTTTTCAATTAGGGGGGCCAGACGTGAAGGATCCAACCGCATAGCTAGGATTTCATTTTAGGGGGCGGTTGTGGGGCACGCTAAGAGTGTGAAATTGGTGATGAGCACGCTCCCCAGGGGGTGGGTGCAGGGAGGGGGGAATTTCCCCCTTCCCGCGGGAAGCGCAAAAGCTGTGACGTTTTAGAAAATTTGAGAGAAAGATAACGGCTTTGTAGCAAACAATTTTTTTAGGCGGAAAGTTATAGTTCGACGCCCAGACTGCTTTTCAATTATTTGGACGAAACATTTCACATGCGAGGGAGCGAAGCCAGTGGCGTATCTAGCCCCCCCCCCCCCCCCCCCCCCGAGTGCCCAAACATATCTACGTTATTGTATAAGCGAGGGATCTGAGCGACCGAGCGGCAAATTTTTCAATTTTTAACCCTAAAAAGCTCGAATTTTATACATTGATAAACGGTTTTCTATTCACTCACTTCTACAATCGGGAGCAGAACTAACGAAAACCCTATAGGCTTGAGAAAGAGTCGAGAAATTCAGCAAGGCGACCTGAAGTTGAGATTTCTTTCAAAAGTTGAACATTTGCAAATGCTTGGTTTTATATACTTTCATATGAAACTTACATGATACAGTGAGCAAAGCAATTACATCTTTATTTTTTAAAACTTTTTTTTTAACCCTTTAAGCTATTTAAGAACTATATGCTACATTTCTAGTGCATTTACCCTGCGGATTGGGGGCGCGTGATCCATAAAGATTATGATTTTTCTTCATTTCCCCCTAATTTTCTAAGACCGAGCGGGGGTGGGAGGGGGTATTCCCCTCCTACATCAGGGAATTTTTAAAACTTGCATTTTAGAGCATCCCAAAATGGTTTTCAATGAAAAGAAGGAATGCACGGATCTACGCCAATGGACGGAACCCCTTTATTGAGAATAACAACGAGCGAACAAATTTTCTTCGATATTTTCGCATTGAAATTATGGCATTTCTTATTTCCTTACTTCTAATCATTAAAGAATGTGATGGTATTTCAAGATCAAACATCATGAGTTTGGATAATTATTAGTTTTAAGGTAATGTATCATACATAATTCTTATTCATTTTATCCATAAATATTGGAGGGTGATAATACAGGCCATGTCCCACCTCAATTTTTTTGTGGATATATACCCCCATCCTCCGGGGATCGACACCCATGGTAACAGGGGTGGGTGCAGGGAGAGGAGAGTTATTTCCCCCCTTCGCGCGCGAAGCGCAAAAACTTTGACGTTTAGCAAATTTTGGGAGCCAGATAACGGCTTGTAGCGCCTCTTTAGGCCTTTTACTCTCACTTACCCCGCTTTTTCGCTCTTTCTCTTTTTTTTAGTGGCTGAATAGGGGGGGGGGGGCATGGCCCCCCGGTGCCCCCCCCCTGTCTACGCCAGTGCCTAACATAAAACCCTATACCCTAAATCTTTGTCGGAGTTGAAGCATTATTTCGGAGCATCGTCAAGTGTTCAAATCATTAATTCGACTACGACACTCCTATTTATACACAAAGAACCCATAATAACTTTCCCATGACCTACCATACAGAGGCTTCTGTTTTGCTCCAACAATCTGCCATCATCGAAGATGGACACCAAGGTCAAAGGCATGCTGAAGACCGTTATGAACATGCTGACCACGTTGAGATTGACAATGAGATGGTTGTGGAGGTTCTCACGCAGGAGACGAACTCGAAGGATGGTGGAGGTCGCCAAGGCGTTTGCACAGATGGACACAATGATGATGATAGATAGACTGATGGTGGCTATGATGGAGGTCAGTAGACTGTGTTCCATGGTATGTGGATGATCGGTCGTGAGTTCGACTGGCGTCATGAGCGTCGTTAGGAGCTCCATGATTCTGAAATTGTAATAGAAGATTGGTCTATTTGTTTAAAAAAATAGTTTATATATTTTCATTTCATTATGACCTTCATATCTTTTTATTGTTTACTCTCTGTACCAATAATCTACCAAGCAGATTATCATCTTCAGTACTTACCTCTCAATAATTGTATAAATTAATCCTGCGATCGAAAGCAAGCCTTGCTTTTTGAACATCCAACAATGAAGCTAAGGAGTTTCTTTGTTAATTTGGCATTATTTTGTATGCCATTTATTTCCGATATGATGACGGAAAATGTGTTACACACGTTGTTAACTTTAAAATTTTCGCAGAAACTTCCCGATAAAACTTGTCTACTGCCAGGAAAGGGTTGATATGATGTGTTGGACTGCAATGAATCTCTCTGATGCGATGATTATAACGAAAGAAAGGCCAATAGAAAGGCCAATAAGAACAAAGGCCACTCGAAGTAAGTACTGGTACAAAATTATAAATAATTATAATTACTGAACTGACGTAGGCGTACGTAAGTTTATTAACACCTCAAACATTATCTGATGAAACAAAATGTTACATCGTTCCCCACATCATTCCAAAATCTGAAAATATATGACAAAAATTATCATGTTTCTGATATGACGAGAAGATTTCAGATTTCATATACACGTACATTCGGGAAGTGGTGTTGCGATTGTCTTGAGTGTCAACACGGTGTGATAATGCATAGCACGAATAACATTTAGTAATTCCCCTTTTTAGACGCGTAAGCACCGGTTCATTAGCCTGATTAGTGGAAGTGGTTACTTTACAGATATAGAACATCTAAAATTAACTTGAGTACTAATGAATAGAGTGGCTCGTGCATGATCGTTTTAATGACGCTGTATAGTAAAATCACCTGGCGTCGGTCGATCCCCTTTTGGTTTCGCAGCATCAACGTACACTAGATTGTTAAAATAAGCAATTTGTTGATTTACCCAAATCAACTACGCTTTTCTGTAATGGATTTAATTAAAAGTTAAATAGTTTATGCATGCAATATGTATCAATGATTAGCACTACATTTCATTTCCAGTTATATAATACATTCGTTAGAATTTGGATTATATGTAAATCAGGCCTACACTTTCCTTTGAAAGAAATATATTGATGGGTGGAAAAATGTTATTATTCTATTGTAGTGTCGCAATTTCTGTATTTTCCTTTCAATATCACAGCCTTTCTCTCTCTTACCGTTTCACCCAGGGGCGGATCCAGGATTTTGTAAAAGGAGGGGGCACACAAATGTCTGAAAATTTTCTGACAAGCAACAAAAAAAGGGGGTTATCAGATTTCTTTTTTTTTTTGGTCCACTTTTCCTACAGAACTCTCTGACAAGCAACAAAACAAAAAAGAAAGAAAAAATATTATCAGTTCTAAAGGAGGGCACAGTTCTCAAAGGGGGGCACGGGCAGGAATTCGGAATTGCCCCCCACCCCTAAATCTGCCACTGGTTTCATCATCCTTTGTTTGTTAAGTATGTAAGTTTACCTCGCCCCTTTTTAATACATGCATTGTTTGCATGCACATGTTGTTTATATTCTAACTTTCAAAAATAAATTGTTGTAAACGTAATGGGCAAACAAATTATGGAAAATCAAATTGACAATTACATGACGACAGTGAAACTGAAATTATTCATGTCGCGACATGAACATGATGAATAGCATTGTTTACTGATTTTTTTTTTAAACTAAGATACTTTTCTCTCACTAAGTGTCGATCATTTTGGTTACATTTTCTCACTTAAAATTTCTCAAATTAATCAGCGATTCAACTGCTTTCATATCTAGTAACTTTGAAGCTGGTATCGTAGATTTCCTCAGATAAATAAAAGCTATGAATTGTAGGCTCTTTAGTATTCTAATTTATCATCAGACAAAGGAGAGGCATTGGTCCTAATTTCCATGGACAAATATGATTTGTGTTCTTTGTGGTTACCTAAGAAAATATTGCGTGAAATTAAATTAGCTTAACTTTCTATTGTATCAATACATGTATTTCCGTAAGGATGTCACCTTTGAAGCTAAACGTGACATATGCCGGATCATCATGTTCTTGTTCCCCAAGTGTTATATCCGCTTGTTTTTGTCTTGTGTAAAGTGAATCCTAAATTACAGGATTGAAATCTGAATGTTTTTCCCTCTATATCTTCCTGTTTCAATATAATTGGAGATTACCCTTTTGTAAATTGGCAGTGCGGATACGCGTAACATAACTGGACAAACAGTAAAGGAAACAAATACAAACACACACTCACAAAAGACTGTGCTATTGCACAATATTTGAAATTCTAGGGATGATTATGTTTTGAAATATGTTGAAAAGGGATCCATGTATATTGTTAGATATAATACGACCCAATCCCCCCCCCCCCCCCCAAGTAATTAAGTATGGGTATTGTAATGAAAAAAGGATATGGCCCATGAAATTTATCATTCTTGGTGGATGTTAAAAAAATTGCATTTAAGACTAGTCTTGTATAGTGTTCGAATGACGCTTCGTGTGGAGAACATCAAAGATTTTTATGCATGTAATTTGCCCCAGTAAGGAATTTTAACCTACTAGAGCATCAGTTTTCAAGAGTTCTTTTATAAAAATGCAACAAAGTAAATGTTAGAATATTTTTCTATCCCTTATTATGAATTTAAAAGCACTCCTTACAGTTTTTATATTTAAACATACATGTAGACCCGATGGCAGTTAAGCTCGCATTCGCACACGTATAACATAAATGTTATGTTTATACTTTATTGACCCTCCTCGGCTCCCCCCCCCCCTCTCTCTCTCCCTCTCTCTCTCTCCCCCCCCCCCCTTCTCTCTCCTATTTTTTTTTCTCTCTCGCTCTTCTTTTCCCTTTCTTTCTTTTTAATGTTCAGCTCTATTGATATTATTGATTCACAATGTATAGGCCTACGGTACTTGTAGATAAAAGTCATTAGTAATCTGATTTTTTTTTATCAGTTCACTGCAATTATCATGTATAATCCAAGGAATTCTTTCCTACCGGGTACCAACTTTCATCAACTTGGACGAGAGTAGGAAATGTAAATAAAACATAAAAGTTGCCTATAAGGACTTGATTGTCATGACAAGGTTCCATCCCCGCACATGTTTCATCGTCTTTTATCCACTAGACGGTACAACAGCAGTAATAGAGACTTTGCTATGCTAGACAAAGAAAACATAATTATGCTCATATTTCAGACTAAAAATCTATTTATTGTTAACATTTGTTGAACTATCCCTGATATATTTTGCTACGAAACCTAACTTTTAGGAATAGATTTCATTATTCTTGTTTATTTTCAACTAGCCTATATGTGTAGCCGGGGGAAATTTCTTTTTTGTCAGGACTTGCGCCACCAACGAGAGAGGGCAGTATTTGAGCATCAAGACAGGGGGTCACAACCACAGAACCTTTGTTTGAGTTCGTTGGTCACAACTCCGCCTCTGCATCCGGCTTTCCATGGGGGCATTTCCGGCGGGTCAAAAGTGCACACTGCTCCCACTTTTCACGTATTAGCATATGAAGCCGAATTTTTTTCAGTGTACCAGCGAAAATCAGATTCTGGCCTGCGCGCAGCGCGTAAAGTTATTGAATTTAAAAATTTTAATATTCATGAGCTTTTATAACTAATTAACATAAAATTGAACTGTAATAGGCTTGTACTATACTTGTGGAGCCAAATTAATAGAAGATGAAGAAGAAGAAAAAAAGGAAGAAAAGGAAGAGGAAGAAGAGGAAGAGGGGGAAAAAGAAGAAAAAGAAGATGAAGAAAAAGAATATAAAAAAGAAGAGGGAGAGGAAGAGGAAAAGGGGAAGAAGATGATGAACAAAAAAAAGAATAAGAAGAAAAAGATGATGAAGAAGAAAAAGGAAGTGGAAGAGGAAGAAAAGGAAGAGGAAGAAAGGGAAGAGGAAGAAGAAAAAAGATGAAAAAAAGAAGAGGAAGAGGAAGAGAAGGAGGAAGAAGAACAAGAAGATGAAGACGAAAGGAGAAGAAAAAGAAGAAGAAGAAGAAGAAGAAGAAGAAAAAGAAGAAGAAAAAGCCCTCCTTTGATATTGAATTTCCCTTCATTGAACGCTTTCCTTGTGCCTTGCAGATCTGACATATCATATCTCAAGTAAAACTGAAGTACAAAGAGAAAATGTACTCCTCATGACCCCATATGTACCACCATGTACTGGCTGCTGGTGCATGTACCCCCCCCCCAAAAAAAAACACACACAAAAACAACAACAACACACAAACAAACAAGCAAACAAACGAACAAAAACAAAACAACAACAACAAACAAACAAAACCCAAAACACACAAACAAAAAACACCAAAAAAAAACGCAACTAAAACAGCAACAAACTAAACAAACCTCAAAAATCTGATTTTTTTTTTCTCTCCTTGTCACATCCCCACCCCACCCCCTGTCTTTCAGTAATATGAGTAAAATGAGTCCACCAACAGAAACCCCACACAAATCAGCCTATCATCCAGTTATTGAAGGTTGCATAAGGCTGTATTTACACCAATCCACCATCACACCTCAGAACAGTAGAACACATGATACCATATTGTGCCTGCATCATCATCATCATCACAAAATTATGGGGAAAAACAAATAAATATGAAATGATGTTTATCCAAATGACTCACATATCAACATAAAAGGTAATGCTCTCTTGAAATGCAATATACAGATTATAACATATACATGTAGTTCATGGACAACAAATCATGGGGAAGGTGATGGGGGCAGCATACCAATTTCTATTTTATTTTATTTTGTAAGCTAAGCAAACAAGTTGAAATCTATCAAGTGACATCCAATATATAGGTGGATTGTAATGTATATCCATGTAAAGTACATCCCTTCAAATTATCACCAAAGTATACAAGACATAACAGTACAAAGAGACCACCTTACTGCTCAAAATGATATGAGGTGATGTTTGTCCAAATATTGGTAGTGAAAAGTTAAACAAAATCATATTTCAATATCTTTTTCTAAATTACATTGGAATTAAAAGGAGAATTATTTGATTTTTTTTTTTGGCTAAATATTGCGCCCCAATATAGGATAAAATGTATAAAGCAACTTCTCCACCGTTCAGTTTCAGTGATAAATTGCAAAATTTCCTGGGTAAAATGATCAAGAAATTGCGTTTGCTCCCTAGCTTGTACAATTACGTAGATCGGTTTGGGTACTGCCCCGGGCGCCAAAATTCCTTAGATACATACGCCACTGTCTTTATCTCATAATAATATCAAAAATCTAACTGTTAGATCTAATGTAGATGATGTAGATTTACATGTAACTCAAGGGAGTTCCATCGCCACCGCTGTTAGGCGCCTGACGGCGGTGGTGGCGGTGGAGCTCCCTGGAGTTACAGGTACTTATGTAGATCCATATTAGATAATTGACATCAATATGAGGTAAAGAGTACCATGCCTGCAAAAGATAAAGTTAATATTTGTAAAAATGGGCCTAATCGTGGAATAAGTCTCCTCTCATTCAGTGTGTATGTCTGTTGAGGTAGAATGATGTCACCATAGCGATGCACGCAATAAACCGATACTGTGCGGAGTGAATGGGGGGGGGGGACATATTTCACGATAACGCCAAAAAAAAGTGGCTCACACACAACAGTATTTTGTCAGAATTGACACCAGATCTATCCAGACAGTCATTTCTGGAGCCGAACTTCACGTTCAGGTCCATCTCAGGCTTCCAAGCACACCAAAGAAAACTAGTAGGAGTGAAAGTTGGATCAAAATTTCGGAATAAAGTAGGATAAAAGCAGGATTTAGATGATATGGGTACCCGGTAGGAATTTATTCCTTGAATGCTGTGAGCACCGAATTCGGTAGCCTAGCTAGAGCCGGGGTAATAATACTTCGGCGCTTAGAAACATTTGTATTGAGCGCAATATAAATGTTATGTATTATTATTATTATTATTATTATTATTAAAAAACAAGAGAGGAAAGAAATAAAATATAAAAATGGAGAATACAATAGAAATATGAAAAAGTAATCAGGTTGTATAAATTAAGATTAAAGAAGAGCAAAAACAAAACAAGAAGAAGAAAATTCACAGAAATACAGAAGGAAATAATTATAGAAAATTGGACAGATGGCAAGGGAATTAGAGCAAAAAAATACATAGTCAAAGATAGAAATAAAATATGGCGGAAGGCATGCAGAGATAGAAATAAACAACAGCAGAAAGAAAATGAAGAAAAACAACATCTGTCCAATTTTCTATATTTCCTTTTTTATATTTTTATTGGATAAAACAGTCGATTTTCTATATTTCCTTGTGTATTTCTGTGATTTTTCCTTTTGTTTCTATCTTTCCTTATGTAGTTTTTCTTCTTTAATCTTATTTGGTACACACTGATTACCATTTTTCATATTTCTATTGTATTCTCTATTTCTTTTGATATGTATTTGATTTCTATTCTCTCTTATTTTTCATCTTTATATATTTCTTTTGTTTTTCTTTTCTTATATTACAGTTCACTGTTTTTCCCAAGTCTTTAAATTTTTTTCATTCTATTCTTTTTTTGTACTCGATT
This sequence comes from Heliocidaris erythrogramma, assembly GCA_025617745.1. Lineage (NCBI taxonomy): Eukaryota > Metazoa > Echinodermata > Echinoidea > Camarodonta > Echinometridae > Heliocidaris > Heliocidaris erythrogramma. The sequence goes on from CM046856.1 coordinate 4,570,323, forward strand.
TTTATTTTCGTATTGGCTTCTGTCTATATTTCCTTAAAATGTTTTTGTTTTTATTTCTGTTCCAATATGTAGTTATTCGTGTTTACCTTTCTTTAACATTCTCTTCTTGTTCTCCCTTCTGTATTTCTTTTTCTTTTTTTTTTTTTTTTTTGGTCTTCTTTTTTGTTTTCCCTGTGTATATCTCTTTTTACTTTTTTTCATTTTCTATCTTTCCTTGTGTATGTAAAGCCAACCTCAAAATTGTGTCAGGGGGCACCTTTTCACAGCGTGGTGTAAAAAAGAGGGTTTGGTTGAACTAATGACTTGCTTTTCTGTGCCTTTTTGTGACTGGCCCCAAAAGGAGACTCACCTCAGACACTATTTGAGATGGGTCACTGGGATCTACCACAAGATGTAAGTGCAGTCATCACGGGGGGGGGGGGGGGGGGGGGGGTACTCACGTATATTGGGTATACGGGGATGTGCCCCTGGGAAGGGTGACTTTTTGAAGAAAGATCCTTAGACATGGGTCCCATTTTCCCCAAAAAATCCTTAGACATGGGTCCCATTTTCCCCCAAAAAATCCTTAGACATGGGTCTCTTATCCCGGCTCTTATCCAGTGGCGGTTTTTGAAGGTTTGGCGATTTTTTTTTTTTTTTGTCCCTGGCTATTATGTGGTCATCCTATTTAACATGTTTTCTCAAAGCTATTTAAAGTATCCCTTTGAGTTTTGTCATGAAATGGGTAAATCATATCAGTGCAGAAAATACAAATTGTTGTGGTTTAGTCAGGACACTGGGCAGCTATGTATCAACAAGGAAAAAAGAAATCTGGTGTACCTGCAAATATCATACTTTTATCCCACTTTCTGTCATCTAAATCTTGCTTTTCTCCTACTTATATTCCGAAATTTTGATCCTACTTTTCTCCTACTAGTTTTCCTTTGGTGTGCTCCAAAGTCTGAGATGGACCTGAACGTGAAGTTCTGCTCCAGAAATGACTGTCTGGATAGATCTGGTGTCAATCCTGACAAAACACTGTTGTGTGTAAGTGAGTCATTACATTTTTAGCCCGGGGAGCCACTCAGATATATGGGTGACAATGACAATGATTGACAATGACAATGACAATGACAATGACAATGACAATGACAATGATTTTTATTGGACCCATGTCACCCTCGTTTGGGTATTGGGGACACTAATCATAGAACGTAACATATACAATATCATTTCACAATAAAGTGTATTTACAAGGTATTTACAATAAGTTATTTACAGAATAATGAGATAAGAAATATAAATATTACATAAAGTGTGCAAATTGATGAAAAAGAAAAAGAAAAGAAAAAGAAAAGGAAAGAGAACGAGAGAGAAGAAAATAACGAATAGCCTAGATAAATAGATAACATATATACATACATCAAATAATAATAGTGATGGTGATGATAACAACAACAATAATAATAATTATTATTATAATAGTAGGCCTAATTATAATAATGATAATGATAGTAATAATGATATTAATAATAAAAAAAGAAAATGATAATATAATAATAATGATGATAATAAGAATAATAGTAATAATAATAATAATAATAATAATAATAATAATAATATCACTAATCATATTATAGTGATAAATAAATGATTACATAAATTACTTAAATAAATGAAAACAAATATAACTGTAAACAAAAACAAAAACAAAAACAAAAACAAAAACAAAAAAAAAAGCGCAAAGAAATGATCAGGCGGATAGATGCATCGACTTGGATTGAATAGCTGGAATTGCAATGGCAAAGGCACCGATTAAAGGGAAACTATTAACAATGATAGGAAGTGAAAGTGAAAGTAGAATTTTTGATACTAAATTTTGGCACAGGAAATAAATTTCCAAAAGTAATATATACATAAATTCATCTTCCCAAATGTTATTAGAATACGTTGTCCTTTATTGTTTGAACTTATTCATTATGATGCTACAAAATTTTGATAAGTTTATTAATGTTGAAATTTTGGGAGAATTGAATAATTTGTACATTTTTATTGCATTTGGACGGTTTTTATAGCAATCATCAATATACTTGTTTCTTTCTTTAAGAAATGCAGGGCACTCAAACAAGTAATGGAATTCATCACCAAGCTTTGTTGTATCACAGATATTGCAAGTTCTTTGTGATCGTTCAATACCTGCATATCTTCCAGATACTACTGGTAGACGGTGGTTTCCACAGCGGAATTTCGTTAAAGTAATCCTATATTTGAAAGGCAATTTTTGAAGAGATATTTCACAGTGACAATTTTCTTTGAATATGCGATAGTTTAAGCACAGCGAATTACAAAACATTTCAGCATGCCAATTTTGAGAATATATATCGTCTAGACGTGTTTTAATTGTTGCTTTGAACCATCGTGGATCTATTGATTGATTATCTAACCAAAGGTAAGATAAACCTAATTTATCCAATGTATTCCTAACTTTTATTAGCCATGGGTTTTGATAAATATCCAGATCAAACATTATTTTCAGAATATCATATACAGTATGGGACAATTTCGATGATTTGCTTAGGATTATTCTCATCCAAAAGTTTAGCATCCTGCACTCAATTAGTTTCTTAATACTGTGTTTGCCGAGTTCTCCATAGGTCATGCAGTTTGCCGTAAATTTACTCACATGAAGCAGACGTTTATAATAACCAGTTTGAAACTTCTCAACATCTTGTAGACTACTGTCAAGCCCCCACAGCTCACTTCCATACAACAAAATTGGAAGTACTAATTTTTCAAATAATTCTAATTCAATATCGACTGGTAAATTCAATTTGTTTGATTTTGCTCGTAAACTAAACAATGCCTTTTGTGCTTGGGTTATTTGTTTGTTTCTGGCTTTGGAAAACCGATTGTTATAATTGAGAACTGTACCAAGATATGTATACTCATCTACAACTTCTAGTTGTTGATTTTTGAAACTAATGATGGGTGTATTTCGGATTTTACCACGAGAGAACACGACTATTTTAGTTTTTTTGTACATTTATATTCAACGACCAATCGTTACAGTATTTTTCGACGACATTTAATGCGTATTGGAGATCATTTTCAGATTCTGCTACAACAATGGTGTCATCAGCGTATAATAAAGTAAATAAGTTAAGATATACATATACATTATTCTCAAGGAGTTTTTCCTTTAGGTCACTCGGAAGTAGTTTAACACCATTGCAATTTTCTCTCAATGTTGTTTCAAAATCATTAATAAAGATTGCAAACAGTAGAGGGGATAGATTATCTCCTGTCTTACTCCTATATTACACTCAAAGAGCTCGGACCTTTGTCCATTATACATAACATAAGATTTTGCGCTATCATACATATTCTGAATCACTTTGAGAATTTTGCCATTAATGTTATACTTGAGCATTTTTGACCACAATAAGTGTCCAAGAAGATGCGTAAAAGGGGTCCTTTTTTCAGGTGGAACGCGTAACGCGCGTTACGCGTTAAGGGGTCCCAAAACGCTGATTTTCAACAAATAGTGGTGCTTTTGACTAATCTGGCCGAGTCAAACCTGTTTATGGGGGGTTGGATGATGAAAAACCGCGCAAAAATCCTCGTTTAGGGGTCTTTTTTCATCCAAGTATAAAACCTGTTTAGGGGGTATTTTGAAAACCCATGGACACGCATGTGTACACCCATATATCTGAGTGCCCCCCCCCCCCGGATTTTTAGGCATTATCGTGAAATATGTCACCCCTCATTCACTCCGCACAGTATCGGTTTATTGCATGCAACGCTATGGTGACATCATTCCATCTCAATAGACATATACACGCAAGTGTGTGCATACACCCTGAATCGGAGGAGACTTTTTCCACGATAGGCGATTACAGTGGCGGATCCAGGATTGAGTAACAGGGTCTTGCCAGCTTCTCGAAAATTCGCTCAGTGGGGGGGGGGGGGGTTATGGGGTCCAGTTTCCCTCCATAATTCCCTGACAAGCAAAAAAAAAAAAAAAAATATGGCCGGGGGGGGGGGGCACGTGCCCCCTGTGCCCCCACCCCCTGGATCCACCACTGGATAAGGCCCATTTTTACAAATATTAACTTTAACTTCTGCAAATATGACAGGCCAATTGGAAAAAGTGGACCTTTCTGAGGGAGGAAGCGACCGCTTAGGGACGTGCCCCCCCCCCCCCTGGATCCACCACTGGATAAGGCCCATTTTTACAAATATTAACTTTAACTTCTGCAAATATGACAGGCCAATTGGAAAAAGTGGACCTTTCTGAGGGAGGAAGCGACCGCTTAGGGGTGTCGGGTCAGAGGGTGTGCCCCTACAAGGGTATGGGCATGAGCGTAGTCAGAATTTGACAGGGGATGGGTCAAATGTGAAGCCCGAACATATACTACCACTGTGTTGGATTGCAAATACTGCGAGCGAGCAAAGCGAGCAAGAGAAAAATAAAAATTTTATTTCATTAGTCACCAATATGTGAAATGTAAAGCTATATCTCCGGTCCTCTAGCTGCCATATGCAGGAATCATTCATATTAATAAAGTTTTTAGGAAGTGAAGCAAACGGGGGAGGCACTTTGCTGTTGTTCTTTTATAGAAAATTAACAATAATATCTTGGCGCCATGGCGATAGGGCAGTGACGTGCCGAAAATTGTCATAACATTGAATATTTATGGACCTCGAACGTTGCATGAAACATCTCGTTTATAAGGTTTGCGAGCGAGCGAAGCGAGCGAGGAAAAATGCACTTTACTTTCCATGCTGTTGCGCATTTCAATAAAGAAAGTGGACCTAACAAGTATTCGGGTGCCATGGCGATAGGGCAGCGACGTGCCTGAATATTGCAATAACATCCTATGGAAATATTCATGGACCTCGCTGCCTGAAACTATCTCATTTCTAATATTTGCGAGCGAGCGAGCGAAGCGAGCGTAGAAAAATGCACTTTAATTTGTGCTTATTCCAATATAGAAAGTAAGGTAACCATAATTTCTGGGCGCCGTGGCAATAAGGCAGTGACGTTCCCGAAAATTGTCATAACATTGAATATTCATGGTCATATTACAATACATATACTATGGAAATATTCTCGCTGCCCGAAACTATCTCGTTTCAGAGTTTTGTGAATGAGCGAAGCGAGCGACGAAAACGCACTTTACTATCTCCCAAATGTTTCCAAAACACCCCAAGTGTTATATTGGGGCATCTTGTTATTTCTGATTATAGTTTCCAAGAAGTCGATGTTTTATAAATACTCTCATGGCACTCCGGTTGAACAGGCTGTATTAGAGGGCCATAATTTAAGGACCTGAATTACTAGACCGGGTCCGCCAGGAGTACTCCAGCAACTTGAGAGAGGAAAAAAAAATAATTTTAAAGTGAACAGACACATTAAATACCCCTCTCTCTTTTCTATATCTCCATTCATTTTCGTCAGATTTTATTCGAATTCGTCCGACCTGGCAATCCGCTGCAAAATTTTATCATCAAATCCATCTTTGGGAAGTCGATTTCAAGATTTCAAATTCGTCACATAGACAAGACCTAACAACGAGCGGGTGACGATTTCGATTAACTCTTTATACTCTTTCAATCTTTGACGAAATCGATAGCAAAATGAACAATAAATTCCGAAAATGAATGGACAAAGACGTATATTGTCTATGCCTTATTATTAAGTTGCAGGAAAATAGCAAATAAAAAAAGTGTTCAAATTGAAGGAAACCCGGCTGGAAACGTTATTATCTCACATTATTTTCCACTTCCCTTCCTCTCTCCCCTTTCACGTGACCCCCTTGTGCGCCCTTCCCCTATCGAAGCCAGTTGGTATGGAAATGTGTTTAATAATTTAACCTAAAAATCACTATTCAGATGTCACTTGGGATAATTTTTTTTGCCTAATGATTCTTTTTTGTTGTTCTTCAAGCAGATTTCTGCTCGACAGTTTGGGGGCGATACTACAAACGAATTTGAATAATTCTTTGAATGACGCTTTTAGAAAATCGATTGCAACATGGCATGATGTACAAAATTCGAAAATGAATGGTGAAAGACGACATTGATTAATTATAGATTTGCCAGATTAGGAAGTTATGGGACAAAATCAAAATAAAATGTATTAAAATAGACGGCAAGACCAATATTTTATCACGTTATTTTCCCTTTCCATTATCTCTCCCCTCGCTTCTTTTTTTTGTAATCTTTTTTTTTAAGCGGACCTCTGCTCGCCAACGGGTGGGGGAGTTACTGGTACTGGTACTGGTACTGGTACTCTTTATCTCATAATGATGTCAAATATCTAACTGTTAGATCTAATAGATCTACATTAGTACATGGCAGTGACTGTAAATCCAGGGAGCTCCACCACCACCACCATGCACCGCCGTTAGGCGCCTAACAGCGGTTACATGTAAATCTAAATCATCTACATTAGATCTAAGGCCAAGTAAAAAAATATGCATGTTTAGCGTCCCCGCCTGCTTCCTTTTTGGAGGCCGCCTGTTTTGTTTTGTTTTGTTTTGTTTTTTTGTAAAACCCCCCAAAAATGATTTTTAAAGACTTAGATTTTATATACCCAGTCGTCACTGTATTTATAAGGCGGTGGAATTGTGATTTTTTTTTTAAATGGCGGCCAGTTTGGAAAAATAGCCCGGCTGGTTGTTAAATGGGTCGGTCGGCCATTTTGAAAAAGAAAAAAAAAGGGCCTCCTCCTTCCTTTTTTCCAAAAAGGCAGGACGCTAAACATGTATATTTTTTTACTTGGCCTAACAGTTAGATTTTTGTAAGTTAATATTTATAAAAATGTAATAAGTCACATACACATTATACAGTGTTTCCTCAGAATTTACACCAGATCTATCCAGACAGTAATTTTTGGAGCAAAACTTGAAGTTCAAGTCCATTTTCTTCACACGATCAAACACTGTGCAACGTACTGCACGTACGTCGCATTACTAGTGCCCTGCATTGCGCTGCACATAATTTATAACTAGTCGCATATACATCCATACCATCGATCTCTACCTTTCGTGGATAGAGATTGATGGAACGTACATTGCATATGCAAGCACTGCGCTTGACGCTCAAAATTCGCTAGCCGCGCGGGGGGAGGGGGGAGGCTCAGGGGCTATGCCCCCATCCCGAGAGCAAAGGCAAACAAAAACATAACGAAGCGAATAAAAAAAGTCGATTCATAGGGGGGAGGGGGAGGGGGACAGTTCCCCCAAGAAAGAAAGGAGAACATGTCGTCCCCCATAATTTGCCCCAATATAGGCCTATTATTTTTTAATTGATAAATGCTACATTTTCTATGTAAACTTATACTCACATTGAATGAACCAAATAAAATTGCCAAGAAGACCACTGATAAATCAACGATTTGAACGATAATAAGGGAAAGCTGGCTGAAGTGGGACAGGAATCGCGATTTGGCACTCTTTGCTTCTTAACTTTTAAAATATTAATTGTAGACTCTCCATTTTTACATGGTAGATAATATCAATAGTAGGCTACAAAACAAGGGGTGAACGGGGTGAAGTAAGACACCGTGGAGGTGAACTGGGACAGTGATAGGGGTGAAGTGGAACAGTCGGGGAGAAATGGGACAAAACTCTTGAAAATGCTAAAAATCACCCCCTTTTCTGATAATCTAAAATACGGTAAAATATAGGGCCTACTTTGTGAGCTTTCTAATTCTTTATATGTTGGTTTGGAAGATTATCATAAGTAGAAGTGTCCCCTGAAAAGCATTGCTCTTCAAATGCTTTCACGTTCAAATTATGACAAGAAACAGCTGAAATGTTCGGGTTAGGCATTTGTGTGTAGTCCCATATACACATTTCTGTGTGCAGGGCATGTGACTTTCAGCAGGATTGAGTTAATATCTTATCATTTTGGTGATTCCAAAACCTTACAGCATACACCAATTTTTATGTGCTATGTAATCAACCTTTCCCAACACTCTTAAAAGGTTGGGTAAATTTTGTTGGGCAACTGATGGTTGATTAAAAATGGCCCAACGTTGTGTAACTCTTGCCTAAATCTCTTAATGAATTAACCAAACCAACCCAACATTAGTTGGGCATATTTTGACAAATAGTTGTGTGGACAGTATATCTGCCAGTGTTGGTTAAAAGTTGGGTATTTTATTGCCCAATTATTTCAAGAGTGAATGGCTTTGAGACAGTTTCTTTGACAATTCAATCTCATGACCAGAAATCACCTTTAGAGTCAATTGTAAAGTTGACTTAAAGATTCATGCCCATTTACAAAATATTGGATGTTTTGTAAATTTAAATCTGTATTTCGACGGTTTTTGGCAAAAATAGATTATTGTTCATAATATTTACACATTTTTTTTTGTTACACACAAGTTTGTCTGAAGTAGTATGAATGATATGTTAAAAAGAAATTGGCCGATATGACTTTTTAAAGATTTTTATGTGGACCCAAAGATATTTCCATGTAATATGTCTATGGATTATGACTGATAACAGCTCATTTTCCTTAAATACACCAAAAAGTAACCGGGGCAAAAATAGATTATTGTTCATAATATTTATACATTTTTTTTGTTACACACAAGTTTGTCTGAAGTAGTTTGAATGATATGTTAAAAAGAAATTGGCCGATATGACTTTTTAAAGATTTTTATGTGGACCCAAAGATACTTTCATGTAATATGAATACACCAAAAAGTAACCGGGGTAAACTGGGACAAGATGTCCCAGTTCACCCCGATAGTAAAAAAACAAAAACAAGAAAACAGATGCCTGCAAAAAATTAGTGTTGGTATTTAACGCTAAAATATTATTGCAAATTACAGGGTCATATAAGACGTATATGCTGTATGAGGGGGGATCACTTTAGCCAAGTGGTATACTTATAAAATATTTGACAATGAATGATGAAAAAGGGGGGGAAATGGTCAAAAAAGTAGTGAAATTAAACTTACAAGCAAAATCGCAGTATAGCTGTGGATGTATTTGTGAACATTGACAGTTAAAACCTTTCGTAGGATTCAAACTCAGATTTATAAAAGGTTATTTTTGTGGTTAGAGGTGGTGTCCCAGTTCTCCCGCGTCCCAGTTCACCCCGCTCTCTCCTACGCTCCAATTTTAGGTTTTAACTTTAGTATGACCTTAGCCCATGCACCCAAAATCCTATATACCCTATATGGGTATTTTATTAATACAAAGAAACAAACGCTTAGGAAAAGACCAATAAATAAAATGATCCGTTACAAAAAACAATCTAATTTCAAATGAGTTCATGGCCTTAAAAGGGGAAGTCCATCCTGATTACAAGATGGTTTTAAAAGGAGCAGAAAAAATAAACAGATCAGTGAAGTGAAGTTTTGAGAAAAAATACGATAATAAATAAGAAAGTTTTTAATTTTTGAAGTTGTAATCAATCAAACATGAATTGGCAACTGCATGACGTATCTTGTGAACTCCTCTCCCATTTGCATGCCCTGTACCCCCGAAATTATTACTTTCCATTTTTCTCTAAATGCACTCATACATGCACCGTATAGATATAATCATTGCCCAAATGTTTTTTTTTTACACAAACCTGTATGAAACAAATCTATTCCTTCATAAAAAACTAAGAAAATGAAAATCCGTGAAAAAAAATTCCTGTACTGAGCAACTGGGTTCGAAGGGAGCTCACAAGATACGTCATGGATTTGCCAATTTGTGTTTGATTGATTACAACTTCAAAAAGTGTAAGAGGCGACATTCTGTTCAGCTTGTTTTTTGAATCATTTTGCACAGTTTATCGACGGCGACAATCTGTGGTGCACCTCATGACAATGGATACTTACCACCCTCCTCAGGTGGTTATGTTCACAGACAAGGTATCGTATTGTAATAAAAGTCAAAAGTACGCGACATGAAACTACTACATGTATATTGAAATGCTTCAGGCTGCTAGAGCTACAACCAGGTTGATATACTTCCCAAGTCTGCCAAAACATTGCCAGTTGAAGAATTATTTTTTATTTTTTACACTTTCGGTTGGAGATATTTACAAGCAAGGAAATTGTTGTTTTCAGAACAATTTCATTTGCGAACCAGACGTTTTTTTGTTGGTTTCTTTTTTGTCGTTGCAAGAATCTTATTTGAAATATTGTAAATGCAACATCATACAAAACGCTGATTACGAGAAAATTGTCATAATAGCTACATACCCTTGTGCTTTATCATTAACTTCCTTGTCTGCTATCGTGGAGACATTTTTTCCACGAACTTTATAAAACATAACTTTCGATGTTGCTTACCTGTATTATGTTCACTGTAGTAATTCCAATAGCCCGATAGAACAGTTGAATTATGGTAATAAATTAATGAAAATGCAAACTTCCAATTAATGATGAACCTCTGAACAATTTGTCCCTATATATATATAAGTTTGTCATGACACTAGTCTGATTTACGACCACTGCCTTTGAGTGTGCCATTTACTTATAACGCCCACGTTATACACATTATAGCATGGTAATGGTATATGGTAAAGATTCATACGCACGCTAGACTATATCGTGTTTCCATCCAAGGTTCATGTCCTATTACAAAACTCGTCCTAACTACCCGTATATAATGATAAAATTACCAATTGCTAGAGGTTGTTTAACAACCCACATCACGTTTTGAGTTTGAACCAATCTTGGATAACTAAAATAAAATTGGAAAAAAGAAAATGACCAGGAAATGATTTCAAATTAAGGGAGAATGAGGCAGGCTGCTGGAAGTATGAAAGGAGTTGAATGGGTTAATTCGCTGGGGAAAAAATATCCGTACATTTCTATAAAACATAAACTGTATTTGGAGAGGAATACTTCATGTTAATTTCCAAAAGGAAAGAAATCATTATCTTTGAACATCAGTAAGAATAACTCTAAAATCTGAGACTCAACTTTTTTTCTTTCAGATGGAAGAAAACTGTCTCTCTTACAAGTAATGAAGAAAGTGCCACTTCCGTATCAAAAGTACCCCTCTCCTGTGAAATTAGTCTCTCTGAAAAGCAAACGGCCCAACTCCCACCAGTCCATAGCCCCCCCCCCCCCCCTTCCAGCTCAAAAAAAATTCTTGCATTTTGCTGAATCTAAAATTGAATATTTTTTGTCGAGCGCTTGTAAACACAGTCATAGTCAATTCGATCATTCGATCTGTTTGGAACCTTTCACCCCACCCTACAACATTACTACGCTAACGGAGGTTCTCCACACATTATTAAAGAATAATTGATTTAGTTGTTCTTTGTTTTCTCAAACAGGCCAGTAAAATCTAGGATTTTTATTGAATTACTACGGAAATGAATTCGTAGCACTGTTAGCACAATAGCAACGTTTGGCAGTATACTCTATCTTGTTTATAAACTTTGTTGAATGCAATTAGCCCATTTACTGTCTCTCATAGCTTTTGGCAAATGTTTCATTTTTATTGACATACCACAGCTACCTTACGGTACGGTACGACCTGTATTGAGCTACCTTTGGCGACCACTCCAGCGACCACTCGGGGGCACCGAAGCGTGACGCGGCCGAGAACAATGGAAAATCGCTCTACGGTGTCCTCAAAAGAGACAAAACAAAACGGAAAAAGTATTGACACTGTAAATCCGTTTCGTTACCGGTCGGAAACTTCAATTCAGGCAGTAGGCTTAATGAGGCGACGCAGCATTGTACTCCGGGATTAATGAGCGTGTGAAATATTCAGCTTTATGATGGTATATGCCACATACCGGGGCAAGATGTCTGGATCTTACTATTTTAAATTAGTCCTTTAGACACCACATAAATAACCCGGCTTCCAAAGAAGAGTCAGTCGGCATAATGATTGCAAAATACAGTGGTTAAATAAAAGCTCTCTCAAATTTCCATCGACATTTTTTATTCTTAGTTAATTTACTAAATGAATGCTGAAGATATCAGCTTTCGGGTAGTAAATGCCACATACCGGGGCAAGATTTTATGGGTCTTACTGTTCAAACTTCAACACGGCACATATACTCGACATATTACACTCCGCATTAGAGCGCTCGTATTGTATTATGGAGCTTCGTAACTCAATAATGAAGTGCTGAAGAAAAAGTGTTATAAATGTTCGCAAGACATTTCATATTCTTAGCTGATTACACCATGAAATAGAGGAGATATTCAACTTTATCATGGCATAACTCACTATGCTTAGCAAGTTGTCTGGATCTTACTGTTTAAACTTCAACACGGCACAAATTCTTGAAATATTACACTCCGCATTAAAGCGCTCGTACTGTATTATGGAGCTTCGTAACTCAATAATGAAGTTCTGAAGAAAAAGTGTGTAAATGTTCGCAAGACATTTCATATTCTTAGCTGATTACACCATGAAATAGAAGAGATATTCAGCTTTATCATGGTATAGGCCACTATGCTTAGCAAGTTGTCTGGATCTTACTGTTTAAACTTTAACACGGCACATATTCCCGAAATATTACACTTCGTATGAACAATAGCGCCAGTGCGGTATTATGGAGCTTCGTAACTCAATAATGAAGTTCTGCAGAAAAAAGTGTTATATATGTTCGCAAGACATTTCATATTCTTAGCTGTTTACACCATGAAATAGAAGAGATATTCAGCTTTATTATGGTATGTATAGGTCACTATGCTTAGCAAGTTGTCTGGATCTTACTGTTTAAACCTCAACACGGCACATATTCTCGAAATATTACACTCCGCATTAGAGCGCTCGTACTGTATTATGGAGCTTCGTAACTCAATAATGAAGTTCTGCAGAAAAAAGTGTTATATATGTTCGCAAGACATTTCATATTCTTAGCTGTTTACACCATGAAATAGAAGAGATATTCAGCTTTATTATGGTATAGGTCACTATGCTTAGCAAGTTGTCTGGATCTTACTGTTTAAACTTCAACACGGCACAAATTCTTGAAATATTACACTCCGCATTAAAGCGCTCGTACTGTATTACGGGACTTCACCTTACTCAATAATGAAGTTCGGCAGAAATAGTGTTGTAAATGTTCGCAAGACATTTCATATTCTTAGCTGATTACACCATGAAATAGAAGAGATATTCAGCTTTATCATGGTATAGGTCACTATGCTTAGCAAGTTGTCTGGATCTTACTGTTTAAACCTAAACACGGCACATATTCCCGAAATATTACACTTCGTATGAACAATAGCGCCAGTGCAGTATTACGGGGCTTCACCTTACTCAATAATGAAGTTCGGCAGAAATAGTGTTGTAAATGTTCGCAAGACATTTCATATTCTTAGCTGATTACACCATGAAATAGAGGAGATATTCAGCTTTATTATGGTATAGGTCGCTATGCTTAGCAAGTTGTCTGGATCTTACTGTTTAAACTTCAACACGGCACATATTCTCGATATTATTACGCTTCGCATGAACAATAGCGCCAGTGCAATATTCTATGCAGCTTCACGTAACTCAATAATGAAGTTCTGCAGAAAAAAGTGTTATAAATGTTCGCAAGACATTTCATATTCTTAGCTGATTACACCATGAAACAGAGGGGATATTCAGCTTTATGATGGTATAACTCACTATGCTTAGCAAGTTGTCAGGATCTTACTGTTTAAACTACAACACGGCACATATTCTTGAAATAATATACACTCCGCATTAAAGCGCTCGTATTGTATTATGGAGCTTCGTAACTCAATAATGAAGTTCTGCAGAAAAAGTGTTATAAATGTTCGCAAGACATTTCATATTCTTAGCTGTTTACACCATGAAATAGAGGAGATATTCAGCTTTATGATGGTATAACTCACTATGCTTAGCAAGTTGTCAGGATCTTACTGTTTAAACTTCAACACGGCACATATTCTCGAAATATTACACTCCGCATTAGAGCGCTCGTACTGTATTATGGAGCTTCGTAACTCAATAATGAAGTTCTGCAGAAAAAAGTGTTATATATGTTCGCAAGACATTTCATATTCTTAGCTGTTTACACCATGAAATAGAAGAGATATTCAGCTTTATGATGGTATAACTCACTATGCTTAGCAAGTTGTCTGGATCTTACTGTTTAAACTTCAACACGGCACATATTCCCGAAATATTACACTTCGTATGAACAATAGCGCCAGTGCGGTATTATGGAGCTTTTGTAACTCAATAATGAAGTTCTGCAGAAAAAAGTGTTATATATGTTCGCAAGACATTTCATATTCTTAGCTGTTTACACCATGAAATAGAAGAGATATTCAGCTTTATTATGGTATGTATAGGTCACTATGCTTAGCAAGTTGTCTGGATCTTACTGTTTAAACCTCAACACGGCACATATTCTCGAAATATTACACTCCGCATTAGAGCGCTCGTACTGTATTATGGAGCTTCGTAACTCAATAATGAAGTTCTGCAGAAAAAAGTGTTATATATGTTCGCAAGACATTTCATATTCTTAGCTGATTACACCATGAAATAGAAGAGATATTCAGCTTTATTATGGTATAGGTCACTATGCTTAGCAAGTTGTCTGGATCTTACTGTTTAAACTTCAACACGGCACAAATTCTTGAAATATTACACTCCGCATTAAAGCGCTCGTACTGTATTACGGGACTTCACCTTACTCAATAATGAAGTTCGGCAGAAATAGTGTTGTAAATGTTCGCAAGACATTTCATATTCTTAGCTGATTACACCATGAAATAGAAGAGATATTCAGCTTTATCATGGTATAGGTCACTATGCTTAGCAAGTTGTCTGGATCTTACTGTTTAAACCTAAACACGGCACATATTCCCGAAATATTACACTTCGTATGAACAATAGCGCCAGTGCAGTATTACGGGGCTTCACCTTACTCAATAATGAAGTTCGGCAGAAATAGTGTTGTAAATGTTCGCAAGACATTTCATATTCTTAGCTGATTACACCATGAAATAGAGGAGATATTCAGCTTTATTATGGTATAGGTCGCTATGCTTAGCAAGTTGTCTGGATCTTACTGTTTAAACTTCAACACGGCACATATTCTCGATATTATTACGCTTCGCATGAACAATAGCGCCAGTGCAATATTCTATGCAGCTTCACGTAACTCAATAATGAAGTTCTGCAGAAAAAAGTGTTATAAATGTTCGCAAGACATTTCATATTCTTAGCTGATTACACCATGAAACAGAGGGGATATTCAGCTTTATGATGGTATAACTCACTATGCTTAGCAAGTTGTCAGGATCTTACTGTTTAAACTACAACACGGCACATATTCTTGAAATAATATACACTCCGCATTAAAGCGCTCGTATTGTATTATGGAGCTTCGTAACTCAATAATGAAGTTCTGCAGAAAAAGTGTTATAAATGTTCGCAAGACATTTCATATTCTTAGCTGTTTACACCATGAAATAGAGGAGATATTCAGCTTTATGATGGTATAACTCACTATGCTTAGCAAGTTGTCAGGATCTTACTGTTTAAACTTCAACACGGCACATATTCTCGAAATATTACACTCCGCATTAGAGCGCTCGTACTGTATTATGGAGCTTCGTAACTCAATAATGAAGTTCTGCAGAAAAAAGTGTTATATATGTTCGCAAGACATTTCATATTCTTAGCTGTTTACACCATGAAATAGAAGAGATATTCAGCTTTATGATGGTATAACTCACTATGCTTAGCAAGTTGTCTGGATCTTACTGTTTAAACTTCAACACGGCACATATTCCCGAAATATTACACTTCGTATGAACAATAGCGCCAGTGCGGTATTATGGAGCTTTTGTAACTCAATAATGAAGTTCTGCAGAAAAAAGTGTTATATATGTTCGCAAGACATTTCATATTCTTAGCTGTTTACACCATGAAATAGAAGAGATATTCAGCTTTATTATGGTATGTATAGGTCACTATGCTTAGCAAGTTGTCTGGATCTTACTGTTTAAACCTCAACACGGCACATATTCTCGAAATATTACACTCCGCATTAGAGCGCTCGTACTGTATTATGGAGCTTCGTAACTCAATAATGAAGTTCTGCAGAAAAAAGTGTTATATATGTTCGCAAGACATTTCATATTCTTAGCTGTTTACACCATGAAATAGAAGAGATATTCAGCTTTATTATGGTATAGGTCACTATGCTTAGCAAGTTGTCTGGATCTTACTGTTTAAACTTCAACACGGCACATATTCTCGATATTATTACGCTTCGCATGAACAATAGCGCCAGTGCAATATTCTATGCAGCTTCACGTCACTCAATAATGAAGTTCTGCAGAAAAAGTGTTATAAATGTTCGCAAGACATTTCATATTCTTAGCTGAACTTCATTATTGAGTAAGGTGAAGCTGCATAGAATATTGCACTGGTGGTATTGTTCATGCGAAGCGTAATAATATCGAGAATATATGCCGTGTTGAAGTTTAAACAGTAAGATCCAGACAACTTGCTAAGCATAGCGACCTATACCATAATAAAGCTGAATATCTCCTCTTTGTCATGGTGTAAACAGCTAAGAATATGAAATGTCTTGCAAACATTTATAACACTTTTTCTGCAGAACTTCATTATTGAGTTACGTGAAGCTGCGTAGAATATTGCACTGGCGCTATTGTTCATGCGAAGCGTAATAATATCGAGAATATATGCCGTGTTGAAGTTTAAACAGTAAGATCCAGACAACTTGCTAAGCATAGCGACCTATACCATAATAAAGCTGAATATCTCCTCTATTTCATGGTGTAATCAGCTAAGAATATGAAATGTCTTGCGAACATTTATAACACTTTTTCTGCAGAACTTCATTATTGAGTTACGTGAAGCTGCATAGAATATTGCACTGGTGGTATTGTTCATGCGAAGCGTAATAATACCGAGAATATAGCCGTGTTGAAGTTTAAACAGTAAGATCCAGACAACTTGCTAAGCATAGTGACCTATACCATGATAAAGCTGAATATCTCCTCTTTTCCATGGTGTAAACAGCTAAGAATATGAAATGTCTTGCGAACATTTATAACACTATTTCTGCCGAACTTCATTATTGAGTAAGGTGAAGCCCCGTAATACCGCACTGGCGCTATTGTTCATACGAAGTGTAATATTTCGGGAATATGTGCCGTGTTTAGGTTTAAACAGTAAGATCCAGACAACTTGCTAAGCATAGTGACCTATACCATGATAAAGCTGAATATCTCTTCTATTTCATGGTGTAATCAGCTAAGAATATGAAATGTCTTGCGAACATTTACAACACTATTTCTGCCGAACTTCATTATTGAGTAAGGTGAAGTCCCGTAATACAGTACGAGCGCTTTAATGCGGAGTGTAATATTTCGGGAATATGTGCCGTGTTGAAGTTTAAACAGTAAGATCCAGACAACTTGCTAAGCATAGTGACCTATACCATAATAAAGCTGAATATCTCTTCTATTTCATGGTGTAAACAGCTAAGAATATGAAATGTCTTGCGAACATATATAACACTTTTTTCTGCAGAACTTCATTATTGAGTTACGAAGCTCCACAATACAGTACGAGCGCTCTAATGCGGAGTGTAATATTTCGAGAATATGTGCCGTGTTGAGGTTTAAACAGTAAGATCCAGACAACTTGCTAAGCATAGTGACCTATACCATGATAAAGCTGAATATCTCCTCTATTTCATGGTGTAAACAGCTAAGAATATGAAATGTCTTGCGAACATTTACAACACTTTTTCTGCAGAACTTCATTATTGAGTTACGTGAAATCCGCATTGGCGCTAATGTTCATACGAAGTGTAACATTTCGAGAATATGTGCCGTGTTGAAGTTTAAACAGTAAGATCCAGACAACTTGCTAAGCATAGTGACCTATACCATGATAAAGCTGAATATCTCCTCTATTTCATGGTGTAAACAGCTAAGAATATGAAATGTCTTGCGAACATCTGTAACACTTGTAATACTAGCTTGATTCATTTTGAATTGAGCGATGTTCCTCGCCGGAAGAACGGTATTCGAATTCTCTCATGAAAGCAATAAATTCCGAATTATTGGTTTGAAATGTTAATAGTTTGGCCCATGCTATTTAAGATGCAACGAAGACTATTTTTAGACCAATTTTCACCCTCTACAGATTCCAAATTTAGTAAATGAATGATATTACATGATCTTTTTAATTTAGAAATATTTTTCTGTTTTCTCTTGGACGTTTCGGCGACACCCTAATTGGTCGCTGAACTTGTGGTCGCCAGATTCAAGGAGCGACGCCCTGTTGGCGAATTTAGCGAATTTACTTGACGTGTAATAACTAAAACTAAAGCTGAGTAAGGCATACATTATTTCGGGAGAATTCACTTTGGAATATGGCCGGATCTGCCCTAAAGAGATTAATGGCTGAATATAAGCGTGCGTATACTCTGTAAAGGATATATTCATTCTCTAATTTAGATAATAGATATTTTTATTGATCTGGACTCTGGTAACAGTTCTAACACGAATCAATTTTGTCACTGTCACTTGTCAGAGCCCCATGCTTATGTTTGCGTGTGTGTTAAATTTCATATTCATACTAACGTCCATGCGCATTGAGTCGCCACCCGACGGCCTTAAACTTCCTATACTGCTAAATTAAACTTTATTCTTGCCAAAATCTTGATTTAATATGAAAACATCAATGTATCCCCTAAAATATCTCAAAAGCATGATTCATGAAAATGCTCCATTTTAAAGAGAATGACGTCACTATATACGTACTTCCGGGAAGGCGACACAATAGGTGGCTGCTGTTGAGTCGCGCCCATCGATCTCTACCTGTAGTTACAAATCCAATACTGCGCGCATGCGCACACCACACAGGCACGTCATACATACACACAACACGTGTGCCAGATCTACGTGGACTCGCCACCTTCTTGTAGAGAGTTCTACGTTAAAGCGCCACCCCCTTCTATTTTTTTAGATCACACCACCCCCTCTTTTAAAATGGTACCAGCTTGATCAGTATATTTTAATCTTCATCTCGATAGCAAATTTTGTCAACTTCCGTCATCATATTGGGCTACAACTATTGTTGAGTAGGGAAGTCTCGTCTTTGTCGCCCGAGCTCCATCCACCGGCTATTGCAGGAGTGTGTGTGCTAGTTAAACTTTGATCGCACCCCACTCTTATTCATGCGCCGGATCTTACAAGAGACTTCCAACGGCGGAAGAATATTTTTTGACCTATTCACTGTAGCCACAACAAAGTCTGAAGCGATGCAGATAATTTTTAGAGGACGATTTTGGGGAGTAAGTGACAGGTGAGTGGCGAGTTAACAAAGGTGGCGAGTCAATGTGCACGGACGTTAGTCTATCGTCATCTTGTGTGTTTGTGTTTGTGCCCACTCACGGGTACATTACTGTAAAATAGTTGGTATTTTCTGTCGCATGTACTAAAGGTATGGGGGGGAAAATAAGATAAATATTTTAAATACTTGCTTTCAAATTCAGCCCTTAAAAATCTCACTCCTACCTCAAATGGCCGTTAGGAAGAACTTTTGATATTTACAGCAAAATCCAAAGTCAAAATCTTGTCCAAAACCGGAGAAATCCCCGCCGATTTGTTTCGCGATCGCGTGTTGTTTACAAACTGCCGATGTCTTACACTAAAATCGGCCAATATAATTTTTGTCCACGAAGAAACTCGGGATCGCAAGGGCACATCGATCTTTACGATCGCGCACACAGAAAATCGGAACTTTTCCGTGTACGCCATAGGGACCGAATTTTTGAGGACAAAACTCTTTTGGGGAGATGTCAGCGCCCGCGGCGACCAGGAAATGTACACAATGACTCCGATAGCTCGTTTCGCGAGAATCAACAGTAAATTGCGGATTTCATTTTTGTAAATATCTTTTCCAACATTGGTGAGTTGAATTTATTGTATTTCTTGGATATTTTGGGGTCGGTTTTTGAAAATTAAATGCCGATTTTGAGTGAATATTGGTGACTTTTGTGCAGTGGTGTTTTAAAAAGATGAGGTGTATGACTGCCTACATTATACACACGAAGTATAGGAATGTACCTATGAGTGACTCCTACCTCAAATGGCCGTTAGGAAGAACTTTTGATATTTACAGCAAAATCCAAAGTCAAAATCTTGTCCAAAACCGGAGAAATCCCCGCCGATTTGTTTCGCGATCGCGTGTTGTTTACAAACTGCCGATGTCTTAGACTAAAATCGGCCAATATAATTTTTAGTAAACGAAGAAGCTTGACTGGGGAGGAACTTTTAATTTGTAAACAAATCTTTCGGCATATTACTCCCAGTGTTAAAGATCGTATGCTCGATCTGTAATGAAAAAACACAAGTCAGAAAAAATTGGAACCAGCGGGATTCGAACCTGTCATCTACTGCTTGCCGGGCAGCGACTTAACCACCAGGCTATTCTGGTTCACGGCCAAGGAACTAGAATCAAATACCCAAGATCCTCTTCTTTCTGACTCATTAATATTCAAACGGTCCGCCGTGGAACAATGGTTAGTAAACGAAGAAGCTTGACTGGGGAGGAATTTTTAATTTGTAAACAAATCTTTCGGCATATTACTCCCAGTAATATGCCGAAAGATTTGTTTACAAATTAAAAATTCCTCCCCAGTCAAGCTTCTTCGTTTACTAACCATTGTTCCACGGCGGACCGTTTGAATATTAATGAGTCAGAAAGAAGAGGATCTTGGGTATTTGATTCTAGTTCGTCGTGACTTGGCCGTGAACCAGAATAGCCTGGTGGTTAAGTCGCTGCCCGGCAAGCAGTAGATGACAGGTTCGAATCCCGCTGGTTCCAATTTTTTCTGACTTGTGTTTTTCATTATAGATCGAGCATACGATCTTTAACACTGGGAGTAATATGCCGAAAGATTTGTTTACAAATTAAAAATTCCTCCCGAGTCAAGCTTCTTCGTTTACTAACCATTGTTCCACGGCGGACCGTTTGAATATTAATGAGTCAGAAAGAAGAGGATCTTGGGTATTTGATTCTAGTTCGTCGTGACTTGGCCGTGAACCAGAATAGCCTGGTGGTTAAGTCGCTGCCCGGCAAGCAGTAGATGACAGGTTCGAATCCCGCTGGTTCCAATTTTTTCTGACTTGTGTTTTTCATTATAGATCGAGTATACGATCTTTAACACTGGGAGTAATATGCCGAAAGATTTGTTTACAAATTAAAAATATAATTTTTGTCCACGAAGAAACTCGGGATCGCAAGGGCACATCGATCTTTACGATCGCGCACACAGAAAATCGGAACTTTGCCGTGTACGCCATAGGGACCGAATTTTTGAGGACAAAACTCTTTTGGGGAGATGTCAGCGCCCGCGGCGACCAGGAAATGTACACAATGACTCCGAAAGCTCGTTTCGCGAGAATCAACAGTAAATTACGGATTTCATTTTTGGAAATATCTTTTCCAACATCGGTGAGTTGAATTTATTGTATTTCTTGGATATTTTGTGGTCGGTTTTTGTAAATTAAATGCCGATTTTGAGTGAATGTTTGTGACTTTTGTGCAGTGGTGTTTCAAAAAGTTGAGGTGTATGACTGCCTACATTATACACACGCAGTATAGGAATGTAGCTATGAGTGTTTGTGCCACTTATACATGTACAAGCTTATCTGTTTGTGTGTGTAATTGAGTTTTTAAAAGTTCTTAAAAAGCCTCTGGAAAATCACGTTCTCACTTTCCAACGCTACTGACAGGCACACCACAAATAGTGGTCATATTGACCACTACGAATACAATATGCAAAAATAGTTTGTATTTTCTGTCGCGTGTAGTAAAGGTATGGGGGGAAAAATAAGATAAATATTTTAAATACTTGCTTTCAAATTCAGGCCTTAAAAATCTCACTCCTACCTCAAATGGCCGTTAGGAAGAACTTTTGATATTTTCAGCAAAATTCAAAGTCAAAATCTTGTCCAAAACCGGAGAAATCCACACCACGAATAGTGGTCATATTGACCACTACGAATACAAAATGCAAAAATAGTTTGTATTTTCTGTCGCGTGTAGTAAAGGTATGGGGGGAAAATAAGATAAATATTTTAAATACCTTGCTTTCAAATTCCGCCCTTAAAAATCTCACTCCTACCTCAAATGGCCGTTAGGAAGAACTTTTGATATTTTCAGCAAAATTCAAGGTCAAAATCTTGTCCAAAACAGGAGAAATCCCTGCCGATTTGTTTTGCGATCGCGTGTTGTTTACATACTGCCGATGTCTTAGACTAAAATCGGCCAATTAAATTTTTGTCCACGAAGAAACTCGGGATCGCAAGCGCACAGCGATCTTTACGATCGCGCACACAGAAAATCGGGACTTTCCGTGTATGCCACATAGGGACCGAATTTTTAAGGACAAAACTCTTTTGGGGAGATGTCAGCGCCCGCGGCGACCAGGAAATGTACACAATGACTCCGATAGCTCGTTTCGCGAGAATCAACAGTAAATTACGGATTTGATTTTTGGAAATATCTTTTCCAACATCGGTGAGTTGAATTTATTGTATTTCTTGGATATTTAGTGGTTGGTTTTTGTAAATTAAATGCCGATTTTGAGTGAATGTTTGTGACTTTTGTGCAGTGGTGTTTTAAAAAGTTGAGGTGTATGACTGCCTACATTATACACACGAAGTATAGGAATGTAGCTATGAGTGGAGAAATCCCCGTCGATTTGTTTCGCGATCACGTGTTGTTTACATACTGCCGATGTCTTAGACTAAAATCGGCCAATAAAATTTTTGTCCACGAAGAAACTCGGGATCGCAAGCGCACATCGATCTTTACGATCGCGCACACAGAAAATCGGGACTTTTCCGTGTATGCCACAGGGACCGAATTTTTAAGGACAAAACGCTTTTGGGGAGATGTCAGCGCCCGCGGCGACCATGAAATGTACACATTGACTCCGATAGCTCGTTTCGCGAGAATCAACAGTAAATTACGGATTTGATTTTTGGAAATATCTTTTCCAACATCGGTGAGTTGAATTTATTGTATTTCTTGGATATTTTGTTGTCGGTTTTTGTAAATTAAATGCCGATTTTGAGTGAATGTTTGTGACTTTTGTGCAGTGGTGTTTTAAAAAAGTTGAGGTGTATGACTGCCTACATTATACACACGAAGTATAGGAATGTAGCTATGAGTGCTGACAGGTTCTTCACCATAGCGGTTCCTCCTAAGGCTAAGCCACTCATAGGCACACCACGAATAGTGGTCATATTGACCACTACGAATACAATATGCAAAAATAGTTGGTATTTTCTGTCGCGTGTAGTAAAGGTATGGGGGGGGGGAAATAAGAAATATTTTAAATACTTGCTTTCAAATTCAGGCCTTAAAAATCTCACTCCTACCTCAAATGGCCGTTAGGAAGAACTTTTGATATTTTCAGCAAAATCCAAAGTCAAAATCTTGTCCAAAACCGGAGAAATCCCCGCCGATTTGTTTCGCGATCGCGCGTTGTTTACATACTGCCGATGTCTTACACTAAAATCGGCCAATAAAATTTTTGTCCACGAAAAAACTCGGGATCGCAAGCGCACATCGATCTTTACGATCGCGCACACAGAAAATCGGGACTTTTCCGTGTATGCCACAGGGACCGAATTTTTAAGGACAAAACGCTTTTGGGGAGATGTCAGCGCCCGCGGCGACCAGGAAATGTACACATTGACTCCGATAGCTCGTTTCGCGAGAATCAACAGTAAATTACGGATTTGATTTTTGGAAATATCTTTTCCAACATCGGTGAGTTGAATTTATTGTATTTCTTGGATATTTTGTTGTCGGTTTTTGTAAATTAAATGCCGATTTTGAGTGAATGTTTGTGACTTTTGTGCAGTGGTGTTTTAAAAAGTTGAGGTGTATGACTGCCTACATTATACACACGAAGTATAGGAATGTAGCTATGAGTGCTGACAGGTTCTTCACCATAGCGGTTCCTCCTAAGGCTAAGCCACTCATAGGCACACCACGAATAGTGGTCATATTGACCACTACGAATACAATATGCAAAAAT
This sequence comes from Heliocidaris erythrogramma, assembly GCA_025617745.1. NCBI lineage: Eukaryota > Metazoa > Echinodermata > Echinoidea > Camarodonta > Echinometridae > Heliocidaris > Heliocidaris erythrogramma. The sequence continues at coordinate 4,594,359 of CM046856.1, forward strand.
AGTTGGTATTTTCTGTCGCGTGTAGTAAAGGTATGGGGGGGGGGAATAAGAAATATTTTAAATACTTGCTTTCAAATTCAGGCCTTAAAAATCTCACTCCTACCTCAAATGGCCGTTAGGAAGAACTTTTGATATTTTCAGCAAAATCCAAAGTCAAAATCTTGTCCAAAACCGGAGAAATCCCCGCCGATTTGTTTCGCGATCGCGCGTTGTTTACATACTGCTGATGTCTTACACTAAAATCGGCCAATAAAATTTTTGTCCACGAAAAAACTCGGGATCGCAAGCGCACATCGATCTTTACGATCGCGCACACAGAAAATCGGGACTTTTCCGTGTATGCCACAGGGACCAAATTTTTAAGGACAAAACTCTTTTGGGGAGATGTCAGCGCCCGCGGCGACCATGAAATGTACACATTGACTCCGATAGCTCGTTTCGCGAGAATCAACAGTAAATTACGGATTTGATTTTTGGAAATATCTTTTCCAACATCGGTGAGTTGAATTTATTGTATTTCTTGGATATTTTGTTGTCGGTTTTTGTAAATTAAATGCCGATTTTGAGTGAATGTTTGTGACTTTTGTGCAGTGGTGTTTTAAAAAGTTGAGGTGTATGACTGCCTACATTATACACACGAAGTATAGGAATGTAGCTATGAGTGCTCATAGGTACACGCCATTGCCGACTGTGTAGTAACGCAGCCAACACACATCCCATACCTAAACTGCATCACTGTGCATTTTTGGCTATATTTAATTGAAACTCATATATTGCAGTTTACTTAAATCCAAATACTTATGTTGAATAATAGATGATTAAAACTTACCATGTTGTTTTGTGACCTTTGAAGAGGGTTTCCTGAAATTTTGGGTCCTTTTTGTCGATAACTGCTATCGAGACTGTCCCGTCAGCATCCAGTTTGTATTTTCCACGATTATGATGAAGGGAGCCCTCAGCGCTCGTAGTAGTACCGGCGCGATCGGTTCGTCGATCTCCTACGAAGACCTGGAAGGGCCAAACTGACGACGTAAAAAAATTAAAAATATTACGTACGTACGTAATAATTACTACGTACGTACGTAATATTTTTAATTTTTTTACGTCGTCAGTTTGGCCCTTCCAGGTCTTCGTAGAATAGCTTGTATGCGTAACATTCTGCGTACGTATCTACGGTGCGTAACCATGTAGAGCGGCCTCACTAGTGTGCAACATATTGAGAGCAGTCGTCATCCGTATGGAGGTGTGGGTAACAAGTACCAAAAAGAGGGCTGTAAATGTAAGTTTTTATAACTTTCTACATTTTGTATCTTAACGAACTGATAACTTAAAATCTAAAGAATGATACTTAAGTATCAGTTTGCCCACAAAAACCTCCATTTCAAACAAAATTACATCTGTATCCCCAATACTCAGTATACACACATGTATATGATCCTAATGGTCAATATGACCATTGCTTGCTGATGTGGGCTAAGCCAGAACACTCATAGGTACACGCCATTGCCGACACATCAGCAAGCAATGGTCATATTGACCATTAGGATCATATACATGTGTGTATACTGGGTATTGGGGATACAGATGTAATTTTGTTTGAAATTGATGTTTTTGTGGGCAAACTGATACTTAAAGGACAATTAACCCCACATGATATTCTAGATGCGGTATTGTCTGCTACGTCTTTCCATGGAGGCTGCCATTTTGTGCATGACACGGATCATTAGGTACCATATGCATTGATAATAGCCTACCTTTACAACAGATACGTCGCTTTGTTCTGATTTTATTACGATTGTTATTGGCCATGGGCCTAGATAATTGACGACCCATGAGTTCTAATAGCCATCCTGTAATGCAGATTCCTCGCTTTGTTTTGGTATTGTTACGATTGTCTCCGTCCTTGACGTCAATTCTCCGTCTCCACGTACAGAAAGTATATTTTTATGAACAAATTAAGACCTTTTAAAAAATATATAAAACTAAACTTACATTTCAGAATATGTGACTATATCTAATATATATTTGTCCTCTAAAAATCAATTACAAGTTAACGATGAAGGAAATATTACTTGGGATGAAAAATATTTTCGTGTACACATAAAGTAATGGCAGCCCCCTTATTATTGCTAGCAGACAATAACTTGGCTGGAAAATAGTGATTTATATCTATATCCTGTGTTTTTACATGAAATTGCATGTATCAAATAAGAGGCATATACTACACCATTCAAAATAAGCTAATTCATACGCTGAGGTTAATTTCCCTTTAAGTATCATTCTTTAGATTTTAAGTTATCAGTTCGTTAAGATACAAAATGTAGAAAGTTATAAAAACTTACATTTACAGCCCTCTTTTTGGTACTTGTTACCCACACCTCCATACGGATGACGACTGCTCTCAATATGTTGCGCACTAGTGAGGCCGCTCTACATGGTTACGCACCGTAGATACGTACGCAGAATGTTACGCACACAAGCTATTCTACGAAGACCTGGAAGGGCCAAACTGACGACGTAAAAAAATAAAAAATATTACGTACGTACGTAGTAATTATTACGTACGTACGTAATATTTTTTATTTTTTTACGTCGTCAGTTTGGCCCTTCCAGGTCTTCGTAGGAGATCAACGAACCGATCGCGCCGGTACTACTACGAGCGCTGAGGGCTCCCTTCATCATAATCGTGAAAAATACAAACTGGATGCTGACGGGACAGTCTCGATAGCAGTTATCGACAAAAAGGACCCAAAATTTCAGGAAACCCTCTTCAAAGGTCACAAAACAACCTGGTAAGTTTTAATCATCTATTATTCAACATAAGTATTTGGATTTAAGTAAACTGCAATATATGAGTTTCAATTAAATATAGCCAAAAATGCACAGTGATGCAGTTTAGGTATGGGATGTGTGTTGGCTGTGTTAGTTGTTACTACACAGTCGGCAATGGCGTGTACCTATGAGTGATTGCCGACTGTGTAGGAATGCAGCCATTATCAACCATCTCACAGATCACGATATCCTATGTGATGCCCAACATGGATTCCGGAAAAGAAGATCATCAGGTACTCAGCTGATTTTGACCATTAACGATCTGGCTCAAGGAATAGAGGACAAAGGACAGACCGATGTAATCCTGTTGAACTTTGCCAAGGCATTCGATAAGGTGTCCCACAGGCTACTCCTCCATAAGCTTAAACACTATGGAGTGAGGGGGTGTACTTTGCAATGGGTAGAAGACTTCGTCAGAGATCGCACACAGCAAGTTCAGGTTGAAGGTAAAGTCAGCAAAGAAGTACATGTGGCATCAGGCGTACCGCAAGGGAGCGTCCTCGGGCCCTTACTGTTCTTAACCTTCATAAATGATCTCCCGGACTGCGTCATGAGCTCTACAACCTCTACAACTTGGCTCTTTGCAGATGACTGTGCGTTATACAAGAGGATCTTATCTCCCCATGATGCCAAACTACTTCAAGAAGATCTTGATGCCTTGCAGACATGGGAACGCACATGGCACATGCAGTTCAACCCAGCAAAGTGCCAAGTGTTGCGTGTCACCAAGAAACGCAAGCCAATCACCTCCACCTATAACATCCATGGAGTAATCCTTGAGAAAGTTGCATCTGCCAGATATCTTGGGGTTCACATTGACAGTAACCTGAACTTCAACAACCACGTTGATATTATTGCCAAGAAAGCTAAGTCCATGCGAGCTTTTCTTCAATGTAACTTCAGAAGATGTCCTCGGAAGATCAAAGAAGCATCTTACAAGACCCACAATAGGATATGCAGCGGGAGCATGGGACCCACACACACAACGAAATATAAAGAAAGTGGAGCAGGTCCAGCGGAATAGTGCTAGATATGTTATGTGTAACTATGACCGTCGATCAAGTGTCGGTGCCATGCTGAATGAGCTTCAGTGGCCTACACTCCAGAGCAGACGTCGGTACAGTCGGCTAGCAATGCTCTACAGGATACGGTTCAACCTGGTTGATATCGATTGGAAGGACCACCTGATATCATTGGCATCAACCACAAGCGGCCATGCTAGCCGGTTCTGGATCCCACATTCCAGCTCTCAAGTGTTCTCCTCATCCTTCTTCCCCTGCACCTGCAGAGAATGGAACAATCTAAAGAAGGATCCTGCAGTCTTCCCGTCACTTGATGTCTTCAATAGGGCATTGAGGGAAGCCCTCATCTAGCATGCAGTCATGTCAACAAACTTTTTAGGAGCACTTCACATGTATATTACTTCACGGCACCCTGTTCACATGTAAATATAATTTGCACCTGAAGTGTGTTTGTGCCATGACGACTGCATGCATGCCATTCTGCAGTGTGTTGATCTTCAACTATGAAGGATGCACTTTTTAGAGAAGAAGAAGAAGAAGTATTAATCAAATGAAGCGCGCAATGCAGCATCCAAAGAAATGGTGCTAATCATGCTAATATTTTCGCGTGTTCTAGAATTCGCGCCCGCCGTAAATAGCACAAAATCCGCGAAAATTAATGTACCGCGAATATTTATGCATTTACAGTATAATTCTGATTCAAAATGGCGGCTTTTGGGTGCATGTAAGCGTGTGATGCAGCGTAATCAAAACTATACGATGTAGTGTAGTAATGGAGATGTCTGACGAAATCTCCATTGATTCTAAAATGTTAAGGTCTCGACGAAGAGATTTGATTGATCATACACTGTATGCCCCCCGAAGGATGGCTAGAGAGTATGAAATAAGGAGGAAAGTTCTCTCTAGCCCTCCTTTGGACTCTGTAGCCCATCTGCGGAGACAGTGTATGATCAAATCTCTTTGTCGAGACCTCGACAGAGAGATAAGTAAACAAAAAAGTCAGTTGGCAAGTATCATCTATTCCCATGTAGTGTGAACCTTGCAAACCAATCTCGGAGTTTGCTAAATCTTCACCTTGCAACAAATGCTAACACTTCAATGATCAGATCATGAGAAGTGTGAAAAAATGACAATTTATGGCAGCAACGATCTGGATTTACTCATCGTTCACGTATGGCATTCGCTGTGCAATTAGCATTACGAAGACAGAGAGATCGGCACGGAATGTGCTGTAGATGAATGGGGGTACATGTACAACGCAATACAATGCTGCATTGTTCCGACGCGGCATGCTAAATTTGAGTGTGCTAATATCTCGAACATGTATACTGCCGTCTATACGTGCAAGATATTAGCACTTGCTCCTTTGAAGCTCTCACATAAGCTCTAAAATGCACATTCTCCCATAGGAGGCAATTTCGACTGCGAGGTTATTTATGAATTAGTCGCACATGTGTGAGTGCTTCAACTCACACAGCACACAGTGGCAGAAATCCTAAAATACCTGGTACAGGAGGAAGACGAAGAAGAATAATGTGATCAGTGTTTATTGTTGTATGCAGTTGTATACCAGTAGGGGCAGCAGTTGTTTTTTTTTTTTCACAGTGAGCATATTACTTTTGGAGTAAAAGGTTATATAATAACCTCATACATTGGATGAGTACATATTCAATTTGTAACTGTTTCCTTTTCTGTATATTCTATCTCTCATTTTGTCTTTTGTATCATTCTTCTGCACAGAGCTAACAATAAATCCTCCGGAAGGCATCATAGCAGGTCCAGTCAACGAAGAAAATTTCTTTGAATGGGAAGCACTAATTACGTAAGATTTTTTGGTACCTCATTCACTCATTTATGGTGATGATGCTATCATTTATTTACTTTTCTGGTTACTTCTGCCCTCCAAGATGATCTCAGTGTACTGTGCAATTGGGCTTCTCTTCTCTGATCTAGACTACCTAAGATCAAATTTCCAAATATGCATTTATTTGTGTCACGTAGATCTGTTTGTTTTGTAGAATGACGCATTATTAGATTCAAGGGGAGAAATAGTGTTGTGTTCCTCATTTAGTTGTACTTTTGTTGAAATCATGTTACTGTCCTTATATAATTGCAAATCCTTCTGTATCCTTCCCATCCTCTTTCATCAGTGGTCCTGAAGGAACATGTTTTGAAGGGGGTGTCTTCCAGACTGAACTGAAGTTTCCAACAGACTATCCACTCAACCCCCCTAAGATGCGTTTCAAGACTGAGATGTTTCACCCCAATAGTAAGTCTTTTTATATTGTCTTGGTTGTAGTGATCCTGGAGGAAGTGAAGAAACAAAATTTATTTGTGACTTGATTGATTTCAGTTTTTTTTAGAGGTTCTGCATTTTGAACAGTTAGTACATGTAGATACTTGAGATTTGGCATATTACATGTTATATATACATATTACAGTCCGAAATACAAAAGTGAATATGGACTTATTGAGTATAAATATGAGCATATTGATTATAGAGCAGTTTATGAAAACATAAAATGTAAGTAAAACTAATATCAAACAATGTTCTCTTTGCTTTGGTAAGAATATGACCAGATTACTTCAAACCCATGCAGTATGATCATTTCAGTTCAGAAATATGTAAGATCTACTTTTCATCATAATCAATATCTCTACCTGAATGTACGCATTTCCAAAAGCTGCAACTTTTTGGCACGTGAATAAATGCCTGTCTTGTGGGGTTAACATTATTATGAGGATTCATTCCTAAACAACATTGGAAAACGGGAGAATTAATAAAAATCCCTTTTTTCTTAGAACCTTGTTTTCATTGATGAAGCATGTTTTGGAAACAAACACATCCCACTTGCTTTCCCCAGGACAATGAGGCAAGATGTGTTTATCCTGTTTTCTTGTGACTTATTAGTTTATGCAGATGGACGAGTGTGTATATCAATCCTTCATGCACCTGGTGATGATCCAATGGGTTATGAAAGCAGCGCTGAGAGATGGAGTCCTGTACAGAGCGTGGAGAAGATTCTGCTATCAGTTGTCAGCATGTTGGCAGGTTTGTCACACTTTGCTCTGATTATGAATTAGTGTGATTAGAGATAATCGTGAGTTCTCATAATGACCGAAAACAAAATTTCACAGATTAAATTCAGAATTACACTGACTTGTTCAGTAATTCATATGTATACACTGACTGTTCAGTAATAAAAATGATTGATAGCTGCCGAACAATGTTGATGGAAAATTTAAAATGACTGAGTAATGAATGAGCTATGAAAGATGAGAAAATATAACTAATCATCCTGACCATGTGGGAAGGAATAGAACACATGCTTTCAGTAATGTGATTTCGAGCAATTTTTCGAATTTTATTTACATTTTGTAAATCTATAAAACCATTGTTACAAATGTGAGAGCAAAATATTTCAATTTTACAGCTAAAAGGAAGTGATGTGTATGTCATACTTACCACAACAGGATGAAAAGTGCCCCATGACATTAGGTTGCCATTTCTAAAGCCTGATTGTTTTTTTGTTTGTTTTTTTTTAAAGATTGGTAATGATATTAGGAGTCTTTTACCATTAAATGTAACAATTTACATTTGTAAAGATTTACATTTCCACTCTTATTTACAATAATGAAAATAAACTTACCCAGTGGAAATGAACCTATGTCTTCATGTTCACTGATGTAATCCTGAAGCTATTTTTAACAAATCTTTTACTTTTATATCTACGACAGCATTTAAGTTTTTGTAGACTAATAAATGTTTGATATTAATTCCTCAGAACCTAATGATGAGAGTGGGGCTAATGTTGATGCGTCAAAGATGTGGAGAGATGACCGTGAGAAGTTTTACAGGATAGCACGAGAACTTGTCAAGAATTCCCTCGGCATGTGACGAATAGACTCGCAATGCAACTGACTTTATACAAATACAAACTCATCATTAATCACAAGTGTGAACTCCTGATACTGGGATTCATCGGCCACACTTATATCAGAAGTGCAGGAATCTTGTCCAAAGGTATTTTCATTGACTGATTTGTTGATGCATTAAGGACTTCTAAGCAGTTCTTACTCTCTGATGACGGGTAGCCAAGCTGAGTTGCACCGTTGACATTTCAGACCTGTGTACATGTATAATGCATTCATCATTAGCAAGAAATTCATAGCTTTGCCAAAGACAACTGGCTCAATTTAGTGTTGATAAGATTTTAGACGTCATGAACACCTGTCAGGAAATGGGATGTACAGTACTGTACCAAGCAAGCATGTAAGAATCAACAAAATTGAGTACAGAGAGAGACAAAAAATGATGTTGTTACAATGTATGTTAATGTAATTTGTGCAAATATTGATCTATGTTTTGCATGCACGTCATTGGAACTTTGTATTATTATTATAGGTCTCCATAGGTCTTTAGTGTTTGTGTATCATCACAAAAATATAATGAACAGGGATCTTTTTCGAAGCAATGGGACTGAATCTGTGTTGCTTTATTTGCTTTTTCCTCTGAATATCAAACCTAATAATATACACAAAATCCTTGTACTCTTCAAAGGGAATGAAGTATATAAATATTACCAAACAATGATATTCAGTGATTAAAGTTTGAGGGATCAACGATAAATAATACTGTTAAGCCGCTAGAGGGCGTGAACAGATATTGATCAAATGCTTGCTCTTCATTGGTTGACGCATGCTGTGGGTCCAGCTTTCGGTTGTGTTGTCTACTTCCGACCTTTTCGTTTAAAGTACACTTGTATCGTGGCTACCTGCGACATGATACAGTCCTACTCTTATTTCCTCCGACCAGCACATTGTTGCTTTGCAGCGGAACCTCATACCCACAAAAACACTTTTGTATGATTTAAATCAATGTTTAAGTCACTTTTCAATAGCGTCCTAGACCAGTTATTGACGTAAACATGTCGGCTAATCAATAAGAAAACTCATGACTCACGCCTGTACCGGAAGTAGGCGTCACAACAGTAATATAGCGCCGCAATTGGCGACTATCTTACAGCTATTGTTGATCCCTCAAATTGATGATCCTCTATGTCTGTATGGCATGTAAAGAAAACAAGAAACGAGTCGAAAAAAGTCATTTTAAAGTAACCATAACATCTGGTCGTGCAGTTACATAACATAATAAAGTTATTGTTTTAAACTAATTTTATCAGAAAACATATTTCATCCCATTGAGAAAGAAATGCCCATTTTATAAGTAATGGTTTTGAATATTGAGAAATTTAAGATCATTTTAAGTTAAATCAAGTTGATTATTATGATTTGTCAAATGCTTTTTTTTCTACACATATACATGTACCATGCATACTAAAACTTTATATGAAATTCAATGGTGGATATCAATCTGTCTAGTTAACTAGATCAGTGATGTCATAGGTGAGGCAACCAAATTGATACATGTATTTTAAAAACATTCTACTAGTCCTGGATTACTGGATGGGTATTGCATGCACATGTGCTTTGTGTTGTTGATAAGATGGATATGAAGCAGCTATTTCAGAATTCAGTCACATCAGATTATAATTCTAATGCTTGTAGCCGTGCTTTGTGGATAAACATGCTTGCAGTTTGGGTTCAGAAAGTATGTGAACATGCATTCCAAGCTTCTTAGGAAAGTGAAATGTACTACTTGATTATGAGTAGATCCCTACTAGTTTGATAATTTTCAGAAATTGAAAATAGATTTGGTTCAGTACCAAAGCTGGACAGAGAACAGGCAAAATATCTCTGGAATTGTCATGATGAATTGAATATAATTCACAGGAACATGATGCTGCTAGACCTCTCCAGGCCCTCACAGTATGTTTGTGGGGGGCATAGGTGTTAATACAAATTACTGATATAATTTGTCAAGGGAAGTGCCCAAGTCATAGAAATCTCCTTGTCAAATGACCAAAATTAATTAATAAAATAAATAAAATATTTACAAAAATTCTCAGTTTGCAGCATTGGTATTTGACCCTCCAAAGCCTGTGGGGATGGGGGTGGGGGAAGAACCTCTGGACTTTTTACCCCCATTGATTTATGTATAATGAAAATCATTTTAGTCATTAATGTTACTTCACTCTTATGTTTGTTAATGCAGATGTGCTTAAATTATGTATACATTTTGTTTATTCATCTTAGTTTGTAAATTTATTGTGAAGAATTATGAATAATTAAATAATGAAAATTGCTCACTATAACAGAAAAGGAAGCAAAAACTTGTTTTGTTTTTGTCTCGTGCATGTCACTGACTTTATTGGGGAAATAAAACCGATTTTCAAAACAGCATACAAAGGTTCAACTTAGAAGAATATATGTACAAAAATAATCTCAAATCATTATGACAGACAGAAAGACACATAAGTACATTTATTCACTTTATTTGGTGGTGTGAAAGTCTTACTTTTAAGGCTTTGGATACATAAAAGAAACTGTTTCCTCATACCAGTTTATATCATCTGACATATATTTCAAGAAATCAATAACTTGTATTAAGGATAGTCTTACCAATAAGTTCACGTCACAATATATACAAACATATACAAGTATCTATCTGGTGGTGTGAAAGTCTTACTTTTAAGGCTTTGGATACATAAAAGAAACTGTTTCCTCATACCAGTTTATATCATCTGACATATATTTCAAGAAATCAATAACTTCTATTAAGGATAGTCTTACCAATAAGTTCACGTCACAATATATACAAACATATACAAGTATCTATCATAAAAATATATACTGAATCAACGAACATAAACTCACATAGTGAATAATATATTATGTATAAATTATGCAATGAAACATCTCCATATAAAATTCAGTATGAACTAATGTGTAAGAAAGTGGACGGTTGTAGCTGAAACATGCATAGAGTTTCAAATTAAAAGAATCAAGGTTTAGTGATAATTCAAAATTCATTTACCTCAAAAATACTTTGACCACAGTGAAAGGACGGATGGTAGAATACAGATGCCAAATGGTGAATAGTCCAATACCAGAATACTCTATCACACATAATATTGACATAATATATTGATAGTAATAATATGTACACTATATTTACAGCTAATTCCTACATATCACTGCTTCAATCTTCAATTAAGTATACATCTTCCCCTTATTCACTTATTTGTTTAATCATAAAAAAGCATATATCCAATTCTGAATATCCTATGCCATGACTTGCACAAGATATTTTAATCCTGCTTTTTTAGGGGGCATGCCATTTCTCATTTTGGACTTCAAAGCATAATGCAACAAATAATAGATTCATACACACTCTTGTCACTTCAAAATAATAGCCATGTTGTATATTCACATATTTATATTTGTAGCAACTTACATACGATTTGCTGACTCATCTCGACTCTACTAGTATTCATGTTAATACATCTACCTACACATCATGCATGGTCTTTATCTTGCCATTACAAATGCCCTTGATACTTCTGAAAAATAAGTTTACGTCACTACATCAATGAACAGGTATTAATGAATTGATTATTCTTTTTAATTGGAATACATTTATTTTTTATTTATTTTATTTATTCATTCTCCACACATGGGCTAGATCACCCTCTTCAGCCAGAGGCTGTAACAGTTGTTCTGAGGGGTCCAGATGTCATACATGATATTAACCCTGTCTTTCTTATCACCTTCAACAATAAACATATGATATTTACAAAGTTTCTATATCGTCAAATTGTTATCTGTTCTCAAAGCACTTATTAGCCTTAATATCACAAATCTTTCAATGAATTCTAAAGTTCAGTTATATATCAATTTATGCAAAACAGACTTTCTCATTGGCTCTATTAGCCAGCTCATCTGAAAAGCATTTTCTCAAAGAAAAGATGTCACCGTTTTATATAATGTGCACATTCAGTCGGGTCAAATTGTAGCTTACAATTTTGAATTGTTTGTATTTACATAATTCCTTTCCAACATTCAAAGTGAGGCAATTTTATACTCTCAGTTGAAAGAGTATGCTGTTTAAACACATAGGCTGTATTCACAAGCTTATAGAATATCTTTCACTTTTTTATATACATGCACACGGTCATAAATTCTTTATTTAAAATATCAATTACTGTAGAAGCTAATATTTTCGCGTACAGATATTTTCGCAAATGAGAGACACCAAGACATTCGTGCGTCGCTGCTTTCGCGAATGGCCGACCTAGGCCCAGGCCTGCAATCTCTCTATCTAGCAATAAACAATACACACCTGCACCGCCACTCTAGTCAGTCACACAGCGCTGCATGCGAACTGTACTTCACACTGCTACTATACCAGTAAATCATACACACCCATGTTGATGTGGCATTATATTTGCGTGGTGTCAAATCCGTGATCGGCAGGTTACTCGCGTAATTCGCAAAAATAAAACCCTCACAAAAATTTCAGCTTATACAGTACATTCATTTTGGGAGAAACTTGGTACAATACAAAAATGAAGCATTTAACATTTTTAGAAGCGCAAGAAAGAAAGCTCACTACATAGGTATCAGCTGCACCAAGATGGTAGATAGTTTAAGAGCAATACTTCAAATGAACTTGGATGACTTTAAATGTGTATCAGGAATTTTCTTTGGTGGAACAAAGACTGAAAAAAATCACAAACATATTTTCAAAACAAAAATAATATATTTATCTTTTAGATTAATTAACTTGCTGGTACAGCACAAATAATGCAAGGAATACTTATTACAACATACAATATACTTTGGTAATTTCATTGTAGAAAGTGTTTTGAGTTACATATAAAATCTAATCATCACTTTGAAGTGTAAAATATGAATTATACAAGTTGTAAACTCCCTTTTCAATCTGTTTTCTTCATATTCAATTTAGTAACTCTGATAAATAATGATTTTTATAATTACTGCTAAAGCAAGAAGCAGAAGTAATACTTGTCAATATATCATACACTTTAATTGGTACAGAGATATTTGATTTCATCATTGTATTTCGGGGAAATTCAAAATATTTCAGCTTCAATGACTACATCAAAATGACTACATCAAATGATCAACTTGAAAAGTACTTGAAACAATTATGCACTGCAAGGTTAGCACTTATATGCACCACTCAACATGACAAAAGGCATATTCATTCTTAAAGCAAAACTAAAACAAAAAATGCATCTCAATACCAAGCAAATATTAAGTGGAAAAAACTCCAATCAAGGTCTCCTGCTTGTGTAATTTGTGTTTATATATATTATATACATTGATAATTGATATATTTATATAAGAATTCATCGGAAGGAGTGTTGGGATCGGAGTAATCTATGTATCCAGCTGACAGAGCAAGGCCACACCCCTTGCAACCCAGTGGGTCTGTGGTCTTTCAGTAGGGATCTTGAGCATGAGAACAAAGTTGGTAGAATGACCAGTGGTGGAAAGAGTACCCCTACGTTCGCTGGTCTTGTACAGAGGTGCCTCGTAGACTGGTTTATCTGGTAGTTCTGAGCGCTTCATCGGTTTCATCCAGATCTGTTGGGGGGGGGGAACATGGAGATGAGGATGACGTGATTTTACTTTTACAATCATCGCAATTCCTATTTGAAAATGGACAATGTTTTTACAAAATTAGTACAGAAAATGTGATTTTTTTTCCCCCCCCATTTCAGACATAGTTTGACCCACTAAATCAGCATCTTCAGAAAAGGAATGATTTATAAAGGGGTGTTTAACCTGAAACACTCATATACTAAAGCTTTTAAGTACATGTATGTATTGTATACTCAAAGCACATGTGAGCATTGAAGATTGGTTTGGATGAGCACAAAGAACTAAGCTCTACTTACCACAGGCATAGTGTCATGAAGAACCTTAGGATGAGACTCTCCAATCTGTCGTGTCTTTCTATCCCATCTTGCACCTTCCATGAACAGGCCTCTCACATACACACCTGAAAATACAAGATAATCAGGTCAGAAAGTTCACATTTCACAAAAATATTGGCGTTTACTACAACTGCTCCTACTGCTACAACATGAACTACCGCTACCTCTTCTACTGACTACCACTAAGGTAACATTACCACCACCACTGCTACTACCGATACCACTACAACTTAACACGACCAATACCACTGTTCTTATGCTGCTCTGCTGCTGTTGCTACATTTTTATTTGCAGTAGCTTCCGGGGCACTAGTTCTAATGCATCCACTTACTCTCTATCAACTACTACACAACGTCTGCGTGATCCAAACTATTAACAACTACAAAAGAAAATTGATTCCAATCAGTTTCCTACCATCTTCAGGTGGTGCTTCATATTTTTTGTCATCAAGGACTTCCATGTCATAGCCCAAGAGATCAATGGGGATGGTGAACTTCCTGGCATAGTTCTGTTGGGCGCCGGTCAAGAAGGCTTGCGTGAAGAAGAAACCAGACATCCAGAACACTGGTGGAGGCCCAACATCATACCAGTCCTGAGTAACAAGACAAGATGGATTATTTGTAATGTATTATGTCAGATTTCAGCAAGAGTTATCCATCCATTAATAAAACATCAACACGATTAGTTGTGTGCCAGAAATGTGAATGGATGCACCCCAGCAGATGCATATACATGTATCTAGAAACAATTATTTCAAGGGTTTGACCTTTCTATGACTACATCTGCAAAACAGATTCAGTTCGTAAATCATCCATATTGTTCAGAGTAATTGGGTATAAATTCTCCTCACTTCTTTAACCATTCACTGCAAAACTGAAGAATTGACAATTTTGACAAAACTTTGTATTAGCACCGTTCTGGCAGGCATACAATGAATTATGTTTGGAAAGACTCAATCTTCCATCCATCAGTATGTAAACTAGAAATATCACTGAAGATGATGATTAATACCCCCGCCCCGTGACAACAGCCTTTCTTGACTTTTGGTCGAAAACTGAGGAAGTAGTTCGATCCGCAAGGTGTTTCCTTGATTTTCTGCCATAAATATGCCGTTACCATGGCAACGCAGATTCCGACTCATCCGAAAAATATCTCTTGCACATCTTCCCACCAAGACCAATGTGTGTACCAAATTTTATGACTTTCGGTCAAAAACTGAGAAAGTAGTTCGATCCGCAAGATTTGCAACGGACCGACCGCCCGGCCAACCATCGACTGATTCCTATATACCCCCTTCAAACTTCGTTTGGTGGGGGTATAAATATATCATAAATAAAGCCTCCCATTTTTTGTCCCCACATCCTAAACCAATTTGGAGCAGCAAGAGATATCTCTAAAAAAATCTAACACAATATTGCACAGGCTTCAACTGGTACCAGATAAGATGCTCTATCAAATGTACAACACCTCCTCTAATCAAACAATCTGCAATACATACATTATACCTTGCAGTGAGCTTACCTGAAGGAATTTGAGTCTTGCCAAGAAGTCATTGACGTAGCTGCCAAGAGGTTTCAGTGAAGGGTAAGACTTACTCATCCACATTCCTGGGATCTTGCCCTTCAAGATGCTGTTGGCCACATCCTCAAGCTCTGAAGACATCACCACTAGACCCTAAGATAGACCAGAGAAATTCATAAAACAAAATGATATTTTCAGTGCTTTAAAAACTTTTCTTTCTTTTTTTAAATGAAGAAAGTTGCAATCAATTGCAAATCCCCCATTTGCAATCGATTGCAAATATGATACATGTATTTTAAATGGAACTTGCAATCAATTGCAAGACTTGCAATTGATTGCAACTTTCTTGCAACACCCCTAAGTTTCCTTGTTTGGCTGGTGCATGCCGTTAGTGTACAATATCAGAAACTATGTACATGAATTGAAATAAATAAGTGCAAGTGAGTCTCTCTTAAGGAATCAAAATGAAATATACAACTTGTCCATACCAATGTGATACTGCATTATATAAGTTTATAACTTAAACAAAGACATGTAGAAAACACTTCAGTGGTTAGGCAGTAATAAAGGACAGTACCTTGATAGCCTTCTGGATGTTGATAATACTTGCTCTAACCACAGCCAGGAGGTTGTTGAACCTTCCCATCTCTTGTACAAGTACAGTATTCATGCTCTGGGTGTAGGTTGTGGGGTACTTGCGGAGACCAGCCTCAATGTCAAACTGAGGTGGTAGTTTGGCCAAGATGTCAGAGGCAACATCATTGACAATATCATCGTTGGACTTGGCACCACCACCAGAAGAACGAGACTGTGAAATTCAAAGAAGAAGATATTATTATGAATACAGTAAAGTATATTCAGATTTTTATGATTTCAAATTTATTCCATGTGACACCTAAGCATTACAGCTAAATAAGGTGAATAACATCAGTATGCATTATACAGGCGAACTATCTGCAACTTTTTTTTTTAATTTGAATAAGCCTGGATGCAAAGCTTGATAACATTTTGAACTTATATTGCTGTGGTTGTTATTTTCTTGATTTAACCACCACTTTATTCTTTATTTGTCTATAGATCAGCTAAGCAATAAATTTGTATACAAGCAGAAGGATTACTTTCACAGGTTTCACACCACTCTTCCACTGCAAAAAAACATTTGATAAATTTTTGTCACTCATTTTTCCTGCAGTCATAAAAAAAAAGTTAGAGCTCAAGCAGTTTTTAGACATGCATCTGTCATTCACCTTTTACCAAATGAAGGTTTCAATTTTTAATGATTCAGATACAAATTCATAGCTAAAGTGACTACTGAATCTGTTACTACACTTAATTCATAACTTCATGGTGTAAGACTACTGTGCCATAGGTGCAGGACATGTCCACATATCAATTCTATTACATAATTTGTGTGAGCAAACCTAAGGTGGAGTGTCAAACAGATCTTGTATTAGTATACCACATGCATTCAAAGCATTCAAGAAAGTGATACATCCTGATACAATTAGTATGAACTGAGATAGTCTTTAACACTTTTGAGAAACCCTTTCTGGTTTATATGGAGTCTTCAGATCATGTTTAGTTTACACACAATTATTTTTATGTTAGGCGATGGTGCAATACATTATTATCAAGACAAAGAGACAGATATTTTCCTTAAATTTCTCCAGAATATTTTTAGTTTTTCTACTACAAAAAGTAATTCAAAAAATGAATATTTAAGCAGGATCGATCCTTTAACAGTGCAAATTCATTCAATTTCGTAAAATACAGGTAAATTTTTAAAGTGTTCCGCTTATTGCACACTTTGTATTTATTAATTAAATAGGTCATGTTTAATTCCTCATTCAGTGTGATTGAGAACATTAATATTAAAATATGGTAATGGAAAAATGTTAAAGATATATAAAGCCTTTCTTGAAAAGATACATTAATTTGCATAAATGTGTGTTATAAATAGTACCAAGTGCAACACAATATCACAAAACAAAAATCAGTGCTTCATTTAAAATATTTCATCTTAAGTTTACATTCATACTATGGAGTAAATAAAATTCCTTGAACAAGTCCTACAATTCAACAACAAAAAATTGAGGTGCAAAACAAAAGGACAAATATTAATGTAATCTATTGGACACACAAATTAGTTGGTACTTTTCAATATATACACTGTCACGTATCATTTAGTATCGAATGTAGTGCTAATCGCACTTCTTTCTTGAATGTTATAATTACAGATAAGTTGTTTAGCTCTGAGGGGGTAACGCTTGACAAGTGCTCCTGCTGTTATCTGGTTCCGCTTACCAACCAATGTTATATGCACATCATAATATGAAAATGTACTGTATTCATTTGCTGTTGGCAAATAAATCATAAGTTGACTGGTTAATACCAGCTATCAGTTATTTTTACACTTTATATTAGTGACCTATCCATGCAATATCAGTCAAGGCGCTTGTCAATACTGAATGACAATGTAATTTCCGTGCAATTAGAATAAAACTCAAAACAAAAGAAAAGGGTTAGTTCAAGCTGCAGCCAATGGTATTCCCGACATTTAGAATATAAACCATCACCATACGTAACCAAATCAATCGGATATCTTCTGCTAAACAAGTACAGATTAGAAACCATCACACCCAAGATCTAAAACATCATACATGTATCATACAATACCTGAGCCTGAAGTTGACAATATGGGGGTTTGGATTGAAAGATTCCATGAAAGGCAGGGTCAGGAACAAGCAGAGGAAAGGAGAGGAGGGGGGGGGGGGGGGGTGTCATTTCACACAGGTGAATCACATAGTAAACCATGCATATAACCATGTGTTCATGATAAGAAGGAAGAAAGGGGGTATTGAGCATGATTGAGAAGCGGAAAGGGGAAACAGGTGGGGTGAACAAACATGATAAATTAAATCAACATTCATAAAATTATCAACATATGAAGGCATTTTCTGTAATGAGATATCCAATCAATGCACAGGAAACACTTGCAAAGAACTGCAATATCTTAGGTAATTCCTGCACAAGCCATTTGGGAAACAAAAATAATGACAGGGATGATTGGAAACGCACTTTCATTCATGAAAATTATTAACTCTATAAACACCTATTTCCAATATGTGGTACTGAATAGGGAATTACATTAAAAAATGCATGGCTACCCAGTCCAACAATTCGCACAATATATACATTCACTGCTAATTCAATATCCCAAAGTGTTGTGAAATAAAGAAGTTTGCACATTTATATGTATAAAAAATGGTTTGGTATGAAACGGAGTATATGAAAAATCATTCTTTATATACTTGGTGCATAAAATATAGAAAGAGATATTGCTGCTGCAATATGGATTATACTGTGCATTTGGTATAATAAGTTTGAGTTTATGTTTATATGAATTGCTTCATTAACTCTTTTCTGGCTTTGGTCAACCAATGGAACAAACAGGAGACTGCTACAGTCGACTTTTGGCACACGTACAGTGTACATGTATAATATATTCCAAATAATGAGGCATTCCAGTCAAGTCCATGGCAAATAAAGAGTTAATAGATCTTATATTCATCTATTCTGTGCCTCAGAATAGTATACTAGATCGATGGCCCATTATAATTAATGCTTTATTATCTGTTTATATTATTCAAAGATGTTTCATGTCTATCTTTTCATACACTGCATTTTAATAACTAGAGAGGAAAATAAAGATAATACTTTCCCTTTGGAATGATATCAAATTTAATTTCATACAATCTTGATTTACTTCAACATTTTGTATTCATGTTTGTGATGTAAACAACAAGCAAACATTTGATTTCGTCATTTTCTTGTAACTCCCTTCTAAAATATACTGAAATAGAAACATAGTCAATAGCAATAGGAAAATGAATAGACAAGGATATTTTTACTTGGTGACAACAAATATCTACAGTGCTGCCAAAAGGGTTACACTGTGACGTTCCGTAAAGTTAATACAGCACAATATACAATTCATACCTGTGGAAACATAAGCTGACTGTCCCCATTCTTAGAAAAATTATAAATTTTAAAGAAATGTTAGTACGAAAAGAAGGAAAGCTGCATAATGAGCACAGAACAAGAAAGAAAATGTTAATGAAACAGGATATGTCTTAAAAAGACAAGATGAAATATTAGTTCAAACCAATTTAAATGGGAAGACAAAATGTTAATGATTCCTGGAAAATAAGTATTAGTTTTATGAGAATATATTAATATAACATAAGAAAATTAATTGAGAGAGAGAGAGAGAGGGAGAGAGAGGGGGGGGAGGGGGGAGAAGAGAAGTCAAAGATTACCAACCTTGCTTTGTTGATCACCCTGATGATAGATGATAGAAGGAGAGAAGTGTAGTTTGAGGTGATAACAGCAAGCAGATTGTGATGTAACATTAAAGGGTAAAAAGATGGAACAGCATAGTATGCAAAGAAGAGTGTAACATGAAGAGAAAGAACATGGAGAAATATGTATGAGGCGAAGGAGACTGGCATAATTACGGCTGTACATCAATAAAGAATATATACAGGAAATAAAATGAAAGGGAGAGACGAAAAGAGAATAACTAGGAAGTAAGAGAGGAAACTGATATGATGTACACTGTAGGAGGATGGTACACAGAATATGTGCAAATACGAGAGATACAGGGGTAACATAGGAGATTTGGCAAGACTAAGTGCAAGATACAGTGCATAAGAGTTGGTACACATACATGAAACAGAGACTAGATATGAGACATGCATTGCAGGTTGCAGGATAAAAGCCAAATCAATTTCAGGAGTAGCTTTTAGAAGAATATAGATCAAGAATTAAAGAGAAGCTATATGTTAGACGGTGAGCTCAGGAATAAAGATGTTTCAAAGGATGATTATATTTTGAACAGGACATTAGCAAGAGGCTATTAAAGAGAGGGGGAGATTATAGAAAAGGCCTAGAATACTTATACCATTTACCCTCCCTACCTAACACAGGTATCCAATCTTGTAGACAAAGATATATCATCATTATACTATGACACTTGAAAATACCAAGATCAATCCACACATAAATTGTTTATCATGGTTAGCAAGGATAATCCTTCATCAGTATTAACTACAAGCATTCTCGTTTGAGCTGATTGTGATTAAAATGGGATTTACCTCTCTAAATGCAAATGGATCTCAAGAGTAGCAGCAATTAGCATGTTGTTATTTGTAAAATTAATACATATAGTTTATGATCAGCCGTTGAGGGTACATCTTCCAGCTGGTGATAACATGCAATCAAGGCACTGTTGCTGCTGCTTGATCAAGATCCGATCTCAGTATACCAAGTCATAACTTCATCAACAACAGACTGGAAGGTTTAGACTAGCTGTGTATTATTCTTACCTGGGTTAGGAGGATGTTATCAAACAAGAGTTTAGTCTCAGCCTGGTCCTTTGTGATGTCAGCATTGGCATGCATGCCAAACACCTCCGGGTGAGGGATGATTGGAAGGTTCTTTGTGAACGTCAGGTAGCTTTCATACTGGATGTTGGCAACAGAACAAATTAGAGAAAAAAAATGAATTGTACGCTGGCACCATTAGATTACTTCATGGAATGTGATCTTAAAATCATTGATAAATAGCTGCCATTCATTTCAAGATTTTATAGAGTGTGTTATCTTGAGTAATGAAAGCAAACAGGACCTTTTCTTGTATAACAACATCTTCCTGGGATGAGAGCAGTCAAGATTACCAAAGCTGGAACTGACAATGAACAGTCAAACTAAATACAAGTTCTCCTACTAAAACAAAGTTTATTGCTTAGAGATTGAATCATCAGATACACAACTATGCAGCATTCAGTTATTAATAATATCCTCCTGTTGCATACTATTTGCGAAAGCTCCACAAACAGTAACAGCGGCAGGATGGAATGATGCAAAACTTACATCTCCTTGTGGAGGGGCATAGTACGTTCCACTGGTATCAAATCTGTAAGAATCATCTACGATCTGAGGTATGTAGAACTTATCCAGGATAGTATGAAGCGTGCGACGATCACGGTCATCTGTCACACGACCACCATAGTTACACTCCCCTGTTAGGTATGTCAGCGCATCATATGGGATTTCCTAAACATTAAAAATATGATCAAAAATAAAAATACAGTTATTGAGAAGACCTAACTATCATCAAATGTACAAAAAATGCAGTTTTACATTGGGTTCAATTAGTACAGATCACCAACCCCTTCTGCTAGTATGGCACATAATAAAGCAAAAATATTCTGGAAAAAAAAATACACCGTTCATATAAGAAAACACTAACTGCATTACATGAAGGAAGTGACCATTCAACTAACTTATACATTAGATTCTAAAGAGTCTTGAAAATCACAAAATGTTAACACTATAATCACTTTTAAATAAAATCAGAAGATCAGATTGAATTTCTTCTATGTGTAACAATGAGGATACTTAGTAATACTATAAATGCTGTTATTTTTGCATGATTAAATTTTCGAGCTGAGCGACCCAAAAACAAATTCACGGTTCTTGAATTCGCGCTGGACAATTACTCACTCGCAAAAATGTGGCTCCATTTATTGTTTTACACACACGTGGTCCATTCAAATGCATACTACAGACACAACTAAACACACGCACTCTAAAATGAATTAGATTCAAACACGTACTAATCAGATGAAGTGCGCAAAGCAGCATCCATTCAAAAACAAGCATTAGAAATCGTGCTAATATTTTCACCTGTTCTAGAATTCGCGCCCACCAAAATTATCGCAAAATCCGCGAAAATTAATGTACTGCGAATATTTCTGCATTTACAGTATGCAGAAGTTCCTATGATCCCTGAAAGTCAATCAAGTGCAGAAAAATGTCAAAATAACTAATCAAATAATAATAGCTCTTTCTTATATAGCGACTTATCTGTTATGATGTAAACGACCAAAACGCTTACAGCATTATTACCCCGGTCACTGGATTCAAATAAAAATGATCCAGACACCCTAAATTTATGGACATTTCTTACCTCATACTCATTGAGGAACATAGCCAGCTGCCTAACACTGATCCTAAGATCAGTTTCGTTGAACTCATAGGGGATGTTCCATCCTAGGGGGCCAAACTTACGTCTCTCTTGCACCAAGGCATGGAAGAAGCACAGCCCATACAGCATCTTCTTCCAAACATGCTGCCATAGGAAACAAGAAAACAATCTTACTATAACTCTTACTTTGAAAGCTTTTGTCATCATACTATTAATACTTAAATCTTTAAAGGGGTATTAAGAGCAAGGATGTAACATCTCCCATTCAAAAATGTTGTGGGGAAAATATGTTCTTGGTAATAAAGATCCTATATGCTTTGATATTCTTCGTGGGGATACTGCCCCCCCCCCCCCCCCTTCTTTGAACATTCCTTTTTGTTGCTAAAATTTGTTGGCATTTTTTTTCTAATCAAAAGCAATGAAAAGCATATTTGACCTACTGCTGTTGGCCATTCATACCATAAAGTCATCTGAGTAAAGGCTTAATTAACCCCTTGACTACTGCATTCTCTCTATTTCCATAGGCTTAATACAGGAACCTTTCAGTTCCTATGGGCATTGCTTTAACAATTTAAACAAGCTGAACATCAGGATCTACACAAAAATTATATAGATGTATTAAATATCTCTGCTAAGGAAGTAACACTGACTGTCATCAAAGTAGCATCAAGAAACACTCAACACTCTACTTACCTGAGCCTAGGTGTAATAAGCGATGTCACAGCAAGACAGAAGATCAGGAGTGTAATATAGAGTGAGTGAAGGAGCATTGGAGAAAGAATGAATCACAGATAGGAGAGGGTGATTGACAGAAGGCACGATAGAAAGGAATGTGACGAAAAGAAAAATAAATAGCATGAATAATCATTTCTAAATGCATTGTGCAATCAAATAGGCAAATTAAATCTGTACACTATACATGTGTTTCCTTACAATACAAACAAGAGCAAACACATACAAGGACGACATGTATTATGCAGCCCATTCATTCTGTTGAATGAGATGAGTGTTAAAAAGCACTCCTCAATTTTGCCTCTATATATCAGAACTTTACAGGATAATCTTGTGGTGCATTAATGCATTGCAAACATTTATGCATTTCAATGTGTTCCTCAAATTATATGGCTCATTCAACAACCCATAAATAAGAAGAAAGATATAAAAGTTGAAGTTTAGGGAGAAATATGCAAGTCTTTTGGGGAGACCGGACAGAAATATTTAGGGCCTAACTGCTTTTATCCCATGAAATCCATATCTTTCAATTATTAACTATTTTAGGATATCAAATCACTTATCTCTTGGAGATGGTTTACCACATCTTGTGTCACTATTTTAAAGATGTTTGAAAATGCAAGCTATTCTTACATCAGCTTTGACGCTTCCAAAGAATTCTGGATCTGAGATGGGATCACTAAGATATGACTGGATGATGTTAGCCCTCAGACCCTTAGGAGGCTCATTGGTCATCTTGACTCCATTCTGTAGTACAGCCACTGGGAAGTGAGGTGATGGGTAACTGGTCAGCCAGAGACGGAAGTCTGGGTGGACAGTCTCAGGATTCAGCTCCTAAAAGTATGAAATGTTTTATAATGCTGTGATAAGTACCAGGCTTCTCTTCTCTTCTCTTAAAACAATGTTATCTGGGTATAATATCAGTTATCTGGGTATAATCTCAGTTATCTGAGTATAATATCAGTTATCTGGGTATAATATCAGTTATCTGGGTATAATATCAGTTATCTGGGTATAATATCAGTTATCTGGGTATAATATCAGTTATCTGGGTATAATATCAGTTATCTGGGTATAATATCAGTTATCTGGGTATAATATCAGTTATCTGGGTATAATATCAGTTATCTGGGTATAATATCAGTTATCTGGGTATAATATCAGTTATCTGGGTATAATATCAGTTATCTGGGTATAATATCAGTTATCTGGGTATAATATCAGTTATCTGGGTATAATATCAGTTATCTGGGTATAATATCAGTTATCTGGGTATAATATCAGTTATCTGGGTATAATATCAGTTATCTGGGTATAATATCAGTTATCTGGGTATAATATCAGTTATCTGGGTATAATATCAGTTATCTGGGTATAATATCAGTTATCTGGGTATAATATCAGTTATCTGGGTATAATATCAGTTATCTGGGTATAATATCAGTTATCTGGGTATAATATCAGTTATCTGGGTATAATATCAGTTATCTGGGTATAATATCAGTTATCTGGGTATAATATCAGTTATCTGGGTATAATATCAGTTATCTGGGTATAATATCAGTTATCTGGGTATAATATCAGTTATCTGGGTATAATATCAGTTATCTGGGTATAATATCAGTTATCTGGGTATAATATCAGTTATCTGGGTATAATATCAGTTATCTGGGTATAATATCAGTTATCTGGGTATAATATCAGTTATCTGGGTATAATATCAGTTATCTGGGTATAATATCAGTTATCTGGGTATAATATCAGTTATCTGGGTATAATATCAGTTATCTGGGTATAATATCAGTTATCTGGGTATAATATCAGTTATCTGGGTATAATATCAGTTATCTGGGTATAATATCAGTTATCTGGGTATAATATCAGTTATCTGGGTATAATATCAGTTATCTGGGTATAATATCAGTTATCTGGGTATAATATCAGTTATCTGGGTATAATATCAGTTATCTGGGTATAATATCAGTTATCTGGGTATAATATCAGTTATCTGGGTATAATATCAGTTATCTGGGTATAATATCAGTTATCTGGGTATAATATCAGTTATCTGGGTATAATATCAGTTATCTGGGTATAATATCAGTTATCTGGGTATAATATCAGTTATCTGGGTATAATATCAGTTATCTGGGTATAATATCAGTTATCTGGGTATAATATCAGTTATCTGGGTATAATATCAGTTATCTGGGTATAATATCAGTTATCTGGGTATAATATCAGTTATCTGGGTATAATATCAGTTATCTGGGTATAATATCAGTTATCTGGGTATAATATCAGTTATCTGGGTATAATATCAGTTATCTGGGTATAATATCAGTTATCTGGGTATAATATCAGTTATCTGGGTATAATATCAGTTATCTGGGTATAATATCAGTTATCTGGGTATAATATCAGTTATCTGGGTATAATATCAGTTATCTGGGTATAATATCAGTTATCTGGGTATAATATCAGTTATCTGGGTATAATATCAGTTATCTGGGTATAATATCAGTTATCTGGGTATAATATCAGTTATCTGGGTATAATATCAGTTATCTGGGTATAATATCAGTTATCTGGGTATAATATCAGTTATCTGGGTATAATATCAGTTATCTGGGTATAATATCAGTTATCTGGGTATAATATCAGTTATCTGGGTATAATATCAGTTATCTGGGTATAATATCAGTTATCTGGGTATAATATCAGTTATCTGGGTATAATATCAGTTATCTGGGTATAATATCAGTTATCTGGGTATAATATCAGTTATCTGGGTATAATATCAGTTATCTGGGTATAATATCAGTTATCTGGGTATAATATCAGTTATCTGGGTATAATATCAGTTATCTGGGTATAATATCAGTTATCTGGGTATAATATCAGTTATCTGGGTATAATATCAGTTATCTGGGTATAATATCAGTTATCTGGGTATAATATCAGTTATCTGGGTATAATATCAGTTATCTGGGTATAATATCAGTTATCTGGGTATAATATCAGTTATCTGGGTATAATATCAGTTATCTGGGTATAATATCAGTTATCTGGGTATAATATCAGTTATCTGGGTATAATATCAGTTATCTGGGTATAATATCAGTTATCTGGGTATAATATCAGTTATCTGGGTATAATATCAGTTATCTGGGTATAATATCAGTTATCTGGGTATAATATCAGTTATCTGGGTATAATATCAGTTATCTGGGTATAATATCAGTTATCTGGGTATAATATCAGTTATCTGGGTATAATATCAGTTATCTGGGTATAATATCAGTTATCTGGGTATAATATCAGTTATCTGGGTATAATATCAGTTATCTGGGTATAATATCAGTTATCTGGGTATAATATCAGTTATCTGGGTATAATATCAGTTATCTGGGTATAATATCAGTTATCTGGGTATAATATCAGTTATCTGGGTATAATATCAGTTATCTGGGTATAATATCAGTTATCTGGGTATAATATCAGTTATCTGGGTATAATATCAGTTATCTGGGTATAATATCAGTTATCTGGGTATAATATCAGTTATCTGGGTATAATATCAGTTATCTGGGTATAATATCAGTTATCTGGGTATAATATCAGTTATCTGGGTATAATATCAGTTATCTGGGTATAATATCAGTTATCTGGGTATAATATCAGTTATCTGGGTATAATATCAGTTATCTGGGTATAATATCAGTTATCTGGGTATAATATCAGTTATCTGGGTATAATATCAGTTATCTGGGTATAATATCAGTTATCTGGGTATAATATCAGTTATCTGGGTATAATATCAGTTATCTGGGTATAATATCAGTTATCTGGGTATAATATCAGTTATCTGGGTATAATATCAGTTATCTGGGTATAATATCAGTTATCTGGGTATAATATCAGTTATCTGGGTATAATATCAGTTATCTGGGTATAATATCAGTTATCTGGGTATAATATCAGTTATCTGGGTATAATATCAGTTATCTGGGTATAATATCAGTTATCTGGGTATAATATCAGTTATCTGGGTATAATATCAGTTATCTGGGTATAATATCAGTTATCTGGGTATAATATCAGTTATCTGGGTATAATATCAGTTATCTGGGTATAATATCAGTTATCTGGGTATAATATCAGTTATCTGGGTATAATATCAGTTATCTGGGTATAATATCAGTTATCTGGGTATAATATCAGTTATCTGGGTATAATATCAGTTATCTGGGTATAATATCAGTTATCTGGGTATAATATCAGTTATCTGGGTATAATATCAGTTATCTGGGTATAATATCAGTTATCTGGGTATAATATCAGTTATCTGGGTATAATATCAGTTATCTGGGTATAATATCAGTTATCTGGGTATAATATCAGTTATCTGGGTATAATATCAGTTATCTGGGTATAATATCAGTTATCTGGGTATAATATCAGTTATCTGGGTATAATATCAGTTATCTGGGTATAATATCAGTTATCTGGGTATAATATCAGTTATCTGGGTATAATATCAGTTATCTGGGTATAATATCAGTTATCTGGGTATAATATCAGTTATCTGGGTATAATATCAGTTATCTGGGTATAATATCAATCAACAGAAAGAATGAAACAAACAATAAACAGAGTAATGAAGACATGTAATACCTTCATTCATAATTTCGCTACATTAGGATAACAAAGGAAAAATTTATTTTTTTAATCTCTCCACAGAAAAACTTAAATATAATATGCAGACAGTTATATGAATATGTATAAAATGATAAAATCGAAAGTATGGGCATGGCACACCTCTCAATCAGAGATAAAGCCATTCTGGTGTTAAACAAAAGTAAAGCAATTCAACATTTTGTACAACAAGTTCAAACATTGTTCAAGGAGTTGTGGGAGGCAATATTGTCCTTAAGTGCTTCAAAAACTGAGGTAAAATCTTGAATTAAAATGTCCTCATCCTAAAGGCTTTTTAAAGTGATAAGTATTACTGGGGAGCATTTCATCAAGCATTTTGTCAGTGATTTTAACTGACAACTGTTATAAGCTACTGAAATACTTGCATCTGATTGGCTGATAGCAAATTTGTCAGTAAAAATCACTTACAAGACACTTGATGAAATGCTCCCCAGATGTCTTGCATCTTATAACTCTGACTAACTGGATCAACAAAATTGTAAGAAAGCCCTTTCATCATCCTTGCATTAATAAAAAGAAAATCAACATGGTAGTCTTACCTCACAGATTTTTTCAAGGGTTGTCATCCAGGAAACAGCCAAGTGACAATTCTGAAGCAGGACCCATGTACCTTCCTTCACACCTTTCTCTATCATACTCATAGCAATAGGACCTTGTCCCTGACCTAGAGACAGAGAGCTCAGCTTGCTACCTCCAAAGCCCTGTACGGATAGATCATTCATTTCTCCTTGAAAATGTACTATCAACACACCTTGCAAATTTCCACATCCTTAAATGGAGTTTCAAAACTTTCAAATAGGTCATAACCCGTTATCAATCTTTTCAATAAATCAAATATTTATCAACTGCTCAAAATATGTTGCTTTTATCATTCCATTTTGCATTGTTTAAGTACCTTCTGTTACATTGTCCTTCAAAATGATAGAAAATCATCCTGTAATTGTATGAAGGTTCCCTTCTGCATTATAAATTAACTGGATATTGTGTGATACATTGAGATAAAAAGTATGTCTTTATTGTTCATTACCTGATCATCGGCAAACTTGAGCAGAGCAGCAGTGGGGTCACTACCAGGTGATAGAATGAAGATGAGAGGAGCACAGCAATGACTGTCATTGAAGGCCTTGCCAAGGTCAAATGGTGGAGGTTCAATGAACTTTCTGCCAAGTTTCTGAGTCACAAAGTCCTGGACAGCAGGCACCATCTGGTAACAAAGATGGCAGGCAATGTTACAAATCATTTAAAGCCTGCAAACTCAGTGATGTCATTGCATTATACCAACAAAAAATGAAGCAAATAATAAAGAGCTTTCAAATGCTTTGAAGGTCTTTGAGCATATTTCCTTGAAACAGAACATACCATAAAATGCTAAATAATAAAAAATGGATAGATCTCAAATCAAGTATCATACAGCATTATTCTAAACTCATTCCTGTCAAATAGCACTATTACTTGGCGTACTCTTATGATTTATGGTGCTTTGGATGAATACATATGTATCTGATTTGCTGAAATTAATTATCCATCAACTTTATTGAGCATTACATTACAGAAACTTGACATTGAATGTTAGTCTGAAGAAGGTCATAGAGTAGACTGCATACCAAAAAACATGCACTACAATTCATTATGTTTCTTCATAATAAAGACTGAAATATAAATACTAAAAATGATTCCTCCAGTAACTGACAACAACCCTACATATGTGACATATGATTCTCTCACCTTATCTGGTCGCAGACACCTGATGATAATGAGCTTCTGGAAGAGACCTAGACTCTCCTCCCAGTCGCGTGGAAGCTTTTCATTTTGTGGTTCCTGTTGATAAATAAAACAATTATAAGCATGTATTTCTCATCTAGGAGAGGACAGCTTCATGTGTACAAGTAAGTTATACCAGCTGAGCTATCAAGCTACAGGAGTTTAAAAAGCAGCCTGATATCAATTAATCCTTCATGACACAGTAAAAAAAAAATTGAGGCCTAATGGAATGTTTATACTATGATTCCTTCAGGGAAACATTGCAGTATTGAGTGAAAGAAAATGATTACAACCAATAACCGTTTTGTTATCTCCTACATAAAAAGCCCAGTGAATTTTACATAAGAGTTAACCGACAGTTTCCAGTAGTTTGCAAGTCATTTTTCAATGACTGGCATTATTTTGTTACCATCAATTAAAATCCTTCTTCCCATAAAAGCCCCAATATATCTACATGACGAGGCTCAGCAACCTATCATTAGAGATGTATTGATTTGTTAACAATATTGTCAGCGAGATGGGATGTCTGTCCATAAAGATCTCTTATTGCCCAATAAAGTGTTAGTTTGAAAAATCCCTCGAGCTACCTCAGCCCAAAGACATCTTATACTTGTAGAATTCAAGTCTACTTACAGCACTGTCATAAATAAGCTTCCAGCCCTCCTTCTGAGCAGGGAACTTCTTTCGGATGCCACTGAAGTTAGGCATCTCATCGGCACGGCACACCTCATCCCAGGAGGTTGAAGGTAGCCACGAGGTTGGGTTAGAGTGAGGGTTGTCCAGACCTACACCACCAGTCAGTAGGAAACGCCATTCCTCTTCCTTTACCTCACCAGTGTGTTTGAGAAGGTTGGTGTTGAGGATGAATGAGAACAACAGCTGTACAGAAAGACAATTCATTGTAATATATATTGTTAATAATATGAAGACCTTAATAAGAATTGAAACCAATAAAATCCAAATAGGGTTATTTGAATCTGCATTGTATATACATGTAATCAGGGGGTATTTCTATTTTGCATTCCCTATTTTAGAATTTCAAGATTGGCTAAAACTTTGACACCAGTATTTTACATGTAGACTCTATTTGACTGCAACTTAGATCAAATTCTGCATATGTGCATTGTAGACTGCAATTTAAAGGGATACGCCACCAGGCGGCCGTGGGGAAAGTCAGGATTGCGCAAGCTCCATTCACTCGTACACAAAGTGTGTGCGTTGAATGCGTCCGTTAGACGGCTGGGATTATATTTCGGACTGCACAAAGCTGCCCGAATCTCGCACGAGAGCTCGAGCTCAGGCGGAGCGTGCATGTTGCGCTGCGACCAGTCTGTCCGAGTTAGAGCCCCGCGGGGCAACAGCATGATCAGGTAACGATCTTGCGGAATAAAAACGTCCACAATCTGTGGTTGAGTATCCCTTTAAGTGATAACAGATGTATCTGAAGAGGCCTTAAGTCTGTAGTCCTTTACCTTGTCTTTCTCAAAGAGAGAACGGCAGATGTTGCAGTAGAGTGAATAAGTGAAGTATTCCGTCAAGTTCTCAAGACGCTTTGCCAGATCGTCAGATTTCTCTGAGTTCTCAATGGCATTGATGAACAAGTTGACAAACCTGGGAGAATGAAAGGAAAGTGCAGAAACAGCCATATTATGAGTTTGTATATGAAACAGCTCCCTATCAGCATCTCAGCAAATTGAGTTTAATTCAATCATACTCTGCAATGATTGTAATGTGTTTTAGTTAAATAAACTGTTTAGGCTTATCTTACGCCTTAGCAAACGTCATGGAAATATAACAAAATTATATTTTTTGAACAGTTTCAATGATTAAACTTCTTCTGAAAATCCCCAGTCAAAGCTTATATATATAGGTGATTAAGGAAAAAGAATACACAAAAATACAAAATGTTAATATTGAATGAAGCTGGTTTTCTTTATTATTTTTATAGCTCATTATTTGGTCATGAAAATCCATGACATTTGCATGAGGATCAAAAACTCTGTTCATCCATTTTATATTGGTCCTACAAAATTCTTGTACAGGTAAAATGATAGAAATAAGGCATTTTTAATGCGCCTAATGCTACATTTCTAGGCGCTATGACTGAGCAAGTCTACCTAGCAAGTCTATAACTTGGGCCCTTGCTAATAATACCACTGGAATAGCTCATACTCACTTGCTTTCAACAGACCAAAGGAATCACTTACCAAGTAAGAGAGTACTGGTACATAGGTTCAATGTTAGCCAGGTCAGCAATGGTAAAGAAGAGGATACTAGAATGGGTAGCGATGGGCTTGTATCCAAGACGAGTCTTGTTGATCATCTTCTCCGTCTCCTCTGCAACCGCCTGTTTCTCTGAGATCTCATTGGCAAGGACTTTAGAGGAGGACAGCACCTTGATGGCAGTCTCGTCTTCCAGGATGTTGCCTTCAGATGATGAGAGAACTTCCAAAATCTTGTTCTCAATGTCATTCAGTTGCCTAGTGAAAAGATAATGGGTACAATTCAACTCTCAGTAGTAAATGGTGAAGCTATATGTTGGAAAATTTACATTTGTTGCCTCTAGATGTCTAGAAGATTTTTTTAGGGTGAAAAGGGTTGATGCTCATATAGTTTCTTTGCATTTATGCCAAGACCACTGAAATAATTTTTTTTAAATATATTTCCACTGCTACATACTAACTAAAATTTGCACTCTATGTATTAGATCTAAACGACCTTTCTTAAGGGTTATAAGGAATACATGGACAACCAATGAGAGTACATCTCTGATTTCCCTTTTTGTATCAATGGCTTACCTCTTATTGTCAGCACTCTGGATGATGAGGGCATTTCTTTCTTCCTCCAGCTCTGGACGTTCCTTAGCAACCACAATACCCAGCAGCTGGTCTTCCAGACCCTCAGGGGTGATCATGAAGTTCAGCAGGGTCACCTACAGAAGTTATTACCAGAAGGGAAAGAAATGTATAACAAAACATACCCACATAGCATATTTGAAAAATTTGAGTTGATCTGCTTTTGCTGGTTTTGTTGTACACTTCAAGGCAGTGCCACTGATTTGAAATATATCACATCATCCATAGCCAAAGGAATATGATTACAAAAAAAATAATCTCACAATCATAGCTTGATACGTATTTAGTAAAGATTTAGGAACAGTTAGGATAAACATTTTATAGAAACATAAGTAATATAAAAAAACATTAAATTATTTAGTTGGATGACCTATCAAAAAAATCAATACAATATAAAGTGGAAAGTCAATATCTAAAGTAGATGTGATCCCATATTTTGCAATAAAGATCAATTTTGTATTCATTAAAATATTTGTAATTTGCATGTCATATGTATTTACGAGTGCGCAATAATATACCCACACATTAAAATACTATTTTATTACATTTTTACATGGAAGTGAACGTAACTGAATTTTAATATCAATGTCCAAAAAAAAAAACATTCCTGAAAGTTTAAAGAAATGATAAGTAATGGAGGAACAATCAATCAATTTATTGTAAATATGATTTAATTCTATTCATAGTGCAATATGCATAACTCTAAAGACATTTCCATATTGTATTGTATTTCCATAGTAGAGTGAGGAAGCTAGGTCCATACCTTGACAGAGGTCTCAGGCAGGTAGTGTGGGTTTCTGAGCTTAGTAGTGATGTAGAAACGGAAGTCATGGGAGTATTCTATGGTACTGTCTCCCAGGCGGATACAGATGGCTCCTCCAGACTTGAAGGTCTGTTTCAGGAGCAAGGGTTCCAGGATTGGATCCAGCTCTTCAGCTACATTCTCAAGGAGAACCTGATGGAAAGGAAAATAAAGCAAAATATAACATCCTTTTCTCTTTTTTTAATGGATTAGATGACAATTTTCAACCTGTTGGATTTACTTCTTTCATATTTGTCTTTTGATACAAAAAGATACTCTGCATCAATGAAAACATGTACATATCTATTAAGATCACATTTTATATTTATTTTATACCCTTTAATTATCTTCATGTAGTTTTCTCCATTTTCTGCTACACTTATCTGTGTAGCTTTCTAAGCCACATACAAATCTTGGTCTGAAATTAAATTAAAATACTTGAGAACCTACTTGATATGTTAAACAGAAACTGAGGCATAAATGAATAATTGTTGGGTCCATATTGCATTCTCAACCCTCAAATACTCTTCATGAACAACCTGTCAATTTCTCCAAGGGCATCTAAATGATAAATTGGAGCAAATTTCCTGTTTCATTTACCAGTATTTTTTCTCATTCACTCACTTAATCCATTCAATCATTCATGTTCTGATATGAATGAAATTTAAAATATTGTTTGCATGTGTCAGGCATATGCATCAATGAAAAAATTAATAAAGCAAGAGTACCTACAGGCAAATATATTAATTTTTAGTGGTTCTTATTTAAGGATATAAAAGCCAATGTATTAAAGCATTAAGAAGAATTCTCCTAGTCTATCATAACCCTAATAACCCTTATTAACCTAAATTAAGGTTTCATCTGACCCCTACAACCCTCGCCCCCCCCCCCCCCCCCCCCCCCCCCATTTGATCTGGACATGACTACTTACAGGTGTTCCAAACTGGACACAGTTCTCCAGAGTCCTCACAAAGTCTCCATCAGTCAGCTTGATGACATGCAAGTTGTTAGCTTTCTCCATGTTCTTGACCCACTTATTGGCCTGACCCTGAGGGTCAATCATGAGTGGCCATCGACGGGCATTGCTGTATCAGGTGAGAAGAAGAAGTGAGCAAAACTTTTATACTGTTAATTGTATTGTAATTAGCATAACATATATCTTCAAAGACATGTTTCACTTCCCAACAAGTATTTCACAATTAACTGAGGAGTCGATCAGATTTCAGCTGTAGTAACAAGTACTCATCCCCTTTTCCATCCACATTAAACAAAAAATGGGGGGTAGGGTATGAAGGTTAAATAAATAATTTTTGCATTCCTTTGTAAAGATCTCATCAATAAAAAAAGTAGAAATAGTAAAGTTCTTTTCTTTCTTTCTTTATACCGTCTAAATAATCAAATGCTCATTAATGCTCAAATTCTGAATAACAATTTTTACACTGCTTACATTGTCCACTGAGATATCAGCGAAATTAGAACTACGAATATCAAAGATCAATTTATAGATATGAGTACTTCATGAAGAAAAAAAAATGCCAGAATTACTTCCATTTACTGAACTCTTCCAGAAAAATATTGATCTGAATGGCAAGGAGAGTCAATGTACTTTTACACAATGGAGCAGGCAAATTGCCCGATTCATCAAACAAATAAACTTCACCGCTTCATAGAAAAAGTGTCCCCGCATACATCAATAAATCAATCATTGCATTTCCTACGTTTAGTGAAATATACATGCTATCTAATTAATCATAGGAAGCAACATAATGCGCTGTGATGAAATTAGGTTAATCTCAATTTTACTCGATTCAATTAGTTAATGGATGTAGTACAAACAACACATCTCCTATGATCCTATATACACACTGTATATTATGACCATAGAACAATTGTTTTGATGGCAATACACGAGCAATTTCAATAACGAAATTACAAACTTATTGGAAATGAGCCATTTTGGAGGCTGAATAATCTCACTATTTGTTCTAAACAATGGCAATAATTGACATTGCAATTATGATAACTCATGGCGCTTAGACTTTATTACCCTGGTTATATCCGAGCCATGAGCCATGGTGAGATTCGAACCCCTTACCTTGTGATTTGCAGTCTGGTGACTTATCCACTAAACCACAACACCTCCACATATATCAATTCCTTTGTTATCTTACATTCATGGGAGAATAATTATACTATTTCTAAATGATCAATTGTGGCCTGATAAGAAATCCTTTTATAATAATTAAAAAATACATTTTCAAACAGTATAACAATGTATTTTATCTAATAAAACAACTGTAATAGATCATCTGTCAAGGGGTACCTAAAAGCTTAATGATAGAGATTACTATTTTTTTTTTTTACTAGAGTAAGATGTGTAGATTCTCTTCTTGTAATATTACTTCATGAAAAGGGTCATCTCTTACAAGAAAATATACGAAAAATGCATATAAAGAAGAACTTTTGAAAAGAAAGCCTACAGCTGCATCACCACTTATAGTTACAGAGCAATAAATCCCTTGATAATAGTGTTGTGGATATATGGTCGATTACATATCATGAAAAGAGAAAGTAAAGTATAGAGAATATACATACAATACAGCTAAATTGATATGAATGAATGAAATACAGCTGCCTCTAGGTTGGATGGTGATAATTCTGGTTACTCAAATCATTTTAAAACTTAAATGCAGCTGTCTTTATATGATTCTCTTCAGGGAGAAAATACAGATATCAATAAATAATTATTTGACCCTCTCTTGTGAAAGATGGAGCTGATAAAACTTAACTGACATTGACCTTTTAACCTCTCCTCTCTGTATAATACATGTAGATGAGATATACAAGCACTGTAGGCATATCATTATCACCCCGGGTTGGTTTTTTTTTTTTCATATCCCATGAAAGTCAAGTCTATGTTCAACAATAAACTCATCAAAAACTAAAACACATTCATGTCAATTAATCCTTGTACTGGAGATTGGTTGAAAAATAAATTTTGGTGCCCCAAAAAATGAAGTTGGTAGCTTCAAAACCATCACTTCTTCAAAGGTATGAAATTGAAAAACTCTGGTATCCAATGACATACATGTCTTTATTTGAAGAATATGCAATATATATAAAAGACATACACATCACACAAAGAGACATAGTTGTGTTCATTGTAGATACTATCCTCATATGTACGCTGCACACTATGCCAATTACTTTCAGATGGTATACATTGCTGCTCATTATATTGTGATATTATCTTTTATCCGCTAAAATATATCAGTTTTTAAAAAGTTTAAACCTTCTAATTAATTAATTTTGTTTTCTAAAGTCTACTAGAATTCAAAAGGTTCATTGGTCATAATATAAACATACTTAC
The DNA here is from genome assembly GCA_025617745.1 of Heliocidaris erythrogramma. Taxonomy (NCBI): domain Eukaryota; kingdom Metazoa; phylum Echinodermata; class Echinoidea; order Camarodonta; family Echinometridae; genus Heliocidaris; species Heliocidaris erythrogramma. The sequence continues at coordinate 4,630,889 of CM046856.1, forward strand.
ATGTACATGTACATGCCAGGAGAAAGGAAAATGAAATAAGTTAAAAACATTAGTTGAAGTGGGTCAGCCTAAAATACCTCTCATAACCTGATTCTGCTTTGGAACAAAAAAGGACAGTCTTGAATGATTAAAGGCAGCTAGTTTATCATGCAATCCACAGCAGATGGTTCACTTGAAAATGATATATTATCAACCAGAATAACACCAGGTGAAGTAGGCCCTTGAAGATTTTATGACAAATTATTACTGCTTCCCTTTCTTGACTAAAGTTCAACAATTTTGTCCTATTAAGAATATTAATACATCCATGGACATTCAATGGAGAATGCTATAATACATGTAAGCTGATAGACAAGGACCCACTCATTTCTATATTCATATATATAAATCAAAATTATCTGAAATTCTAAATGATAGTAGAAGAGTTGTATAAGTCAAAAGGATATATTTATGGAATCATCACTAGGGTGGGCGTTGACTACTACATGTAAGGCACCAAACTACCCTAGATGGATTTATTTTGAGTGTGGCATTTTTAGTATATCACAGCCACTTTTTTTAAGTACTCTGATAAGAAGGGCTTGATTAATGGATCTCTGAGGACAAGAAACACTATACAGCCGCGCAATGCGAAATGTATGCCCTGGCACTGGCAGCAATTCGAAGGAGGGACAAAGAACCTCCCCCCTCCCCTCCGTCAAACAAAGGGATGACGTAGAGTTCGCCAACACTAGGAGCAGCATCACCGAAACAATGTGTGTAGATTAGAGTATAATGCAAAATTCAAAAGAAATCTGTCAAGAAATGTGATCTCAGAGCGCACACAAGATATCCACTAAAATATGACCTTTGACCCTATGAAAGACGGAACACTGAAGGCAGCATCACCAAAAACTGTAGAGGTCTAGAGTAATCTATGATGGACCTCCATACAAAATCTGAAAGAAATCAGTCAACAAATGTGTCCTCCAGAATGCATGCAACCAAAATATGACATTTGACCCTATAAAAAGCGGAACATGGGGGCAGCATCAGCAAACACTAAAGATGTGTAGATCTCACAAAGACACCTCCATGTAAAATTTGAAAGAAATCCGTCAAGAAATATGGAAGTTAGAGCGCATAAAAGACATATGACCTTTGACCCTATAAAGGACGGAACAATGAGGGCAGCATCACCAAAAAGTAAAGATGTGTAGATTATACCAAGTTACATCTCCATACAAAATGAAAGAAATCCATTACGAAATGTGGCCTGCAGAGTGCACTCACGCCATCCTCCAAAGTATGACCTTTGACCCTATAAAAGGTGTGTAGATTTTACCAAGATACACTTCCATACAAAATTTGAACGAAATCTGTTAAGAAATGCAGAAAAGTGCAAGAAATGGACAAATGACCTTTCACCCTACAAAGGACGGAACAATGAGGGCAGCATCACCAAAAAGTAAAGATGTGTATATTATACCAAGTTACATCTCCATGGAAAATTTGAAAGCAATCCATCAAGAAATGTGGCCTACAGAGTGCATTCTCCAAAGTATGACCTTTGACCCTATAAAAGACAGGACACTGGTGGCAGCATCACCAAAACTGTAGGTTTTTAGATTACACCAAGAGACACCTTCATGCAAAATTTGAACAAAATCCGTCAAATCCAGAAGAGTGCAAGAAATGGACAAATGACCTTTGACCCTATAAAGGACGGAACAATGAGGGCAGCATCACCAAAAAGTAAAGAAATGTGGCCTGCAGAGTGCACTCACGCCATGCCCTGAAGTATGACCTTTGACCCTATAAAAGACGGGACACTGCGGGCAGCATCACCAAAATCTATAGGTTTCTAGATTTTACCAAGATACACCTCCATACAAAGTTTGAAAGAAATCTGTCGAGAAATGTGACCGCTACTGCGTACACAAGAATGTGACGTGGCGGCGGCGGCGGTGGAAAGTTGCTGAATCTATGATGATTAATACCCCCGCCCCGTGACAACAGCTTTTCTTGAATTTTGGTCGAAAACTGAGGAAGTAGTTCGATCCGCAAGCTTTTTCCCTGATTTACTGTCATAGATATGCCGTTTCCATGGCAACGCAGCTTCCGACACATCAAAAAAATATGTTGTACACATCTTCCCAGTAAGACCAATGTGTGTACCAAATTTCATGACTTTCGGTCAAAAACTGAGGAAGTAGTTCGATCCGCAAGGTGTTTCCTTGATTTTCTGCTATAAATAAGCCGTTACCATGGCAATGCAGATTCCGACTCATCCGAAAAATATGTCTTGCACATCTTCCCACCAAGACCAATGTGTGTACCAAATTTCATGACTTTCGGTCAAAAACTGAGGAAGTAGTTCGATCCGAAAGGTTTTTCCTTGATTTTCTGCCATATGTCGTTACCATGGCAACGCAGATTCCGACTCATCCGAAAAATATGTCTTGCACATCTTCCCACCAAGACCAATGTGTGTACCGAATTTCATGACTTTCGATCAAAAACTGAGGAAGTAGTTCGATCCGCAAGATTTGCAACGGACCGACCGACCGCCCACCCGCCCAACCGTCGACTGATTCCTATATACCCCCTTCAAACTTCGTTTGGCAGGGGTATAATAATATAAACTGATAATACATACAACTTTATAGAATAGGACAGAGTAAACAACTTAGAGAAAATTCTTAATGTATTGATAACCAAACTATAAAATAGTTCTGTCTAGAAAATTATATCTGATATTATCATCATCAAATCAAATCAAATACTAGTATCAGATATAAAATGCATGTAGTTGTTACAAACCTGATAATGATTCCATTCTCTACGGAGAAGCTGTCTGTGGGTAGACCAGCGATGTTCCAAGCCCTAATCTGAACTTGGTCTCCAAGAGTGTTACTGAGAGAGAACTCAGCTGATGTTGGAATGCCATTAGCAGTGACTTCACTGAACCAATCTTTGATTTGATCCTGTAAGCAGAGGAATAAAACAGGTCAAAAGTAACATATAAGCATTATTTTCTCAATAATTAAGGCCTCAAAAAGATATCACAAACAACTGCATATATGCTGCAAAATGACAAAAACAAGATGATTGCGACTGCGTCTCCAATATGCCCCCGCCTAAATTCAGTTGATGGCTCAAACTGTTCTTGAAATATTGTGATAACCAGCATTAAAAGCCTCTAATTACATGTTAATTGACCTCTTTGACACCATTCTGACCTTACACCTTATAACCCAAAAGTGTGATCACTTTATCTCCTCCTAGTCATGAATACAAAATAGTTGAAATATGGTGATAACAAAGGTAAGAAAACATTAATTTCACATACACCTGTATAATGATCTCTATGACCTGTCACCTTTGACCTACGTGAACAAAAATCTAATCAGTTCGTCTCATTATGGTGATACATACTAGTACCAAGTTTGAAAAGTACCTCAAATGGTTCTTGAGATATCGCGCTAAAAAGGCTAACACCTGCAATTTCAGAAATTGACCTGTGACCTTTGACCTTTGACCTACATACCCACATACCCAAAAATTAATCAAATCGTCTTCCTATGGTGATACATACTAGAAGTTTAAAATTCATACCTCAAATGGTTCTTGCGTTATCGCGAGAACGAGGCTAACACCTGAAATTTCAGAAATTGGCCTCTGTGACCTTAAATAAATAGAGTAATTCAAACAGGACTTAGGGGTTGACGAGTGGCCTTCCATAAAACAGCAGCCTGAGTTAGCCGGGCTTAACTTTATAGGCCACTTTCAAGAATACAGGCCAGAAAGTTTATCTTCTACAATTATCTTCTAACAAGTACAAGATTGGAAGTGTTACTCAAATGGTTTTCCATACGTCATAATAACAAGACCAAAAACAGTATTTTTAATTTGACCTTTGAGCCTTGACCTTATCACCGCCAAAACAGTCAGATTTTCTCCTTATGATGATACCTACTACTATCAAGTTTGAAGTTCATAATAACAGCTCTTGAGATATACAATAGCAAAACATTGTTTCAGGTGCGTGTTTTAATGGCATTTGACCTTTGACCTTATTACCTCCACATCTGACCATATATGCTAACTTTACACACCTCAAATGATTCTAGAAGTATTGCAATGAAAGAGATAGACATGATAGAAGTACAGATGAACGGACAGCCCCACAACACAATGCATGTGGTACCACATTCAGTGGCAGAAGTGTAAAATCTAAAATCGCAACAATTAGCATCTCACAAGAAAAAGAAGGAAAAAATTAGGATTTAAAAAATTAAGAAATATTTTGATAGAAATACAAGCATGGTGAAGGAAAAGAAGAATGGACAGCCTGGAATAGTACTGCAATGAAGAGGAAAGACTATTGAAGTATGAAAGCTAAAGAAGAGCACATTACATGTATACATACAAGACCTAAATAGATCTAAGAGGGGTACGATTTCGCGCAAGAGTAAAGCACTAAGGCATCTGTGTATATGACAAAGAAAATGAGCAACAGCGTGATGATTAAAAACGCCAACATGTCAGAAATGAGTCTGAACATAATTATGCGAGAAAGGACAAAACAAGCAATATTACAACAGAGTCTTTCTTCCAACAACAGTTTTTCATCAATATATAGCTGCTTTTTGAGATAACATCGTGCACTACTAAGCCGAGGTAAAATTAGTAATTGAAAAGTATGATAACCTCATGTCACGCTCTTGGGTAGAAAACTGGCGTGCATGAGAATCAATAGCAGACTGGAATCTTTGAACAAATCGATTCGCCCAAACTATAGGCCGATTTGACAATGCCAACAACTTTCGTGTACCATAATTTGATATGTTGAATGATTGGCATACTTTTTTGGATGCAACAGATGGATCATTCTCAACACTGACGCTATGGATTTACTGCCGAACTACCAGTTCCATTTGCCGTCGCATTTCACGTTTGGTTCTAAAATACGAGCTCTTTGAATGATTGTCCCTCTGAAGTGATAGCATTCTCTTTTCGCAAAAGTATAGATAAACGCAATAAACCGCACGTGATCACAGCGCTCTTGAATAGTAAAAGCAGTGTTTGGTATAATTTTTGTTTAGAGCACACGCACTTATTAGCGGAGAGCGACCAAAGTGTATTCGGGTTGGTTCAATCGCAGCATTCATACTCGTCAAAGCAGACACTTCATTGATGACGTCAAAATAAACTTTGTCTCCCAATTTTGCACTCTAAGAGGAGAACGGGCTTCAGGGATATCACCGGCGATATTACCTGGCGCCAAAAGCGACGCTACACTAGAAAGGCTTTGAGTCATCTTATACTATTTTACCATTGAGGAGGTAGTTAACACTTTTTAATCCGCCGTTAAAAGAGACACTTTTATGAAGCCATCTCTAGCCTGTTTTCGGTTTTCGTCGACACCTGCATGGACCGGACGAGAATAGCAGCGTTTCGCGGCATGCATGCCGTGTGCATTGGTCTTGAAACAATGTTATAAATGAGGGGGAAAATAACAAGCGCTTCGATTTCGTTTTGTTAATTCAACACGTATATTTTCTCCAGAACAAACAGCTATGACATCATGGTGCATCGATAGAGATGAAAACATTTGAAGACAAATTTCACCGAAGTGGAAAGCCCTCTGTACCTTCATAGTCAGGAACGTGGAACAGAATGGAACCGACTTTCATTAAACTTTATCGAACACGGAAACGAAGAGTGTCAATTTCGCGAGAGGTGACGCGGTACTAAACTAATATCTTCTCGTGTACAATATGAAGTCAAACATCAACTATATGAAAAATTAAACGGAACCAAACTTAATTTATCCAATGTGTTTTTCCTTTATGTCGAGTCACAAATAAAGCATATCAATTCACCAATGCGTGCGTCAAACGTTCGAAACTTCGTGACGAATATTTTATTGAAAATAAATTTGATTCTAAACTCGGAAGTTCCATCGTAACAATTCAAGCCAGGACCAAATGATAAAGATTGACCCTGGAATGATCAATACTATGGGTGGACACAACGATCAATTTTTCATTTATATTCTCTGAAAATGAAAGTGGAAGGGCAAGAGATCGAAATATCAATATCTCCACACGTCTTTTGTATTTAATTCAAACTTAGTGACGCGTATATAACTGAATTTCACAGCCCCCATTTCAGAAAGCAGCACATATACTCGCGGTGGTCACTACGAGAGGTTTGTTTGTCAAAACAACAAATTAAAAGAAATGTGTGAAGGTGAGCTAGCTCAAAATTAGATTGCTCTGGATGTATAGCGACATGATCATGTGAGTATCATGAATGCTTGGACTAGTAACGAAGCGTTTACAATACTCAAGTGCCACAAAATGATTAAATGGTCAATTTAATGATTAACAGCAAATTGTTTTCTGCAGACGAAATTCTAGTTCTTAGAGGAAGTATATTGCATTGACAGAGTAACTCCTGAATTGCTTACTCGTCAATCATTCTCGCAACATCAAACGATTACACGAGATACAGATGTTCAGCTCGACACATTATTATCGTCGATGAGGACAAAAACCCTTTCTGCATGACGCCAAAGCGACGATCGACTATAGAAACACTCTGATGTAAATAACGATTGGATAGCTTATGAACTGTGCTTTCTGAGAATGTTCTTATTTTCTCATTGTCCCTAAAAGCCAGAGGGAATGCCATCTTACGTTTTTGTTTTTGTTGTTGTTGCGAAGTGTGGTTTCCAGGTCGCTCTTTCATAGTAATGTTCCTTATTTATTGGACAAAAGAGGTATAATACCTGCTTCAAGTGACTCAACTGGGAAAAATTAAAGCGAGAAATGAAATCTCTAGCCTGAATTGGCAATTTTCGTTTTAAACTGGAGGCGAAAAAGAAATGGCAGGAATGGTAACCCGAAGCGTAACTACTGTATCAGGCGTTACAATCGATGTAAACACCACGTCTGGAAATGAAGACGAATTCGAGACCGGACTTGCGGAAGTCTTTGAGGCCATATTTCTTGTTTTTGTGTCGATTCTGGGGACATTTGGAAACATTTTGGTAATAGCAGCGGTGTTAAGCACACCTGCTCTCCGCACCCGTGGCAATATTTTTATCATCTTCCTTGCCATCACAGACCTTATAACGACAGCAATCTTGGCTCCATTCTTCATATTCACGTTATTGAACGGAGGTTGGCCCTACGCCGATATATACTGTGACATTCTTGGGTACGCGGCTCTGATATGTCTGTCGCTGTCCGTTATGTCTTTAGGTCTCATAGCGATTACAAGGTACATCGCCGTTACCCGCCCAAAACATGTGTTCCAGAGGCAATGTAACGCATGTGTGATTATGGTAGCCTTCAGTTTCTTGGGAACACTCAACTGCCTTATTGTCATCTTGCCCGAAGTGTTGGACTTTGGCGAAGTGGGATACAACTCTGACCTAGGACATTGCTCCATGCTTTGTTCTACAGATAAAGACTGGTGGTATTGCGCGACCTTGTTCCTAGCGGGAGTAATCACCACTATGACCATCACGCCTGCATATTATGCCCTCACCCTATGGGTAGTGCGAAAGAGTAGAATAACCGTTGCTGCTATCAACCGCAATAGCGAAAGGCATCAATCGGCCATCAAAGGTACTGCTCCTCCAGCTCCACCAGTGAATCGCGCTCCTACGCTTAGCCGAGAGGAAATAAGATTGACCAAAAAACTGATGCTCTTGTTCCTCATTTTCTTTGTCTGTTGGTGTCCATACTCCATCGTGATCCTAAGCGATAAGAATGGCATCATACCGACGCCCCTGCATCGCTTCACAAACCTTTTCGTATGGGTGAACTCTTGTCTCAATCCATATCTGTATGCTTGGATGATGCGCTCGTTCCGCAATGCATATAAGAGCGTGACCAAGTTTGACAAGTGGAGGAAATACGTACCTTGTAAGAAAGTACGCGAAGGGGTAGATTCAGGGTCATCTATTATCATGACACGTGGAGCGACTCTCTAGCTATACAATAATGAATTCTGCTGTAAAAAATGGGGGTGGGAATTCGTGTCAAAAGCACAATTATGTTCGTTCAAAGAAATTATTGAATGGTTCATTCAAGTATGATTCGATGTTTGATCTATTAAGGCTCAAGAATTGAAAGATAGAATAGGCCTCATACAGTCCTACGTGTTTCAAATGGTGACACCTATCACTGAGGTCGGTTTATTCAAAGTACATGTATAATTATGTTAACACTGATGACTGGATATGTGCATTATTAATTATATAGGCATACACTTTGAGACGTTCATGGAGTTATCGGCATACAGTAATCAAATGTATAACTTGCACTGAGAGGCTCTAGTTGAATTGCTTCGAAATATCCAGGGCCTTGTCTTATAAAGAGTTGCGATTGATTCAAATCAATCGTAACTTGATTCAAACCAATCGTAACTTGATATCAATCGCAGCTCCTATCTCTTTAGTACAGAGTTGCGATTGATATCAATTGCCATTTTTTTTTTAATCAATCGCAACCCTTTATAAGAACGGGTCCAGAATAACAAAAATTGACGTCAAAGTATCGGTATGGCGAAAAATATATGGAGTTCTGACGTCACGCGATATCCATTTTTTTTCTTCATGGTGAAAGTATTTTATGTCACGTGAGACATTCCTGGCCATTCCTTGCACTAGTATTTTATGATGTAGGATATAACAATATATGTGTATATAGATATAGATATATATATATATATATATAAATTGGTTTTCTTCATCATATATATATATATATATATATATATTGTGAGGAAATAACATATACAACAGCTCTGGCATTCGCTTGGATCCAGCTGAGGCACGCGGCTTGTCTTTGTTCAAACTCACCTGCCCCCGACAACGGAATTAATTAATAAGGTTGAAGATTTGTCAATCTGTCGGTCAATTGAATCTGGTGTCGCCGAAACCACTAACCCGTCTCCGTGGTCTAGTGGTTAAGGCATTGGCGTTCTAAGCCAACGACCCGGGTTCGATTCCCGGCGGAGACATTTTTTCAGCCTTTGCAAAAAAATTCAAAAAGGGAGGACAGCTCTGGGGAACTTTGATTTAAGTTACTCAACCATTATTCTCTCATTTCCTTTCGCATTGTATATATATATATATATATATAAGTGTGTGTGTGTGTTTCTTTGTGTTGTCTTTAATTCACAAAAAAAAGAAAGATGTTTTTTTTTTGGTACACGCGTAGGATCCATTGCAGTGAAATTGACTTGAAGAAAATGGATCATAACTAGGTCATTAGTATTTTGCATTTCCTTTGCGGATGGTCAGAAGGGCATGAAGGAATGAGTGAACGCCCCCATGGCTCTCCGCAAATCATTCTTGAATACTCTTTGACAAGCTATATCAAAACGTTTCAAAACAGACTGGGAAATGGGCCGAATGGATGCTATACCTCTTAGAACAATACTATAATACGTTGATATTATTCGTCTGTACATGCCTTACCGAGCCCCACTGTTTTGAGAATGGCGTATATAAAGATCCATTTGCGCCAGATTTGGCAAGGAAAACTTTTTTGGGGGCGGTAGATAACGAGTGCATGCTAGAGTAATACCCTGATCACACAAGAAAATATAGAATGTTCACGTTATTGTCGAAAAATGTGGCTCGGTAACGTAAAGCATGTTAGGATTAATAACAATGATGTATCATTTGAAAGCATATTATATCTACTTAATGGCAAACGAATAATTTTGTTTATAGAGCGCAAAGGTTGACTCGTTTTTCTTCTTTTTTCTGGGACGCACTGTATAATTCATAATTCTCATTAATCCAACGCGCTATAACAAGGTTGATATGTGGCGGTAATGAAATGCAGTTACATAAAGGTTTTATGTCTCATATTCATATTTCGTTTTAGGGAAGACAACAACAATGAAAGTGCCTATCAAATAGGCAATATTGCAAAATATCCATTGTGTGGAAAAAGTATTTTTTATTTGTGTATGTGCGTGTGTTTTCTTTTTAAGGACCCTGCAAAATAATATTTATACTCACAAAGTAACGCTTAATGCTCCATTACTCTTGATGGAATTGAATTGATGACAATGGCATTGACTCTCATGTAATGGTGAATGCCTTACATCGATCATGTAGACTGGAAAATATGCTGATAACCTTAATTATGGCTTAATAATATAAAGAGAGAAATGTCATCCCTTTATTGAAGCCTATCACTGGATATGCCAAGAGGATGAACACCTCCATTAAGGGGCTTATGAGTACTCCCACACCCTATGAATATTATGGATGAGCTAATTAAAACACTCAAAACCCAACCGCGGCATAATTTACGAAGGTGAGTAAAGGACAAAAAAATGACATGAAGAGCTTTTGTAAAAACAAGCTATTGTACATTATTTTGATTATGACATACTCTATGAAAGACTAAAATCTTACAATATTCTATCTACAATATATTCCGAGTACTACCCGGAGGGAAAGGACTTTGGGGGAAAACATGGAAAATAAATGATATTTTAGTGCACGACAGACGGATGAGTTAACCGCCAATTATGTCACAATCGACTCACCAAATAACTGTAGATTCGCATAAATTTGATGATCTCATCTTTTAAACATAAATAACGTGTTTATTTCTTGTCCAATTCTCTCAAACTTTCACCATCCTGTTTTTCTTATATTTCTGCTTCCAAACAAATCTTATTACCATGGTTGGATTACCGTTTAAGCAATTTTAAATATTTTTGACAAAGCATTCAGATTACAATCTCACTGTTAGCAGTGTTAATTCACAATACCCCGTATATAGATATTGCTTTTACACAATAAAGCATGAACCTTTGAATGTAGCAACTGTCGTCTGATAGAGCGTTTGTTTTTCTCGAAAATCACACATGTGAATCCATCGGATATAACTGTAACCATATCGACGTACAATGTTTATTGTTACCGTGACGTTTCCCTGATTAATCTTTAATAGCGTTCTTCAAATTGAGTGACTGCAATATCGCGTTATACCATAAACAGTGCGTTTTTTCAATAATAAATATCTAAATGGAAATGATAGAATAGCTGAATTGGATAGCTTTCTCCGAAACTTTAGAAACCTTCTTTTTTAACACATATCAGATTAACGGATTGTGCTTTTGTGCTTTGTAATATATGCACATTTATTACTCTAAAACTGTACACAGTTTTCACATTGGTTAGCCACGGAGGAAGAAGACTACACAACGTATTTCTTCTTGCCTTGAACATCTCAGCGCAGAAATTGAGCTTTGAAAATAAATAAGGGCACTCATAATTTATTCAGATTTTACAGCGATGCACTGTGACCTATTTTTGTAGTCACAGTCAAATCTAATTTGTGTTTCTGGACGTTCGATTGAATGAACAAAAAGTTAGATAACTCTGAAGCATTTCTATTGATATCTTCAAAATCGTTTCTCGCTCGGATATTAACTAAACAATAATGTATATGTCATAAGATTACCAACATCATGTTTACGTTTATCACTTGATTTACTTGAATGAAGAAAAACAAAAATGTTCCCTATACAAGCACTGTACAAATAACGCAACGATTGTTATATATATTACTTTGTTTGTTACGTCGTTTGTGCACAAATAAACTTAAGTATATAGAACAAACAAATATCATACTCCATGTTTAATAATTATTGATGACGGATGATGCAAATGTATAGGTGCTATAGCATTGACATTTTAATTCACTTGATGTAAACTAGTGGCTGATTCTACATCAGCCTAGATTGGTTGATGGATGATGTATAGATTATCAGGGTGTGTTTCATAAAGCTGTTCGTAAAGTTACGAATGACTTTACGAACGACTGGAACATGTTCTTGGGTGCTATACTAATCAGATTCTCAATCATTTAGCACAAGAACTGATCACCAGTCGTGTGTAAAGTCGTGCGTAACTTACGAACAGCTTTATGAAACACCCCCTGGTACATTATGAATGATAAGGATTATATAACGTGTATAACTGCATAATGTGCATGATTGACTGATTTTCGTTGATATTTTATATGTGTTCTTATACAGGCTGTTATTTTTTGAGTATGTTCAAACAAATCCCTATATCACTCACAGTAATAAGCCTACTCTGTGTTCGACTTGGAAAAATGCGACTGTTATATTCATATTTGTCATGTTTGTACTGACGGATGAATGTCTGTTGTAGACCGTAGCGTGAACTGCATCATTTATACGCCCCTCCCACCCCAGACCCATCCCAGTGCCGTCGCATTTCGTCCACTTAACAAGTACAGTACACCCCCTCCCCCCCCCCCCCCCCCCGGCAAAAAAAACATGACTGGACCTACGTAACGTGACTGATTCAAGTTTCTGACACTTCAAAGTTTGCATGTGCAAAGTTGGATCGTAACTGACATTTATGTCATTAGTGTGATAATATTGCTGGTAACCTGCGTATTGAAATGGAATTTTTTTTTTTTTTTTTTTTTGGGGGGGGGGGGGTGTCCAATGCATTCTGACTCGCACCCACACCACAAAAGAAAAAAATCATGGTCATGGGGAAGTACAAGAACAGTCAACACAATTTCGCCATTTTAGAAAAATCGCTCTGAAAACGAGAACACAAATAGGGAAACATTATATCTAGCTGGAAGTTATAAAGTGCGAATTTCTTTTTACATGGATCAGTTCACACGAAATTAAACGAAGGGCAACAAGCTGCAGTACAAAGTGAGAGGAAAATTAGTAAATTGATGTACAAATATCTCGGTAAACCAACAGTGAAGCTTTTAGAAATTTCCAGCGAATACTTTCAAATCAATGACAACCATATTTGTACACTTCCTCCTCTTTTCTAATTGACGACGTCAATGCATATTTTAGAGGTGTTGGAACACTTTATGTTCGTGATGAAACCACGGCATTCCTCATACAAAGATACAGATATCACTATCAATGATTGACTGTCCGATCTTCAAGTTAAAATGCTATCATAAAATACGCTGGTCGCGTGTTACTGTATACTTTTGGCGATGGACATGGTGGATGATTTTACATGTGAGCATTTAAATGTTATAATTATGTTCAAGGATATTTGCTTTCTGTAACTGCAAGTTAGCAGTTGGAGGTGTACATCGATTCTCAGGGGAAAACAAGACACTGAGGTGAAAAGGTGCGAGAGGAAGGGAGAAACAATGATAGAAACAAATGTGATGAGGAAAAGGAAGTAGTTTTTAAAATAAATTTTCGTAAATGCAGCAATAGAGGTAACCATGATTGTGTAGGGCGCGCGTTACAGCTTAATTAAGTTTAACTATTAAGACTGACCTATTCATTAAAGACAATTATTAATGCCTGTTCATTGCATATGAGATGTATTTTTTTATGACGTAGGACTTCCTCGGCTACTGGGGCGGTCTTTGATGCTCTAGGTGAGAATGACATCGTTCAAAAAAATGAATGTCAAATGAACAGTGTAAACATGGCCTAAAAGTTACTAGGGCATGCGGTAATTGCCCTCACAGATTTGATCAAAGTAAAGCCTGGTTCACACTAGGCGTCATTTCGATTGCGTCAGTACCTGCGCTAATCGAGGCAATTAACCCATACGCCAGGCAGTTTGCTTGTACGGCAGTTATTTAAAGGGAGTGGCAAGTCGTAATCCATGGGCCTGACCAGTTGGCCTGACTCGGGGAAATTCGGATACAATCAGGTCCAATCGTGCGCTACCGAAGGAATGTTATTGCCGAATTCCTCGCGTGATCGTTAACTTAAATGCCTACATACGTAACCGACCAATGAGATTCAAATACTGGAATAAAGAACGTGCGATCTTGTTTACTCAAATTTGGGTCAATGTGCGAACTTTTATTAGCTGCGCGCGATAAATTGAAGTCGCTTTGAACTTGATAAAGAGAAAGGAGCAGCCAACTGTAAAACCGCCCATAGATTGCGTCTTGTCGCTCCCTTTAAGGAAAAGTCCACCCTGGTATTAAGTTGATTTGAATTCTTAAAAATGAGACAAATAGATTAGTGAAAGTTTCGGTAGTATGCGATAAGAAATAAGAAAGTTATGAATTTTTGAAGTTGTAAATATCAACCAAACATAAATTGGCAACTCCGTGACGTATCTTGCGAGCTCCTCTCCCATTTGCTCAGTACAGAAAATTTCATATATTTCATTTTCTTAATTTTTGATGAAGGAATAAATTTGTTTCATACGGAATTTGCGTAAAACAATATAAGCAATTATTATATATGATTGAATATTTTTTTTAGAGAAAATGGAAATGAAGGAATAATATGTCATCCAAAAATTCATTAATTCATTCATTCACTCGGTTTATTGAAATAAAAAGAATATGCAGCCCAAGAGCTGAAACTGTTCAATTCACAAAGGTGAGACATATAGAATATATAAATAATCAACAAAAGATTAAACAAGTTAACTTGAAAATATACCAACATTCAATAACGGTGAAATTTCCGTCGGTCGAAGAACATCGATATACACAAATGATCGCTGTCCATTCTAAATTGTGTCAAGAGGTTCTAACAAAACATAATACATATACGTCAATATGGTAATTGATTCTACAACAATCTCCTGGAGGGCTAACCCGGACAACAAACCCCTCGGAGGCTTGGACTACCATCCCGAACAACCAACCACCTATGCATCTTCAAGCAGTTTAATGTCTACGCTACTCGACGACACCTTGACACGTTTCCCTTAAAGTAGAACTCTGATGATTTTAAATATTGGCTTAATACTTATTATTGCGTAGATGGCATAAATTAAACAAGGTTATCCAACATTTTGAAGTAATGATTATTATCAATTATAAAACGGTAAAATACAGCCCCCGATATAGCAGCTGAAGAGCTCCTCGAACGCTGCTGAGATATGTGACGACACACCATGGACCAGTCCTGTCTAAGCAGACGATGTCCCATAACATCTTACACATTTTTAAGAGCCTATTTTGTCAGCTCTTCACTTATTTCTCTTCCTTCACTAGCGTCAGTCTTAATGTTAGTCCGTTGCCTCACTCTTAACTTCGTGTATGGTATTATTTTGATGAAAAATGCAGCGTTAAAAAAATAAAGGAATCAGTCACTTGTAAACAAAATAAGACGCCATTGTATTTTCAGCTGCTTGCACCGGGCATGTTCGGCGTTTCAAGAGGGAACGAATACCATCCTGCTATTATTCGGAGGGCTTTTCAATTTGAAAGTGGGGTTTATTTCATTGATCATTGACCATTCTCCTGTGTATTTACAATCAAACGGTTTTAGCTATCAGAATCCGTTTCACTTTCCCTTTATAATGGTGTGGAATAAGGTCATGTTTAAATACATCAAACTCTTTATAATTTGATAAATAATTGCATTGCAATTACGTTCATTCATTATAGGACGTCGTCTGCTTAAGCAGGATCGATCCCGTGTGTGACGACATCAAAACATCGCTATATTTCTGGCGAATCCTCGGATATTCCAGATGCTGAGAAGAGCTTTTATTTGTGTTGTTTTTATAATCATCAGATACGCAGTTGACATAAAACTTTAATACGATTGCCATCTGTAAGCTTCCCAGTTTCTAGTGATACATTAATTGCCATATTTGTGATTTTCTTTGAATATCTACTTTAAGTTATTTGGTCGGGGGCGGGGGGATTGGCCTGTGGTACTTGTTCTTTTTTTTTTTTTTTTTTTTTTTGGGGGGGGGGGGGTAATACTCCGGGGGAATTGGTAGTGATCCTGATCATTCCTGATCCTATACTTCTTACTTCCAAGATTCAAACTACACGTATGTAAGATTCACCAACATTTAAACAAGGGTTGTATCTTCATTGAGGCGTACAAGTAGCAGAAATGCCTCTATATATACTGACCCACAATAAAAAGTACCCACGACTTTATAATGGTATATCATATTTATATTGACAGACACAGAATGACAATGAACCGGGGTGGAAAGATTGACCTTTTATTGAAACATTTCGGAAGACAATGCTGCCTCTTGTCAGCGCGCATTATACAGCGCAGAACACAACAAGTTGAAAAATGAAAGTCACAGAACACCCCTGGTGTTTGTGGATGGCAACATCACTGCATAGCGCTATGTGGACGATATCCTGAAACCATACCTGGTGCCATTCCTGCAGAACAACCGAGGACTGCGCATCTTTCAGCATGATAATGCCCGACCTCATGCTGCACGGCTAACCACTGCATTCATGAGGAGTGCACATTAACACCATGGAGTGGCCGGCGATGTCCCCTGACCTCAATCCCGTTCAGCATCTGTGGGATGAGCTTGGGAGGCGCATTGCTGGCAGGGTCAGGACTCGTGCACAACTGATCCAGACTGTGCAAGATGAATGGAACAGGATTCCACAAGATTTCATTCAAAGACTGGTGCGCAGTATGCGTCGCAGATGCAATGCCTGTCTGCAAACAAATGGTGGCCACACACGCTATTGATCTGTGACTTTCATTTTTCAACTTGTTGTGTTCTGCGCTGTAATGCGCGCTGACAAGAGACAGCATTGTCTTCCGAAATTAGTGAAATGTTTCAATAAAAGGTCAATCATTCCACCCTGGTTCATTGTCATTCTGTGTCTGTCAATATAAATATGATATACCATTATAAAGTCGTGGGTACTTTTTATTGTGGGTCGGTATACATTTCATTTAATACAGCAGTGAGCTCAGTGCATGGTTAGAAATATAGGACCTGAATATTAAACTGGTTAATTATAATAATAATAATTGTTTTATATAGCGCAAATTGATACAGCCTCTAAGCGCTTTAGAGAGAAAAAATTAATCTGAAAGGAAAACCTTAAAGAATGATATTAAGTAATGATAATCCAACGTCAGCAGAGGAAGAAGTTAAAAGCTATTTAGAACAAGACTTGAAAAGATGGGTCTTCAACATTGTTTTAAAATTATTCACAGAACTAGCATTCCGAATATCAATGGGAAGATTATTCCAAAGAAAAGTAGCAGCACAACTGAAAGAACGTTGACCATATTGCTTGTAAAAAGTAGTTTTAGGACGAGATAAGAGAGATTGAGAAGCAGAACGTAAAGTGCGGATAGGAGTGTATCGAGGGACAAGTTCTGAAAGATATGAAGGGGAAAATCCATGATAAGTCTTAAATGTAAGAAGAAGAATTGTGTAGGTGATGCGAGAAGAGATAGGAAGCCAGTGGACTTCTCGAAGAATAGTGGTTAACCAGGGAGGTGGAAAAGAGGTTGAAGAGAGACTCTATTTTACCTCCCTTGTTTAACCGTGTTGAAGAACTGTGTCCTAAAACTTTCCTAGTCTCTTTGGATAGTAAATAAATCCATATCGATCGCCGCCGACTGGATATATACAAGTAAAACCCGTGCTTTTGATCACTGTCAGATTTGCACGAACGCAACAGAATTATCGATTGGTCAACAAACCTTATCTACACAAAGAGCACCTTCACAATTTCTGATTTATTGCCAGAACGTGTATATATAATTTGCTAAATTTAACAGGGTTATTGAACAATTAATAGAGAAAATCATTATGGAAACAATAATTTTCTCAGGTAATAATCACAGAAGTCGGGACGAATAAATTTAACTATATGACATCATGCACCATATTCATGAAAAGAATGAGTCTTTTCACCTCTGCGAACGTCGATGGAAACCCGTATCTACGATGATAGGAACCCAAAAAAGACTACTTTACAACATGTTAAACATTGTTATATAAAGAACCATAATAATAAAAAATTAAGTTTATTATTTTTATTCTACCTACGCAGTTATACATAACAAGTAGTGAGCAGTACTGAATGTGTTTCCAGTTTCTGCAAGACCCAGAAACATATGCCTGACAATCCACCGTGTCATTTAGGTACGAATGTAGATCCGATCTAGATGGAACGTCTTTAAAAAAAAACACACACAAAAACACGCTAATTTTCAACCAGGAGTAAAGACATAAAACTAAATAGCCGAGAGGCGGTTATTTGTCAGTCGCTTTGCGCAATGGCATATACTTACAGGGGCAATTTCGACCCCGACCCCCCCCCCCCCTCATCGCATGATTAAAATATGAAATAAGTCCTGTTCCCCGCCCAAACCTTCAGTGCCCTTCAATGGATGGAACCATGCGATATACAGCAGCGTCGATCCATGTTTAGGACGCGGGAAAGGGGGTGGGGTGACATATAGTTCGAAAACAAGATCTGCTTAGGATGTTCAGTAATTTTCATCCAGCCGCGTCGCTAGAGAGGGGGGCCACACGCCCCCCCCCCCCCCGAGGATTTTTAAAGTTTCGATATTCGGGCAACCAATTATTTGGGCAGAAGGCGTAAGCCCCCCCCCCCCCCCTGTTGCGAAAACAGGCCCGATTTTCTTTTATTATATATAAAAAGTCGGCAAATTTTGATGTCACACCCCCATTCAAAATGTTCTAGCAACGCCCCTGAGTTCATCCTATTATTGGGGGTGGCAGCTCCCCCAGTGCTCCAAGGATTGGCAAACCTGTATATTGTCATTCGGGGAATGTCTTTCAATTAACACATAGGATACTCTATAGATTAAAAGATACCATTAGTTAAACACATTTTGTTATCTGACCGTGATATTACATGTACACCTACTTGTCCAACATCATGCTGCACTCAAATCCTCAGTGTAGACATTGGCCTCCGCCTGATTAAAAGTAATTTGTGTTCCCAATAATCTTATTGGGCTAATGAGTTGATGTTAAAATTACCTACAGCCTTATATATTTTTTTTAATTCGAACGACAGATAGTGAGAAATCACGGTTTGGCACCATAAACTTGAGACATTTATGACTGAAGGCCATGAGGGCTCATAATTTATGTTGCTCATATAGTTCCGGATTTGGAGAGGACACGAGAACCTAGAAAGATATATGACAGATCCTTACGAATGTATAAAACAAGGTTAGAAATAATTACACGCGTGAAATGTTATCAATATCGTGCCGTCGCCACGAAGCAGATGATCAAAGATCACACTCGCGCTGTAATTGCTAAAAAGCATTATTATTAAACAAGAAGAAGTAGCCAGCGTGCACGTTATAATGAAAATCAAGATGTGAGAGAAGGAGTTGTACCGGGAGGGATCCTGAAACCGTGAAACGAAGACGCATTGAAGACAGTTGATCTCGTGTGGATTGGATAGGCCTTGAAAAATCCCGTGATTGTATGCTGATGTACTGGTGAAGAAAAAAATACTTATATCAAACCTATATTTCGAAGGAAGGTGTCAGGAATCATGCATGGATTTAGGGAACAGAACGTGATAGCACTAGCAGTAACGTTTGGGCCGACATAATGTTTGCTATCAGACACACCTCGCACCCTCCCTGGAATATTTGCGCCATTGTAGACAACATTCTCTGATCTTCTTATGCTTTTAATTCGTACACAGTTTTCCATACAGTTTTTACCGTCGTAAGTATACTGGTGCAGTGATGGGCCCAACTACGATACAAAATGAATACAACGAGCCGGGTGATCCTTATGAGAACAGGTACTCGATGGCGGCTTTAGAGATCGTGGAAACCATCTTTCTTGGACTAGTCTGTGTTATCGGTACAACTGGAAATCTTCTAGTACTAGCAGCTGTAATTACTACCCGATCCCTTCAGGTCCGACAAAATGTCTTCATTGCTGTTCTAGCTATCACAGACCTTGTCACCGCGGCAATCTTAACGCCGTTTTTCATGCTCTGTCTTGTTCGCGGCGGTTGGCCCTTCGAAGAGACCACTTGCGTCTTCTTGGGATATGTGACGATCCTGTGTCTGACCACGTCAGGTTTGACCGTTAACTGCATTGCAGTCTGCCGCTACGTAACAGTTGCTTACACCAACCCGGTCCGTCGAAAGCTCATACATGGCAGGGTAGTAATAGCAGCTTCGGCATCACTGATCGTAATAGTTGTTGGAGCCGTGCTCTTCCCGGTCTTAGGCTTTGGTGATGTAGGGTTCAATGAAAAGCTTGGACACTGTTCATTGAAATATAACAATCAGAGTGAATGGTATTACAGTGCCTCGTTGTTCCTGATAGGTCTCATCTGCATACTCACCGTAGTTCCTATTAGCTACAGCCTAATCTTCTGGATTGTGCGAAAGAGCAGGATATCAATAGAGAACATGACGCTGGCAAGTCGAACCGAACCGAGCAGTGACATATCAACGAAGTCGAAAGAGAAGCTACAATCTCCAAAGATCATCCATCCGCGAAGGAAC
The DNA here is from genome assembly GCA_025617745.1 of Heliocidaris erythrogramma. Lineage (NCBI taxonomy): Eukaryota > Metazoa > Echinodermata > Echinoidea > Camarodonta > Echinometridae > Heliocidaris > Heliocidaris erythrogramma. Next base: position 4,651,169 of record CM046856.1, read on the forward strand.
ATGAGTCGCGATGAAATAAGACTTTCTCGGAAACTTCTGTTGCTTTTCGGAGTCTTTTTACTCTGTTGGATACCCTATACCTCGGTCGTCCTTGCTGACAAGGACCTTACTGTACCGGAAGAAGCACATCGCGCAACAAACTTTTTGCTTTGGATGAACGCTTGTTTAAACCCATTCCTCTATGCTTGGATGATACAAAACTACCGACAAGCATATAAGAGACTTATCAAAGATTTGTTTTGTAAGAAAAATTATTGTTGTCTTTAATAGGATACCATGACTGCAAAAGACCCTCGTTTTCTATAAGATTTATTTTCTTTAATTAAAATACTTTTCTATTCAACAACGAATTCAAAAATAGAAAATATTGAAAGGAGAGTATGAACTGCGTTAAAACAATCTGGAAATATATATTTAGCCCATTTAAACCTCCATAATCCTTTAAAGGTATCACTTGACTCAACTGAGTAATATTTCGTCTCATTACAATTTTATGTAATTTTCATGAATATGTCGGAATATGTTATGGCATAAAATGAAATGTTGTAAAAGAGTGCTAAACTAGAATAGTTTTAAATCATTAATGTATCAACATCTTTTAAACTGTTTTTTTTTTAATGTGTGTGGGAAGGGGGCTCTAGAATATGCTTCAATAATTAGCCTAGCGTTGCCAAACATGTAATGGATTATGCGAGTTCAGTAAACAAGTACTCTATAATCCTCACCTACCTCATACACAACGTGTTGCCTTGAAACACTCCTCTAACAGCCATGGAAACAAGTCATAAATCAGTCACTGCGACCGAATTGCATGCAAGTCATGTTTACATGTACATATGTCTGGGATTTCATTACAATCCCAATTTATGCTTATGGCGAAAATAATAAGCAACAGATGAATGGCACAACTCCGCCATGAAAGTTAAACGCAATTTCAGATTAATCTATGGCTAAAAGAATCAATCGTTATAATTTCTATTTTAGTAAGACCTATATACATCAATTATTTAATGCAATTGTTTTTACAAAAATATGGAACTTAATACTTATAACAATTAAATATACGGGTCACTATCTCATCGTTTTCCTTTACTTATATTCTTCTTTTTTATTGTAGAACAAAAACGCTTGAGTTTTCACGTAGTGAACGGAAAGTGTAATCCTTTAAATCAGTCAGAACACATTGAAAGAAAACGCTTACATGCTGATACAATATTTGAGTGCGACAAGCCTGAAGCCCCTAAAATCTAACTTCGAGACGAACATGCATTTCTAAGAAATAAAGAAAGTTGACCAAATTGCAATGTTTGTTGTCTATGAATGTATTATCAATCTCACCATATTCTTAGGACCACATTGGAAATAAACCAATAATGTGCTTTATAGGTTATCCTGTCAAGTAATATATTTCCTTTCCCTGTTATATATTTCCTATATGGAATAAAATTTGATTTTACGAAATAGTCGGGATAAATCTGCAGAAACATGTGCATGTATATACTGATAAATCTGTAGAAAGGGCAATGAAATACTCAAACAGAATAAGAATCTATTCGCAAACTCAATTATGAAAACTGTAAAGGTGTGGATGAACGACAAACAGAAGAGCGACTGCCGCTAGGCAATGTTCTCATGTACTTCGGCTAATAGTTGTTTTGCTTTAATGTATCCCAGTAACATCGGCACATTATTCTTTTTTTTTTAAAGGAGAATTAACCCCTGAGTACAAATTTACTTATATTGAAAGGTGTAGTATATTCCTACTTATTGGCCTAAATCATTTTCCAATAAGATATCAGAAAAGGGTATAATAAAGATATTCCAACACCCGGTATCGTCTACTACTCATTTACATGGGGGCTGCCATTTTCTTGCTGATTTGGATTTGTACATGAACCATTGAGAAATGTTCCGGTCAGGAAGATATTTTGAATCCAAGACCTAAATTGATTTTCTTCATTACCTAAAATCCCATATGTGACGAAAAATATAAAGTGGGTGTTTACATGATTTATAAAAATTAAATCTTTATAATGATACTTTTAAATTGTCTGGTTTTGCTTAACAAAAATCTATTTTCTTGGGTTTGCCAAACAGAGCAGAGCATAATATATGCAGCATGCATTCTGACTTTTCAAGTCCCATTATCCGAAAGCAGGTGAATGCATAGTTTGCCGCTATAGATGCTCAGGGAAGAAGCATCCATAAAATTTGAATTAATTTGCTCCGTCCATTGCGTCACAGTATCTAGAAAATAGATTTATATTAAGCGAATATCGATTTTCAACAGAAATATATAAGGAAATCTTCAGTTTAAAAATAAATTGACATATCTATTCTATATTTTAAATCTCAAATGGGTTTTTAATTTTGAAAAAGGCAATTGGGCATTTGGATTAAGAAAATCTTCTTGTACACATAAAAAAAATGGCAGCCCCCATGTATTGCTAGCAGACGATACATATTGCTAGCAGATGATAAATTTTGCTCAGAAAATCTTGATTCGTATCGATCTCGTATATTTTGACGCGAAGCCATATAGTCTAACAAGTAGGAATAAATAACACCTTTGAACACTATCGTCTTTATTGTTTGAGGTTAATTCTCCTTTAAACACTCAGTTTTTACTTTCGAATGTCTGCAAGGGTGGCTAGGTCTAGGTGTACAAAATTATTAGGACTGACATCGCACCAGTTCCGAGAGTATGGAAAAACAACGAGTTCGAAAAGCAACAACTCATCATTGATCATTATGTAGAGGAGGCATAGTTATCAATACTGTGACATCGCTGAGAGGCTTAATGATTAAAGGTCACTGTCGGGCTCTATTTGCTAGATAGCGTAATTAAACAGACAGGAGTTGTTTTTCGAAATGTTAAGACAGTCAGCTTGTAAAGGGTACAGCTAGTAGGTATTTAATACGTGATGGTATACCCTAGAACGAAGACGTAATGACGAAATTTCCTCCTCACGTATTTTGAAATAAACTTGAAGAGACTCCCGCTTCGTGTGACTTACAAGTACTTGAAGTGTCAGTTAAGTGATAACAGAGCCTTACAACAATACAAAATGAATATAACAGATGATCCGAACAGACGGTATTCCATGAGAACAGCAGAAATCATAGAAACCATCTTTCTTGGACTAGTCTGTGTTATCGGTACAACTGGAAATCTTCTAGTACTAGCAGCTGTAACTACTACCCGATCCCTTCAGGTCCGACAGAATGTCTTCATTGCTGTTCTAGCTATCACAGACCTTGTCACCACGGCATTCTTAACGCCGTTTTTCATGCTCTGCCTTGTTCGCGGCGGTTGGCCCTTCGAAGAGACCACTTGCGTCTTCACGGGATATGTGACGATCCTGTGTCTGACCACGTCAGGTTTGACCGTTAACTGCATTGCAGTCTGCCGCTACGTAACAGTTGCTTACACCAACCCGGTCCGTCGAAAGCTCATACATGGCAGGGTAGTAATAGCAGCTTCGGCATCACTGATCGTAATAGTTGTTGGAGCCGTGCTCTTCCCGGTCTTAGGCTTTGGTGATGTAGGGTTCAATGAAAAGCTTGGACATTGTTCACTGAAATATAACAATCAGTATGAATGGTATTACAGTGCCTCGTTGTTCCTGATAGGTCTCATCTTCACACTCACCGTAGTTCCTATTAGCTACAGCCTAATCTTCAGGACTGTGCGAAAGAGCAGGATATCAATTGAGAACATGACGCTGGCAAGTCGAACCGAACCGAGCAGCGACATATCGACGAAGTCGAAAGAGAAGCTACAATCTCCAAAGATCATCCATCCGCGAAGGAACATGAGTCGCGATGAAATAAGACTCTCTAGGAAACTTCTGTTGCTTTTCGGAGTGTTTTTACTCTGTTGGATACCCTATACCTTGGTCATCCTTGCTGACAAGGACCGTACTGTACCGGAAGAAGCACATCGCGCAACAAACTTTTTGCTTTGGATGAACACTTGTTTAAACCCATTCCTCTATGCTTGGATGATACAAAACTATCGACAAGCATATAAGAGACTTATCAAAGATTTGTTTTGTAAGAAAAATTATCGTTGTCTTTAATAGGATACCATTACTGCAAAAGACCCTCGTTTTCTATAAGATTTCTTTTATAAGATTTATTTCTGTCGGGAACAAAAATTTTGAAAGGGAAGTAAACTGCGTTGAAAGAAGCACATTCAAACATTCATAATCACTTGACTCAACCGAGTAATATTTTGTCTCATTACAATTTTATGTAATTTTCATGAATATGTCGGAGTTTGTTATGGCGTAAAATGAAATGTTGTAAAAGAGTGCTAAACTAGAATAGTTTTAAATCATTAATGCATCAACATCATTTAAACTGTTTTTTTTAATGTGTGTGGGAAGGGGGGCTCTAAAATATGCTTCAATAATTAGCCTAGCGTTGCCAAACATGTCATGGATTACGCAAGTTCAGTAAACGTGTAATCTATAATCTTCACCTACCTCGCCAACGTGTTGCCTTGAAACACTCCTCTAACAGCCATGGAAACAAGTAATAAATCATTCAAGGGGACCGAATTGCATGTAAGTCATGTTTACATGTACATATGTCTGGGATTTCATTACAATCCCAATAAGCTTATGTCAAAAATAATAAGCAAAAGATGAATGGCATAACGTAAAGTAAAGCGCAATTTCAGATTAAGCTATGGCTAAAAGAATCAATCGTTATAATTCATATTTTAGTATAAGACCTATATATGCCTCCATTATTTATTTAATGCAATTGATTTTTACAAAATATGGAACTTAATCCTTATAATAATTAAATATACCGGTTACTATCTCATCGTTTTTCTTTACTTATTTTCTCCTTTTTTTTTATTGTACATATGTAGAACAAAAAAACGCTTGAGTTTTCACGTTGAGAACTTTAATGATTTTAAATATTGGCTTAATACTTATTATTGCATAGATGGCATAAATTAAACAAGGTTATCAAAATTCAACGCTTGGAAACATTTGAAGTAATGATTATTATCAATTATAAAACGGTAAAATACAGCCCCCGATATAGCACCTGAAGGGCTCCTCGAACGCTGCTGAGATGTGTGAAGTCACACCAGGGACCAGTCCTGTCTCAGCAGACGATGTCCCATAACATCTTACACATTTTTCAGTGCCTGTTTTGTCATCTCCTCTTCACTTATTTCTCTTACTTGACTAGCGTCAGTCTTAATGTTAGTCTGTTGCCTCACTCTTAACTTCGTGTATGGTATTATTTTGATGAAAAATGTAGCGTTAGAAAAATTAAGGAATCAGTCACTTGTAAACAAAATAAGACGCCATTGTATTTTCAGCTGCTTGCACCGGGGCATGTTCGGCGTTTCAAGAGGGAACGAATACCATCCGTGCTATTATTCGGAGGGCTTTTCAATTTGAAAGTGGGGTTTATTTCATTGATCATTGACCCTTATCCTGTGTATTTACAATCAAACGGTTTTAGTTACCAGAATCAGTTTCACTTTCCCTTTTAGAATGGTGTGAAATAAGGTCATGTTTAAATATACCAAATATAATATAGCAGCTTCGGCATCACTGATCGTTATAGCTGTTGGAGCTGTGCTCTTACCGGTCATTGGCTTTGGTGATGCGGGATTTGGTGATGCGGGATTTGGTGAAGCAAGCTTGGACATTGTTCATTGAAATATAACAATCAGTACAGTGATGATCCTGCTGGGACTAATCTCTACGTTCACCAACAGCCTTAACTTTTGCATCTTGCGCAAGAGCAGGATGTCCATTGAGAGTATGACACTAGGAAGTCGAACCAAACGGAGCACTGGTGTAGACAGATCTTCAAGAAAGCCAAACGACAGGCCTAGTAAGTGCTCAAAGACCAATCATCCAAGAAGGAACATGAGTCGAGATGAACTGAGGCTTTCTAAGAAACTTCTGCTGCTTTTCGGAGTTTTCATTTTATGCTGGGTTCCCTACACTGCTGTTATCCTAACGGACATGAATTCTCCCGTACCACAACAAGCACATCGTGTGACAAACTTCCTCATCTGGATAAACCCATGTTTAACCCCATTCATCTATGCCTTGATGATACAAGCATATAATCAGGCATACAGAAGGCCCATGAGTGCTTTATTCTGTCGAAATAGTGTCTTTTCTGTGACTACGATACGAAGAATTCAAAGTTACTCTATTTATCTCCATTTTTTAAAAAGGTAACTTAACAAATTTGCAATACTTCTATTGCATACGTATTGCCTTTAGTATTCTAACCAGTGATATACATGTACAGCAACAACGCAAAAAGAGAGATAGGATTTTTAAAAAAATAACGTTACAAATGTTTTTCTCTTACATTTTTTTTCCATGAGTAAACTGTACAATATTCAATCGATAATTACACTCGTAACTCTATGTTAGTAGATGAAAACATTATGGTTGGCTATTGTCACTTTATTACCCTCCAAAAAATCGAGTGATCACTGAGGTCACTCCCCGCTTGAGTGAATTAGAGTGAAAATAAAGCGAGAATTCATTTTTCGTTTTAGGGAGTATCAAATTTCAATCGATATTCACTAAAAAAAAAGAAGAAGAAGAAATTCAATGCGTGCAGGTATTACAACTGTGTGATAACTATCCTTTTTTCGACGACCAGGGGAGCGTTGCATCAAGTGTTTTGTCAGTGATTTTTACCGACAAATTTGCTCTCAGCCAATCAGATGTAAGGATTTCAGTACATTAGAACAGTAATATTGTCGGTAAAAAATCACTGACAAAACACTTGAGGAAACGCTTCCCAGATCAAAACTGATAATCGTATCGCCGCTGAAAGGAGTAAGAACAGAGTACCGTACTGTAGGCACTGCCGTCAAACTGGTTTGATCTAGGCAAAAAATGTCAAATTCAAAAGTTAAGTTGTTTCGTTGCACTTTTATGAATGATCTTTTAAAAAATAAAAATAAAGGGAAATCTATCGCTTCAGTTTCGTTTTGTCTGGGCACAGGTACATGACAAAACGAGAGCGAAATGCTACCGACAATTCAAATCACATCAAGGAATGCGCTAACAAAGTCAAGTTTGGAAAGAACCATTTTAAAGTTTGGAAAACATGTTCGATAAACGTAAATCAGTTAGCACGAGTTTACAAACAGATCGTATTACGCGAGCAAACATGTACGCTACAATTATCACCTAACTAACATCAAACAGCACAATCTATATACACTCCCTGTAGTCATAGAAACCATTAAGTCAGCCAATTCAACAAGATGGATATTGCGTTCCTTTTCATCGCGTTTGATCGACACAAATATTACGATATCTCCATCGCAAAGCTTCATCCGTGACTATGGTATTTGTTTGTGTCACTAATGGATGGCAGTGTAGATTTACAAGATATTGGCCCTGATTAATAAATGTATTTTTTGCAATGAGAGCTCATAATAAATACGTGGCACGTACATGTATGACATTTATTGTAATTCATGTACATGAAATAATGTACAGAATAGAAAAAGCAAATTTCCCATAAATGCATGCATTTAAAAAAGGGGGGGGGGAGGAAACAGTTGATAAATATTCGATGAATTACATCAATACTTTTATACTGTTGTTTTCGTTGGAAATACGGAAATTGATTAAGCGTGCATCGGGAAAATGAAAATTAGAATATGACTATACAGTAGTTGACTTATAATTGTGAAAGGATAATATGTAAAACTAGAACCATATCATAAAATATGATCTTTGAGGATTGTCTATACATTTGTCATAGACTTTCATAAATATTTATGGATTTCGTTTGATATATATATATACGATCTGTGAACTTTAAGCGTATCATAGCTTATTTTAATCTCTTCATTGAGTTGAACGTGTCGATAATTTATAACATTTCATGACGAAATTAAATGTTAGCCGGTAACCAATGGCTGATTAACTGATCTAAATTCAGGGCCAAATTAAATGCTTTTCTCCCATACGCTTTAAATGTGGCTGTTACTGGTCCCAATTATCGAAGGTAATGGCGCCATATTCTATTTACAATTTTTATTGTATTGTTGATGATTAAAAGAGTGGTGAATTTTCTAGACGATGCGCTATATGCTTATTAAAATAATTGATTAAACATTACCCTCTTTCTCATATCGCATTATCTTTATTCTTCTTTTTTTTTCTCTCTCTCTCTTTCTCTCAGTTTTTACTATCACAAGCTCTATTGTGTCTGTGAACTCATGGCGAGATACATTTGGGAACCACATTGGAGGAGTATACATGTACATACAATATAGAAATGTCTAGTTATGAAACTTCTAAAGAAACCACTTACTAATCAAGGAATCAAAATTTTATATTAAATTTTTGCATGAAATATATGCATTACAGAAAGAATAATGTCTCATGAATCCGGGTACAGCAGCTACATGTAATTTGCAATAAAATAAATGAAAATGCCTTCTTTGGCGACCTTTAGAAGCTGACAGCTAACGAACTGTACACTTGTAGCCGATAAGAGCTTTGTCAACATTTACTCACGATAATGACCGACGGCTAGGATAACTATCAAAGCTTACCTCTAGGCAAATGGTCTAGAGGGTAGATCTATAATAATAATAATAATATTCCGCTTTTATATAGCGCCTAATACATCGACGATGTCTCTAAGCCCTTTACAGATATATTATTACCCCGGTCATCGGATTCTGGCATGCCCGCACACAATGTATGCACATTCTCCACTCCCTGGGGAGTATGCAGCAAGGGGCCGTGGCGCTTACATTGCTAAGCAAACGACATTAACTTTCGCATCCTACCGGGTACCCATTTAACACCTGAGTGGAGAGTGGCAAATGTAGATTAACGTCTTGCCAAATGACGCTAGTGCTGTGGTGGGATTCGAACCCCGGACCTCGTGGTTCACAGTCTATTCATATTGCCAATTAAAAAGCTAGTCCTCTGATCTACAATTTCTTTTATTTGAGATCATACGGAAAGATTCAAAATGTTAATATCAATTTTTCGTTGATAAGGATAATAATTATGTATAGTGTGACGGATTGGTACATGTTTTAGGCTATTAGGATGACCTTTTAAACAAAATCTAAACCCAAACAAGCAAAACCATATTACAAATTCTATTGTACTTCTTACTTGGTGGAACATGTCCATTTCAAATCAAATTATACAGGTTTCATGTATTCAAACAAAATAGAAATGTAAGAAAAACTGTTTCAGGAATAAATGATACAGTATTTGTTGTTTGGCTGTCTTTTATATATGTATATTTCATTCAAATACTGTGTAACATACATGTACATACATGTGCATGATTCTACATGCAAAGAAAATGAATCTAGTGACAACTGTTTTATCTTTTCCCATTAAGTAATCATTGAATTATAAAAAAAGAATCCACTACATATCCAAATCAAAGTTGTAACGAGTAATTAGTGTTTGTACATCAACTCAGTAATTTAATTGTACTTAATTAAGACCTGAACATATTAAGAGCACCCTCCAATAAATACTTCAATTTTCACTGTTCTTCTAACGAAGCTGATGAATGGTCATAAAATGGGTCATCTACGCCAACTTTATTGCAATTTTTATTACATCGGTGTTCACTTTGATTACCATAGCAACATACTGTACACTAAGTTCTAGGAGAATTTTTTTAATGCTTTTATGTGTTGGCCTTGCTAATCATGAATTGACACACAAGATGAGATGGGGGAAATGCATGCAGGATGGAGTTCCTTTACAAAAGGAGCAACTCAAAAGATCTATTCGCAGAATGACAATGATGAAACACTACTACAAAGGTAAATTTTATCTATGGTTTGAAATGAATGGGAGCAGTAATGAACAATAATACATCATGCCATAATTTAACAAGAGGGTTTGAGCTTTTTGCAGCAAGAGGGTGGATGGTGTTTATTCTCTCTAGACGAATGCTCCATTTCAATAGGCTTAATACAGATATAATGAAATACCTCCAAACCTGTGGAATATGAACCAATATTGAACAATTCTGGTAGGTAATGTTATTTTGAATGGGGAGGAGCAAACTGAGGAGCAAAGAATTAATGAATTTAATTATGATGAGACTATAGGTTTCATCAATATTGATGTGGTGGTGTATGCCTTAATGAGACTTCATTAAGCTCTCATATATTGACTGACCATTGATGACTGATCGCAATGTAGCCTTGAATTTTCTGCCTATTCACCAATGGAGGTTACTATATATTTATGGTTCTTGACAACATTTCTATATGGTTGATCCATGACAAAGAGTGCCATAATTAGCTTTTCTTCTCTATTTTCTCCTGATTTTCTTCATCTCTTATAGGTGTAACCTATCTTCTCTCTTTCTTTTTTTCTTGTATGGAGAATATCATATCATCTTCTATCACCTAAAACATTATTTTCTGTCTGAAAGGAGGGGGGGGGGGGTAGGTAAAAATATATGTTCTAGATACATGTACAAATATGGAAAATCGTTGAATACAACAGAGAAGTATCATAGCATTTAAGGAAGGTGACTGATGTTTTTATATCAGCATTCATTTGACCAAAACATTTATGTAAAACATTTTAATTTACATGTATTACTTTACCTTAGAACTGTTGTCAAGTCAAGTATACGAATATACAATTGTAAAACCATATGTTCTGTTCAGAAAGGGCACTTTAAACAATGAAGTCTTCTTGGATCAAATAACTTGTGATAAAAAGGACATTAATTATCACTGTAGAAAGTTAATCCTTGATTTTCTTTAGGGACTGTCCTTGACGATCATTCTCATTTTAGATTTGTGAAGACATTGATGTTAATCATAGTTTTGTGATAAAAACAAATAAAAATCTAACACTCCAGTCTTTAAAATATAATGAGCTAAATCTTCTAATGCAAAAGAGGTCTGTATACCCCAATAAGCAATCTACATGTAATATCAGACTAGACTGATGAATTTTGGGGGAATATAATTCATCAGGCTGAATATTTCAGAACATCTTCAGACAATTAAAATTTCATAGGCAGTATCTATGGGATGTCCACTAAACCTGTGCAAGGTTTTGCGGAATTTTGTGTATGTCTGCAAAAGGGATGAAGTCCACCCTGATTACAAGTTTGTTTTTAAAGAAACAGAAAAATTACAGAAACAGCTCAGTAAAGGTTTGAGCAAATACGGTAAGATATAAGAAAGTTATGACTTTTTGAAGTTGTAACCAATCAAACACGAATTGGCAACTCCGTTATGTATCTTGCGAGCTCCTCTCCCATTTGCCCTGTACCCAAAATATAAATTTCCCTTTTCTCTAAAGAAAATATTCAGTTATACATGCACCCTAGATATTAATCATTGCTAATGTTTTACACAAAACATGTATGAAACAAATCTATTCCTTCATCAAAAACTAAGAAAAATAAATTTGAGATTTTCTACACGGAGCAAATGGGAGAAGAGCTCGCAAGATACCATCACAGAGTTGCCAATTTTTGTTTGATTGATTACAAATTCACGAAGTCATAACTTTCTTATTTCTTATTGTATTTTATCAGTTTCTCTCATTTTTTGTTCTTTTTTTCAAATCAACTTGATACCGGGATGGACTTTCCTTTTACGTATTCTTTAACCAATTGAAAAATGTTCTTTTCCCTTTCCCCCAAATATGTACCAAGACCAATTTGCATTCAGAGACTTGTCCAACTGGTCAAACAGAACAGTTCAAAGTCCAGCTAATAATGGCTTGGGGAAAACAGCAAACCCCAATTTAGGGTTCTCCAGCAGGTTGATATCACAAATATCATTAAATGCCTCATTACGATAACAAAATATTAGGCCAAGGCCATTTACAATCTCCCTATTTACCAACACGTCAGCAGGCCTCATTTACATGATAAAGAAATTGGGTATATTAGCTTGGTACAACTCTAAAGATTATGCTCCATAAAGATAAGGGTTATTAAAAAGGTCTGCTTTAGTTCTCTATTGAGCAATATCTATACAATCAATATATTAAGTTAATGATTCTTAAAGCCCAGACCATAGGCATACATGTAGATGAAAATATGAAATAAGGTACATTAAATTATGCAATTAGAAATTTTGATTAATTTGATTTGAAATTTGAACTTATCATGACTGCTTAGTCACCATCTAAAAGGCTTCAGGATTCCCTTGTTTCATAGTAACCATAAACAGATTTTAAGTAACATCATTTCTGGAAGAAAAAAAAAAACTATCCTTACAATGAACAGGACCATCTTGTATTTCCAAATTAATTTGACATGTGCTGGTGATTGGCCTTTGAATAAAAACATAAGATTGATAAAAGAATGGATGAAGACCAATTTTACTCTGAGGAAGAAGGGTCTAAGTTTTCCTAAAAAGTGAAAGAATACCCCCATTTCAATGAACAGACAAGTGAAAAAAATATAGATAAACACCCCCCCCCAAATAAAAAATTAAAAAAATAAAGAAATTAATAAATAAATAAATAAATAAAAAATAAATATATAAATAAATAATAAACTAATAATAATAATAATAATAAATAAAATGTCCATTGTCGCGCAATGCGAAATGTATCCCCGGCACTGGCAGCAATTGGAAGGAGGGACAAAGAACCTCCCCCCTCCCCACCCTGAAACAAAAGGATGGCGTAGAGATTGCCACCAGTGGCCCAGACTTTTGTCAACACTAGAAGCAGCATCAACTAAACATGTCTGTAGATTAGAGTATAATGCAAAATTCGAAAGAAATCTGTCAAGAAACGTGATCTCAGAGATATCCACTAAAATATGACCTTTGACCCTATGAAAGACGGAACGCTGAGGGCAGCATCACCAAAAACTGTAGAGGTCTAGAGTAATCTATGATGGACCTCCATACAAAATCTGAAAGAAATCAGTCAACAAATGTGTCCTCCAGAATGCATGCAACCAAAATATGACATTTGACCCTATAAAAAGCGGAACACTGGGGGCAGCATCAGCAAACACTAAAGATGTGTAGATTTCACTAAGACACACCTCCATGCAAAATTTGAACGAAATCCGTCAAGAAATGCAGAAGTAAGAGTGCAAGAAATGGACAAATGACCTTTGACCCTATAAAGGACGGAACAATGAGGGCAGCATCACCAAAAAGTAAAGATGTGTAGATTATACCACGATACATCTCCATACAAAATTTGAAAGAAATCCATCCAGAAATGTGGCCTGCAGAGTGCACTCACGCCATGCCCTGAAGTATGACCTTTGACCCTATAAAAGACGGGACACTGGTGGCACCATCACCAAAAACTATAGGTTTTTAGATTATTCCAAGAGACACCTGCATGCAAAATTTGAAAGAAATCCTTTGAAAAATGTGACCGCCAGAGCGCACACAAGAGTGCACACAAACATCTATCAAAATATGACCTATGACCCTATAAAAGACGGAACACTGAGGGCAGCATCACCAAAATCTTTCATTTTCTAGATTTTACCAAGATACACCTCCATACAAAGTTTGAAAGAAATCCATCAAGAAATGTGACCGCTAGTGCGTACACAAGAATGTGACGTGGCGGCGGCGGCGGAGGAACGCTGCTGAATCCAATAATAATAATAATAATGACAAATAAAAAAATGACAAAATAAAGTAGTCAACTGGTTAAAAACAATATCATAAACTGAAGAGTATACAGCAATACCATTAAAGGCTTTCTTTTGGCTTGGCAATAGTTTATCTTCCTATCAGTTCCCATACAAACACTCATCAGCATTTCCAGAGAAGTGCTTTATAATCATAATAATATCCCTGAGCATTTCCCAGCTTTGTTTGTGAGATTAACAGCACCCTGAACATTGCACAAAAGATTTATCGACCACTTTAGAAGCCGTCTCATGTACATTAGCGTGATTGATGAATAAAATTCCTTTACAATCCAAAACTAAAGCAGATAATTTGGCTCCTAATAGTATTCTAAACTGTATGTATATTGTAAATGGTGTCACATAGAGTGCTATGGTATTATAGTCCACTTGTGATGCAAATATACCACACTAGTCTGCCCTGACAACAAAGGATTTTTATTCCTATTTCCTCTCATCCCTGTTAATGAACCTCCATTTATCACACACTCCTTGGATGAGAAATTGGCCCAGTAATCGCCAACAGTGTTGACATTTTGGGAAGAGCCTGTCAAGTGCTGCAATTAATTGAGGAAATGAAGAACAAAAACTTGTGGAGAATGAAATACGTCCAGTGCATTTTCTAAGGGGAAAAACGAGAATGAGGACAAATTTCAGTACAAATATTTGTGTTCATGTACTACTTAAGGGCACTTACATCTAGTAGAAAAAGGCTAAATGACGTAATTTGCTATTTACATAACGAATGACAGAATTGGTGTAATATTTATCATCCTCCTCCTCCCTAACATTCCCCATTTCCCTCCCACTTTGGTCCCCATTTCCTCCCTTCTTTCCCCATCTTTCTCCCTTCCTTTCACTCCTCCAACCATCCTACAAAAGAGAGTTTACTTACACTTTCTACGAGCAGGGTGCATTTTATGAACTTCCATTACATGGCAAAAGCAAACATACTATTGTATATTGTTATTTGAAGGAGAAACAAAAAAATTGTGATGACAGAAAGCAATGAACATTATCAATCAGAAATGTTATGGCATGTATTAACTGAACATTTGTTAGTCCATTCATCAAATGATTATTTAAGTCACTCTAGGAATGATGAAATTACACTTCTTCAGAAAAGTATTAATTTGGATAGGCAATTAACCAATACCTTTCATTTCAAACAATTTTGAACAATGCTTCGACCAATATTGACTGATCTATCAAAAAAACATGATGAACTCAAGAGAGAAAACTCTTTAAAATCAGCAAGCAAAATAAAGAAACCGGTTACCTTCACTCTATTGTATCTATAAAAAATAACAATAATCTACATACATGTGCTATATTGTTTCAAAGAGCATGTAATCTGGAAAAAGGAACAAAATGGTGTAAGATGCAGTCTACTGTGGACATCCATCTTTGAAACATTCAACAAAGTGAGGAAAACGTGATGCATGTTCATACATGAGATGTAGGTAAAAAATAAACTCAAGAGTTTGCTCATGCTCTCAAATAAATCAACATTTCAGCCTAATATCTCAAAAATGAGGATGATGGATGAAGCAGAAAAAGCATGAAAGTAACACATGAACTGGTGTAGTGCTTTTAAAGCAAAGTGTACAAGAAAAACTTGAAACAAATGTGTGACAGGCATACTGTATGTGTAAATAAGTGAAAGGCAATGGTTTGATGCAATTTGACATTATATCATTCAAGAATAAAATTAATGCAAATTCTGCAATGACAGAAGTTCAAGGAATGGGGACTTAATGGAACATTAAAGGTGGTCCAACATACTGAAGGGCTTTAAAACAAAAATGACTGGGAGTGGAAAGAAGATACAAATGTATGAAGCCTAAAAGAAAAAGGCAAGATTACACACCGCCACCTAAAGACAGACAAACATCCTCATAGAGAAAATTATAGTGCTTCATATTACATGTAATGGCTGCTTTAGAAATCTATGACCTGCTCGTTCTTCTGTTTGACATGAACTTCTTCGCAATTGTAAAACCAATGCCTTGACTCCATAATATATATATTTGCTACTTCCTACTAGGGTTTCAGCTTATAGCTGACAATTGAAAAGAATAAAAATTAGTAAATGTGCACTAAAATAATAGGAAACTTTGGTTCGTAAATGAAGAAACTTAATGGGAGGAATTTTAATTTGTAAACACATTTTTAGGCACACTCCCAGTGTTAAAGATCATATGCTCAATCTGTAATGAAAATCAGAAAGCAAGTCAGAAAAAATTGGAACCAGCGGGATTCGAACCTGTCATCTACTGCTTGTCAGGCAGCGACTTAACCACCAGGCTATTCTGGTTCACGGCCAAGTCACGATGAACTCAACTGGAATCAAATACCCAAGATCCTCTTCTTTCTGACTCATTAATATTCAACAGTCCGCGGTGGACAATAGTTAGTAAATGAAGAAGCTTATGCATCATAAACATACACCCTTCACATGGCCATTTTGAAATATCATTTTCTTCTTTGAAATGAGAAACCATATATAACAAGACCTAAACAACTTTTGTTTGATATTGTTTCATTCTCTTTATTGAACTTGCAGACCTATAAGTAAACTATGCAAGCAATTTCAATTCATTTTTACTTAATACGAAAGCTTTTAATACATTATTATATTTAATCAAATTCATGATCCTAGTGAACCTAGACAATGAAGCTTTCATTGAACTCTGTAAACTATAAATTAGTGATGAATCATTCCATTGCCCTACTAATTAGACATTGCATTTCACCAAAGTGCAGTTGTTGCTTTGTTTAACAAGAATTAAGCACAACTGTGGAGTCATAACAACCTTTGTGAACACACTATATATTAAACATAACTTAATTTATACACTGCCTCTTTCACCTAATGCATAGGTTATTCAGCTTACACAACAAGCCTTTCACCAATTTAATATTTAATAGCACACCAAGGTTATAGTATGCGCATACAACATGATGTTGAATAGAGAAGACTGGGCTAGTTTTAACTTACCAGTCTGTAGGCAGAAGTGAATGCACCTAGGTATGCAACCAGACCAGAAGAGATGAGCACGTCACCAGTCAAATTGATGTAGAGTTTACCAAGGTCAGCGGCTGATTGGTTCCATCTGAACATGAAAGAAATTTCAATCTTCTTTATTACAAATTGTAATCATTTTTAGTTAGTGCTTGCTCAAAAGGAATTTTCAAAGCATCAATTCATGTTATAGAATTTCTGAAGGTTATCCAGTTAAGAGTAACATAATATTTATACACAGAACAATGAACACTGAAATCGAATCAATGAAGTTACTGTAGCATACATATTGTATATGAATTTTGTTAAAAGATTGAGAAATCTACTTAAAAGTTTGCAAACTATATCTAAAATAAAAAACATTAATAACATAGCTAATAGGGTCAATTAGTTCATTGTAACACACTTGATGCTATAGCATACTGGATTGGACTGCTTTGTACACTGTCCTATTGTTGACTGCATAATTAACATACTGTTGTATGAATGGTGTTGTATCATGATACAATGGAGTCCATATAATGAAGAGTGCTTATGAATCAAGGCAATGTCTAGATTATCAGCTTCTTCTAATCATGCAAGTATACTTGCAATCAGTCTACAGATTAAATGTTGCTCTCTTTCTTTGGTATAAATCAATTATAAAGGAGAAAAACACAAGTCTTTGTTTGAAGGAAAAAAAATTTGAGTCTCTATTTTACAAGAATTCGACATGAATTTCAAGCATCCAGAAGATTATAACAAGAGATAAAAATATATGTACATAAAAGAGATTACATTAAAAGATTACTGGTAAATGATTTTGACATGCATGTAGATCTTCTGAGAAGTTCACTACAAGACATGCAATAACTTCAAGATACTGAAACAAAAATGGAATTGTGATTGAAAATTAATTGTCCATCCCAACTTGTAAAGTGTCTTAATTATTTCATTTAGCACACTATTTTGTCACCATTAATACTAATAATGTTTATAATGTTTAAACTCGTGCTTACTGAATAATAACAACTTTCCCTTCTTACATTCTTACATATAGCGCAAAAGGTACACCACATTACTATTTTTTTTTTTAATAAATGTAATTTCCTACCATGCAAGCACTTGTATATTGCCTAGGTTCACAGGAACAACCTCACACAAACATTTATTTCAAAGGACATACACAAATTACTAGTATGCCAAGATTTGAACTAACTACCCTCCAAAGACATGACTGAAGGAGGAAACGTTACACTATCAAATCCAGTCCAACAGTTATTTCATATAGTGCCTTTTCCTTTCGATTACAATGCACTGCACACATTGCTCAATATGTTTGGGTCACTTAAACAATGATATATCACTCCACAATGACCAGTTGAGCCAAAACAACACTACATATTACACATTAAACTTACCTGTCTTTCTCTCCTCCTAGTCCACCAATGAGTTGCTCAGCCCTGTCCAGCTTCTTGGAACACAGGTCCACTTGATTCTCAAGATCTAGCTTCTTCTTCTTGTTGGCTTCCAGTTTATCCTGGTAGAAGAATTCAATGAATTTGTCATGAACAGCAAGTGGTAACAGTATCACGATTTCATACATGTACAAGCATACCATCAAAGCTGGATTTACACCTTGGATATGCTTTATCAGACAAAAGAAGTCAAGCAAGGGATGCCATTTGTGCGACATTCACAACATGTCTTGAGGACACTAAACATATCCTTGCAGTATCACAGATTGATGATTTAATTTAAAATGATTAGAATTCCGAGCATTATCTTTAAAATGCAAGATACATGTATACTGTATAACAATATTTTTAGGAACAAGAAAAGCTTTCTTACCTCTAGTTTCTTGAGTTTGTCCTGGACCTCCTTGAGGGCTGCTCGTTTCTTCTCCAGTCCTTCCATAGCTACCTTGAGCTCACCCTCAGCAGCTGCTAAGGCTTCTTTCTTGGGTGCAACCACTTTAGCCACTCTGAACAAAGAAAGACATTACAGTGTATTAGGGGTCGTTGCATACTTCCCAAACTCTGTCTCCCTTTAGAGATGAAAACCATCATTTGCAATAATGATTATAATAGTCATGATAGAGATGAGATCATAAACGGCTCTTAAAAGAATGATGGAGTATGTAAGAGAGAATATTGCTCATAAAAAATCCTGCTTTCAATGTTCCTACTGGATAGGAATTTTTCTCAGTCCCCCTTGTGTCTACTTGAGAGAAAATCCATTCAGTTTTGGATCACATTCATTTGACTGCAGATAGTTGTCAAGCTAGCATTATTGTCGAAGAACAGTAGTTGTTATAATGAATAGACTTCTTATGCTTGCAATCCATGCTAAATTGATGATCTCATTATGTTATCCTGGCATTAATTTTGCCATACCCTCACTGCTGCATAGAATGTCAATACTGATTCAGTAATAGAAAGAGCATCTTACTTGTCATATGAATCCATGGCACGACACCACTTGCAGAGACCCTCGCAGGCAGTAGAGGCTTGTCGGATCTTAGCAGGATCAAAATCCGGGTTGGGGATGTATTTTGCACGGATTGTCTTCATGATGTTGGCAGGAATGTTATCCTTTTAAGAAAGAAAGAAATAACTTAAATGATACTTGTCTTCTCCTTAGTTTTCTCCCATTCCTGCCCTCTCTCCTTTCCATCCTATATTCATCCTCATCCCCCTTCTTATTGTCCTACACCTTCACATTCATCCCAATCATCAGTCCTTCCAGGAATCCACCCTATTCCTTTTTTCATCCATATCACCATAATCTCTGTCTTTCTCTTCACTGTTCTCATGTAATCACCACCATCACCACCACCACCATCACTATCACCACAACCACCACCACTATCACAACCACCACCACCATCACCACAACCACCACCACCATCACCACAACCACCATCACTATCACCACAACCACCACCATCACCACAACCACCACCACCATCACCACAACCACCACCACCATCACCACAACCACCATCACTATCACCACAACCACCACCACCATCACAACCACCACCACTATCACCACAACCACCACCACCATCACCACAACCACCATCACTATCACCACAACCACCACCACCATCACCACAACCACCATCACCACAACCACCACCACCATCACAACCACCACAACCATCACCACAACCACCACCACTATCACCACAACCACCATCACCACAACCACCACCACCACAACCACTATCACCACAACCACCACCACCACCACCACCATCACCACAACCACCATCACTATCACAACCACCACCACCATCACAACCATCACAACCACCACCACCATCACCACAACCACCACCACCATCACCACAACCACCACCACTATCACCACAACCACCACCACCACAACCACTATCACCACTATCACCACAACCACCATCACTATCACAACCACCACCACCATCACAACCATCACCACAACCACCACCACTATCACCACAACCACCACCACTATCACCACAACCACCACCACTATCACCACAACCACCACCACCATCACCACAACCACCACCACCACAACCACCACAACCACCACCACGGTCAGCCCTTTCTCCATCTTCTTCTTCATTGTAGAACAAAAAGAAAACCTTTAACTTTTAACAATGTGGACTACAGTATTCAGCATTACTTAAGATTTCGACAAAATAATGCATTTCAAAGATATTAAAGAAAGAATTGTATTTCTACAAATACATGCCCATGGAAAATCAAACACAAGAGTCACTATAAGAACAAATCATTAAGATCATGATCCTGTCTATCAAATTATAGTTACTTTTCATCCTTATCACCATGATCATAACTTACCTTGTCATACTCATGCAGACTCTGCAAAAACTTCATGTCACCAAGCATCCTCTTGGATGGCCCCCAGAAGTCTTCAATCTTCTTGCCAGAGCCACCAGGATCTGGGATCCTATCAGGTTTGATTCCTTTCAGAATGCAGACTGCCTCCATGACTAACCTCACACCAGCAGGAGGACTCTTCATAGCCTTCACCACAGTGATATCCTGACAGACAAAAGTGACAATCCATCATTCATGAATTCATCAAATGTCTTATTTTTAATGAAATTTTCATCTCCATAACACATATGGAGAAATTATCAGAATCACTTTTATTTGGCCATGCAAAGAAAAAGCATTCTTACATACACTAGTAATTACAAGTAAGAGCTGTTATATCACAATCATACAGTACTTTTTCAAAAAATGGATGAATGCGACTGCGTCTCCTATATGCCTCCGCCTAAATTCAGTTGATGGCTCAAGCTCTTCTAGAAATATTTGATAACGAGGCTAAAAACCAGTAATTTCATGTAATTTTATGTAAATTGACCTCTGTGACCTCTGACCTTTGACCTACTTACCCCAAAATCTAATCAGTTCATCTTTCTATGGGTATGCATACTGGTACCAAGTTTGAAGTTCTCACCTCAGATAGTTCTTGAGATATCGCGGTAACGGTGCTAAAAACCACTAATTCCATGTAATTTCATGTAAATTGACCTCTGTGACCTCTGAACTTTGACCTACCTACCCCTAAATCTAATCAGTTCATCTTTCTATGGGGATACATACTGGTACCAAGTTTGAAGTTCTCACCTCAAACAGTTCTTGAGATATCGCGGTAACGGTGCTAAAAACCAAGAATTTTTATGTAATTTCATGTAAATTGACCTCTGTGACCTCTGACCTTTGACCTCCTTACCCCAAAATCTAATCAGTTCATCTTCGTATAGGGAAACATACTAGTACCAAGTTTGAAGTTCTTACCTCAAACAGTTCTTGAGATATCGCGGTAACGGTGCTAAAAACCAAGAATTTCATGTAATTTCATGTAAATTGACCTCTGTGACCTCTGACCTTTGACCTCCTTACCCCAAAATCTAATCAGTTCATCTTTCTATGGGGATACATACTAGTACCAAGTTTGAAGTTCTTACCTCAAACAGTTCTTGAGATATCGTGGTAACGGTGCTAAAAACCAAGAATTTTTATGTAATTTCATGTAAATTGACCTCTGTGACCTCTGACCTTTGACCTACTTCCCCAAAATCTAATCAGTTCATCTTCGTATGGGGATACATACTAGTACCAAGTTTGAGGTTCCTACCTCAAATGATTCTTCAGATATCGCGGTAACGAGAAGTGGGACGGACGGACGGACAACCCGAAAACATAATGCCTCCGGCACCCACCTTTGGTGGGCGGAGGCATAAAAATGGAAGTTGTGTCTTAATAATGTACCTTAAAGGGGTGTTTACTCCTACTTTTGGAGAGACAATCTAAACTAACCTACAATCTCAAACGAAAACCAGATTATTGATGTTGGAATTATTAGGTATCGTTCTTTACCATGTCCTCACCCACTGCCCAATGAATAACTGTGATTCCCCTAACGTTAATATATCAACCATCTGCTTCCTATGGGCAAAGGATTAATCACAATGAGAAGCACAGAATGCATTGTAAAATTGGTTGTTCACTGGATTCAAAATGGCAACTCCAGAAATAGCTCTTGAATGTTGGCCCAGTCACGATACTTACTTGTGGTGTAAGAGTGTTGAGAGCTGAAAGAGCAGACTCCAAGATGGGAAGAGCTACAGCTAGATCAGCATCACATTCATCTTTGATTGCCTTGGCAGCCATGGCTTGTTTGTTAGCCACCTCCTCATCAGCTTTCACAATCTAGTGAGGTCAAGAAACCAGATCATTACTCACATATCCTTCTAAATATATACAGACTTCCATACTGATGCTGATCATAGTTAATATATACACAGTTGATTAGAATTTTCATTGAATATGTGTATCATTTTTGTTCTTATTATCTTGATGGGATCAGGAATTATTCATCATGATTTCTTAAATTATTTAATTTGTTGATATCCTAAAATTTTGAATAATTTTTTGTTGCATTTTTGTATAAAATCAGCTTAGAAGTGTCAGTTTCAATCATTGGGTTGTTTGTCACTGATCATATAAATAAGAAAACTTTACCTTCTCAGTCTTGGCAACCTCAATAGATTCCTTCTCAATTACAACCATGATTTCATCGACCTCCTTGCTAGCGACCACCAGCTGAGGTTGAAGCTCTTCAAGTTCCTTCTGCATAGTGGAGACCTGAGAAGCGGCTGACTGAAGCTTTTCCAGACCAACCTCGTATCGACGCTTGTTACGGTACACCTCCCTGAGAATAAGAATGAACCATGTTTTGTGTCATGCGTCAGCTTCTCAGTCAGTACTACATGACCAATTCTTTTATATTGAACATGGCTAGATTTAACCCTTGAACCCTGAATCATTTGCATATTTCATGAGCTAACCCTGAATTAGTTACGCTTATTTTACTTATGTCAAAATCTACCCCGCCTTTACAGGGCTGGAGGTGCATAGGTACCGCTAAATCCACCAACGCAGCCCTGTAACCTCATCTTCCGTATCAATTTCATCCTCAAAATCACTTCTCTGACCATATTCTAAGTCACCATTGTCTTCTGTGGAATCTCCCAGTATTATTACATGAATCTCATCGGCTGTGCATGTTTTTCTTGACATTTTCCCCAGATTTTTCCACTTTTTCTTCGATCAAAATTCCAAAAAATTACGCCTGCAATATCAAAAGACCTGGGCGATCACCTGATCAAAAACGGGGTCATGCAAACATTCAAGCCAAGCTGAAAAGAAGTAACATGATTTGTGACTGGTAAACCAGCTTTTCGGGTTATTTTACTTTCTCGGCGCGGCCGGAAAGCAGCCTTTCGGGTTCAAAGGGTTAAAGTCAACAGCATAGAGACTTTTGTATAAAGCCTAGACACTCTTCTAGCTGCCATTTTTATCTATAACCACAACATACATGTACACTGTACAAACTAATGGTTGCTCATGAATTTAACATTTATAATGGGAAACACAGACATCTGTGTCAGTCATATACAATAAAGACAAATAAATTCACGGAGGCAGAGCTGAACCACACTTACTGTCTCTTCTTGTTGAGTAGGGTCTTGAAGGTATTGATCAACTCCAGGTAAGAGGTCGGAGTCACATAATTGTGTCTCTCCAGCTCATCCTTGAACTTCTGGGATAGGTTACGGGTCGCAGTGTGGAACAGCTTACACATGTTGATGCAGCCTTCTTTAATGTCATCGTCCATCTCCACATCATCCAAGAAGCGAGATGCAACAGCCTGCAGAGCATCTTCTGGCCAGGACTTTGAGATCACAAAGAAGAATCAGTAATTTAAGTCTATTTTCTTAGCTTGTTTTCTAATTTGGATACCTATATGATAACAACAACAAAAACAACAACAACAATGATACCTATAAGATTTCAGATAACAGGATGGAGTAACCGTTCCACATTAACTCAATGGCTAAGACGATAATATATCCGAAGTTAAATTCATCTCTATACAAATAGATGAATAATACATGGCACAAGCCCTCTATAGAATTCTCAGAACTTCCTCTTTTAAATCAAAATGCTCTTCTTTTGAAATGGAGATATTACTTCATAATCTGTTTCATGGTCAAGTGAAAAATATAAATATTTCATCAAACTATTTACAACTATCTAAATAATATAGCTTTTAGAGCACAAAATAAAAGGCTAAGTGTACCTGGAACCAATCAATGGTACAGCAGTTGACAAGAGAAGGGAACTTTCTAAGCCTGTTCCTGAAGGCATCTCCAATAGGACTCATTGCCAAGACAACATGGAGCTGCTCTCTTACACGCTCAATGAAGAGATTGAACAGTGCAATTGGAGAACCATCAGTCTGTTTGGACTTGTCACGTTGCCTGTAATACGCAAACAATTATCATATCAATCTTGGATGCATAAAAACTTTTACACTGTGAAAGAAACTATGCTATTCAATATTGTGTTGTATTCTAGTGAAATGAAAGTATCTTGTTATTTTTTTTTTAAACGGATTAAAAATGCAATTCTTTGTACAAAAATCCAGTAGCTTCCATTTACAGGTAGATCATGAGATGCTAAATGAGCTAGCCATAAGTTCAATCTCCACTCACAACAATAAGTAATTTCCATTAAAAGTAATCAAAAGTGGGAGATTCAATGTAGCCAAAGTCTAGTGACATCCTTGTCAGTAATTAAAAATTTCATAAAGATCCTATCACATTTACATGTAAACAGTGAATTTTTTGTGGTCCTTTATCATACTTTGTGTGCAAACACTTACAGAGTTTCTGAATAGAGTTCTCTATTTCATGTAGATATCAATATAACAATGCTGATATTCATTTCGCTATTTCTATGACAGGACAGTTAGCTTTTATACTCCTGTTTGATAACAAGCTGTTCGGGAAAATGCCGACTTTTGAAGAGGTCTTTTGTGTTATGACAGGCACACTTTCCTGTCTTGAACCAAATGTGTGTACAATCTGATACTACCAACTATGTGAATACATATCTACATGGTACATTTATAAGCTACATCAAATTGCTGAGAAAAACAAGAAAAGGTGATTTCTGAAGAAGCAAAGAAGAAAAACCACTGATAAAAGAACAATATTTACCTACAAGAGATATCATCATACTGATTACAAATACTTAATGGCAACACTCACCTCAATCTACACAAATGACTACAAACAATTTAGACAAGGTGAATTTTACCATAAAGTGTAATACATGATACATACTTTCTGCCAATGTAAATGAAGAGCGAGTCCATAACAAGGAACAAGAATATGATCATTGTTACTTCAGGTTCAATACAGGCTGTTCCTATAGCATACATTCATTGATAATTCACCAGTAAAGTCCTTCTGAATAGTTCATTTTTATGTCATACTTGTTTTTCAATATAGTTTTCTGCCCAAAGCAAGAATAGTAAGAAAATTTTGATTGAATAGCTATGGTCCTCAGTATACCTTTTCATCAAATACTATTAAATTAAAGTAGCAAACTGTCACAAAGACATGCAACAGATTGCAATTTATAGCTATTGGTCCCTATCTATGGGATTCTTAGTACTGATAGATATTTGAAACGTTACATAAGATGCAGTGCATATCCCTCTGTCTTTACACTTTCTATCAATAGTATGTACATTACTGTTAAGCATTCAACATTGAAATGATAGTTGCTATTCATGTAATACAGTTCATTTGCATAGTGGATGACATGAAAACAGAAAAGTGAATCAAGTACTAACCTGTCTACTACTCTCATCTTTTCACAGATTTCTGCCTTCTCATCTGTTGCAAAGAGATTGGGAACCTCACCAGCATTCAGAAGGTTATTGATGTCCTCAAGGAAAGATTCTTGCTTGATCTAAGACAAAGGAAGAGACACAAAAAAATGTTAATTTGAATGGTTTAACTAAGCAAGAGAGTAAGATTTTATTGATGAAAGGTCAAGCAATCCACTTGCTAGAAACTATTCTGTATGTATCTAAAATCTTACATTATGGTTCAAGCACAGGAAGCACAAGTTTTACAAAACTTTCAACAGACACCTTTTCAGAAACAATAAGATTGTGTGACTTAAGAAGAAGAGGACAAATAGAGGTTCAGAAGTATGTACAAATCAACAAAATCAAGCAGGCAAAAGTACATCTATTATAAATATGAAGTATGGAATGTAAAATGAAGTTGTTCATCTATATAAAGCGAGAAATTATAAGAATATTAACTTTTGAAAATTATTCAATATAAGAATTATTTTAAAATATCCAGAAATTAAATAAAGGTAGAGAAAATAGAGTAGAAATCTGTGTGAGCCTTACACATAAATGCACTGGAAAAACTGATGAGAACAGGACTAACAGGGTGAAGAGAGAAGAAAAAGACAAGAAGAAAACAATGATGTTATACCTGTGTATCTGAGAATAAGAATACTCCATGTTGTTCTCCCTCTGTAGACTTCCTCAAGATGACCTTCAGATCCTCATGCCACTCAACAGATGTGTAATTCTTGGAGATCTCAACCTGTAAGGTAAATTACAACCTGTTTTCAAAACAATTTTCTTACATTAAAGAAAATGACACACACAAAAAACTACATGTATGTACTGTTCAAGGTGTCTTTGCTCTCTACATTTTCAGTATCCAACAGGACAGCTTAATGTTGCAATATAAAGGCACTACATGATATAACTTTTGGACTGGACAGGGATCATAAACTTTAGAATTATAAGAACTGGAAGACAAGTATACCTCTACCATATCTGTTAGGATAAGATCACACTTAAATAATAACATTGTACACACAAGTGAATTTTTTGTACGTAAACACTCAATCTTGTTATTCAAATTGACTTTGATAAACAGGGTAGACATTCTTAAACAGGTGGATCAATACGCAGTTCTAGTTCTGTGTTGAAATCTAAGTAATTAGCTCTTTGAGGCATGTAATAACTCTATCGCTATTGCAACTTCCATCTTGGTTTCTGCTACATAATGATGTCAATTTCTTGAAAATAAAGAACGATAAAATTCACTAACCTCAAAGAGTTCATAGTCAGCCATATGACTAGCCAGATGGGTCAAGGAGTGACGTCCGCTACCACCAACACCCACCAGAAGACAATGACCCTTAGGCTGCTTGATGACACGAGAGATCCTGGATACATGCTCGATGGCAAACCTTCATGGAGAGAAGGACGTATGAATTATAAATTCAATCAACCAATTTGTCAACAACTTACCTTAATTCTCCACGCCATTAAAATACAATAGAGACCAGAAGTAACCACAATATATCCCAAACAACTCACTAATAGCTTTCAATATTTATATAAAAAGGCAAGTGTTTGGTGTTTTTTTCATTTCAGAAACATCTTGTGATCCACAAAAAGGAGAGCAATTTACTTTTTTCATTGCAGGGTTAATGAAAATGACTTCGAAAAAAAACCCAGACAGTTACTGTGAATTTTTGATATCCTATTAAACATGTTATGATATAGCCTAGCTTACACATTAGTAGCAGATTACAAAATAAGCATCCTATTCACCCAATAATCACCAATGCAAAACTGCCTACTTGGTGCTCAACCTACCCACCACTGTTTCCCAGCAGCACCTTGATCCTCTTAAACTTACCTGAACATAACTAAGTTCATTGGTTTCTTGCTCATGGCATTGAACTCATCCAAGTGGCTTTCAACAATCACTCTCAGCTTCTCCACATCCAGCACCTCAATGTAGTTCTTGTTCTCATTCTTGGGGTCAGTGAAGTCACAGAACATCAAGCTGCGGAGGTCATCCTCCTCGACCTTTCCATCCGAGTTGGTGTCGAGATGTTCAAAGAGGGTATGGAAGTTCTCCTTCAGGTGGCTCTGTACAATGTCCATGACACAGTTCACTGTCCACTTCCGATCGTTGTCATCAACCAGACGATCATAGTAGACTCGGAATACCTGTAGTAATGTTGAGGAAATAACAGCCATCAATAATGTGCACCATTAAGAAACATTGGATTATAACTACAAGGCCACGACATTAACTATGATCGAAGCATAAAATGAAATGAATGGAATTAGTGGGTTTCATTCCTATCTCTAATGTCAAAAAGCTTAAAACCTTAATACAACTTCATTAAAATAACTCAGACATGCCACAGAGTTATAACAAGGTTTGTTTTTTTCTCATAGACTGAATGTTTAAAAATCACATTGCTTCTTATCCAAATGCTGCAATGCATGTATATCATCTTTGTTCATCTAATATCGATACCATGACTGGCACTCTCCCATTTATATTAATAATGTGTTCTTTGTACAATTAAACACCTCTATTGAGGGCATCAACAAACCTCATGGACCCAGAGTCTCTTCATAACAGCAGGAGTCTCACAGTAGTCTGGTACTGAGAGCAGGACACCCTGGATCACACGGGCAAAGTCCCTCAAGTTAAAGAGGTAATGAGACTTGGCTGGAGTAGGCAGCAGGTTTGACATGGTTGCTTTATAGACCTCTGCAGTAGCTGATACAATCTGGTCAACAATTGGTTCAAAGTCCTTGGAGAAGCCCCTGAAATTTGCAAATACATAAACCAAATTGAATGTTTGGTAAATAAGATAGTCAAACCCATGTTTCTTAGACTGAACTGCAATATTACCTCTTTTTGATATATCTGAGATTTATACTTGTGCAATCTATTCTGGGTTCATTCCAGTGTTAAAGATCGTATGCTCGATCTGTAATGAAAAACACAAGTCAGAAAAATTGGAACCAGCGGGATTCGAACCTGTCATCTACTGCTTGCCGGGCAGCGACTTAACCACCAGGCTATTCTGGTTCACGGCCAAGTCACGATGAACTAGAATCAAATACCCAAGATCCTCTTCTTTCTGACTCATTAATATTCATTTTTAACGGTCCGCCGTAGACAATGGTTAGTAAACGAAGAAGCTTGACTGGGGAGGAATTTTTAATTTGTAAACAAATCTTTAGGCATCTTTAGGCATTTTTTATGTTTTCATTACAGATCAAGCATACGATCTTTAACACTGGGAGTAAAATGCCAAATTAATAGTTGATGTACACATATTCAAGAACATGTTTAAATATAAATTTTGAAATATGTTGTGAACCAGAATAGCCTGGTGGTTAAGTCGCTGCCCGGCAAGCAGTAGATGACAGGTTCGAATCCCGCTGGTTCCAATTTTTTCTGACTTGTGTTTTTCATTACAGATCGAGCATACGATCTTTAACACTGGGAGTAAAATGCCTAAAGATTTGTTTACAAATTAAAAAAGACTTGAAAACTCTTTGAATTAAAATAGAACAAGAGCCCCAGGGGGCACGACGCTCACCTGAGGTGGATCAATTCACATCTGGTGCATGTTCTCTCTAGCACATGAACAACTTTCATTCTTCATCTATAGAGGTATCTCTATACACAATACCAAATCTGAGCTTCCTACCAAGTTCGGTTAAATTCCAATCATGGGTTTTGGAGAAGCTGAACATGTAAAAAGTTTATGGATGGCGGACAACTTGCCCCAGCCCCCCCCCTCCAGTATGTTACCCCCACAGACCCCCTATAGGGCCACCCAGAAAAAAATCTCCATACACAATACCAAGTCCGAGATATTCCTGGTTCTGGAGAAGATGTTTGAAATTTACATAGCTTTTACACTTGGGGGCTCTTCCCCTGGGCCCCCCTGGGGGCCACATGTACCATTTTAGCACCTTTGGATCCCCTACCCCTAAGGATGATTCCTACCAAGTTTGGTTGAATTCCGATCATGTGTTTTGGAGAAGATCAGAATGTACATTTTGCCTGGCAGCGCCCCCCCCCCCTCCAGTATGTTACCCCCACAGGGCCCCTATAGGGCCACTCAGAGAAATTTCATGAACAACATCCATTCTTCATCTATAGAGGTATCTCCATACACAATACCAAGTATGAGCTATGCCTGGTTCTGGAGAAGAAGATGTTTGAAATTTACATAGCTTTTACAATTGGGGGCCTTCCCCCTGGGCCCCCTGGGGGCCACATGTACCATTTTAGCAACTTTGGGTCCCCTATCCCTAAGGATGATTCCTACCAAGTTTGGTTGAATTCCAATCATGTGTTTTGGAGAAGAAGATCAGAATGTACATTTTGCCTGGCAGCGCCCCCCCCCCCCCCCCCTCCAGTATGTTACCCCCACAGGGCCCCTATAGGGCCACTCAGAGAAATTTCATGAACAACATTCATTCTTCATCTATAGAGGTATCTCCATACAAAATACCAAGTCTGAGCTATGCCTGGTTCTGGAGAAGAAGATGTTTGAAATTGACATAGCTTTTACAATCGGGGGCCCTCCCCCTGGGCCCCCCTGGGGGCCACATGTACCATTTTAGCAACTTTGGGTCCCCTACCCCTAAGGATGATTCCTACCAAGTTTGGTTGAATTCCGATCATGGGTTTTGGAGAAGAAGATGAAAATGTAAAAAGTTAACGGACGACGGACGACGCACGACGCACGACGCACGACGGACGACGCACGACGGACGACGGACAAATTTCCATCGCAATAGCTCACTCGAGCCATAGGCTCAGGTGAGCTAAAAAAACAACATATTTCAAAATTTATATTTAAACATGTTCTTGAAGATGTGTACATCAACTATTAATTTGGACTATTCAGTGACAATTTAAAAGCATGCAAAGCAAGGAGCAAATGTTTGTTTTATTAACACTGAGGCTGTTCGATCCTGAGAAGTATGCTGTGTCTACAATCTTACTTTTTGATCTACTCTAAATAACTATGTGCTTATATATCTACATGGTGCATTTATAAACAAAAGCATTAAAAAAACAGAAAGGAGGGGATATTTTGGAGAAGCAAAGATCATAAAAATATAGAGTAGTAATAATATTGTCTACACAATATATATCAAACAATTTTTTTCTTTTAAAGGTGAAATAGAACTGCAACATCTAGTGCACATGTAGGATACGTACAGTCTGCCAAGTCCAAGATGAATGCGTCCATTAAAAAAGGAATGAAAAAGATGTCAATGTTATAAAAATCAAAATTTGAAATTTATACTTGTGGAATCTACTCTTCAAAGATCCAATGATAAAATATTTACATATTCTTGGAAAAAACATACTACTTGAATTTGAATTGAAGTATTATCTATCAATAAGGATCTCTTTTAATACAATTGTTTTACCTTCCCTTCATGCAGGCTTTACTCGATCTGATAGGTTTTTATGCTCTTCATGGTATTTCTACATGGAGATGACTACATGGATGCTGCTTGTTTTCACAGATTTATGATCACAAGAGTCAGTGCAAAAACAACTCTTTGTGTGGGCTTCTTTATGAATCTGATTTATTCTCCTATTATGAATTTTATGGTAAAGAGGATTAATGTGTTCACAATTTATAACAAGGGTGTATCAAAAGAGTCACTATGGAATCATATATAAGCAATGACCAGTGCTGAATCAACAGACGGAGAACCTACCTGGAGGAGACATGCCAAGCCATGATCTTACTGAAGATAGCCACCATGGTAGTGTCATCAAACTCATTGATCGTCATGGTGTTGAAGTGACGCAGGAATCGTGGCGTGATTTGGTTACGACCACCACCTGAAAGGGAGGCACAAATGAAATTACAATGGATTGTCTGTGATTTGGTTACGACCACCACCTGAAAGGGAGGCACAAATGAAATTACAATGGATTGTCTGTGATTTGGTTACGACCACCACCTGAAAGGGAGGCACAAATGAAATTACAATGGATTGTCTGATATATTCTATGAGTTTTTCTACACTGATTTTTTTTTCATCTGCAATATCAATTCAGGCATTCAACTATGTTTTTCATGAGTAATTTTTTAGCAGGGCAGCACCATCAATAAGACATTGTTCTTCTAAGGAGTCCTGTACATGGATGGCAAATCTAATGACTACCACTGACATGCAAAAATGAAGAATTACAAAAAAACTAGATGAATTTTCGACCGCGCGCGGTCGGAATTTATGCCTCCGCCATCACCAGATTGGAAATGTATGGCATACATGTACACTCTAAAAAGGATTGGTCCAACAAAATTACAAATCTTTTCACTTAAAATGCACAGGAGACTGAAAATTTATTTCATTTCATAAATAAACTAGAAATATTTGATAACGAGGCTAAAAACCAGTAATTTCATGTAATTTTATGTAATTTTATGTAAATTGACCTCTGTGACCTCTGACCTTTGACCTACTTACCCCAAAATCTAATCAGTTCATCTTTCTATGGGGATACATACTGGTACCAAGTTTGAAGTTCTCACCTCAGACAGTTCTTGAGATATCGCGGTAACGGTACTAAAAACCAAGAATTTCATGTAATTTCATGTAAATTGACCTCTGTGACCTCTGACCTTTGACCTCCTTACCCCAAAATCTAATCAGTTCATCTTCATATAGGGAAACATACTAGTACCAAGTTTGAAGTTCTTACCTCAAACAGTTCTTGAGATATCGTGGTAACGGTGCTAAAAACCCAAGAATTTTTATGTAATTTCATGTAAATTGACCTCTGTGACCTCTGACCTTTGACCTCCTTACCCCAAAATCTAATCAGTT
The DNA here is from genome assembly GCA_025617745.1 of Heliocidaris erythrogramma. Lineage (NCBI taxonomy): Eukaryota > Metazoa > Echinodermata > Echinoidea > Camarodonta > Echinometridae > Heliocidaris > Heliocidaris erythrogramma. The sequence goes on from CM046856.1 coordinate 4,683,936, forward strand.
CATCTTCATATAGGGAAACATACTAGTACCAAGTTTGAAGTTCTTATCTCAAACAGTTCTTGAGATATTGTGGTAACGGTGCTAAAAACCAAGAATTTTTATGTAATTTCATGTAAATTGACCTCTGTGACCTCTGACCTTTGACCTACTTACCCCAAAATCTAATCAGTTCATCTTCGTATGGGGATACATACTAGTACCAAGTTTGAGGTTCCTACCTCAAATGATTCTTCAGATATCGCGGTAACGAGAAGTGGGACGGACGGACGCACGGACACACGGACGGACGGACGCACGCACGGACGCACGCACGGACGCACGGACGGACGGACAACCCGAAAACATAATGCCTCCGGCACCCACCTTCGGTGGGCGGAGGCATAAAAATTCAACTCATAAACGATAACAGAATATATACATTTTAAATTCTACACTACACTGCAAGGTCGAGCATATTGCACTGATTAGACAAATTTTTTTTTCCACTCTGATGATTTCTCCAAGATATATGGGAGTTCCTGCCTTGCCAGACAAACTTCTTTCTCTAAATTTTCTCCATGTATGTACGTCAACCATTTTAAAAATGACATAATCATATCATTCATCATTTTTTATTCAACAAGATAGTAATGAGTTGTATGTTACCTGGAGGTCCCATAGCAGCCATAATCTGAATGTCAATGAGCTTCATAGCTGTACAGTCCTTGAGATCATACCAATTCCAATGATCCAACCACTGACGTAATAACTCAATGGGTGGCTGCGCTCCGTATACCTCTCTAGCAGGCATGTTCAGATCATCCACAAACACAATCTAATACAAGATAAAATTAAAGAGTAAAACTAACACTCTACAAAATATCATACAAATCCTACATTTATCATTTACAGGATTAATACCGAAATAAAAAGAAAGAATGTCATTTACTTGTATTACATTACACAAACTTTGCAGATTATTTCAATACCAAAAATCAATCAATTTAAAACGCAAAAAGCACACTGAAATGTTTGTACCACAACTTATACATTTCTTTAATTTTTCAAAGACCAAGAGGACAGAATATGCTTATTTATCTTTGGAACACTAAACTTAACACTTTACAATTAGGTCAGTTAAAGTAGTTGTGTCTCTGCAATCAATCAAATCAATGTAGTGTAATCAGACCAAAGCAGGACATGAAACTACATGTTTTAATAGGAATGTAGTAACAATTACATGTGATGGAATGTGTATGTGACAGGGCCTTTAAAGGACAATGTTTTCATATTAACAGTGACCTCCTGACAATACTCAGTACTTACTGTTTTCTTGCCAAAGGGTGGACCAAAAACTCCCTTCCTGCGTTTGTCCAGCTTGGACATGATGATATCTTGTGTCTGATTGGCTGATGTCTGGGCAGAGAAGTTGATGATGTTGGGTTTGTACAATTTCTTATCCAGATTGTTCAGCAAGAATTCCTGTAGAAATAGAATTGATTGAAAACAAAATAAAATATCACCACAACACTGAGAGAGTGTACTGTTACGAAAAATGGCATATCGTTGACCATGGTTTTCTATAAAATCATCCCAATAGTTATAGCCAATATTTATGAAGTGGATCATCTCTAATCACCAAAAATCATTTGGAATTTAAAGGCATTCCTCAAATGCAATACACATATGGCCATAGTAAGCTGCTAAAATTTAGCTTTCTCCATCATTTAGTTTATCAAGCCTAGATGCAATAATTATTCATAGCCTGGTAGAGACAAACAAGGCATATCCAAACCCTATCACTCCTGTCCAAGCTGGGTTAAGAGAAATAATACCTATTTTTTAAAGTATATACATGTGTCTACTTTAGGCATTCAGTTAATCTACAGATGCTTTCAATACATGTACAAAATATCTTTTGGGTAGAAATAGGTAAGGGAGTAACTGCCTTCCCAAAATATATTGGTGAAATATTTAAATGTAGATTCGCATCTTTAAATGTCCATGTCAATGTGATTAATAGTGCAATATTTTACCTTGACACAAAACCCCAATATACTATACATATAATCACAGTCTAACATGTGAATAAAATGTTTTATTGACTCTGAGCTTACCGTGATGTAGACTGACTTTCCGGTACCAGTTGGACCAACAAAGAGGCAAGGCTTCTGGTGGCTGACCAACATCTTCATCAGCGCGGTGTATCGAACAGTGTCAATGGTCGGTACAATGATGGAATTAACTGCAGCATCTTTAGGAATGGGTGGGGCTTCCCTTATCTCCTCTATCCACAGCTCCCATCGTCCAAGATCCTAATGGAGTGATCATTGGACATTGACATATTTTAAAACCATTATTGATGAGCATTTTCTGTCAATTCTTTTACAAGAAGTTATTGGTAAGTTCTAATGAGCTGAAGACTTACTATGAGTTTCCACTGGTGCAGTTCAATACAGTCAAACCTGTCTTAGCGGCCACCTGTCTATAGCGGCCACCTGCTTATAGCGGCCACCAAAAAATCCCCCGCAGGAAATTACTGTGTTGTAGACCCTGCATATAGCGGTCACCTGCCTAACGCGGCCAGCGGCCACCCATTATGTATCCCTCGGACAATATCTGACCGCGTATAGCGGCCACTAATATCGAGTCGAGCCGTAGCTTCATGCACAAAAAAGTAGTTTTTGCCTTAGGCGTGATGTGTTTACCGAGTCCTAGCTCAGTCACACTCTCACACAAACGTCGTGAATAGATTCTACAATGGCCATGAAGATCTAATAGTTTCACCACATTGCCGACTAATTAGAGATTAAAAGTCTTTTTAGTAAGAATTAAGCACTAGTATTGTTCGTTTACGTAATCTTCGCACCATCCAGCTGCAATCCCCTGCACTTTAGTTGTATTGTTCTCCTAAGCTATAGAGGTCGGCATTGCGTTGATATTGATCGCCATTGCGCAATAGCGCAGGCTCGTACACTTCAATATAATTTTTTATTTTTAAAAGATTTATAAAAAAAAAAATTTAAAGCGTTAAAACTTTTGAAAAAAATAATACAGGAGTGATTTTTTTTAGAAAGTGAAAATAATAAAATACTACCCAAGTATTATTTTTTTTAAAGATCAATAATAACGATTTCATGTACGAGAGATTGTCCTGCTGAAAAACGGCGTGAAAACTCGACTCGGATCGTCCACCGGCGATCCAGGCCATTGTCGACGTTCGCACTTTCGACGAATGCAAGCGAGCACCTTCTATCGCCTGTTCTCAAAAACAGTTAAAACTTCTTTTAAACCATTCAAAAGGCAAATATTTATTGAATGAAAATTGATTGCACGATTTTATTCAAAAATTATTATTTTATTGTATTATTGTAATTTTTTGACAAGAAGCAAAAGCATGATTAGACATCGTTTTTAGACTATAAAAATCAAGAAAAGCAGTCTACCGCGGGTGGTACGTACGTGGTAATTTGAGGGAAAATTCATTTTACACAGATTGCTCGTATATCTATTGTTTTTCTCATTTATTGACAACAAAGCATATTATTTTAGCATTTATATACATGTATCATGTGACATGTTATACGTCAAATCTGTTGATCTATAGCTTGTTTTCCTAAGTGATATATATGGATGCATGTACACTAACTTTGTTGCGTGTAACAGTGTGCAAAAAAATAAAAATGGCCGCCGACCTGTCTATAGCGCCCACCTGTCTATAGCGGCCACTTTTTCCGTTTCCCTTCGGTGGCCGCTATAGACAGGTTTGACTGTATTTTCTATGAGCATCATCTTTCCAATTAAAAAAACTAATTCAACATAAATTGTAAAGCATACATGTAGGTCACCCATAAAATATGTACTTTTGTATTCTGTACCTGATATAATTGACCATATTTAATATAATGGACCATACTTGATATAATGAACCAATTAACTCAATAAAGCGTTGAAACTCAAGTACCCATTAGTATGTGGAGAAATTGATCTATGAATGATCCTATAACTAATGTCAAAAGCTCACATATTTCTAAATTTACATTTATTACCCTTTACATGTACACAATATACTGCTACTCTTGGTTATTAATATTCAAGCCGTTTACCTCTTTCACAAATGTGTAATCGTAGACACTGCCCTCTTTGGGGAATGGCATTGTGAACGGCTTGATGGGAGGATCTACAAACTCAATGAGGTGAAACTTGCTACGAGACTCTTCAGAGAGTCCTCCAGCTATCAGCTCTCTAAGAAGAAGGTCAAACTTGATTCGACCCTCACCAGAGATAGTGGCACCAATAGACCAGACGTAGGAGAACAGATAGATGCCCTGATAATTGGGGGGAAAAATTTTAATAGTAATATTCATAGAAATAGATTTTAGTGTAATACTAGTACCTTACATATTTCACTTCCCTAAGAAGATGAATAAGATCTTTTGCTTTTTTTTTTCAATCTTTTTCATGTCCAAGTTGCTTGAATGAAAAGTATGTATTTGGGATGTGTATGCAGAAGAGTTTAAGCTTACACTCTTACTCACTTCTTATAAAGAGATGACAGCGAAAAAATAGATAACTTGCAAATCAACATTTACACACAAGCATTTATAGCAAGTCATCTTTTTTTTTGGCAAATAATAGAAATGGGAATGAAAAAGAGAGGTTTTGCACTTTGACAAACCAAAACAACGAACATTACCTCAATCCATCCCACCACAGCGCGCTCATCCATCTTGGCAACAGCACCTTCATCCTGGAACTCATCAAACATACTGTCCATGAGATTCATGAGAGACTTGACCAGGTTAGTGTCATTGGTTGGTGACAGTTCCTGCACAAGGACAGAATACAGAGAAAGAAGGAACAAGGTTTAGTGATCAGTATCTTCCTTTTTGAAAAGATGGTATTATCAGAAATTACTCCTTCTTTCATGACAATAAAATCTCTATTCTCACTTAATATTTTTCTGTCTTGCTATCATCCACTAAGTAATTTATTGATCAGCCTCTAGTACCACCTTCTCTATTGTGTCATTTTTGCCTCGAGGTCTAAGTTTATTTCCTCCCACTCAGTCTTCATTGTTCTCGCTTGTACTTACCTCTAGACATACTGCTTCCATTTTTGGTATGGAAGTTTATGAAACACAACTGAAATGACATACAGAAATACCTTTCTCTGTTCTCTCTATACTATTTCAGTATCTCATTCCTTCCTCTCTATCTCTCTTTCTCTCCTTCTCTCTCCTGTATTTTTATCTTGAAGCCTCTATCCATAAGATTCATTTCCCAAGAGGCAATCTGAACAAAACAAAATGCCTGCAATAAGCAATACATACCTTGACCCCACTCTTGCGTACGAATTCCAGTGAAGCAGGAAGCATGCGATAGAACATGTCTGTAATCATCTTCTTGTGCATGTCATTGAAACCAGCAGGGAGCGTATTGATCCATGACACCACCAGAGGGCGCCATCCAAGCATGTGAGGCTCCATGTAGATCATACCACATCGGGATACCTAATCGAAAGTTGCAATATCAGGTTCAAAATGTTATTAGCATCGTTCAAAAATAGGGGGGAAATATCAGAAAAAGAAAAATAAATCAATGATTATTGCTAGAATAGAGAATGTTAATAGAAAAATAGAGAATAAATGCATCACAGTCTAAGATTTCAGAACAACTGCCGTAACAGATCTACATCACACAATCCGAATCAGTCAATTTGATATGCACTTACCGTTGCAGGAGATGCCACTTCCAGATCTTTAGGTTCAAAGATGAGATTGGTAGTAGGAGCAAGCTGAATGATCTCACCACTCATCAGACATAGCTTCTTGTTATCATCCAGAACAGTGTTCATGTTCTCAATCCAGATAGCATCGATAGGACCATCAAAGATCAACCACTTACGATCAGGTGTCTGTTCACAACCAAATTTATGAATCATGCTCATTAACAAATGCAATTGACAGTGCCTAACTGGTATTTAAGATCATTTTAAATTGACAATAAGTGATAAACTGTCAAGATGTCTATTCAAAGTACACAAAGAACGATGCAGAGTAACAGAATATAGCTGAAGTTGTTTATCTGGTATGTATATGCATCAACATATTTAAACCGTACAATACAAACCTCTGATGTGTATTTGGGGTCAAGAGACACTTTAGTATTTTCATGGATACTTAAACGATTATCCTAAGGCATTTCAGAAATACGAGATACAGTGAAACCTGTATATAAAGCCCACTCAAGGGAGACAAGAAAAGCGGTCTTTATGAGCAGGTGGTCTTTATGGACAGGTTCCTTTAATACACATTTCAATGGGAAAAAATTATGGTCTTTAGACAGGTGGTCTTTCTATACAGGTGATCACTAAAGCAGGTTTCACTGTACCTCTAGACACAATGAAGATATTGTAAAGTAGTCAGAGATATTGGGCAAATACATTCTAATTTTAATGTGAATTCACTGGCGTGAATTGAACTAAATTCATGTACCGTTGAACTGGCAAAGGCTCTGTAACTGATGGCCAGGATTCCATCTGACCACTCATGAGAGACTGGGTCAAACTGACCATAGAGTTGACCCATAGTGATAGCCTTCGGGTTGATGACTGTGATCTGGACCTTGTTCTCCTCCATCAGTCCCTGCAATTGAAAACGAATGATGCAGCAACATTCATAGAAGAGTTTGTTAAAATTTTGGATTAGGTACTGCAAACGTTCCTTCCCTAATAAAGTGGGGTTTTTTTAAGCTGACTAATATCACTTAAACATTGCTTGCAGAAAAATCTCATTAAGGAGATTGATTTTTTTCTCTTCACTTCTGCCATACGTGTGTACTTAAATTGCATGATATATATGACATTAACTACATGTATGTCACATGTAACCCAGTGCGTTTATTTAACATTGGTGCCAAACAATACATTTCTTTTTTTAATAACATTGGTGAATCAGAATAAACTTTTCAACCATTGTGATATGGATCCCAACCGGGTCATATTGGGTAAACTTACAAGTAATTGACATTAATGGCTTACTGAATTGTATGCAATGGAATCATAGTCTTACACACCTTTTCAGCAATATCACCCAGGGCCATACTCAGTACACGGTAGGCTGATGTTTTTCCTCCAAATGGCTCACCTACTATCATGAAGCCATGACGAACGATCATCATCTCATAGATCTGTTGAAAAGCAAACAAAAGCCACTCAACTAACATTCTTCTTTAACATACTAATCCAATAGCATATCAAGCTTGCTGAACATGTACTACAAGGGTAACAATAAGAAAAATATCATTAGATCCCATTTTTTAATTAAAATTTTCAGTAAGTTTTATCTCAGTAAATCTTAAAGTGAGCCCCTGCAGAATCTCCAAACCTAAAAGCAGAGTGGTATATTTCCCTCCTACATGAATCCTACCTGTAAGATCTTGTCCATGAAGACATCAGTCAGCTGGAGGTTCAACTTGTCACAGTTATCCTTGATATGCTCAGTCAGGGTGGCGTAATCAGGCTTGGGAAGGACCACACCAGGGAACAGATCTGATGTGATACCCTGGATAGTACAGAGAAATGTTTAGAATGTGTCATACACACATGGTTCATACCAGTCCTAAACACATATATGTACTCATATGTAAAGTGTAAAATTAAAATTTTCGATTATTATGAGATAAACAGATATATGTGAGGGAGTATCCATTTAAAAAATATCAGAATCCTCAGTCAAAGTGCAAGACTTAGTTCAATTTTCGTTCTCTCCTATCAACTTACAGCGAAGAGTGGCAGATCATGTGACAAGAATTTAGGCAGGTTGACATCATTGATTGAGCGCAACATCAGAATGTCCTCGTCCTCTTCTGGGTACTTCAGCTACAGGAAATATCAAGAACAAAAAAAAACATATAGAATCATCATTCATACATCTTCATTATGAAATTTTATTTACATTACACATTCAGAAGAGAGTTCAAAGAGCAGATTAAGAATAGAAATTGAATGGAAAAATTCCATATCTTGATACACCATACCAGAACTGGTTTTTCTTGTGTGTTCTTCTATATTTTTTTTCTTCTTATTTTACTTTTCTTTGTTGTACTGCAGAAGGATCAAAAGATAAAGTTTATCAATGACATAAGGTTGCTTTACCTTCAAGTTACCAGCAGCAGTCAACACTGACTTGACAGCACGCATCCCATAATCATAATGGTGCTGGGATGAGAGCTGTTCTGAGCAGAGACGATAGGTAGCCACGATCTTGACAGACAGAGGGCGGGCTTTGATGAAACCACACGAGTAGAGCACAATCTCTGAGATCAGAGCATAGTCTGGAACCATCATAGCCACAGTACGGAACAAGGCCTGCGATCAGAGACAGTGAGGAAACAAAGTCAACTCATGTCCACATACATCTTCTTTGCAGTAGACAATATCGTTATTTACTGTTCTTTGCAACATGTAAAAGTTGCACTACCTCCCAAAATTTGCAAAAGCATTCAATACATTCACTGTTTTCATACATCCCAGGCATCGTATGAATCGAAATAAACTGTTCACTTACCACATTGCATAAACATCTTTTATGCAAACCAATGTTATTTTTTCCAATTTTTTTTCTGATCCAGAATATAAGATGAACTTATATGACATTAAAAGATGAAAACTTAATTTCTTGTAACACTTAATCATAATATGTTTGTTTAAAACCCATTATTATCAAATGTTATATTTGTTGATACTACACAAATTCAAATTACTATGAATAAAATACAGGTTCTAGTTTACCTTGAGGTTGTCAGGTAAATCTGAGCGACCTGCATAACCAGGATTCATAGTGATGAAGACAGAGCAAGTAGGATCTAGTTTAATCTCAGTGCCTTCAAAGAGCAGAGTGTCAGCTCCAGCATTGATACCTACATGTAGGAGGGGAAAAAATGGATGTAAAACCATATCAGACCATGAGAAACAAGACTTTCCAGGAGCAACATGACATATGATTCCATAAGAATAGTTTTCCAGAACTTTCACTAAGAGTCTCCCTTGGTATAAACATAGACTTTGGGAATATAATGCTTCCACTGGAAGAGGGGAGGTTGGGACAGAAAAAAACTTCCAATGAAAACTCTTTTAATGATACAATACAAATCATAAATGGCAGAGCAATAGCTTGAATTAAATTTAGTTCATACAGAATTTAATTGGATAAAAAAAATGGTGACAGATATTCAATGATGATTAGGTGTGTTGATCAGCTTTTGAATAAGCTCTCATTCTATGGCCAGTAATTTGTAATGGATAACATATGGTCTGAATTCAAGAGATGAGGTCTATTGGGAATCAATATTTATCACTGCTCTCCTACCTCTCTGGATTGTCAGGATCTGCTGAGCAACCACAGACAACACCTCCAAGTCAATACGGTTGAACTCATCAAAGCAGGACCAAGCCCCGCAGGAGGCCAGACCTTTGAAGAACTTGCCCAGAGCAATGTAGTCCAGACCATCGGAGCAGTTGAATACCACACATTGCTTGGCCACGGCCTTTGCCAGATCTTTGGTGGTCTCAGTCTTACCAGTTCCAGCTGGGCCTTCAGGGGCTCCTCCCAGATGAAGATGGAGGGCACCAAATAGGGTTCTCATTGAAAGTAATAGATTGTATCACTGTAACTGTTGTGTTTATTCATAATTCCATATGTAAAAATATATCAATGAAACATAAAAAATACAAAAAGAAAATGAGAATTATTAAAGGAATCCATCATTTTGTGTTTTATAGCAACAGAGGAGTGTTTCATCCGGGCTTAAAGTTGATTTCAAAAGCAATCAAATCATTAGATGAAAATGAACTTTTGTTTATAAAATGCTATCATTTATTTGACATTTACACTGCCATCCAAATGTTTGGGTACACCTGTAATAAGAACTGATTGACATATGTTAAACCAGTGTCAACTCAAACGCTGATGTCTACTTTTTAGTTTGATACCATATTGTTACAGTGCTAAGAACTTGATGATAAATGAACTGTGGGTGATTGTGAGAAATCAGTTTTTATTACAGGTGTATCATAACTTTTGGAGGGCAGCGTAAATTGGATCTAGATGGATTCCCTTAAAGTATCATTGCAGTCTCATCGCTAAATATAATACATAGTATCAATCTGCCTTACCTGTAACACCTATCAGTGAGTGGAGTGATAACCAGACGTCCAGAGTTTCCAAGGTATTCATATCCATAAGCCAGCATAGCATTGATCATGCGTGTAATCATGTTATCCTCTACCCAGTAATAGCGAAGCTGAGATAACCACTGGAAATCATTTTCATTCCTGACCTTGTTTTTCACCAGGTCATGCAAGACATCGCGGGCATGGACATCCAACACCACTAAAGCCCCGAGAGTGGTACGGTTCTGCTTGCTGAGCTTTCCACGGACAAGGGCGACAATGTCGTCAATTTGCCTATTGTTGAGGTCCAAGTAGGCTGCCAGGGCTTCATGGCTTGTAGCAATGGCCTTGTGAATCTCATCTGTCCAGTATTTCTGGGTCCCAGCAAGCACGACCTGACCAGGCCAGGACAGCACCCATTCATTGCGATCTGTTTTCTCATAGGCTTCCATGGCTTCCTTCAAAACCTGCAGGATCACAAAACAAAAATCTTGAGGAAAGCTTTTGCTACACAATTTCACTGTTCTATTATTACACAGAGTCTTGGCAATCACCCCACATATGCTCCAGTGAAAATTACTTCCCTGTCATATTGTAACTCTAATCAAATTCATAACTTCATCCCTGCACTCAACACTACACCTAACTCTTATTCTAAACCTAAAATGAACCTAAACCCAAGTGCAACCATCTCTATATGACAAAATAGAGCCCAGAACAGATGTTGCCGGAATAAAGGTCACATCAACAATCTTCCCAAGTAATTTGACAACGGGAACAATGCCAGATCTTCAATTATAATTCACAGAAATTGTATATACTATAAAAGGAGTACAAGGTGACAATACTATCATTGACCTTGTCAATGTGAAATATCTTGAGCTTTACTCTGACCCACCTTATGGATACTGGTGATCATGTAGCCTTCTAGTTCCAGGAGCCATTTCTCTACCTGACCTCTGGCCTTGGAGGTAGAGATAGAGTTAATCAGTTCAATGACCTCTCCCTCACTACTCTTCATGTGAGTAATGTCCAGGATATCTGTGAATTCCAGCTTGGCAATACCCTAGAGTGGTGAAGTAGAAAAATAAGAAAAAATTATCTAGATATGTAGATTCACTTCTCTTTAGCACCCAAATGTCCAAATATTTCTACAAGTGTCTCTGTCTTTAGGGAGACTTTCAAACTATCTCAATGTCATTGATACTAAAGCACAACACCGCAAGACCATGTACCACTAATAATTGTTCAGTGCAATCTCCTGTTATGGCAAGGCAGTGTAATATCGACATATTAAGGATGACTTATCAACTATTAGTCACCTTGATGTCATGGTGTTGACCTGGCAATTTGTGAGGCATCTCATATGCCTGAGTTATTTGTTATTACATGTATGTCTCACTCTCCTTTTCTCTAATCTAGCTATGTCTATTGCCCTTTCCTATATCTCCCTTTCCCACATGCTCAAGCTAATATTTACAAATGACCCAACAGAATCCCTCACCTCAAAGCATTTCTTGAGATGAGGTTGCACACGGGTAGGGTCCTTGGTCTCTGACAGGATCTCCAGCAGTTCATCATTGGACAGGAAGAAGAATCGTGGGAAATACAGACGCTTCTTCTCCAGATAGTCGTTCAGCCCCTGAAAACAAGAATAAACACAACATTTACATAGAGCTACACTTTGTCAATTCTGAAAATCACAATGCTTTTTACTATTAAAAAGGATGAACTTTACTTGTATTTCACTTTTTTAAGAGACTGAAGCTCTCATACCAGAATGTTGATAACCAGAGTTTTTAGGAATTTTTAAATAGAAGCTGGAAGAAAAACAATGTAGCTACTGATTGATATCTATAATTCTCATTCAAAAATTTGCAAAAGTTCTATAACTTGCTTTCTGCTGAAATACATCATGTTGTAAATTCTGGCACAATGGTTAACAAGTATTACTACTGCAGAAGTGAAATGTCTACATATACCACTGACATCTACTTACCTTCTGGATGAGTTCTAGGAGCTCATTTGATTTCTTCAGTCTCTCAAGAATCTTGTCAATCTCTGTGACAGCCAATACATGTTTGTCCTGTGGAATCAAGCAACAAGAGCTTAAAGTGTTAAACACTCAAATGCATTGATTATCAGTGTCAAAAGTTACATTGATGTAATGGTAGGAGCTAATATCTTTTTCATCAGAATTGTGTGCTCATATACAAGTTAAAGGCTCATCTAACATCAATTCTGAAAAGTCTTACATTTCATTTCTCCAGGAATACACTCAAAGAAAAAAATGCAATATTTCTGTTAACTTATCTTACAGGTGGGTCTCCTGGAAATACCATTCTAGAGAAATTGGTACATGTGAACTACATCTCCTCAAAAAAGACTGATTCAGGTATATAATTTGTGTTTTTTCTTGATATTTATCAAGTTAAATGAGATTTCTCATAATTGAGACAATCATTAAACTAGCTTCAAGTTTAGATAACATTGATAACTTTCATTCAATTACACAACAAGCAACATTGTAATGAACATACCACCACAGAAGCCTTCATGATGTCTCTCCAGTTCTTATCGACAGTGGAGAAGCGCCGACCCTCTTCTGGCATCTGAGCCATAATATCTGGGGAGCTGAAGATAGGCTCCAGGTAGAGCCAGGTGGCCTGGACCTTGAGCCATTCATCCAGGATCTCCTGCAGGAGCAAGAGCTTAGCTTCCCAAGACCTGAGACAGGGAGATAGAGAGAGAGTTAGAGACAGAGAGAGAGGAAAATAGGTAGCAAGATAGGGCATAACAGACAAAAGGATAAAGAGACAGAGAAAGATATGGAAGAAAAGAGGCAAAGACAAAACAAACACACACACACACACACACATACGGAGAGAGTGCATGACAACAGGTCATGGGGTAAAGGGAGAGATGAATTATGATTAAGTTGGTTTAAGAGGAGTGTCAGTTCTTAAGTAGGCCTCCTTTTCTTTGCAGCATTTCTTTTTCCAATTGGCCAAATATCAATTGCACTCTTCAAAACATAGTCCCCTTTTGCAAAAAAGGCTATGTCAGTGTCCACACAGTTGATAGGTCGTTAAAGCATTTGCATGTTACTTATTCTTACAATTTATGAGATAATATGTGAAAATATGTCTATGCATACAATAAACAAAAATTATTATGATGAAATAATATGACATGATGTCAAACACATAAAAGACTTACTTGATCTCAGTTTCAAAGGGTTTGATGAATGGTGATCCTCTCATTGTCTGTGTCTTGACAATCTGATCATCCAGTAGAACCTGAATATCATCCACTGAAGACAGGATCATGGTACCAGTCTCACGGTATGGGATCATCACAAATTCCATCTGAAAGAAGATTGATTGGTAGGAGTGACGCAATGACAATGGTGTTAGAGGTGATACATACTAGCAGCAAGTTTGAAGTTCATTCCTAAAATGGCTATTGAGATATCGTGTTAAAGAGGTTAAAACCTACAATTTCAGGATTTATCGCTATGACCTTTGACTTACATATCGCAAAATCTATGCTAGTACCAAGTTTGAAGTTCATACCTCAAATGGTTCTTGAGATATCATGTTAACGACTCTAACACCTGAAATTTCAGAAAATGACCTCTGTGACCTTTGAACTACGTAACCCAAAATCTCCTCAGATCATCTTCCCATGGTGACATACTAAGCACCAAGTATGATGTTCATACCTCAAACGGTGTCTTGACATATCACGTTAACATGAAAGCGGAACGGACAGACAACCGAAAACATAATGTCTTTGCACCATCTTCAGTGGCCGTGGGCATAAAAACAGAAAATAACTAGGATCTCAAATACAAAGTTAAAAGGTAGTGATCGCAGTAGGTGACTATCTGATCTTTACTTTTTAATAAACATATCATGTACATGAACATACTAAATTCAGTCTTACCTCTGCCCATTCTCCCACCATCTTCTCCATGGCTTTCTCCAGGGAGTATTCCTTAGAAGCAGCCTCACTGATGCCTTCAAACTTGCCCAGATATGGTTCCAGATTCATGTCGATCATTCTGGATAGGGTGGTATCCTGTAATATCAATTACATGAACACAATATATGTTGGACACCAAAACAGAGCTGGGGTCATTGAATCTGCAACATCTTATGCTTAGATAAAATCTGTAATTAACTTGTCCGTTGAATCGGGATCAAAGCTTTAGGTCCCCTGGGTATCTACCTGCCAGTTCTAGCAATATGTATGTCAATTGTTTTTATGAAAATCTGAATGGTCCTCAGATACAGGTAGCTCATTGTCTATCAGTGTTAATACTGTACACATACAATTTTTATATTGTACAAGTTCTAAAATACATTTAATGCAAGATGTGCTATGAGGTAATTTGGCAATTAATGAAAAGCATCCATCAGCTGATTTAAGTTATCATATCACTCAATAGACTTCATTCAGAGTTTCGCATTGAGTAGTGTTGCACATGCTATCACCATCTACTACAGAACTTTATCAAGGTGTACACATGTGATGATAATATATAGGTATGCAGTGCAGACTATGCTTCTTGTGATTCAGTGGAGGAAGTGTATCATGCTCCTGATATCTATGGCTCGGGGCGGTATTCTGAAAGCTTACTTAGCGCTCAATTAGCAAATTGGTATTCTGAAAGGCTCAATTAAATCCCAATTTCTTGTTGGCAGGGGATGCGTTGCGCGTACGCTATGATGCATGCCTGTGGTGTGCGCGCAGTAGTTAAATGAGTTGAAAGGGTTTGGGTATTCTGAAAACTCTGTTAGCACTTAATTAACTTCTAAAAGATAAAAGAGGTTTCTTAAGTCCTCTGGTTTTTAGCAACATAGCAATCTTTGATTGTATTTTTCATGTAAAATAATGGCCGTTCAATCGCAAGGAGGTATGTTTGATTACATGAGAATTACCTTATCCATTTCGATACAAAGGAACCGTCTCGGTGTTGGTTTTCAACGTTTTGTGGATGTTTGAAATTCAAATTATTGCAAGGCCTTCTGATTTCATTCTACAGCGGCTAGCAGGCAGCGTTTCACTACACATTTTGCTACGTTGAAGTTGCAGCGCGAATATTTTTTCTTTGTTACAGCGCAACTGATTGGTGGAAATGGACTAAAAAGAGCATATTTTGATGACGCAGATTACTGATTTGGATGAATATTAGCGCTCAATTATATAGGGGACGTAAGAGGAAACTTAAAAGGAAACCTAAGTGAGCTTTCAGAATAATATTCTAACACATTCTTGTATATCGATCTCTTGTATGCAAAAGATACATTTATGCAAACAGTATGGGTTTCATCCCCAGCATGGCCCTTATGTCCTTGAGCAAGGCATGGTATCTATATTGCTCCTCTCCACCCAAGTGATAAGTGGGTAACCGGTAGGATGCGAACGCCGATGTGATTGGATTAGCATGTGCGCCCCCGTAAAAAAGTGACTGGCTGGAATGCTCCCCAGCGGAGTGAAGAAGGTGCATTCATTGTGTGCATGAATCTGATTACCAGGGTAATAATATATCTGTAAAGCACTTGGATGTATTAGGCAATATATAAATCCAGATTATTATATTATTATTATTATTATCGTTATCATTATCATTATTATTATCACTATCATTTATTATTATCATTATTATCATTATCATCATGTATTATCATTCAATCTTTCCTGAAAAGGGGAAAAGGTTGTTTTTATTTTTATTTTTTTAATTTTTACAGTTGTGCCAACATGTGATACAATGAAGTACAAATATATTTCCAACAGAATACATGTATTCCTATAAAGAGTGATGTATGTCAGGTTGTGGATAGGTAAGGAAGAAGGACTTTTGCTCTATATTTTGTGTAATGCTTAGTGCCATATCATCTCCCTCTCTCTCTCTCTCTCTCTCTCTCTCTCTCTTCTCTCATATATGTATTTCTCTTAAATTTCAATACATCAATACATGATACTAATACATTAAATACAAGTAACACTGTATACCTGTGCAGCTACAAGTGGCCATGACACTTATCTTACCTTGAATCTCTTCACTCTTTGCTCCCATGGCTTTAAAAGGTTATGTAGACAACATATACTTTTTCATTAGTATTCAACAAAATCTTTTAAAAATCCTTTCCAACTTAATAATCTCATTTCTATTTGAATGTAAACCACCAGATAATGTATTTCTTTTTACGTCTAAGAGCTACTTATCTTTATCATCATATTCATATGATTTTTTTCATTCAAAGTTCATTCAATTATTATCATACAATTTCCATGTTGACAGGTTTTGCAGGTCCAGCTCAGCATTGTTTGTAAGCTCCTATCACAGACTGGATAACTTCATCATTAGTTGTGTCTCCTAATGCAAGTGTACTAAATCCGTATCTGATATGAAATTCCATTGAATTCCTTGAGTGTTGCATGAATACGGAGACAGCTATAACTCCGTTCTGTGAAATAACTATATTCTTTTTACGTATGCCTGGTAAATTCCAAGATTTATAAATAGAGTATGATTACCTCCTCTGGTTTGAGATGGAAGCCTACAATATCAGCCATCTGATCCCAGTGACGTTCTCTAAGACCAGGGTTACATACTGACGTTACAAGAGGAATGTACTCCTTGAAGTTGTCAACCTACAAAACGTATTAAGACAATGATGAAATGATATATGCATGATTCTAGGAGGTTGGTTGTTGACTGTACAGTGTATAATAACCTGGAAACAGAAGACCCTCAAAGACCTCATTTCACTGAATACCTCAATAAAGGAATGGCAAGATATTTCATCCTATCAGTTATCTGATGTACCTTCATATGAATACTTTCTTTAACAACTTTACTTACTTTTCATAAAATTACAATTTTATATTCATTCACATTATAGTTTGGTTGTTTTTATGCTAATTCAAATCACAAGTTTGAAAACATCACATAAAGTCTCCCGCAGATATTAACAGTTTATTCTCAAAACTATGTAAAATACAAAATCTAGACTAGAACTTTTAGTCCTTTTTACACTGAATATCATAACAAAAGCATAATTTCTGCTGTTAATGGAGCATGAGAATCTGCTCTGAAATAAAATAGTTTTACTGCAGACCTAATATCTCTCTCACCTTGTCTTTGACTTTCTCAGCGATCTTCTTGGCAGTGGGTACTTCTGAGAACTGTTTCTCCAGCTTGTAGAGTGTCCTCCAGTAGTTACCAATATCAGCATCCACTTGGTCAGGATTGACATCTGAAAAGGGACCCTCCATCCAAGCCCTGTCATATGAATAGTAAAACAAGTTTACAGTTCTTGTAAACAGAAAAAAGCCTAATAATGTTTCATGAATCACAACTAACATCCTCTTTTATTTTTCTCCTTGTTCCTCTATCCTTTAACGTACTGACTACTAAGCCTGGGCTCATTCAGGCTGGAGTCTTTTACAGAAAAATGCAGATTATACAAAATCAAATTACATCCACTAACATGGCACCTCATATTCTTTAGATGACAAGTATCAACAATGAATTACTTATTCAAGCAACTACATGTTATATTGTTTGAATTACTAATATGCCTTCCCACACAATGTATTTTGTATTGTCTTGCACATAGTTTAGCCCTATTTGGATGCATCATCCATCAAAAGAGGCAAGCTTGACTGTATTTACTTATGCTTAGTGTTGAATTCCACTGTAGTCTCATACAGCTTGAGGTACGGGGCAAGGGTACTCCCAATGGTGTTCTTCTGGGGGTAAGCTGATGTCTGCCAGCCAAACGACTCCTCCTCAGTGTTGAAAGCTTCGATCTATGTGTTAAGGAAAAAGGAATGATATTAAACTTCTAGACATATGTAGCGTTCAAAACAAACATTAATTCTTTCACAGCAATTTGCAAATACTGTAACCTTTGTCACAGGATTCACTGCTGCACAAAATGTGTGCATCGTCTCCATTCTCAAGGGAGTACTCATCATTGGAAATGTTCCCCTACATCCATCAAACAGCTGTTGCTTAATCAATTTTGAATGATTTCCCAACATAATCAAAAATGATGTGCTTATCAGTATAACTATACATGCAGTCCCCACCAACATGTGGGTCAACAATATTAACTGCACAGAACAATTTAACATACTTTCTCGGCGGCTGCCTCTAGCCTGTTGCTGAGAGCCTGTGCTTTCTTGAGGTATCGGTTGACATCTGACATGTCACCAAATGTCTGAAACTCCTCAAGCTGCTTGGTGTAGCTCTCCAATTCTTCTTGAAAACGCTCTCTCCGCAGCTGTAACCAAGACACAAATCACAATGAGAAATACTGCATTCAGTATTGTGGACAGGAAGGGCCAACTGGTAGATTGCTGTGTGCAGATTATGGTAATTGAATTAAACTCAATTGGAAAATAAGATATGATAAAGAAACTAAAGCCAACAAAAATGTCTCAAATTACATAATTTCAAACAAGTTTTTATCATTTCATGTTGAAAGTCACTGTGTGAAACATGACTAACAAAAAATAAACAAGAGAACAGAAGTCCTGTACTTCTGGATGACCTACCGTGAGTCCATCTTGGTATTGGGCAGTCTTCTCATCCACAATGGTCTTGTGCTCTGCAAAGATCTCTGGCATACGGTCATGCCATTGGAAGGTGCTGCTGTTGAGACGGATCTCAGCAGGAGAGAATGAGGCATAATCCACCAGGAACGATAGACGGTCTCGGCTTAGGACCAAGTCCTTCTCCAACTCATGGATGGTCTTCTTTTCCACATTGTCAATGTAGGCCCTTAGCTCCATGAGTTTCTCTGTGTTTGGAGGTGTGGTTAGGGCCTTCTCTGCAATGGCTTCATACTCCTCACACAATCTGAGTAACATATGATAGTAAAGATTGCACTTCAAATGGAAAAACAAAATCTTCACTTGAAGGGGAAGACATTGTACACATAAACAGCAGTATCTGAGGCAGCGGAATGTCTGGCTCAGACAATGAAAGTGAGGGTGCACTATACTCTGTTTGGCAGACAAAACTGCCCCAACCCCTACTTCCATTGTCCAAGCCTGTCATTCCACCGCCTCTAAGCAGTCTCTTTCAGTCTGCATTATCATTACAAATGCAAAATTCTTGATTCTACAGCATAAAATACATGCTATATGGAGTTGTTGAAGTTGTTTGATTCTGGTTCTGTGATTCAAATTTCAATCTGGATATTTGTTACTCTTAACAATATCAGTGCACTTTACTCTTGCGTAAGGCATTAATCCTCCATATCCAAGTCATAGGTCCCCATATGCATATCTTTCCCAACTTCCAAGTTAGAATAAACACCATTTAAAGCAACCTGTAAACTATATGCAAACTCACTTGCGGTTAGCATCAGCATGATCTTTACACATCCTTGCCAGGAGGCGTTCCATCAGGCTCTCAGCCCTCTTTGACAGGGCTCGGATCAGCTCATCACAGTGTAGCTCAAACATGCCCAGTCTCACAACCTAGGATCATACATGAATACCAACTGATTATGAACATGAGGACAAAGGATTCTAAAACCACTAGAAGTAACATCCTATCCTAAGCTGAAGCAAAATTTTGCTAAAGCTTTCTTGAAAGCAGAGTGTTAGCTTGCATCTATTTGTAACCCACATTTACGAGTAACAATGGCCAAATGAATAAAACGTTCCATCAACAAATTACCACGAGGTGTTACAAAATTATGTTATCTTAGTCATTACAATACTCGGCCTCAATATCAGCATGCAATGTGTCCCCCTACTATAAATATTAGATAACAAGAAGTGCTTATTGATAACTTGCTTTATTATGCAAATCCATACAAATTTCTTACACTTCAGTATTGGAAAGCAGCTAGCGGCAAGTACTATCTTATTCAATGTAAATCTGCCACTCATTTATGAGAGTACGACACAATAAGAGAAGCAGTTTCCACCAGACTCTGATAGCAACATTTCCTTGGCAGAATACCCCCCCTAAATAAAAAAAAATAATAATAATAAATTTTTTTTTTTTAAAGTTAGCACAAATACCTTACAAACCAAAATGAGCTTTTGGACTCCAAATGCAAATACCCATTAAGCTTTGCACAACAAAGGAGAACATACTCATATGCAAAACAAAAATGCATTAATGCAAAATATTAGTTCCTAACAGTATAAGGCATTTTCTACATAAACCTTACATTAGTTTACTTTGACCAGATAAAACAATTCTCAAAGCATATTCATTACCTATGGCTCTAAAGTTGATCAATGGAAAATGTACATACCACATTAAGCAAGAAATCAACAGAATACATGGAAGCAGACTTAAAAGCTTAGGTGCTTCTGCTGTTGTCAGATTTGAACCTTATTCCAAATTTGAAAAACACCAAATACTGAGTGTGGACTGAAATCTACATAATATTTTCACCACTTTCCTTGGATCAGCTTAAGGATTATATTTAGAAAACTACATATAAATTGGAATTCACAAAGTACAAACAGACACATCACATTCAACTTCATGACTTCACAATAAAGACATCTAATCTACTTATTATCTAAGTAAGCAGAGAAATATTATCTTGTTATGATATATTGGTTTTACAGTGATATGTAATAGAGACAGTACTGACGAACAGTGGGCAGTTAATGTAGAATGATGAAAGAATATGCATCCACAAGTGCAGTGTTCTTAAAAAAATGCAAAACCATACCATTGTGGTGAAGGATAAAGTGAGGATATTGCCCAATGGTATTAAACAAGAATGATTATGTATCAAAGTTTCACATGAACTAGTGATTATGTTTAAACATAATATTGTATTTGAAAAAAAAAATACTACATATGCTTAGCTATCTACAGGCATATAAATATCTGGCGCTGATTTCTATAGGTATTGGTTAAATGTCTGAAAACTAAATAACAGTGTAACCAAAAATATAAGTATCACAATATAGTGTAATTGTGCAGTATATATTGTCATAAATATGTGTATATCTTTGTGGATGGGAATTTACAGACCTTCTCCATAATTTCCACATTCTGATTTACAGTATGAAATTTAAAAAAAAAATTGAAATAAATGAATTCAATATGCAGCATAACAAATTCTAAGATAGTGCGATACTTATTAAACCAATATACACAAAGTAAATTTGCACAACTGCCATCTGGAAATAATAATGCATATTTTGGTATGATATTATCATGTACTGAATTTATTTTCCTCTTATACACCTAACAACTAAAATCATTATGGCTTTCCTTTATCAAGTTCACTGATGTAAATCTTAGATGTATTGATTAAATGTAAATATCTTCAGCCAATAGGAAATGTGGCACATCTGGTAATGATCAACGTTTTGTTCCTTTCAATCTGCTTAAATGAAAATATAACAATTTAGCTGGAAAATGTAATCACTATATGGTATAGGTATGTCATGTAATGTTAATAGAGAGCAAGGTATTCAATTAAATCATTAAAACTTGTGCACACAAGAAAATGAATTTTCAATTAAACATATACACTAAATTTACTTGTGCTTATCTAAATTATCACAGTAGGAAATGAATGATATTCATTCAGCAAAGACTTTATAACCTTTGCTGAAGGGTGAATATAGGCATGAATAAAGCTTTAAAATTTTGGGTTTTTGTATTTCAATCTATTTCAGCATTACCCATTTTAATACTTAACGACAATATGACTCTAGAAATATGTTCCACCATAGTTCTAATATCTGAGACCTCGTTGTAAAGTTTGTATTCACCAATAGCTTGCTCTGTAGAAACATGTCATGTATTAATATGTCAGGTGTCATGTGTTAAGTTTGGAAACATCAGAGAAAATTGTTATAAAGAAAGACAAAATAACCACAAAATGTTATCAGAGCCCACATCAACCAATCACAACAAACCTTTCTCTGATCAGCACCATCCTAAATCAAACAATTCAAAATCAAGCAAAAATAGAAACAAAATTAAGAAATATATATGTATGTGTCAAGAAATCGAACATGCAGTACTTTTGTCAGGGTTGACATGTTGGCTATATTATCCTGATGAACTGGCTAAACAAGTTAACAAAACTAGAATTTAAAGAATATTTGTGAATTAATTTTTGTAAAGAAGAAGATTTTTTTTACAATATATATACATGTAATTTAAATAAACCCACAACATGATCTCTATTCAAGACCATTGTTTCAATGTCTTTCACATGTTCATATCACTTACATTTCCCATTTTATGTTTCTGTATCTGAAAACACTACTGTGTTGCCTACATGTGTTACCCATGAATTGCCAACTTGAAATGTGTTATAATTTTCAACTGATGCAATCATTTAATCGCCTTCAGTCATGGACCTTTGTATCCTTTTCTCTCTTGTATGTTTGACTTACAATGAAGTTTTGTACACAACAATCAGAATGACAGTGATTTCAAGTAGATACACAGAGATTGTTGTAGATTTGATAACCAAGGCTACAAAAGAGAAATAGAATACCTTTCACAACCATACCCATAACCGTTTCATAACCATACAAAAAGAGTGTTTGGGGAAATTTTAGACAATTTTGGTCCCAAATCAATAAGTGTGCAACCTGCCAATTCAGTCAATTCTCATCTCAGAAAAGTGGCAAACTCTTATGAGGAAAAATAATTATATTCAGAATAAACATGAAACCCAAAGGCAATCAGAAACACTGTGCCATGCTACCAGTGATAACCTTACACCCATGATGAACTATGTTACCTTTCTGGTATGGAACATGATCTCTTCATTGAGCTGATGGTATTTCTCCACCTCCTTGGTGTATTCCTCAAATGTGTGTTCTTCCTGCATAAACTGATCCACATCACCATCAGCCTAAGGAAGAAAAGACAGTAACACTTACAATTTTTTTTTAACTGTACTGTTTCCAGAATGGCAAGTTGGCAGCTGACTAAATATACATCCCTCATCTTTGAGGAGCAATTTAAATGTGATTTAAACAAAGAGAGCATTGATTCTGCATACAGTGAATATAAATCTGGAGATATATTACACTTAATATTTATGAGCATTCATACATGTACGTGAAGTTTACCTATCTATCCTACAATATAATTTTCTTCTTTTTCACATAATATTTTTATCTAGTTTACATGTACTTGCAGTGCAAGCAAAATTTAGCTGCTTATCGCTGTGATCATCTTGCAAAAGGTTTCCTTTGTCATTTCTGTAGAGGCATTTGCTATGATTTCATAAGTGAGTACAAAGGTTCTCTACATGATAGTAGTAGAATCAGTTCACATGTTACAGCAACTATAATCCACTTGGACAGTCAACTGCATGAAATTTTTATACAAAGCCAAAACCTTTATGTTACCTTCGTTACCTCTTCTTCACAATTTTTTTTTCATCACAAAATGACTTCAGCATCAAATAAAACTCATGTAAGATTGCAATTTCATGATAGCTTACTTTTGATATTAAAGAAACTGTTGTGATCAGGTTATTGTAGTTACTGTACCTGTTTGTTGATGAGGAACATGTACTTGTCATAGATCTTGAGATGTTCCTTAGGACGTTCACTCTCACGTTTGACGATCTCTCTGACCTTTGTCTTGTGATCACTCAGGATGTCTTCCAAGATGATTGGATGCAATGTAGACTTGGGACCATTCTGAGGTTGACCAATACAACAAAGAAAGCAAATCATTTAAATGTGTAATCTCCATGCACTATTTTTTGTTGAAATGATGAACAATCTGCAATACATGCAAGATCATTTTCAGAGTTATTATTTGAGAGATTACTGGAGCTTTATCTGCTCCATAAAAGTAACTATTCTTAATATCTTAGTCTTCTGTAAAAACCTTGTTGGAAGGCCCTTTTCTTACTTCGATGCTATAACTATAAACTCACCCATTCTGAATAGAGCTTGGTCTCCACCCTTGGGATGACGCTGACGGCTTTGATCATGACATCATAGACATTGAGAAGTACCACCTCAAAGTCAGGGAAGGTAGGCTCAAACTTGATGTCGCTTCCATCCAAGACCAATCTGATCACAAATCCAGGGTGCTCAAAGGCACGTGTTGAGGTCTGGAGGATGAAGGTAAAGAATTACTAACATGAACGATGTCTGAAGGAACAGGAAGAACTAACCTATGCCTCAAGTCTCAAAATATTAGAATATCTCACAAGACATTGCTTTTTGGTACATGACAGTACAATATAATTTGTATACTGCTACTTGACTAGATTTAGTTGTTGACACATCACAGATTGCTTTGAATTCATAAACTACTTATACATATGTACAAAAAGTTGAATGTCTGCTATAGAGAATTAACTACCGTACTGTGTTTATCAGTTCTTTCTTCAGTGAAGAGAAAAAGCCAGCAGAATAAACTTTTTTTCTCTCATTTTTTGTAGTACAAAATCATGTGTACTCCTTATGCTTACTGGTGACTGGTAGATGAGACTAGTGAAGTCATCCATGGAAAGTAGACACAGTTCCTGAAGCTGCTGCGTCATGAGGGTAGCAGCACAGTTGAAGAATGCCTCCAGCTTCTTGCCATTGTGGTTGCTAGGCACTAGCTTCCTGCGGTTGCCCTGATAATAGATGTTTTGGACTTCTGGAAACCACCTAAGTGCAAACAAAAAAAAGAGATAATTCTCTGAATTCATTCACACTAAGTAGCTGTATACTTAACATGGGTGAAGAGAGACAACCTCCTACAAAATGCGATCTAAGGACACATGGTCTGGATCAGGATTCAAACTCTAAACTTCTTGATTGATTGAAAGTCAATGCAATGGACACCACTGCTATCCAGGCATATATGGTCTCCATGAGTAGAAAGGAAGAAATAAGTGACTCAAAAAATCGAAAGGAATGAATAGTGAAAATATTACAGGATGAAGAGACAAAAAAAATGTTACAGTTCTTACTTCTTCATTAGTTTCTCTTTGGCACCCTCTATGTGTCTCATGACAAGGGTCTGGAACAACGGAAGCTCCATAGATGTAGTCTTCTGATGGAATTCTTGGATATCAACCAACCTCAGATTCCTGTTTAAAATCAACCACAAAGATTAAAAGATAATATATAACTTACCAAGTTCAGCATCAGAGAACAAGGAGGCAAAATGATTTACATCCGAAGTATCACTGATCATTACACAGATACATTTATGCATCATGTATCACAGCTATCAAGATACATTTTTCTGTCACACATTAACATAGATAATGAAAGATTCAATTGGCCTAGCATTGCATGCACATGAATCTTTTCGTTTAGAAGTTAATCCATATATTTAGAAATATGCTTAAAATGAAACCAGACCTAATGAGTTCCTGAGACAGTCATACTCACCCAAAGGAGACATGCCAGAGTTCTAGGACCTGAAGCATGGTAGGATTGGTGATGTCTAGTTCTTGGACGATAGCGCTCTGGGCAGCCAGGAAGGACTTGTTCCAGGGCTTGGGTACGACAGAGAGCTCAGCACGATGAGGGATCACTTCTTCCTGCTTGTCATCATCTCTCTCACGTGGGTCACGGAGGACAAAGTCAACTGTGATGAGAAACAAAGAGAGATCAACTAAACTGACAGTAGATGTCTAAAAGAGGGAGGATTTTTACACAGTCTCACTTTAAATACATGTACTCTGGTTGTACACCTACCTATGACAAGAGGGTTATTATAAATTACACTTGTCTGAACTGGACATACATTCATTTTCAGCACCTTCTCAAACAGTAGAAAACCAGTCAGAAAACAGCTTTTTTGTAGTGTATAGACCTGGGGAGCGTTTCATCAAGCGTTTTGTCAGTGATTTTTACCAACAACTGTTATAAGCTACTGAAATCCTTGCATCTGATTGGCTGGGAGCAAATTTGTCGGTAAAAATCACTGACAAAACGCTTGATGAAACGCTCCCCAGATGGCAAATGTGACTGATAATGTAGCTGATAACTTTGCTAGGAAGGAATGCAATTTCAGTAGAAATTCAGTTTTCAAAAAAAAACATGTCTCTCATCTTCATCAGATATGCCCATTAACAATGCAATTTAAATTGCATTTTTTAGAATAAAAAGTACTCCTGCTAACAGAAAAAAAGGAATTTGGGACTGTGCATCTTACCGATTGCTTTCTTGACGCTCAGCAAGTAGTCTTCTTTCATCTCATCAGAGAGATTTTCAATGGTTTCTCCATGTCCCTCCTTCAGCCCTTTGGCCACCAGCCGGAGAACATTCTCCAACCAGGAATCCTCCATAGGAGCAACATGCTCTGTGTCAATCCCATTGTGGATGTAGTAATAGTAGCGCTGCACAAACACAGTGGAAACAAAGACAATTTATTCCATCTGCTTGAATGATGTAGCATTTCCTTAGTCAACTATTATTGATTGAATAATTAAAGTGCCATGTTTGAAATTTCAAAAGTAAGTTATACGTTGTGAAGTACCAAAATAAGCGCCGGCCAATGGCAGCGCGGCTTCCGCCCCAGTGGAGCCAAACAATAGCACGCCCCCGGGTTCCTCGAGCCCCCTGCCAGCGCTATATAACACGTGCGCAGTAGAGTTCGTCTTCATTGCCTGATGAAGGATAGCAGTTGCATCTGAAATGTTGTGCATCTCTCCTATGTTTGCTACATCGTGAGACAACAGATCAAATTCTTCTCTCCTTAAGTTATACATGTTGCACAATTTTATTGTGATATTCTTCAATTTCATTCATGAAACTAAAGCTCCCAGATATATGTACATACTACATTTTAACAGAAAACTGTGCAGTGGAACATGTCATAAAAATTGTTCCCTTGTAACCATATATTTCTCCAATCAGGGATGCCAGATTGCATGATAAGTAGGCTTTTATTCAACATCCATGTCAGCTGATATATCCCTTAATTTGAAGAAACTTCATATAACATACCAGGATATCTTTCTCAGCAGGTGTAGGTGACCCTGTTCTTGAGAGAGGAGGAAGTTCCCCATCAACAGAAGGTGGTCTTGCTTCTGTTTCTTGTTGCCTGTTCAAGAAGATTCATCAAAAAGAAATCAATTTGTGTGTAAATTATAGCAGTACATTCAATTTTTAAAAAAGTTTAGCAGTACTGTATTCACACCAAATCAGCTACTCTGCTAATCATCAGAATATTATTACCTCTACAATGATTAGAAAAATCTTGCAGCTTACTACATGTTCATTTAAAAATGGAAAAAATAAATGTGCAGTTCTAAATGCTAATGAATATGAATTTATCAACCTGCAGGCTGTCACACATGTCATTCGGTCACTTCCACAATCCCCCCTCTCTCTCTCTCTCTCTCTCCTATATTTTTATTTCTTTTAAATGCAGCACCAATGAGTATCAATCTAATTTCTACCTTAAAGGTACTTCATCCCTTTTGCATCCCTAGTTGTATGTGATAAATTACAAAAGAATTGGAAAACTTGTAAATGTGACAAATTTGCTTTTGCATGTAAGGGAGTAATAACACATAATTTTTTAAACTATATTTTGACCCTTACGAGTACTTGCATTAATTACCGTATAGCTCCCTCTGCAATAAAAGTAAGAGTTTCATTTCTTACAAAGGAGTTATAGAACTTTTGACCTTGAAATTTCATAGGCAGTATCTACAGGATGCCTACTACAGCTGTGAAAAGTTTCGCAGAATTTTGTGTAAGTCTGCAAAAGGGATGAAATACCTTTAAAGATCTTTAAAATCAACACTCACATAATGATATTGACAAGTGCATTTCTGAAGGTCTCCCTGTCCTTTCGAGGGTGGCCAAAGGTCTTTCCTTTGCCATTGGTGCCATTCTGTTCTGCCTCGTTAGACTTGGTCCGGGTCCTTGTCCTAACTTTCTTAGATCCTAGCAATTAAAATAGGAATATCAAAATATTCAGCATACATCTCACAAAATGTACATTTTACATTGAATTATCATGTGGTTGAGTGGCTTGAACACTGAAGATAGAAAAAGTTACAAGTTTGAGCCCAGGCATGGTACTTGTGTCCTTTGGCAAGACATCATTCCACATTTGCCACTCTTGAAGCAGGGGTTAAAATTACCATCAAATCATGGTAATTTGGTTGAATTACCGTCATATTACCATGGGTACTATGGTACTTTTTTACAAGGGTAATTGGTAGATACATGTAGCTTTAGAAAATAATTCCTTGAATGCTGCATTGTAATAGCAGCCATGCTTCAGCTGTGGTAAAATTATTAAAGGGCCAGGAGCACCATAACTGACATGCACAATAAATGATGGACACAAGCAGTATACAATATATTGCTCTTATCATTATCACATTAACAATTTATTTCAAACATGCACACACACAAACTATTACCAATGGATTGCAACAAAATACTGCTTGAAGTCCTGCACATGTTTCCAATGCATTGAATTGGCAATCATGTCTGTCCCATGTGCTGGTGATATGTCGAAAGAAAAACTTACTTGGAGTGATCTGTGCTGCTACACTCATATCCTCTATTTCATCTTCAGGGGGCTTCCCGGATAGGACAAATGAAGGTGGGTTGGCCTGCCATATTGGTTTGCTGCGTTTCTGTTTCACAGCAATACATAATACAATTAGAATTTGGAACAAAAAACAATAAATAGCATGACAATAGTTTGTACAGAACAAACTTACTGGTCATTTAATGTGACTGTTATATATTTGGCAGAAAGTACTTTCTGTTATGTTTCAGATATATGCATGTGCATTCACTCCCTTGAAAAGTCTTGGTATTCTTTGAATTAAGTTCTTTCATATATTGTCTTTTAAAATACTTTAATCTGTATATAAAAAGAAATCAACATAATACTTGCCCTGCCGCTATCTAAAATGTCCAATATTATGATATCCAATCCATATCCAACACGCACACAATTAAGTTATTACCAATGGATTGCAACAAAATACTGCTTGAAGGTCCTGCACATGTTTCCAATGCAATGAGTTGGCAATCATGTCATTATGGACATTAACTTAGCAGAGTAAATAAAGTTCTTCCAATGAAAAAAAAGAACAACAATTTCAGTGATTTGATCTGTGATCTCAACAGCTACATGTATCTTCAAAGTTATGAAAACCAATAAAAGCATCTTTAATCACAGACACAGGTACTTACCACAGGCAGAGTTGGTAGGAATGATTGACTATCATCTGGTTTCTTTCCTTTGTTTTTGAGTGGAGCTTGATACTGCACAACAGAAAATGGGGGGGGGGGTATTACATGTAGGTGTATTGCATCATCACACATGAAGGGTGATTAACTGACTGAAACTCACAGTATCTCATAGTAGTCATACATGTAAAAAAGAAAAATCAATCTGCATAGCTGCCAAGGTTCAACATTAACCCCACTCATAAGCATTGGTGATTGAGTAGTTGAGGTGCTGTGCTTGAAATTTCAAAAGAAGTAAGCTACAATGTATACATGTACATGTGGCACAATTTTAATTTTATTGCGATATTCTTCAGAGTTTCATTCATGAAACTAAAGCTCTCACAGCTCTCAAGTATGGCCAGGGGTCCTAAAGCTACGTGGGTCCTAATGCAGGGGTCACACCTCTGCGTATTTGGCATGTGTATTGCCTGAACGCAGACATAGGCAGTCATACCCACTAAAGCGAAATGAAACATGCTCACTACGTACTCAATATGCAGACTAGCGCATAGGCCTACGCTAGTCGCTCGCTAGTCATAAAATTTTCTAAACTATCGCAAGCAATCACAGGTCAAATCACCTACAAGCGGATACGAGTGGCAACCAGCAACAGCGAGTGGCTTAGCGCAGGTATACGCAATCATACGCACCTCTTTTTTTGAGCTTATGTCACTGCGAGCGGCTAGCGAGCAGCAAACAAACAAAGAACGAGCTACATACGCAACGAGCTAGATACGCAATAGTGTGATTGCTACCTTCAAATCTGCCGCGTATTGCTGGGTACGTCTATGTAATAATATACCCCGCATAGCACAGCAACATGCAGCAATATACACAAAAGTGTGACCCAGGCATACAGCTACCAACCCTGCATTTACGCACAATGCGACATGTTCAATATGCCAAATTTCTGCTGTGACTATCAGAGAATATCATTTACGTTGCCAAAAAACAATGAGTAATTTCCCATTATTTTTGTGATATTATCAATAGACTCTATTTGGAAATTAGGGTCAAATTTACATCAGTCAGCTTCAAAATCAAGATTTGCATTGACGTGTGTGTATCTTTAGGACCCTTTCATTTTGTTTAACAAAATTTGACACAGGCATCGACATCAACTTGAAAATGAATGTTATTGACAATTCATCACTCGTTATTTTCTCAACGATTTAACTTCAGAATCTGAAACAAAGTTAGAACCAAGATATTTAAAGAAATTTGCATAAACCCTTGAATAAAATGATTACTTTAGGGGCTGGAAATAAAGTGCGTAGCCACGGCAGCAGTGGTCTACATATTATATATATATATATGTGTGTGAGCAAGAGGTATATCCTCGATCGCATAAGCCATAAAGGCATAAGTAAAGTGTGACTGAGCGGGTAGGTTATGTAACCTCCTGATATAGCCTCACCCTCGCAGCCAGGCATCTAGACACGAGTACCTGAGTTACGCATAAAGTTTGGTCGCACTGCATGTCACAGACAGTCACTGCCATTTACAGACCAAATAAATATATATTGTTAGCTGGATTTGAATTAAGTTGAGTTTATTGTTAGCCTAAGTAAGGTACATTCTAAGTACCAGTAGACAGAAATAACTATCTGTTATGGGGAATTATTTATTGAAAATGACATTTGTCAACCTTCCCCATAGACATGTACGGAGGTTAGTGGAGCCAGACCTAATCTCGGTGGAACAACCGACGATATACATGTAGAGAGACTGAAGCTTTTGATTTACATTCTAAGTAAACTGAATCACTTATTGCTTTTTGGCATTCTCATGAAATAAGCCGCCACTCATTCACTCCACACAGAGTGATGCACCGAGTATGAAGGGGAGCCCTACGTCTGCGCACCTAAGGTTTTGACTTGAAAATGAACAAGAATTTAATATTTCTCTAAAGCTTAATTTTATATTATTCCTGATATTCTAGAGAGTAAGTTTGCAAAAAATCTCATCAAAATTAGAACAAAATCAATACCATTTTCACAAGAAACATGAAATGTGAAAGACAACATTTTGAGGCTTATGAATAAAATGTCTGAAATGAGATCTTTTTTCAATATTTTGAATCGGATTTTGCATGAATAGTTTACCTATCGCTATGATAAAGATAAATAGTGTGTGTTCGTTGCATGTTTTGTCTTATTAGAATCGCGGTTACGCGTGTGCGCAGACCGGCATGGGCACTGTTACTGAGCAGACTTGGGCACTCAAATGTTAGCCATAGAGTGCAAAGTAGACAAAAAATGCGGCATTATCGTGGTTGAGGAAACCACCATTCACTCCGCACAGAAGCGCTTCATTGCGTTACATGCATTGGTTTCCTCATTCCCCGTCCACAGACTATGTCTATGCACTTTATTTATGCGTGCTAACAAACGAGTGGTTTCCTCAACCACGATATAGCCCCAAAACAAGCTTCAGTCTCTCTGTATCGTCGGTTGTTCCACTGAGACCAAAACTCAGAGATACAAAAATTCTTTCTATGTACGAATACGTAAACCATGGAATAATCTTCACAACGACACCATTACTGCCCCGAGTGTGCACAGTTCTGAAGTAGCTTTGGATAGGTGCTGGAAAAATGAGCCCATTTCGTACGATTATGAATCACCTGCACCAGGAAATGATCCAGCCATCTTGAAAAGGAAGAAGAACTTGGAACTGAATATAAAGCGACAGCGCTGTACGAGCTGCCCGAGCTGCCCATTCTCTAGTGTTGCGAACCGCGACTACAAAAGTGCGACTACATGCTTTTCGCTGAAATCAGTCGCGGCTCTACACTGCAATTAACTGACCAAAAGCTTTCGCTCCTTCCTGCTAAATTTGCATAAAATAAACAAGTTGTTTACGTAAAACCGCTACTGCAGAGTCTCAGCTAAATTGTGAAATCTCGCCCTAGAAACAACCAAATGAAATGAACTAAACGTCAAATTCCAGAATAAGAGTTGCTCTAACCCATAATTAGTATCACTCGTAGTCAAATCATTTTTTAAATTGTGAAAACTTGGAGAAATGAGGAGCCATATTATTTTTTTTTTAAGTCTGAAAATGTAGCATTATTTTTCACATTTGCTCTCATTGCGCAAGATCAAAACTTTCACATATGAAAAATCAAAGTATATTGAGGGGATCCTCGAAATATCTTTTCATAATCATCCGTCGAACGGTTATGTCGGGAAAAAATTGAAGGCAATGCATTCATGAACCCTCTACCGTTCTTCGCGTGTAGTTCCACGTATAGCGGTGCATGCAGGATGGTTTCAACTCGAGTGTACGCTAAACAGGGGGCGTGTCTTGTCAGTGATTGTTACCGTCAAATTTGTTCTCAGCCAATCAGATTGCAAGGATTTCAGTATTTTTCATGTTAAGTCTTCGATTTTTGATGGCAGTTTTACACAAAACTACTAACTGCGCAAACTTGAAACTGCCCAGGGAGTGAGACTGGAGTTTAAAGTTTAGCAATATGTTGTTTGTTTACATATTCATTTCGTCCCAGACTTGTGTCGGGAAAAAAACAAAACCTCATTTCTCGGCCCTCTGAAACAGAAAAATACTCGTATCTCAAAAAATACTCATCCGTTTTCAGTGAAAATGAATATGAAGCATAATATCCTCATTTCATATCTACTTTTCATGATATTTAAGGCCCGAATGAGGGAGATACGAGAATGTGAATTTTCGAGGATTTCTGCTCCTCGCTCAGTAGAGGGCTTCGGTAGCCATTAGGAATTCAAAAGCTTTGACGACTTTACAATGACGTTAATTGGGGTGTAGAGCCGCGCCTGAAATTACATATATTTTTCATCTAAAAATTAAACTTAATAAAACTGCAACTATTGATTCATTGCATTCATTAAGTTAAATTTAGTTACCCAACTTACAACTTACCAAAAACGATGATTTATTGCGTCATCTGCCCACAGTCGAATGGCAGAATGTGATCACGCTGCATTTTTTGAATGGTCACACCCGTGCGTAACTCTATTCACAGCACTGTCGCAAAGCGGTACCGCAATGGACAGGTTTTGACAGTCAAAAGTTCAAATTTTATACCCTGTGGACATTGGCATTGCCTGATGGCTTGCTGGGGATTGAACTTCAACAAATCCATGCAAGCAATCGATTTCATGTGAATTGTGAGTATAGCCCGGCGCACACTGCACGATCTGACTATGATGCGATTTGGGGAAAAGTTGTTATAACATTTGATATGAACCTTCAAACATGTAAAATCTTTGTGATCAAAGTTCTGAATAGTAGTATGAATACTAAAATCGAAATTCCGGGCTACTGCGAGCCCCCGTGTAGGAATAAAAGCGAATTCAATTCCAAATCGTAGTGACGTCATACCAATCTTGCGATCGACTAAGATTTGAAGCCGATTTGGCCTTTACTCTTACCAGAAGAATTGCAGTTAACCAAAATTTCCATATTAGTATTCGTATCATTATTCTGAACTTCAAATGAGATAATTTCACTTTTTTAAACTTTCACATTTAAAGCAAACTGCAATTTGTTCCAAAATCGGGTTGCAGTCGGATCGTATAGTGTGCGCCGGGCTTATAACGTAAAAATTCGAAGTTTAACATACATTTTAATTTTGTACATTGTTTTTAGCAACATTGGGGGTGTCGCAATGAAAGTCTATGTGTTCTTGTCACGGGCTATATATCTTCCCTACAAAAGTATCCTTAGGCCTAGCCCTAGGAGACTAGGCCTAAGGATACTTTTTTTGCAAGTTAAGTCATCTATATTAGCTAATATTGGCAAGAATCCTACCTAGGATATCAAAAAAACAGAGCAGAACGGAGGTATAAGATTTGTATGGAGCGGAGGTATAAAGCCTTAATAAACTAAGTAATAGATCTAGTGCAGCAAGATCAGATTCGCTGTCAGTTGCTCGTGGTCTAGTGGTAAAGGCGTCTGGTCAGACTGTCAGAGTACCTTCTCTTTCTACACTGCACTCGCGTTTAAAGGTTGACTAAATTAGAGAGAAAATGGGTGCTCTTTCCATGTAGTTTTGACGTCTAATCACGAATCTGCCAATCGATTGTCCAAATTATGTCTCGTTTTGGCGAAAAAGGGGGAAAAGTAGAGGTTTTGGGTAAGGCGGGACCGTTCCTTAAAACTCGTGAGCTGATTGGCTAACCCCCAAGTGACGTATGAAAACTAAGAGGCACAAGATCTGCAGGCTGCAGCATATAATATTGTACACAGAATGCGGTATTTGACCCCTCTGTTCAACGGACAATTTATGAAAAAAGGAAATTAATCAATATAATCTTAGGAGTGAATAATCATTAGCAATATATTTTCTACAAGATCAGAAACGCTTTTGCCCAAATATACAGCTCTTGTTTTGTTTTTTAGCTTTTCTTTTGAACAATGTTCTCATCCATCTGAGCTTGCCGAACGAAAATTTTGCATTGGTCATAAACGCGTGCACAGCCATTTTATGCGTCTGTATGTACTATGTCCTACACAGTACGGCAGTGACTATGTTCCCCTCGTACATAGCGACTGGTGAACGCTTTTGTTTTGTTTATTTCTCTTACGGCTTTTTTTTAATTCGCTTTATATAGTACGTTAGTACTGACTTAGATCTTGGCTGAATTTGAGTAACTTATATAGAGAGAGGAAAAGTGCCCGCGATTCCGAGCTGGAGGACTTTTCTGAGCCATGCAGATACGAACTCTGATTTATCAGATTATTTATCAGACCCCGAAGGCAAAGAGGCATATTATATGTTTGAACCCCTCGCAGAATACGGTGAAGGGCCGTGGGTGAAGTAGACCGAAAATGCTGTCTCTCGTTCGTTAGGTCGTCTTAGCTAACGAACGAGAGACAGAATTTTCGGTCTACGGGTGAAGCTGCTGCAGCTGCTGTCGTTGAAAAACAAATTGGAAGACTTGACTCCAAGTCTGACCTTTGGAATAGCTGAATCTTTTAGCTAGCTTATCCTTCTCTTCATGCCAAATTCAGAATACAGGCCAGGATTCTCAAAATCATCTTCGGCAAAGTGATCGCTGCAGATTGTACTCCACTCACTTGGCCGGCCCTTGCCACTCTGCCAGCGTGAGCTTTACATTTGCGACCCACAATTTCCGTAGATTTTCATCTTTAGGAAAATGATGTAGGCTTATACCATATTTAGGGGTCTTGCTACAGCCCGCAACTATACACCGATTAGGCATTATTGATGATACTGTGTCCCCAAATCAAAGTTATTGTGAGGAATTAAACACACAAAAATACGCAATGCAAATGGTCGATGCGGTTATAAATAACTGAATTTCAACAATGAAAACCAAGAAACTTGACTAATTATTCACTTGGTCAGGCGGATTTAATGGCAGCTGGGCATAATAACAAATTTGGCCGTTAAGTCTGGCTCCACTACTGCACTAGACATGCTAGACCATGTAGCCCCGGGACGCTGCCACTTTGTGGCAGCGTCCGAGTGAAAGCACTACTATTCCGTGGGTCTCACAATTTACATGGGCAAATAACAATGTATAGTTGTATCGTAGCCCTGGACATATTTTTGAAATTAAAGTATCATATATGCGATGCCACTTACCTAAATAGACCTTCCGCAGATCGGCTTTTCCTCAGAAATGTATACTATAGAGTCGATCAAATGTCACTTTTTTTCACTCAATTGTAATCCTCCCTCTCGTCTCTCGCGAGCGAGAATTCGAACGTACGTAAAAACATACTGACGCGCATGCGTATTGCAAACTATACACCCGCCTATGAAAATTTTTAGTACAGGAGCCGGGCAATTAATAGGCCTTTTTTATATCATCCTCATCGAAAAGAAAGACAACAGTTATTCGGAAAGTATTGTAAGTACCTAAAGTATCCTCAAATGAAGTTATGTCATATTTCATTTTGACGTACGAGCTTGGATTTAAGTCAAGAGGCACCCAACCTTTCAAAAGACAAAGGACTGCTGATCGCAGCCCGAACGCGTAACTAGACCATGTAGACCTTCATATGATGGGGGGACCTAAAGCTACGCACTTTGTTTTGTATGTGGAGCGCGTATTCTCCCATAGACAACGCGTATTAAAAGTGGTGCGTAGCTTTAGCAATGTTTAGGACCCGCCAGCCCACGTAGCTTTACTTTACTCACTTTAGGACCCCCTGTCCACTCATAGGTACACGCCATTGCCGACTGTGTAGTAACGCAGCCAACACACATCGCCTACCTAAACTGCATCACTGTGCATTTTTGGCTATATTTAATTGAAACTCATATATTGCAGTTTACTTAAATCCAAATACTTATGTTGAATAATAGATGATTAAAACTTACCAGGTTGTTTTGTACCTTTGAAGAGGGTTTCCTGAAATTTTGGGTCCTTTTTGTCGATAACTGCTATCGAGACTGTCCCGTCAGCATCCAGTTTGTATTTTTCACGATTATGATGAAGGGAGCCCTCAGCGCTCGTAGTAGTACCGGCGCGATCGGTTCGTCGATCTCCTACGAAGACCTGAAAGGGCCAAACTGACGACGTAAAAAAATAAAAAATATTACGTACGTACGTAATAATTACTACGTAGGTACGTAATATTTTTTATTTTTTTACGTCGTCAGTTTGGCCCTTCCAGGTCTTCGTAGAATAGCTTGTGTGCGTAACATTCTGCGTACGTATCTACGGTGCGTAACCATGTAGAGCGGCCTCACTAGTGCGCAACATATTGAGAGCAGTCGTCATCCGTATGGAGGTGTGGGTAACAAGTACCAAAAAGAGGGCTGTAAATGTAAGTTTTTATAACTTTCTACATTTTGTATCTTAACGAACTGATAACTTAAAATCTAAAGTATGATACTTAAGTATCAGTTTGCCCACAAAAACCTCCATTTCAAACAAAATTACATCTGTATCCCCAATACCCAGTATACACACATGTATATGATCCTAATGGTCAATATGACCATTGCTTGCTGATGTGCCCCTGTCATACATAACTTAGAAGGTTGATATATGTCAGTAGGCCTAGGCCTAATACTAAATATTTCCCCATAACAGACGGTTATTTCTAAGTGCAACACTGTGTGAGGCTATTTCAACTGGATCTAGGGCCTACTTCATCAGGTGTTCATTCCAATTCGATCTCCACAATCGCGTCTCACACTTACACAAAAGTTACAGTCACAGCATTCATCAATAAAAATCAATAAGCAGATAGCCTATTATTACTTAGGGAGTTAGGCCTAACGTCCGTGCGCATTGACTCGCCACCGTTGTTAACTCGCCACTCACCTGTCACTTACTGTCAGAACTCGTCCTCTAAAAATTATCTGCATCGCTTCAGACTTTGTTGTGGCTACATTGAATAGGTCAAAATATATTCTTCTGCCGTTGGAAGTCTCTTGTAAGATCCGGCGCATGAATAAGAGTTGGGCGCGATCAAAGTTTAACTAGCACACACACTCCTGCAATAGCCGGTGGATGGAGCTCGGGCGACAAAGACTAGACCTCCCTACTCAACAATAGTTGTAGCCCAATATGATGACGGAAGTTGACAAAATTTGCTATCGAGATGAAGATTAAAATATACTGATCAAGCTGGTACCATTTTAAAAGAGGGGGTGGTGTGATCTAAAAAAATAGAAGGGGGTGGCGGTTTAACGTAGAACCCTCTACAAGAAGGTGGCGAGTCTGCGTAGATCTGGCACATGTGTTGTGTGTATGTATGACGTGCCTGTGTGGTGTGCGCATGCGCGCAGTATTGGATTTGTAACTACAGGTAGAGATCGATGGGCGCGACTCAACAGCAGCCACCTATTGAGTCGCCATCCCGGAAGTACGTATATAGTGACGTCATTCTCTTTAAAATGGAGCATTTTCATGAATCATGCTTTTGAGATATTTTAGGGGATACATTGATGTTTTCATATTAAATCAAGATTTTGGCAAGAATAAAGTTTAATTTAGCAGTATAGGAAGTTTAAGGCCGTTGGGTGGCGACTCAATGCGCATGGACGTTAGATTAGACCGAAAATTCTGTCTCTCGTTCGTTAGCCTCTTATTTGGATAGGGTGGCCGACCCCGCCATATATACGTCAAGATATTAAGAGGCTAATGAACGAGAGACAGAATTTTCGGTCTAGGCCTAGGCTAGAAAGTAGAAGTAGGCCTAGAAATGATCATGATGATATGATAATAAGAAAAGAACTTTCAAAATTGATGTAAGGCAAGGGGTCCTAAAGCTACGCAAAGCTACAC
Source organism: Heliocidaris erythrogramma (assembly GCA_025617745.1). Classification (NCBI taxonomy): domain Eukaryota; kingdom Metazoa; phylum Echinodermata; class Echinoidea; order Camarodonta; family Echinometridae; genus Heliocidaris; species Heliocidaris erythrogramma. The sequence continues at coordinate 4,722,545 of CM046856.1, forward strand.
CATACAAATCACATACACGCGCAATGCAACGCGTTCAAATCAGGCTAAAACACACACGCGATACACACAGTCAATTTCAATATCAAGATTTGCATTCATTTATTGCATGTGCGTAGCTTTAGGACCCCTTCATTTTTAAGAACAAAATTTGACATCGGCATTGATATCGACCTGAAAACGTGCATTATTGACATTCACCCATCGTAATTTTCTCCACAAATCAACTTTAGAATATCCAGAATCAGGATATGGAATGAAATTGGTGACAAGCCAGTGATTTCTGTGACCTTTTAGCTGCTGAAAACAAAGTGCGTAGCTTTAGGTCCCCCCATCATACTTTTAAATATAGGCCTAACTGTTAGGGGCCTAGATTATAGTTTTTACTCACCTGAACGTCGGCCATGATTTCCTAGCTTAGGTAGCTTGTGGCCATATATGATCATACAACTTATATTTAATTCAGCATTTCGCAGTTAATATCCCTATTTTCAATAAATCATTCAAAGCAGTGATGGTTCAATCCTTTCTTCAAGTTCAGCTCAGTTAGTTGGCACGTAGTTTACACATGCACAGTACAGTACCGGTATGTATTCAATTTGTACATGACCTATATAAATCAGCGGTGTGTTGCTACGGCTACTGTGTGACCCGGAAGCGTTTAACAACTGACGTTTGATTTTCCGGTTCGAGAGTTCAGCGCTCAGAACTCCTATAAGACGTCAGAAGTTCTGTGCTCAGTACACGCAAAAGTTCCACGACCAACTTGAAAAAAAGAAAAAAAGAAAAGAAAGGAGACGGAAAGAAAGAAAGAAAGAAAGAAAGAAAGAAAGGAGGGAATAGAAAGAAAGGAGGAGAAAGAAGAAAGAAAGATAAAAATAAAGACGTCCACTTTATATAACCTGGCCAGAAAAAAAATTCTAATTACAGTAGCACGTCTTTTAGTTTTAATGGCTGAATATTCTTAGTATCTCCCCTTCCATATGCATCTTTTGCAAGCAATATGTTTATCCCAATTTTCTTATTGTAGGAGGGGAACATTCCTTATATACACAAACCACTATCGTGAAATTCCTTTCAAAAGTGAGGAAAGTAAATGATGAGTTAATGCTAAAGTGATCATAACTTTCACTATTCAAAACAGAAAAATCCTAGTACTCGGTCGCTCCGCTCCCTGGTTTAAGACAATTAAAATTAAGATTAAAGAAAAGATATGGACAGGTATTGCATGGGCAGAGAGGAATCGTCCCCCGAAATTGAAAGTCGCACAAAATTAATTGATTTGATTTGATTTGATTTGATTCGGTTTATTGCAATAAAAGAACATGCAGCTAGACAGCCGAAATTGATCAATTTACAGAGTCATCACAAAACAATAAATGATCGAAGTAAAAATAACTAGAACATAATAACCATAAATCATGCATAATAAATATACTAAATAAAACTTTCAAATATCACGTTAAAATCTTAAAATACTAATATCGTACGATTTAAGCTGTCAAACCCGTGAGAGAGAAAACAAGAAAAGCGGGGAAGATATTAAGCTCAGACTTTTTGATCATTCCGGTACTTGTGTGCATAAAAGTGGTCTGAAATGCGATGTTTGACTACAAAACATAAAATGTTCTGGCTCGGTCGCTATACGCGACCTCGCAAAATAGAATATTTATGTTAGCAAGGGCGTTGGACTCTGTAAGTGCAACATTTTCATAGTACTGCGAAATGCAAAATGCAGGGGCGGCCCCCCCCCCAAAAAAAAGGAATTTATATACGAGTATAATATGTATTCCGTTCCTTAAACGCTTTAGAAAACCAGTGCAGGGGCGTATCCAGGGGGGGCGCAACAGGCGCGCGCCCCCCCCCCTATTGGCCGTCGTAAAAAAAAAAAATAGCAAAAAAAAAATAATCCTCATACCAATTGAAAATATTGTTCATTAAATAGGCTTCAATATTGGTCACATATAGCACTATTTTGCATCTCAGCCCTTCTTCAGAAGCAAAAATTTTCCAAAGACCCCTCCCCCATGACGGCGATCAATAATTCCTGGCGCCCCCCCTATTGGGAAATCCTGGATACGCCACTGCAGTGCATGCAGCCTCAGCCCCCTCAAAAGTTTTGGCTCATTACACCACCGCCTATAGGGTATATACATATAATGCTGTCTAAATCTTTTCAGTATACAGAGTTTTTCACTGTGTAATTAATCACTCATAATAAGTTGAATTGTTCTGAGCATGCTGAGTGGAAGCGTAAAATCAGAAAACACAATATTTTATTAAAACAATAATTGCATTATAGTCTGGTAGTCTGTCACCCCATTTTACCGTATGAGATTCATGACCATCCATATCATTCACAAAAAGCTTTTCAGATCGAACGAAGCTGCCAGGTTTGGCCCCCAGAGTCCCCCAAATAATAATAATAATAATAATAATAGTAATAATAATAATAATAATAATAATAATAATAATAATAATAATAATAATAATAATAATAATAATAATAATAATAATAATAATAATAATAATAATAATAAATAAATAATAATAATAGTAATAATAGTAATAATAATAATAATAATAATAATAATAATAATAATAATAATAATAATAATAATAATAATAATAATAATAAAAAACAGAAAAGTTCCACTGACTATTATTCCCACTATTTTGGCCGTAATGTGTATAGTAATAGATCAGTGGCGTAGTTTAAAGCACCCATCCCCCCGCCCCTCATCGAATTGCAGAAAGAAAGAGAGAGGGGGTAGGGCAAAGCGGACGTAAAAACAAGTGATGGGAACGTTACAACCCCTCCCTCATGTGGCCTTAATGTTAATTCATCCAATAGACCTGTTTACAAATTTTATGCATACTTCTTGAACAAAACATTCTCTTGACGACTCAAAATATTGCCAGAGGCTTGCCCGACATGGCAACAACTAATGTCTGCAAAATGGATTCCATCTATATATAGAGATGCTATTATGCATAACATATGCACTAAATAGTTGGTAACTATGAGGATTCTGGAGAGAAACATCCATAAATTGAAATACATTAGTAAACAGCTGGTCTATTAGAGAAAGATACCCCCCCCCCCCCCCCGAGTTAATCCTTTTACTTCGCCTAAAGAGTTAAGGGATATTCTGAATAATTGTAAGTCCAAAATGTATAAAGTGAGACTGCCATAGACTTGTGGGTCTCTGTATGATTTCATCGAACACGTTCTCAAAGGCTTTCGAAAAATCAACGTTGTTTTTGTTGTTAAATTAGATGTTATGGCGTTTCATTTAATTTCGAAAATTTACTCCGAAATTGCGCTTATAAACATGGAAAGGTAATTTGAATGCGGGTTCGAATGACGTGTATCTCCTTCAGTCATATTAAAATATAATATGCTTGATTTGTATATTTTACGCAATCTGTGAGAGATAGGCCTACATGGCAAGCTGTCACATGTAAGGCAATTTCAATACTCCTTGTCCATCACCTATTGAAATGTGCGAACATCCAATATTTTACGTAATCAGAACATTGTTTTTGCATTGTGAAGTACAAGCCAGGCGCGTATCCGGGGGGTAGTGGGGGTGGTGCCCCCTAAAAAAAAAAAAACCCAAAACGCAAACTAAATTATAAAAAAAACGAGAGCGAAAAAGCGGGGGAGTGAGAGAAAAAAAGCCTAAAATGGTGCTACGAGCCGTTATACCTTGCTCTCAGATTTGCTAAAACGTCAAAGCTTTCGCGCTCTCCACGGGAATGGGGGAAACTCCTCCCCTCCCTGCACCCAAGCCCTGGGGAGCACGTTTCGTGTGCTCATCGGCCATTTCGCACGCTTCGCGCAGTTTCGCGTGCTGACAACCGCCCCCTAAAAATAAATCCCAGCTAAGCGGTTGGTGAAATATTAAGAGTAAATTCACTTCTTGGATCAGTTTCGATGTTGAATGTCGGCAAGTGGACTTAAGTGCATTCAGGCTCTTGTTTCATCTCTATTAATTTTACTTGTTGAAATCGCGCTTTTTAGCGTCATTGCAGTAGCAAGATTGTGTGTATTTCACATGCTGTTCTCTTTCAAAGGTAAACAGGTTTTGTAACATTATTAGTTTTAAAACTTCATATGGTTTCTTAGTATTTGTCTCATCTTTCTTTTTTCTTCTTCTTTTTTTTTTATTAAAAAAAGTCATAAATAATCAGATATTCTACTGATTAATATTTTCTTGGATTCGGTTTTATGTTGACTTATATAAATGCGGTACATGTATTTCATTAATGAATTTGGATTGTTTGCATGTTGACATACTTCGCAGGTTATAGTTAATTTCAATGATTTGTGTATTGATTATTTCAATTTCAAATATAGGTTTTCCCGGTCAAATTCATCAAAACAGCTTCAAAATTGATGAACAGTCACTCGATTTCATTTGAATGTGAATGCTCATCAAGATCAACTTTCAGTTGCCTAAAATCAGCATTCAATTTGATTTTTCGGGCAAGTGATCGCATACTTTCATCATGCATTTTGACAGAATGAGCATTTAAATTAGAATTTTACCCAGTGAGCATTCAAATGCACGTATCGCGAACATTTCGGAATTCGATTTCATCAACAGACAAGCATGTTTTTTTTACAATGCACTCCTGCCCTTCGAATTTTCAAATGGTTTTTACAAGAAACAATATGTAAAGACGTGTTCTTGCGCGGAACGATTTCTATGAAGTGGAGTTGTTTGAACCCCCATTAGCACCCCTCCTATTATTTTTTTTTATTTTTTTATTCTTTTGGGGGGCTGTGATTATCCAAAAAAGGAATAACACAGGGAATGGTCAACTGAAAAATTAAGATTAGATAAAATAATTATAAAAAAAAACTTTGAATATGCTGTACACATTTTAAACTATAGGCCTACAGTTGATAGGAAATATTTATGGTAGTCCAAAAATTCGTTTTTACACCATATCATTAGATGACTTCATCGTTTTGGAACAACTAATTACATTTGAAAATATGTAAATGACTAAAAAAAATGGAGAAATAAGATTCATAAAAAACGGCAAAGCCACACTACACTAAATTATCTGTACATCTTGTACCTGTTTGAAAATGAATGAACATATGCTGCTAACTTGACTGCCTATTAATAAAAAGGAAAATAAAACTCGAGCAGGATTCCGCACCCAACTCGTAAATGAATTTGAATGAAAGTACGCTTTGGCCTCTTTAAATTGAACGACAACAAATTAATGTAAAAACTAATTTGAACCAAAGGAGTAATAGAAGGGTATCTAAGAGGGGTATCAGTGCACCCTCCCCCCCCCCCCCCCCCCAGGATTAACCGAAACCAACTTCTTTAACTTCTTCATAATATGCTTAAAAACATTCAAGATGTTAACAAGAAAAAAAAGTGGCCCCGAATAGGGAAAATCAAGGGGGCGTCAAGGTGGTCAAAAAATGCCCTTTTCAAATTTTGTTGAGAGGTCCTTTTGTACTACCGTCACATTTTGACCTGTAACTTTCTGTATGGTTATCAGATTGGTATGAAAATTGGTAGTTTTCTTGCCAGTACTGTTCTACACATTTTTATATAAAAAATATATCCATATCAAAATGCATGCTGCCATGGCAACAGTTATCATGAATGAAAATCTAACTAGAATAGAAGAATTTCATATTTTTTTCAAAGAAAATTGCTTAGACATGAAAACAATTTCTTCAGTATGAGTTTGATGCAATATTCATGGTGTTTAATGACATTTCCTATCACTTTGAAACATATACAACATTATATTGATAAAAGGAACTCAATTGCATATTGACATAGTAATATGTTATGCGTATTACAAACCTATTGTTTTCGCGTATGTTTCAAGATTTCGCAGTCTTTATGCATTAAGAATACAGACAGCTTCATTTTAACCTGCAACCCTGTTTTGTGATAATCTGATTATATAGGTTTTCCGGTCAATTTCGTAAGATCGTCAGTCAATTTCATTTTGCGTGCATTAAATTTCAAGGATTTAGGTCGCGCACAGCCGATTTGTAATTCAAATTCATTTTCATATCATTCGAATTTGTATTTATGTCATTTGAATCTAAGTTTTTGTCAATCAAATTCGCACTAAATGCACCTAGTTCGCAAAACGTTCATTCAATTTAGCAAAGAATGGCAAGGGAATTGCGCAATACTGTTATTCCAGCATTCAATTTCATTTCGGATCATTCAACTTAACACGTTGAGCATTCAAAATCAAATGTAGTTCCAGTAAATTTTGTCAGTTGATAATTATTTGGTATTTTCATTCTTTCCTTATGAGTTTTCTGCACACGTGGGTGTGTTTTTCTATAATCAATAACATTCTTTTATTTTTCTTCTGATTTATTATTTTTATTTTATTTTCTTCTGATTTATCATCATTTTGAAATTTAGTTCTAGGAATTTTTGTTCTTCATTTCTAACGTTTATAGTGCCTGCAGAATTGCAGATTTTCTTGATTGATTTTTATTTTTTTTCATAATCTTGTTTTTTCATTTATTTTCTTGATTGATTTTTATTCTTTTTCATAATCTTTTTTTTTCATTTATTTTCTTGATTGATTTTTATTCTTTTTCATAATCTGTTTTTTTTTTCATGTCTAACTATATATATATATATATAGTGAGTGTGTCACTGTGTTGGCTGTCAATGTATACTCTGAAAAATGTTATTCATAACGTACATGTAGTTATCATGAATTATGTTATATATATAATGTTTCCTTTATATAGTAGGCCTATGTCATGTTGGGCAATGTATCTCTTTATTTCATTTAATTTTTTCGCATTGGGGATAGGGAAGTAATACATGCTAAATTGAATGAACTCATTACGAATTCGAATGCCCATGCACGTGCGAATTTGAATGCTCGAAAAGACGCTTCCAAGCGAGGTAGCGAATTTGAATGCTCTCCACGCATATTTGAATTTGAATGATGTAAACGCTAAATGTCTTGACCGAAGTGCGAATTTGAATGACCTCAAAATGAATTTGAATGATAAATTTCATGGCACAGATCCTTTTCGCGAATTTGAATGACTCCCTTATCAAATTGAATGACAAATCTGCGAAATTGACCGGGAAAACCTATAATAAAACTTGATGTTGATGTGTGTACCGATATGTCACTCATTTTGACACATGTTATAATATGTGTTGTCATGACAACCATTGTTATAACTAGTAAACTCACCCCCCCCCCCTTTTTGCGTTTAGAACTACCAAGAAGGACGTATTACGGTATCTAAGAGGGGTATCCGTGCACCCCCATGACTAAACGAAACCGACTGTTTTAACTTCTTCATAGTATGCTTAAAACATCAAGATGTTAACAAGAAAAAAAAGTGGCCCCGAATAGGGAAAATCAAGGGGGCGTCAAGATGGTAAAAAATGCCCTTTCCAAATTTTGTTGAGAGATCATTTTGTACTACCGTCACATTTTGACCTGTAACTTTCTGTATGGTCATCAGATTGGTATGAAAATTGGTAGCGTTCTTGCCGGTACTGTTCTACACATTTTGATATAAAAAAATATATCCAAGTCAAAATGTGTGTTGTCATGGCAACAGTTATCATGAATGAAAATCTAAGTAGAATAGAAGAATTTTTTTTCAAAGAAAATTGCTTAGGCATGAAAACAATCACTTCAGTATGAGTTTGATACAATTTTCGTGGTGTTTAATGACATTCCCATCAATCTGAAGCATACACATCATAATAAGAGGAACTCAATTATCTATTGCCATAGTAGCATGTTATGCGTATTACAAACCTCTTGTTTTCGCATATTTTTTTTCTCCAGATTTCTCAGTTTTACACAGTAAGCATAATGAAATTCATTTAGGGGACACTGATTTATTACAAGCAAAGAATTATAAAAAAGAGAGAGAGGGGGGAAAAGGAAAAAAAAAAAGATACTTAATTGCACTTTTATATCGTACATTAGATAAATGGTGTGGCTTAACTATAGAATACCCTACCACATAGACTTATGTGCATAAACGACCAACACATAGGGTTAGGGTTAGGGTTGTGGTTAGGGTTATGTTTAAACTTAAAGTTAGGATTATGGTTAGAATTACGATTTACGGTAGCTAAAAAACTTAAGTCTTTGGATTCAGCTTCATTAGAGAAGCGTTGGTCAACTGATGGACATGTGGTCAACTTTTGTGGTGGGGTATTCTATAGTTGTTCCAATGGTGTTTGGGCATATAACACGTGTGTGAGTGTGTTTCTTTAAAAGAGAAAAAAAATAAAAAATAACAGATGTGTTGTCACTTATACCTACATGTATCACACATCAGCTAGACAAAATTAGTGCTAAAACATTTAGCACGGGTTCCTTAAAATATGTTACAAAACAAATATGTTTGCATGGTGTGGTATGGTCTGGTATTGTATTGTATTACCAGCAGTTGCCATGGCAACAGAAATTCTAATATGTATCAAATTGTGTGACATAGTGATGCAAACATCGTCATCTTTTTTTTTTCTTATAGTCGATTATCATAGAATTGCAGGTTAAAATTATGAAGGGGGGTGAGTTTACCCGTTATAACAATGGTTGTCATGACAACAGATATTATAACATGTGTCAAAATGAGTGACATATCGGTACACACATCAACATCAAGTTTTATTATAATCAGATTATCACAAAACAGGGTTGCAGGTTAAAATGAAACTGTCCGTATTCTTAATACATAAAGACTGCGAAATCTTGAAAAATACGCGAAAACAATAGGTTTGTAATACGCATAACATATTACTATGCCAATATGCAATTGAGTTCCTTTTATCAATATATGTTGTATATGTTTCAAAGTGATAGGAAATGTCATTAAACACCATGAATATTGCATCAAACTCATACTGAAGTGATTGTTTTCATGTCTAAGCAATTTTCTTTGAAAAAAATATGAAATTCTTCTATTCTTGTTAGATTTTCATTCATGATAACTGTTGCCATGGCAACATACATTTTGATATGGATATATTTTTTAAAATCAAAATGTGTAGAACAGTACCGGCAAGAACGCTACCAATTTTCATACCAATCTGATGACCATACAGAAAGTTACAGGTCAAAATGTGACGGTAGTACAAAAGGACCTCTCAACAAGATTAGGAAAGGGCATTTTTGGACCATCTTGACGCCCCCCTTGATTTTCCCTAAGAGGGGCCACTTTTGTTTTTCTTGTTAACAGCTTGATGTTTTAAGCATACTATGAAGAAGTTAAAACAGTCGGTTTCGTTTAGTCATGGGGGTGTACGGATACCCCTCTTAGATACCGTAATACATCCTTCTTGGTAATTCTAAACGCAAAAAAGGGGGGGGTGTGTTTACCAGTTATAACAATGGTTGTCATGACAACAGATATTATAACATGTGTCAAAATGAGTGACATATCTGTACACACATCAACATCAAGCTTTATTATAATCAGATTATCACAAAACAGGGTTGCAGGTTAAAATGAAGCTGTCCGTATTCTTAATGCATAAAGACTGCGAAATCTTGAAAAATACGCGAAAACAATAGGTTTGTAATACGCATAACATATTACTATGCCAATATGCAATTGAGTTCCTTTTATCAATATATGTTGTATATGTTTCAAAGTGATAGGAAATGTCATTAAACACCATGAATATTGCATCAAACTCATACTGAAGTGATTGTTTTCATGTCTAAGCAATTTTCTTTGAAAAAAAAAAAAATCTTCTATTCTTGTTAGATTTTCATTCATGATAACTGTTGCCATGGCAGCATACATTTTGATATGGATATATTTTTTATATCACAATGTGTAGAACAGTACTGGCAAGAGCGCTACCAATTTTCATACCAATCTGATGACCATACAGAAAGTTACAGGTCAAAATGTGACGGTAGTACAAAAGGACCTCTCAACAAAATTTGAAAAGGGCATTTTTTGACCACCTTGACGCCCCCTTGATTTTCCCTATTCGGGGCCACTTTTTTTTCTTGTTAACATCTTGAATGTTTTTAAGCATATTATGAAGAAATTAAAAAAGTTGGTTTCGTTTAGTCCTGGGGGGGATGCACGAATACCCCTCTTAGATACCCTACTATAAGGGGATGAGTAAATCACTTGAATAAGAGCGTTTGAAAATGAATTTGAAAGCTAATTTTGCAAATTTGACCAGGAAAACTTATAATAAATTCACAACAAAAGACATATATTTCACCCAGACTAGACTTGCCCCTGTTTTTCATATATATATATATATTTTTATAGTGAATATAACAGGACAGTTCATATTTGTGTATTTACTTTTCCTGGCGTCCAGTTAATATTATATGATACATGATGATAAGAAGTACTATAAAAATATAGCTATTTTTCTCTTTTATTTTTTTCTTCTTTTTAGCCCTTCCACAGGGTTCCTTTATTTAAAAATATCATACATAAAAATGTACAAGAAAGGGTTTATATATATATATATATACATGCAGAATTCCTAAATGATATTCTTGGTCATTCTAAATACAATACCAACATACATTTGCAAAAATCAGTTATATGTATAGCAATTTCTTTTCAAAGTGTTACAGATTTACTTGGCCAAAAAAAAATAACAAGAAAAATATAATCAGAAACATTTAGTGAACTGAAACCACTTTTTCATCAATTTCTTTTCTTTCAGATTTGTTTTACATAATTATTTTTTCCATATCATAATAACATTTTATCGCTGACATGCATGTGTCCAAAAACTGGCAAACTGTTTTTGCATTTGGTTGCAAAAATTTCTTTGCTTACTACAATCATAATACAGTTGAGGGCACTATTATTACGTCCATGAAACCCAATTTATTTTGATTTGTAAGCTTAATGTGTTCAGTATTATACGGGACAGCCAAAGCTCAAGTTTTGACCATATTTCGTTTGAATAAATACAGGAACAAAATATATGCATAATTGTTTCTTTACTGTTATTACAAAATGTACATAGGTTATCTGTTACTAACTTAAATCTTAACAAAGCATATTTCATGTAAAGAATATAACTCTTTTATTATAACTTTAGTTCTCGTAAAAGCTGAAGTCATCTCATTACCATTAAAGAAAATATTTGTCTTCGAATAGGCCTACAGGCATTTCTGAACGAGCCAGGGATATTGTCCATATTTAAGAGTTAAAAAGTTAGGCACGTAATTTTACCTCTGTGGATGAAACTAACATCGTCTAAATAGCCATCTGAAGTCCTATAGAGTTAATAAATTAGATTTCATAGGGCATATCCAAGCTATGGTTTTATTTTATCATTATTCATGTTTGTTTTCTTTTTAAAAAGTATTTTGTTTCACATATATGTATTTGTATTCTTGGCCAGAACGCATATCTTACTCGATACTTTGTCTCTGTCTATCAAGTTCAATATTTATTTAGATTCGAGTAGAGAGTGAGTGAAGACGCGAGTAGCAGAAAATGATGACTCGCATTCTTTTCATCCCCGTGCTGATCAGTTGGGGTGAGTTTAGAGGTAGTTCGGCTAATGAGTGAAATGAAATAACTTCTTTTTATTTCGACATCACCTTTTTCATCTTTATTCTTTCAGGGATTTGTAAGAAGTAAAATGACACAGACAAAATAATAAGAAAACTGAATTCAACATGAGCCTCGGTATACATTACAATTCTTTATATACTGAATTGTGTAAAAATTTTCTCATCTGATTTTTTGAATACTGATGAAAAGTTCTGTAAAATGAATAACGAGACAATGTAATTATTGCATCATCATGTAAGTCAAGTTACTGAAAAAAATATACCAATGAAGCAAGAGAAAACGGGAGAGAAGGGGACAAGGCGACCATTATGGTAAAGAGAGAAGGGGACAAGGAGACCATTATGATAAAGAGTGAAGGGGACAAGGAGACCATTATGGTAAAGAGAAGGAGACAAGGAGACCATTATGGTAAAGAGAGAAGGGGACAAGGAGACCATTATGGTAAAGAGAGAAGGGAACAAGGAGACCATTATGGTAAAGAGAGAAGTGGACAAGGAGACCATTATGGTAAAGAGAGAAGGGGACAAGGAGACCATTATGGTAAAGAGAGAAGGGGACAAGGAGACCATTATGGTAAAAAGAGAAGGGGACAAGGAGACCATTATGGTAAAGAGAGAAGGGAGGGAAAACATAAGAACAGAAGAGAGAGGATACAAGAAGAAGGATATGGTATTGACAGGGTAGAGAAAGAGGAAGAGAAAGGAGGGAAAGAATCGAATAATTAAGGAGTTAAACAGATCAAATCATATAGAGACTATGAAGAGAGACAAAGGCAAAGTTAGAGTGAAAGAAAAAGAGGTATTTTTATAGTGTGGGAGCACAGTTGCATATTCACTCTTATACGAAGGGTCATGGGTTCGATCCTTATACTTGTGCAAATCCTTGTACAAGTTGTTTTTACCCATATTGTCCCTCTCGACCCAGGTGTAATAAATGGGTACCTGGCAATGCTGGGGTAATAATAATTGCAGGGTCCTCATGAGAAAGAGAGTTAATACTGATGAGGTGATCCTGGATGAATACCATATCATGATATTATTATTATTATTATGATTATTATTATTATGATTATTATTATGATTATTATTATCATTATCATCATTATTATTATTATCATTATTATTATCATCTTCATCATCATCATCATCATTATCAATATAAGTATTTATTAGTAGTAGTATTACTATTGTTTTCTATAATTGTTGTTATTACCATTATTTTCGTTATTATTATTATTATTACTACTACTATTACTACTACTACTACTACTACTACTACTACTATTCTATTAACATTAATATTGATATTATTTAAAGAGAGAGAGAAAAAAAAGAGTGGGGAGAGAGAGAGACAGACAGATGAGAACAGGCGGTGAGAAAGAGGGAAGAGATGTACAGCCAAAAATGAGCCATGATATGTGCAAGTAAACGTAAAGATACTAGACAAAGAATCGCCTTGATGGCTTCGATGAACATGATGAATGTCTTTACTCGTAGAGTAGATAGCACGAATGCTGAGCAAGAAAAAGCAAGGAAAACTATTGATAATTTTTTCCCTCGTATTTGCGTTCATGTGATTATTTGATTTGTAGCGATCGTGAATTCGGCATATGCTTCAGATTCGTCTCCTTGCACAAAGAAAGGTGCCGTCATCACAAAATACAAGAAGGATCCATACCGGTCCTATCAGAGGGGTACAAGTCGTCATGACGTGTCCAAGGCTGTTTGTTCCAATCCCGGTTAGTAATATATCTGAATTATAATGATGGCTATGGGTGTGATTCGAATATTCAATGCTTGTATTCGTGAGATGGAAAAAAAAACTGCTATAGCATTTCATTCGGTGAAAGACGCGGCGTTCTATTCAACTCAGTTACTCCCTTGTTGAATAGAACAACTGCATCTTACACCTCGTGAAGCCCAGTTAACATCTTACTCACAAACAGGGGCGGCGCTCCCGCGGGGGGCAGGGGGCACAGTGCCCCCACTTTTTAAGTACCCCCAAAGTGCCCTTTTTATTTCTGAAAAATGCCCCCTCTCTCTCTGATAAGTGCCCCTTTTTTACTACTATTCTTTTTACCTCACTGAGGGGACAAAATAGATTATTGCAAGCATGCCTGGTGAAATCTTTCAGTTCACATTACTAGAAAGTGTGTGTACTGCAAGTTATGGTCTTGTGTAAGGGAGCACAAAACCCCCTTGATAGAGGGGAAACCTCGTTTTTGGCTCTACTGGTAGACAAGATTTGTACAATCTTTGATACACGGCGCCTAATTGCGTGTATATGTAAGGGAGCTTAGCAACCATGTGAGAAAATTTAGGTATTGGAATAGTGAAATATCGCCGTTTAGAGCGCTAGAAAGCTGATCGCAATACCGCAGATTTTATTGTGGGGGGGGGCACATCCGGCCTGTGCCCCTCCCCCCCACCTTTGGAAGAAACGTATGCATTGTGCCCCCCCCCTTTCGTTTGTGCCCCCTCCTTTTTTAAAGAGAAAACTTTTTTTTCTGTTTTTTTTTGCTTGTCAGAGAATTATGGAGGGGAACTGGAAATTGGACCCCCCCCCCCCCCCGACTGAGCGAAGTTTGGAGTTCTGGCGGGAAAAAAATGGCGAAAAAAAAATAATTTGTCGCCCCCCCCCCTTCTCCCTTTTCCAAAAGTTGACAAACCTTAATTTGTGTGCCCCCTTATACAAAATCCTGGATCCGCCCCTGTTTGACCCCCCCCCCCCATAAGATGGAAGCAAGCATCTGCCCGCTTTCTCGTGGCGCCTATGATACACAGGGTTTCTAAATGTTAAGAAACATTGAGTCCATTGATATACAAGCTTAGCGATCGAGTGAGAAAGTTTTGATTCTTAAATGCTGAAAGTTTGCATTTTAGAGCTATATTGAGCGTATTGTACATCGTTGTAATGCCAAATTATTACATGTAATTTTTTTCTTGCCCTTTGGGGAGCACTGATCGATTTGGCCCCCCCCCCCCCCCCACTGGAATGATTGAAATGCAAGGAGGTTTCATTTGACTTACTATTTCTCCAAAAATGTAGAACGCTAAGAGTTAATAATATTAAAAATAATGAGATCATGACTGATTTAGAAATGCGTGTCTAAAAGGATTTTAAAAAACTGCTTTTAGGAATATTCATTAGAAATTGATTACATGATCGTGATTTAATCCTCAAAAAGTTCACGGTGTAATTCTCGAGAGGAAGAGTAAGTACTTTCCTGATTAAATCTTGTGTAAAAGTGTCCTCTAATGGAAAGTTACGGCGATGAAAAGTCTTCTGTTTTGTCTTGGCTCAGATATCACTGGATGTATACTTGATTACCATGGTTACGGCATTGTTGTTTATCCTTATGATAGTTATATGTATATGAGCAAGGAAGCAAAGCAGGCTAATTAGTTGACAGCTCTGTAAGCATGTCAAGATAAAAGTGAATGGATCCTTCTTTTTTCCTTCACTAGCACTCTCTTCATTTTCTCCCCTTCTCTTCCCTGAGATTCGAACATTCCACCTTCTGATTGAAGTCAAGTAAATGAAACATTATAACATGATTCCTATACAACCTTTAGTAACGGATGGATTGTTATAGGTCACATGACGTTTCATCGGGACTTTGTATTACATTTACTGTTATTTTCTTAACAACATTAACAGCCATTCGAATCCAGACACAGTGCTGATACAGAAGGGAGTATAATATAATGATTACATGGAAATTGAGGATAAAGAAAGAGGAGCGGACGAGATTGGGATCGAGATTATGACATAATGGGAAGAGACATAAAGAGAGAGAGAGAGAGAGAGGGGGGGCGGGTGGAGGGGAGGGGGCCGGGTAGAGGGGAGGGGGCGGGAAAGAGAGAAACAATTTTCTGTGGGTGGAGAAGAAAAGAAAGGGGGGTCATCAGTGTGGAATAGTTTTCAACTTACAAATTAATAAACTAATAAACTTTGCAACGTCGCCTGCATGCTTCCATGATCATATATCACAAGGATAAACAACAATACCGTATCCATGGTAAACACGTATACATCGGCCAGTGTCGACTGATATACTAGACAAAGCAGAAGAATATCTGCCGCCATTGCTTTCCATTAGACATGTTAGACGACACTTTATTGACTAAATTTAATCAGCAAAGTATTAATGCCTCTCATCTTAAGGACTAAACCATATAAAGCATAAAATCACGATTTCGTTACCAATTTTAAATGGATCTTCTGGAACATCTCATCAAACACATCCACTCAGACACACATATAGAGTGTGAATTAATTATAATAATTTTTAGACATTATAAGCGCCTTACCATTTCTTCACACGAACACGTTACACATATTATATTTTTAATCTGGTGGTTGGGTTTGGTTGTTTTATTAAAGGTTTTATGGGAAAGATAATAATTCGGAATGTAGAATAAAGCGGATAAAGTTCAGACATTTTATTTATGAAAATGCCCTGAATCGTCTGAACTAAAAATCACCATGGCTATAAAGAAGAGTGTTGACCCTGTTCACTTCCCTTTCCATTTCGTCCTCCGAAATTCATAAAATTTGAGCTATGGTGAAGACTTGAAACGAGAAAACAAAAATTGGAGATTTGTATTGAATTGAGACCAAATGTTACTTAGCACATTGTTAAATTTTCTTTACAAGATATTATCAGTATTTTTTAATAATATACTTGGCAATATTTTTCATGAATTCCTGGACGCCACATAGTGTAACAAGCCGTCTTCATGCCTTCATTAAGCAGTGTTTTGTATAGACAGAACACGAATGTTGGTTATCATATCCGTCATGAAAAGAATCTGCGCAACTGATTAGTCCAATGCGCGTCATTGTGACAAAATACAATTCCCACTAGCCTCGTGCAAATGAGCAAATTGCCAAGGAGGGTAACATCTGACGTCACGATCCGTGAATAGTACTATTCACGGATACTATTTACGGCGTATGACATCACACAAGAAAAGTACGTACTAAATTGTGACGACATTCATTTGCGCGTATCTATTGTTTTAGGCATGTACAGGTGAGTGACAATGTCATCGTACGCGTTTGATATCCGCGCAAATTCATCCCTTCTTCAAACTGTTTGTGTACGTCAGTGTGCTGTCCATAGACCTACGGTGCAGATAATCATAAGTAGATGAGTAGTTCAAAGTTGACGGATGTAAACCAAGTCTCTGATTAAAATATGGTACCCTCAGTGACGTGAAGACGACCATTTTCTTTCGGGGCTGCGCCCCTTATGAAAATAGTCTTGGTTCACGTCACCTTGGGGACCATCAGTTACAACCAGACCCTCTCATGACAGTATATATTTGTATGTATTCTGTTCAACTGTGTAGAGGTGTCGTGGTCTAGTGGATACGTCACCGCACTGTGGATCACATGGTTTGCTGTTCGAGTCCCGCCGCAGCACTAACGTCCTTTGGCAAGACATTAATGGCAAGACATTAATCTACGTTGCCTCTCTTAACCCGGGAGATGGTACCTCTGAGGATTGCCGAAAATCAGTGTAATCGTTTTTGTCATCGCCCCTACATGGATGCATGTAAACCAGTACAAAATGGAATTAATACTCCATGAAGAGTGGAGATGGTGCACATTTCTGTGCAGGCTTGAAATCTAATGACCTGCAGGAATGATAATAAATAATACTGTGAAGCGCATTGAAATATTAACGTATATTATATTGATAGTTCTTTTCCCGAAATAAACAAAATTGTATCAATAGTTATGTTCACACGTAGTACATAGCATCGATGCTATGTAAGTTTCAAAAATATTTCCAGTACGTTCAGACAGGCCGTGGTCGACTTGCTTCTATCACCCACTCGTGACTATTCATCGCTCACCCGCTGACAAAACAATAATTACTGCGCCACACAGAGTGACCCGAGTATAATTGGTATGCATGGTCAAACGCGCGGAAATTTGTGTATACAGGGGTCATATGATGCGAAGCATTTGTTTTGCATAATATTTTATTTGTCTTCATAAATCAACATAATAACACAATAACAATTCATTTGTAATATCGATAATACAATCAAGTAGCAAATACATGTGTTATAATACTTAATTTTAAATAAACCTTGTACATGTCAAAATTGACTGAACTCCAATCTTATGCCAAAATAAAACACATACATGCACACTATACTCTCTGGTAAGCACATGTAAATCAATATCTAAAGACCACATCATACTTTAGTTAAGGTCTGATTCTGAAAGAGCAGATTCTCAGCTTTAAAATGATATATAACTCATTGGATGTTCATAACTCAATGTATACAAACAGAAGAATGCACAGTCCCTCATAATGTTACTTCTTAATAAGGGTTTAAAGTTTGCAGTCTATTGAAGCACTCTCACTTGCAAAGTGTTGTGCTAAGGTGACAAATGGAGGATTAGAACTCAATGAAAATTTCTATGAAGGGATTATCAAAACTTGGCATACTACATAGACATATCCTGTTTATCATAGTGCACAAGTATCAATGCAAGAACTTACTCCGGGAGATTTATGGGAGATTAAAATGAGACAAGTATTCAGGGTCGTGAAAAAGAAAAGTAATGCAACAAAATCCAGAGAAGACACACATAAGTCTGATAAAAAGCTGTCAAAAATACCACTTCTAGATTGTTTGGTGCCTCCACAGTTTAGATTACTTAGAAAAAAAGTATACTCTTTCAGGAAATACCCAAAACTAAAATTTGACCATGCATGCCAACCAAAACACATTGATTGAGCTCTAACTGAAAATCACACAGTGCGAGTTTTGGGTGGTTTTGTGGTGCCTGGTCATATATAAAAAAGAAAAAGATAAAAAGAATTAAGGAACCCCCCAAAAAACTAACAAACAACAAAACAACCCCCTTCCTTACCACACAGTATACACATTAGCCTACTTACATCACATTACATTACAGTACCAGATGAAACAGACAGAATGATAATAGAAAAAAGTAGGGAAGAGGGTACATCACATGAATACATACATTGCATTATATTATAGCACCACATGAAACAGACAGAATTACAATAGTAGCGAGTGAAGATAGCAGCGATTGCGCTCACATTACAAATAGTCACAAGCGCGGTGGGTGGTCTACCGCAAAGCGTCGATGCTTTGTCGCTGGATCCTGAGATTTACTCCTGCTAAACTCGCTGCAAGAATAGTTTGGAAACTCGCTTCTATCTCATGACTATATCTGCGTTCAGACAGCGTTTGGTCTCGACACTATCTGGTCTTCACCAAAATAGCATCGACACCTCGATAGCATCGATGCTATCACTCTACGTGTGAACGTACACTCTAAAAACTCAAATGTTAAATCTACATTTAAAAGGTTGGAGGAGTGACAACATTTTCAAAATGATAAATGAACACTTTTAACATGCTGCATCCAACCTTTAAACTATTAGATTCCAGCATGTTAAAAGTGTTAATTTACCATTTTAAAAAATGTTGTCACTCCTCCAACCTTTAATAATAATAATACCTGGCATTTATAAAGCGCCTTTCCCAAACTGGATCAAAGCGCTGATATATATTATTACCCCGGTCATTGGATTCTGGCACGCCCGCACACAGTGTAGGCACATTCTCCACTCCCTGGGGAGCATTCCAGCCAGTCGCCTGTTAAGCGCACACATGCTAAGCAAAGGACATTAAAGGGAAATTAACCTCAGCGTATGAATTAGCTTATTTTGAATGGTGTAGTATATGCCTCTTATTTGATACATGCAATTTCATGTAAAAACACAGGATATAGATATAAATCACTATTTTCCAGCCAAGTTATCGTCTGCTAGCAATAATAAGGGGGCTGCCATTACTTTATGTGTACACGAACATATTTTTCATCCCAAGTAAAATTTCCTTCATCGTTAACTTGTAATTGATTTTTAGAGGACAAATATATATTAGATAAAGTCACATATTCTGAAATGTAAGTTTAGTTTTATATATTTTTTAAAAGGTCTTAATTTGTTCATAAAAAATATACTTCATAAAAAATATACGTCAAGGACGGAGAATTGACGTCAAGGACGGAGACAATCGTAACAATACCAAAACAAAGCGAGGAATCTGCTTTACAGGATGGCTATTAGAACTCATGGGTCGTCAATTATCTAGGCCCATGGCCAATAACAATCGTAATACAATCAGAACAAAGCGACGTATCTGTTGTAAAGGTAGGCTATTATCAATGCATATGGTACCTAATGATCCGTGTCATGCACAAAATGGCAGCCTCCATGGAAAGACGTAGCAGACAATAGGTGCATCTAGAATATCACGTGGGGTTAATTGTCCTTTAAATTTCGCCATCCTACCGGGTACCCATTTAACACCTGGGTGGAGAGTGGCAAAGGTAGATTAACGTCTTGCCAAAGGACGCTAGTGCTGCGGTGGGATTCGAACCCCGGACCTCGTGGTTCACAGTCCGGGGACTTATCCACTGATCCACAACACCTCTACCATACTACTTTTAAATGTAGATTTAACATTTGAGTTTTTAGAGTGTACCTAAATTGTTGTGATTGTAATAACGATTTGCGGTTGCTGTATATTTATTATGGTTATAATTATTTGAAAATGACATTAATGATCTACCTCATATACAGAGCCAAGTAAACCCATTCCTGGATCGCGTAGGCTAAATGATACACTTTATTGGCTAAACTCTACTTTCGTAACATTTTCTGAAGCGTCAACTAGCTGCCAGGCTCATGGCGCTAGTCTTGTCCGGATTGACTCGGCAAAGGTTAACGTAAGTATAGCGTTGTAACAACTAGCGTAGCCGGGGGTGGGGGGCAGATAGCCCCCCCCCCCCCCCCCCGACAACTTTTGTCCCCCCCCCCAAAAAAAGAGAAAGATTAAGTTCCTCTCAGTGGCGGATTTAGGGGGTAGGGGTCAATCCCAGCCCGTACCCCACCCCCTTTGAAATACTGATACCCCCTCCTCCCCCCCCCCCCCCCCGCCACTGAGCGACTTTTTGAGGGCTGGCGAAAAAAAAATCTCGCCACCCAGAAAGAGAGAGAGAAAGAGAGAGGGAGAGTTCGTCTCTATTTTTTTTTGTAATGGCCATTTTCAGCGTATTATCAAAACATGAGATCATACGATTTTAACTACTGTCGACCTTTAAAGATTTTTAAAAGGATAATTACTCCATGACCCCCCTTAAGTGACAAGCTCTACATCACATGTGATGCACTCCAAAGTTCAGTGTGGAAATATCTTTCTGTTCACAGGAAATGATTTCGGTTTTGCTCAGAAATTTTCGGGCAAATGTTTAAAATAATTTCCTTGTATGTTTACCATTGCACTTTTTTGGTACTTCTCTAAAGCTATTTTAGAAGTAGGCTACTTTCCAGAGCTAAATCGTTACCCCTCCTGTGTGTTTTTTAACTGCTCTCCATAATATAATAATATAGAGACAGCATATTCCCCAAAATAAATTTACTTATTAGATAATGTCACTGATTTGCCCATATTTTTATCCCATATTTTTAAAACCCTTAAATTGTGTATGTTCGGTCGACAATTGAATACAGAAGATTTTTCTCAAATATCTACTGGTCTGTTACTCTCATTTTCCTCCCGTATTCAAACTAATTTTATTTCAGGGTATATTTACCCTATAAAAATGTTCTTGTTTCGTTGTTTCCATTGTTACGTAGAGTTTTCTCGCCACACTTTCAACTAAGAAATATGTTGCCTGGATAGGTCTGTGTTTTGACTTTGAGGTCCAAAAATGGGAATGGATCGACAATACGCCCCTAAGGTAAGTTATCACACAGGAAGTGGATTGGAAAACAAAGAAATAATATATAGGGCCTACAAATGTGAGAAATCAATTGAATTGAATGAGAGAAATAATTTGCGTTATGTGAGAAATCAATTGAATTGAATGAGAGAAATAATTTGCGTTATGTGAGAAATTAATTAAATTGAATGAGAGAAATAATTTGCGTTGCTAAATTCATTGTTCCTCCTTACTGACTTCCTTTTTGTGGTAAGAACTGCAGGGTTTGCAAAAACTTCTCCGCCGGGAGTCGAACCCGGGTCTTTGCCACTGTACGCTAAACGCCTTAACCACTATACCACAGAGGCGGGTTGAGTGGTATTTAAATCAGAGATTGAATACATTGTGAAAAGTGGGATACATGGACCCTGACGTCAGAGGGTTGAATGAAATCCTCAAAACTGAGGACACATTAAATTTTTATCGTTAAATATCTGAAGATTTAGAATTCACTGTCCTCACAGTTGGTCCGACATCTTTCCCATTCAAAATTTGATATCAACTACCCTGTTCAGAAAATGCACGATTTTTTGATAATAGAAAAAACAGTTTATACGAAAGAGGAGGTTAGGACGACTCGAATTTTGTCCTTTTATTTTGCTTGCAACTTTCCTTTCCACATGCCACAATAACTTAGGTACACTAACTGGGTGGTCGGCTATCCTGCTCATTCTAATGAAAGGTATTGTGCTATCTTGACAACATATGGGATGTGGATAACGAAAGGTGACCACGCTTCTTATACTTTCATATGCCAAAAAGGAATTCGTGAGTACCAAACAAAATGTCCTTGGAGAATGAGCTCTTTCAAATAAAGATGATCGGTAATACGTTACAATACTGTCTTTTCTTGTTAAAATTCCTTTTTTGTTTTGTAATTTATTTTTTAAATAACCTCAAATATAATTATGTAGACTTCAATTCGTGCGCGGTTGACCTGTCCAAAGTGGCGCATTTATGACAATATTAAACTGTACACATGCATTGATTCTCATCAATGATGCCTCAAATCATTCCCACATTTAATATGCATTGTAAACGTTTTATATGCCTTTAATTTCGATAAAACTTTGGACTAAATAAAAGTATGTTACGTATACCGGACAGTTTCAATCTCGTATATATCGATATTGTGTACCGTAGGTTACATCAAAGCGGTGGTAGAATCTCTTCGTGCTTCTTGTGCTAACCCATTATAGGATGTCATACCTTCTCCATTCTTATCAAGTGAAATAATGAGACATAGTAATTATAGTGTATCACAGCTTTTCCCATCATTGCATACGATCCGCCAAGCCAGACTAGATGGGTGAAAAAGTCGACACGTCCGTTTCCTAATATACTGGGCAGAACTATATGCTTGAGGAACAGTACCACAGAGTCAAATATTCTACTGTTAACACCATACATCCTAATACTTTATATAGTTCGATGGAGGAATAACATAATACAAATAACTAGTATTATTTTGGTCTTTTATATAGGATCAAATTTTTTTCTCTGTGAGCGTAGTTATCCAGCAATAGAAATCAATTATATTTTTTATAACCTCCATGCTATATCAATCATTACAAATATAAAAGAGCCGAGTTATTTATTGCAATACTATTTCTTTCGTGAATAATTATGAAATGTATTATTTGTTCGTATTACATTTTCTATCTGAAGGTGTATGACAAATGCACCCTCTTAACGTAATCTGATATTATCCAGTTCATTTTCAGTAGTAAAGTACATGACTATATGCATACATGAATGTTTCTAATTAGCGTCTAACCCTATTTCTTTCTTTCTTGACTTATCAAGCTATTGAGGAAGCCGAAGATGATACTAGAGAAATCGATGCCGTTGCTAAGCAACACGATGGTACAGAAGATGCCGGTCGCCGTGAACGGTTGACAGATGTTCGCCTAACGCCGGGCCATTCCCTAAGCCCAAATGAAGGATTTGTGCAGGTCTTGTATGCTAACAAATGGCAGTTCTTGTGCGGCCGCTACTGGAGTTTTCAGCATTCCACCATGGTGTGTCTGTCATTGGGTTACAGCTCTGCATTGCCGCCATCTGATGGCCAAGTGGCCTATAGAGAAGGTGAAGCTGAAGGGGAAGTCCCTGGAATCTTGCGTCTCGTCTGCCATGGAAACACACGCAATCTGACCGAGTGTGATGTTCTTCCTATAACTGTTGATACACGCTTCTTGTGCGAAGACCACGAAATTGCCATAGTGATATGTGAGAAAAGGAATGAAGGTACATATTTTTTTACAAGTATTCACATGATTTTATAATGTATTGTACTTGGGGCCCCTCTGGGTATGATGATGGGGTATTTATAACTCTGAATTACATATAAACTCCATGGGGTTACACTGTAAAAATATCGGGTTAAGAATTGCCCAACATGTCTTGAGGGTAGTTACGTTACTAAGCAACTTTCGGGCAATTTCATACCCGACTTGCATGGGTAATGTTTTTCCCAGTCACTCTTGGCTTATACTACAAGTTGAGCACTGGGTATATAATAAATTGGTAAGGCATTAATCCTCATTACCAAGTCCCCTGGTTGCTTACTTACAAGCATACACATGCTTTTTTAGCAGTCGGGTAAAATAAACCATCAAACCTTTGTCTATCCAATTGATAGTATACTTGAGACCATCGTCTCTCTAATCCATGTCTCCACGGAGAAACTTTTCAGCATACACAGGATGATACTACTCATGAAAGTACAGAGAGAGCTTTCGAGGAAACACGCAGGTAATACTGCTGTAATACATAAGTATTGTAGCAGTAGGTAGATAAGGACAGCTGCATTTAATGTCTTAACTATATATACGTCCCCTGGAGATTCACCAACTGTTGGCATGCTTTACGCCGCGGAATCACGAGCCTCACTGACATTACTAATCTAGAATGTTACCATTCGGTCAACTATAATCACTAAATCATTATGTTTTTGTCTAGGGTGCGTGCATGAAATTTTCGCGAATTTCGCAAAAGTTTCATGCCACGAAAATAATCAAATCACAATTGAAACAACATCAAATTATTGTAATACGCGAAAGTTTCCTGCTGCATAAATTGTATGTATTAACAATGCGCGGAAGTTTTATTTTGCGAAAGTCGCTGGTTTTACAGTAATTGCCCGGGCAGTAAACGTTCGGGGTAGTAGTCTGGGAGGGAGATGCCCCAGACCCCACCCGTATATCTAACCAAGGAGTTATGTTCTGTGATAACTCTTTGATCTAACACGGAAGAATATGCACCTCATTATAGCATCCGCCGATGTTGAGCTGAGAGTATTATGATCTGGTTTAGCTCTCCAGACCACGTATACTACAACCTGATTCAATTTAACTGGTGAGAATTTGTCCTTCATCCTTTAGATGATGCGCTGCATTGTTTGCATAATTATGTATATTCATTGTATGATCATTTTATTTGTGATGAGGACGTCAACTCAAGCTTTGCTTATGACGACCCCTTTTTTCCATGTATATAATTTTGTGTGACCATACATTTTGAAATATTGTAAGTTTATGATGATGTATAATGGAAAAATAAATGAATATCAAAATCAAATATCACAATATCAATCCTTTAGATATAAAGGTCTTGGAAGATATTTGTTCCTCTCTTCCCTGTATCAATGGCGGTTCGTGCTCCCCTGGTCAAACTGGATACAATTGCATATGCCCTGATCAATATGAAGGAGACAGGTGTGAGGTTACCAAAGGTGAATTTCCAAACGATTTTTCTATTCTTATTATTCACTTTGACTTTACCACTTCTCATAATTATCTCATGTCTCATTGGTAGAGCGGGAGTTCTCGTTTTTCAGAAGGTTCGTAATTCCGAAACGCAAATTTTCCATAGCAAGTGGTTCATAATTCCGAAAATGAAATAGGGTTCGTATAATTCAGGAAATGAAAAAAGCTTCATATTTTCGAAAATACAATAGAGCCCTACATAACATTTCGGTATTAGGAACCTTCGGAAATATGAACGCTTTTTCATTTTCGGAATTATGAACCCTATTTCATTCTCGGAATTACGAACCCTATTTCATTTTCAGAATTATGAACCCCTTTTTCACTTTCGGAATTATGAACCTTCGGAATTACGAACCGTCGGAGTAACGAACATTTGGGAAAACGAACATATATCTATTTGCAAGAATTCTATATTAAACTAGATACATGTTTCATAGACTTTAAAGTTAATTCCTCCCTGTCATCATCATCTTCATCAATGTCATCACCGTTAATTTATTTATTTTATTTGATCTACTTCCACTAGTCATAGTGCAAGACGAAAAACTCTTCTCAGTCAATTTATTTTGAGGGGACCACTCACATTGAAAATAAATATAATCCTAAAACAAGAACGCATGATATTGTGAAACATAAAAAAAAAAAATTAAATGAGGGAAACTAAACCCCATACCCCCCACACACTGAGCGATCATTGGAGGGCTGGCGAGAAGAAAAAAAAATCGTCATCAGTTTAATGACTTCGTCTAATCACCACTTCGTCTAAAGCCAATTCGTCTAAAACCCATTTGGTCAATGCCCATTTGGTCTAAACACCACTTGGTCTAATAATAATGTTCACTTTGATCCAATATCTATTTCGGCTAAAACCAGTTGGTCTAAAAAACAAATGGTCTAATCATCATTTCGTCTAATAACTATTTGGTCTAATAATCAGTTTTAATCACTTCGTCTAATCACCACTGCGTCTATAGCCAATTCGTCTAAAACCCATTTGGTCTAAACACCACTTCGTCTAATAATCAGTTCGTCTAATATTCACTTGGTCCAATATCTAAAACCAGTTGGTCTAATAACCAAATGGTCTAATCATCATTTCGTGTAATAACTATTTTGTCTGAACCCAGTTGGTCTAACACTCACATCGTCTAATCATCACTTCGTCTAATTACCATTCATTCTAATCATCGTTTGGTCCAATTATCAGTTCGTCTAATAACCGTTTGGTCTAATGTTCACTTGGTCTAATATCCATTTGGTCTAATACTACAGACAAATAGGTTAGCTTGTTATAGTTATATAGATTCATTGCCACTTGGTCTACAGTGAGTTGGTCTAATAGCCAATTGGTCTAACATCATTCCGTCTAATATCAGTTGGTCTAATAACCAATTGGTTTAATCATCATATCGTCCATTTACCATCTGGTGTAATTTTCATTTCGTCTAATTACCATTTGGTCTATAGTCAATTCGTCTAATAGCCATTTGGTCTAAAACCATTTTGTCCATTATCAATTGGACTAATTGCCATTTCGTCTAATCATCAAATGTTCTAAACCCAATTGGTCTAATAGGCCTACCATTTGGTCCATTTGTCAGTTAGTCTAACCTCAGTTGATCTATCATTTATTTATTCATTTATTTCCACATTTATTTCCACATGATACATAATATTTAGTCAACATCCATTTAGTCTAATAACCATTTAGTCTAATTGTCATTTGTTCTAACTGTCATTTGGTCTAATTGCTGTCTGGTCTAATTACAATTTGGTCTAATCATCGTTTCGTATATATAATGACCAACTGGGCTAATTTCTTGTTTTCCCCCTGAATAAACAGTCCGGCCTCGGTTCGACGCACTGGCCGAAATTTCGAACTTTTTTTGCAGTAGTTGTTTTGTTTTTTGTTTTTTTATTTTGGTGGGGAGTAAAAAAAAAAGAGGAGAAAGACGGTGACCTGATGGAGCATGACATGAATTAATTACATGTGCTTAATTGATTATCTAGTGAATTAATCGATTATTAACAATTAATATTTTAGTGAATTTTAAATTATTGTTTGATTGCACTTTGCTTTTGTTATAGGCCTATTGTTTTTATCCTTTCATTTCTTTCGCTATCTTCTCTATCTTTCGTTATGTTATTCCTTGCTTTTATCCTTTCAGTTTTCCACTTTTCCTTTAGTTGTGTTATTCTTTAATTCCTTCTATCACCTCTTCCATCTTTCCATATGTTAATCTTTATATTATTTCTTCTATCATTTTTCTCTTTCTCTATGTTTTTTCGCTCTTTAATCCTTGGTCTATCTTTCCATCATTGCCTATTTTGCATTATTCTTTCTTTTTATCTTTTTTTTTTTGCTTTTCATCTCTAATTTCGTTGTGTTATTCTTCTTTCGGGGGGCCTTTTTATAATCTTCTCTTCCATCTTTCGCCATGATTTTTTTTCCTTCTACTATTTCTCTCTCTCTCTATTTTTACCTTAGGCCTATGTCTTTATCCTTCTATCCCTTAACTTCCAATCCTCCCTATTGTATTGTTATTCCTCGATTTATTTTTACACTGTCTTTCCTTCTATAACTCTTTATATTCATTCTTCCATCATCTCTCATTGTGCTATTCTGTTTCTATTCATTTTTATTATCATTATTACTACATGTACCACAATGCAGCGAAATGAAACTTTTTTAGGAGTGGGGCTGACGCCTCTTGCCCGGATACCAACTACCCTATTCAACATTTTGCAAGCGAGCGAAGAGAGCGGCCAAACATTATTACAGTGTCTTAAAATGTGATCTGTTCTAAAAAATATAGATTGTACATAATCATTAAACCAAATTATATGAAACGTGTCTACTCAAAAAGTGAAGGGGCTGCAGCCCCATCACCCCCCCCCCCCCGGGCCCGGTTTCAAAACTGCAAAATAGACCAAAATGGCTTTCAGATGAACTGACTATAGACCAAATGGTAATTAGACGAAATGACAGTTACACCAAATGGTAATAGTACGAAATGATGATTAGAGCAATTGGTTATTAAACCAACTGATATAGAGCGAATGATGTTAGACCAATTGGATATTAGACGAACTGGCTGTAGACCAAGTGGCAATAAACCCTTTATTTTTAATCAAAACACATGCAGCGTGCGCCGTATTATATAGTGTAGGCCATCTACTTTTGTGTTATCTTTGATTATCACTAGATTGAAACGATAACATGCAGGGTTCAGGCATTTGTCAGCCATTAAATATTTCATCATTAAAAATCGCATGACTAAAAAAGTATTATTAACCATACCACCCTGATAGCAGAAAGTGGTAAAAATTACGTGATATTTACGTCGTGGTTTTCGTCTTTTTTACGTCCTGTAATTACGTCAATAAGACGACAACTTGCACCAACGCAAGACGTCAAGAGGACGTCTTATTTTGACGTCATCTGTACGCTGTAAAAACTGAAGTGCTGTATATAGCACTTTTTGAGGGCATGCATAGGGACTGCACTCAGAGTGCTATTGAATGCACACAGCGTGCTATTTCAGCACTTTGGGCGAGCTTCGAACCAGGGTCCGCTGATCGAGAATTGCTGGCATTACCGCTAGACTAACTCACATTGTACGATTTAGAGCAGATCATATTGTTACATAGTGAATTTACGACACCACATAGTTCATGTTATCTACTTGACTCCCATGACTAAACTGGATTGCAAGAAGCATTCGTTAGTCCATCGGTAACGTCAGCGCCTCTCAATCAGCGGAACCTGGTTCGAGGCTCGCCACGGTCACATTTTTTTTTGCTGGTAAATTAGCACACTACAAGTGCTATAAACAGCATTTCAGGTGCAGTCACTATACATGCCCCTAAAAGTAGCACTTTAGTTTTTACAGTGTACAAGACGTAGAGATGACGTCAGAATAAGACGTCCTCTTGACGTCTTGCGTTGGTGGAAGTTGTCGTCTTATTGACGTAATTACTGGAGTGGACGTAAAAAAGACGAAAACCACAACGTAAATATCACGTCATTTTTTAACACTTTCTGCTATCAGGGCAGACATGCAATTTTTACAATAATTTATTTATTGCCCGGCTTTGACAAGCCAGCAAAATTGCGGGCCGATGAATTGTTTATTGCCAGGTTTCGAAAGTGGATTTTGCGTGTTAAATAGCGTGAAATAAATTGTATTTTTTACAATATTGTGGAGTTCGCTCTAGATGTCTGATTCTGTTAATAATAATGATATGGACTGGCCACTTTTGGGGGATACAACATTAATTGCACTCACTAGATTCGTATTGATTGCTGTTCTATGTAGAGATCGATGGATTATGTGATTTTTTTTGCCATTGTTCAAAGTTTATGATCAGCTCCTCGACCCCCTGTCTCTGTAAACTAATCATAAAAAGGGAACCCCTAGTAAACCACTATAGTTTAATTTTATTTTACATTTGCTGTTGACATGTTTTGACATTTGTGGTTAAGGGTGTTGCAATATTTTAGTGATTGTGGTCAGGAAAAACTCACACACACGCATACACGTGCAAAAAACACATTTCATAATAACTTATCTCACATGGTTGCATTATGCAAGCAGTTTTTACATTTGCGGTCGACATGTTATGACATTTGTGGTAAAAATAAAAACTTCTACATTTGTATATAGGCGACATGTTTTTACATTTGTGGTTAAACCAATTTTTACATTTATGCAAAGGCGATTTTGTTACATTTGTGGTTATTTCGACATTTGTGGTTATTTTTACATTTGTGGTTGATTTTTACATTTGTGGGCTCTACACCCCCCCCCCCCCCCCCCGTTTTACAAAATCCTGGATCCGCCCCTGATCATCATAACCATAATGTCGTATTATCATCATCATCATCACACACACACATCAGCGACATATCGTTATGGGCATCTAATTTGGATATGTGCATACTCTACCCTTGTAGTATTCCCTACTTGAGTATACACTCCCCAACTGCTTTTTCGTAAGCCCAAATCAAAAAGAATAATAACGACCCCACTCCATAGAAAAATATTAATCAGTGACATTTTCCTTCAATCTTTAAAACGAAATTCAGGTACCGAGCTTTCTTCTGCATGGTTCCTATATTAGTCATGCTTGACAATGACTACATTTACTAAGTGGTACGGTAGCGGATGCGCTTGTCATATATCAAACGGTCTCGACTTCATTGGACCATGGTACTTCACATGGTGGTGGCGGTTTCTAGTACAATAGGCCTAAGAGGACACAGACTGCTGTACCGTCGCCAATCTCAATCACTGAACTCTACACAGTTCGAAAGTTCTGGCTCGTCTTGCCGTAAACCATTTCGAGTTCAAGATAAGAATTAATTGTCATAACACGATGTATACTGGGTTTGTGATTATTTGACTGTCGATCCTGGAGACAATACCAACACCGACTCTGTCTATGAATGATTATGAATATGAACCAATTCATGTTCGTCAGGATACTGTGCTATCGAAAAGTCGCTGTAATTAAATCAACCAATCATATTTATAACTCAGTCTGTACAACAATGAATCATGAATTATCAGAAAATTAATTGACACAGCTCTGTAGCCAAAATTACTAAATCAATTAAAGAGTTACTTGCCCGATTGAACCCAGGCGTCCGTGTTTGAAAGTAAAGTTTTGTTTGAATCAACACTCCTCTTTGCCGATGTTTAAAAGTAAAACCTGAATTACACCAACTTTATGAGACTTCTAGATGAGAGTAAATGTTCAGTTAGTGGTCTGCTAGGTGTGAATTGCTTGCTGATGAATAATCGTTTGAATTTAAGCATATAATGAAGTGAATATCTTTTTTCCGGTGCTTGGTTGATTATTTAGCATTAACTTATTTCAAAATTTTGTGAAAAGAGTTTACCTTGTTCACCCTATTTTCTACACCCGTTTGACAAATGATTCAATTTATTTCCTTGGATATATAAACATTATCTGTTAAGGTCATATTTATTTCTAAAAACAAAATGGATTGTGAGGCTGTTGGGGAGCAAAGCAACGGAGTAAACCACGGTATATGCCTTTCGACCCGACTACTATGCGACTGAAATTTGAATGAAAGAGGAATAGTATATACTAATGCAATGTCAGAAATGGAAATTGTATCTGACTGAGGTCCAGAATGGTCAAACGAGTATGAATATCGAAGTTGTGTAGTCAGAATAAAGCCAATTCGTTTACCATAATTCGGTGGCCAGTTGCGCGGTATATGTCAGTCTAATTGTGAGTCATTAGGATTCGCCGCCGATTGTCTTTTCTCCACCTGCATGCTGCTTTGAAGGATCACAGTACCATTCAGTTCTGCGGGGTCCGCTCGCTATTCATAAGGACCGCTATTCATAGAAAACTGCTATTCATTTAACACGCGTTATGATTAGCGGTCCTTATGATTGGAGGTCCTTATGAATAGCGAGGTAACTTGTCGATGGTTTGCTCGCTATGTAGAAGGACCGCTATTCATACAAAACCGCTATTCATTTAGTCACGCGTCATAGATAGCGGTCCTCATGAATAGCGGTCCTCATGAATAGCGGTCCTTATTACTAGGGAGGTTACCCCGATATGATGATTCATAGCAATTCGAGACCTACCTCGATTTGAAAGAATTTACATTTTACGGTTCCAAATCTAATCCTATATATTTCAATTTCCTTCAAAATCATGTCTTGTCAAATTGTCCGGTGACCTTAGGATATGAATAGACCCTGTGAAGATTGCTGTACTTTATTCATGATAAAGGCAAATAGTTACCTGAGGGAGCCAAGTGACGGAGTGTTATTAAAAAGAATGCATTTCCCCCATAGACATAATGATGATTAGATAATTCTATTTAATTTGATTCAATTTTTTCCGTTTCGAAATAATCATATAGAAAAAGTTATAACTTTGTAATTACAAGAT
This sequence comes from Heliocidaris erythrogramma, assembly GCA_025617745.1. Lineage (NCBI taxonomy): Eukaryota > Metazoa > Echinodermata > Echinoidea > Camarodonta > Echinometridae > Heliocidaris > Heliocidaris erythrogramma. Next base: position 4,754,654 of record CM046856.1, read on the forward strand.
GTTATAACTTATATTGCGCACGAGATAAAAGATATCGTAAAGAAAATAAATACGAGGGGACAAAAGCGACCGAGTGTTAACAAAAGGGAATCTACTCTCCTTCTAGATGATATTTTAGATCCTTTTAAGTTTTTAAAATTTTGTGATGTATTCAATCATGGTTTTGGGAAACAGACAAAAAGGAATACGGAGCAAATAAAATTTGGAAACAACATTACGTTCTCACCTGTCAAAAAGTATTGATTCGATGCATTATACGTTGGATGGGGCGCGCAGTAAAATAAGATTGATTTAGCACAGCGATCCTTCAGGAAATGATAAATTCAGCATACATGTATTTTGTTCTAGATTAGGAGCGGATTTAAAGCAAATTCCTGTATATGAATGGGACGCTTAATGATGATAAAGAAACTTTTAAAAATGCCTTTTCTGCAATTAGCAAAATTTTATTTTAAGAAGTTTACTCTTGATCGAGGGCGTACAACGCGAAAGGGCATAAAAAAGTGAACGGTTTAGAAAAAAAATATCTGAGGAAAAACATGTCCTTTCCCCATAATAAATTCGATACATTTTCATCTTAATTGCACTTCTTGTCCCTGTAATGGGAACAAACCCTACGAAAATTATCAAATTCATCTAACGTTAGGGGGAATCATTACGTGTACAATGGATACTCTGCATCCTTTTATTAAGACATGTGAAGTGATCAAAATCCTTGTGAGATCGCAAAGCCATCGAGCCTCAAACATTTTGTTACATTAATTTCAAGCCTTAAACATATACTGCGCAAAGATATAGGGACTATCAATTATATAAAATTATCGAAACGTGCACTGGGGATATTTTATATTGTGTCTCCAACCTTGAAAACGTGGGGGGGGGGGGGCATGTCCCCCTGTTCCCAGGATTTATGAATTTTCACATTCCAAAACTGAATTAAAACACTATCAAGTAATTATTGTAAATAGTTTAAATTTCTTGTTATTAAAGTGTGCTCATTATTGTTCATTGTTTCCTATAGATTTGGGCATTTTTTTGTCTAACGTGTATAATGTTGATCAAATAAAATATATATTATTCTATCAATGTATAATAATATTTTGAGAACCAAACTGAAAATAAGATGATTTTCAGCTGTCCTGGGTAACCCTGTTGAGGTATATATTCATGTCTATCTAATCTATTTCCTATGCTATGACAAATAAACCAAATGAAAATATTAATATTGTGTAATTTTGGCAAAGTAATATATTGTTATAGTCAGGTGTATATTCATTTATTTGGGATGGCGAAAGCCTTTGAAAAAGAGAAACATATTTTTGAATTGCCATTTTGATTTGGCCTATTATGTTAAATTATTCTAGTATATGGAGACTCATATATTATAGTCATGTACATTTTGCTGATTTAAGACAGTTACTTTTATCACTTGTGTACATTTTGTTTGTTCGTTTTGCCAAGTTATATCGTATTGTGAATCTTTTATTGCACGTATTCCCTGTGAACCGCACCCCCTGGATCCACCACAGATATATTTCTGTAATATCCGGTTGAAAGTGTATTCATAACACAGATGAAGCGTTCTTGTAATAATTATATAAGCCTCCATAGAACCTGTGCTAACATGAACCCCAATCTTATAACCATGCATAAACCCTTTATAATGCAAGGATGAGCACGATTGCGTCTCATCCAATTAATCGGGGTCTTGTGCATGGTTTAGGTCACTAGGCTCTGGATCGACAGGTTCAAGTCCTCTGGCAAGACACTTTAGATGTAGTAGAATCATAACAAGAATTTTCTTAAAGTGTTTAAAAAAGTAATTGCTTGGATTTTAGTATAGTACACTGTTCAAATTCATCGTTAAAAAGATTTACTTCTTTTATGCATTTTTAAATAGATTATAATTTATAATTTGTAATAAAATGCAGTTAATTTTCAAATAATAATCTCAATTTAGCAGTTACTGTAAGGTGGCGCTGTTCACGTTTTTATTTTTTTGAAATTTTATTGTCTTTCAACCTCGTAGGGGAACACAAAGGGAAACTTTACGCTTGAGTGAACACATTTATTTATCTGTTCCAAGGTGCCAAAATAAAAGAGTGCAAATTTTTGTTTTCTTCAAAAAGTCAAACAACTCCAAATTCACAGTCATATTGCATCGAAAATCAAAACAAAGCCTGATAAAAGTGTGCATGGTTCATTGCACTTGAAAAGAAAATCAATCTTCAAATCGAAAAATGGGCCACAGAGTAGCTAGAGTGGATTAGCATGGGATATTAAGGACAATGCATTTTTGAGGGTACTTGAACCCAGCAATAGTGTTCCCTGGAAATGCAGTGTCATTGACTGAGTAACACTGTCTCTACAATGTACTCACCCTTCAATTTCATAGACATTTTAAATTTTGGACATTTAATCACCCATGCTCCATCGGCGACGCATACAAAGCGATTACGCGCCCAAGTATCGGAAAGTCTGATCATCTTGTTGTACATCTACTACCGAAATAAAGGCAGCTCATCAAAAGGGAAAAGGTTCAGAGAAAGTGCATCAAAGTATCGAATGAGTCTGCAATTGAAAAATTGAAAACGTGCTTTGAAATCACGGACTGGGACCTATACTTATTTCTAGCGCTTCGAGTCTAGATGAAGCGGTTGGTATTGTGAACAGTTATATTCTTTTTTGTCAAGATTTGCATATTGATCAGAAGGAGTTAAAAATTTTCCAAAATCAGAAACCATGGGTCAGGAAGAATCTATAAAAATTCTTGTTTGTTCAAAGAAATAGAGCCTTCCTAGAAAACAAAGATCACGAGCTTAAGGACATTAACTTGAAAATTGAGAAAGAGATTGATGAAGCAAAGGACAGCTACATAAACTTGAAAGTAAATTTAGATCTAAAAACACTCGCGATGAATGGAAATGTATGCAAGAAGTGACTGGATATAAACAAAAATCAAAATCTCCTGTAGTGAAAGACTCAGTATATGATACAGCTAATGAGTTTAACAGATTCTATGCTAGGTTTGATGATAAAAGTTTTGAAGTTGAAAATGCCACCACAGTAAATGAGTTGAAAAGTCTAAATGATATGCCTATTAGTAAACGAAGAAGCTTGACTGGGGAGGAATTTTTAATTTGTAAACAAATCTTTAGGCATTTTACTCCCAGTAAATTGAATGTCAATTTACAGATGTAGTAAAGAACTTTAGCTGTATAAACCCCAGGAAAGCCATGGGACCTGACAGTATTTGTGGCAAAGTGCTCAAAACATGTGCAAGGCAACTTGCTGTTCCTTTCGCCAGCCTCTTTCAAGAGTCACTGAATCAAAACTATGTCCCAAAATGTTGGAAATCGTCTACCGTCATTCCAGCAGCAAAAACACCCCGGGCCTCTGAGCTGAATGATTATCGGTCCATATCCCTCACTTCCTTGATCATGAAAACTTTTGAACGTCTGATTCTCCAGAAGCACTTACTGCCACAAATACTGCCACACATTGATTCACAACAATTTGCTTATCAACCTAAAAAGTCTGTTAACGATGCCATCTTACTCTTATTTGATACAATTGCTCGGCATGTCGACAAACTTGGCCACTATGTTCGCACTACTTTTGTAGATTTCTCTTCGGCTTTCAACACCATGCAACCCCACATACTAATGCAAAATCTCAGTAAGATGAATGGAGACCCTCACTGATACTGTGGTTGCATGATTTTCTGACAGGTAGATTCCAAAGGGTTCAATTATTGAATGTTCTTTCGGATTTTATAAACATCAATACTGGGTCACCACAGGGATGTGTGCTTTCGGCACCGTTATTACCCACGCCGATGAAATCGGCAGGGTTATGTAAAGGGCTCCGTATGTTTTTTTACCCACGCCGATAAGGGCTCCGTATGTTTTTTTTTTGTTTGTTTGTTTGTTTGTTTGTTTGTTTGTTTGTTTGTTTGTTTGTTTGTTTGTGTACAAGATAACAAGAGAACGGGTGAACGGATTTGCACCAAATTTTCAGGGAATGTTCAGAAAGTGACAGGAAAGAATCGATTAGATTTTGGTGATGATTGGTTGACCCCTGCAAATTCTGTGTGACCTTGAACTTTTGACCCTGTAGTAAAGTATAGGAACTTCAGTTCAGAGAGTGACAGGATAGAAACTAGAATGTTTGATGACCCCAAACTTCGCCTGCCGATGCAGAAATATTTTGGTCAATCAAAACACTCATTACTTCGTCTCACCAAAAATCTATTTCAGGTTTATGAATTTTAGAAGACTTTTAGACCCATTATTTGCTATTTCACTTCAAATCCGCACGAGCCTGCAATGAATATTCAAAGCCAACGTATCCCAGCAACAAGGGATTTTTTGCGCTTGAACTGTACTCTCGTTGCGAAATCGAAGGCGGCTAGGTATACGGTATACGTATAGCCTAGCACGTCTAATTTCTCCTATTTCTTATCTTCTGTGCATTTCTGTTTACTTTCCCCGGTTCTTTCCACTTTGTTGTGGAAGTTTTTGTGATTTATTTTATCCTGGTGGACGTGTAGTACGTGATTTTAATTGTTTTCGGTGAAAATCTGGTGCGTTTGTTCGACGTGAGTGAGTCTATCGCACTCGCGAGTGTTCGCGTGTGTTGATCTGAGTGAGTGGCTGAGTAGCTAGCTGTAGTGTACTATACACAGCACTGTCGCGAAGTGCCTGGGCCGGGCCGGCTGACTGTAGTACTGAGTGAGTAAGCTCTGTGCCTCGCATGCACGTCATTTCCAAGTCGAGATCCAACTTCTTTTGTCGTCATATTTATTTTATCCAAGCCCGATGAAAAAAAAAACAACAACCCGAATTGCAATGTAAAGATAGAACATGAATACATTTACTAACACTGACGTGACTGAACCAAGGCCGTACGCAGCGGGGAGGGGGGGGGGGGGGCCCCCTGCACCCCCCAGAAATTTCAAAATCATACTTTTTTTTAATCGGGTTTTAGACTTCAAGTTATGGGTTCCTTTGAAAGCGATCATCTTGCCCCCCCCCCCCCCCCAGGAAAAAAAATCTGCGTACGGCCTTGGACTGAACACTGAATACAAATTGCTAACATTTTTTTTCTCACCACGCCACGCTCTCTGACATGTCTAATCAATTACTTTTAGGGGAGGGATGTTTCAATAATAAAATATCTTTTTCAGAAGAATTTTTTCAAGGGTGGGGACACACAAAGCTATGACCTGGATATGGCAAAATTTATTGGGGGGGGGGGAGATGTGCCTCTTGTTATCCCCTTTGAATGGCTACTGCTTACAAAAATAATCGCAACAAAACAAAACCTATTGGGTTAAGGCGTGGGTCTGCCGCCTTTGACGGCCTTTCTAGTTCATTCTGTACACGAACGATTGTATATCATCCTCTGCAGATGTCAGTATGATTAAATATGCAGATGACACGGCTATTATTGGTCTGATTTCAAGAAACAATGAGCAAAATTATAAAGAAGAATTGCTTGTGTTTGAAAAATGGTGCGATGAGAACTTTTTGGTTTTAAGTGACTAGTAAAACGAAAGAAATGGTAACCGATTTCCGTTCTATGAAACAAAACAATGTAAATCCGATAACAATGAAGGGCAAGACTATAGAAGTAGTTGATAGTTTTAAGTACTTGGGAACAACTGTTGACAATAAACTTTCATGGATCGACCAATGTCAGAATGTGTATGCAAAAGCACAGCAACGGTTATACTTTCTGAAAAAGATGTACTCATTTCACGTTGATAGGACAATTCTCCTGTTGTTCTACAAATCAGTAATTGAAAGCGTAATTCTGTCTAGTTGTGTAGTTTGGTTTGGAGCATGCAGAAAGGCGGACTTTAAACAATTGAAAAAAATCCCCAGGCACGCGAAGGAAATGATAGGTGAAGATACAAATTTGAATGAGGCATGTACCTCTCTGATTTTGAAACAGGCTGAAATTATCTTTGAAAATACAAATCACCCTCTCCATTCCTATTATACTGTCATGCGTTCTGGAAAACGGTTTCGATCGGTTGGATTTCGTACAAATCGTTTTGGAAACTCATTTATTCCGCTGTCAATCCGGGAATACAATAAACTCAAGTAACAAAGCTATACAATTATCGTCCCGGCCCGCTACCCCGGGGGAGGGGGAGGGGGTACTCACGTATATTGGGTATACGGGGATGTGCCGCTGGGAAGGGTGACTTTTTGAAGAAAGATCCTTAGACATGGGTCCCCTTTTCATTAAAAAGATCCTTAGACATGGGTGCCTATTTACAGCAAAAGGACCCTTGGATGTGGGTATGGGTCTGGAGTTCTCAGCCGCACACCCCCGTCCGATTATAATCTGAGTACCCCCCCCCCCCCCCCGGGCCCGCTATACATGCAACTCACCAGACTAGACATTATTGACTTGTTCAACGTATTGTCCTCATATTTTTTATCTTGACTCAATATAGAAAGCTAATTTGTATAGCAATCTAAACTTAAATTGAAAATCTTTCCTTCCTGATGAGTTTAGGCCGAAAAAATATGCTGATTGTAGTACGTATAATTTTGTATGTTTATGACCACATATGACTACATGTTCATAACTTGTGTAATTTTGTTTATTTATATGAATGTTATGTACTTTTGTAAGCCAACAAAGCAAATTTCCTTAATTGGACGAATAAAATTATCTATCTGTCTATCTTGTGAGTTGTGACTTGTGACTACTCCAGATCCCATTTATATTTGGACTTAAAAGAAGCTTCTTCTCTTTTTTTTGTGGGAAAGAGAGAGAGAGAGAGAGAGAGCGAAAGCTCGATCATGCAGGATCAACCAAGTCTCTCATTCAAATATAAATCCATCGTGTAAGTTTGATCTTTAGTTCCCATTGTTATGCGGAAGGGCATTTACACATCAATGGCAAATTGCCCATTTTTTGCAATTTTTAATTTTGTAATTTGAGTGAGAAAAACGAATGTGTTCACCCATGCCTAAAATTAATCTTTATATAACTCTAACAGTGTGAAGATTGTTACTTTTTATTTAATTTGATATATAATTTATTGGATTTAATCACATTCTTGTATGAATACGAGAACTGAACAAGATTTTACTTTCATTTCTTGCTGAGTGTATTTACAATGAAAGCATCATTATCTTTGTCCAATTTGCATAATAAATAAAAAAAAAGCCTTCGAAATATTGTCCCGGTCATTGTCTATCGAGTATGCCCCCCTCCCCCCCTTTTTTTGAAAGAAAAGTATACTTTGAGCCCCCTTTATGAACCGATATCTTTCTTTTGGTTTTGTTTTGCTTGTCAGATAATTATGGGAGGAAAAAGTGGACCCCATAAAATCTGATAACCCCCTCTTTTTTCGCCACCCCCCCCCCCCCCCTCGTGCACTGAGGGACATTTTGGAGGGCTGGCGAGAAGAAAAATACGGAACCCCTCCTTGACAGCCCTGCATTTGTGTACCCCCCCCCCCTTTTTACAAATTCCTGGATCCCCCCCTGATTAATGATAATAATGAGAGGCGGATCCAGCGGGTGAATCGGATGAATGCAGGCGGCTTCCTACATTCAATCGCAAGAACCCCTTCTGTGCAGACAAAAGGAGTTCGTCCAAGCTTTGCGAATGTTCTGAAATTATGGCGTCTGGGTTGCGTCCGGGTTCATCGAGTATAATATAGTTGATTTCGAGTAATTTGTTATACACGGTACCTGCGTGATAACCTGATGAGTGCAGGTCGAAAAGCTTCGTTATCATATCTCTTTGTCGTGCCATATTGAAATTTTGTAGTACCAAGAAATTATTTGTATATATATATATATATGGCTCTTTTTGTAAGAAACAGTGAGAAATATAGGTAATATCAGATTAGGAAAGGGGGTTTATTAGAGTTGGAAAGGGGCACTTATAAAAGGTGAAAAGGGGAACTTATAAGAAGAGGAAAAGGGCATATTAGATAGGGAAAGAGGCACTTATTAGAAGTAAAGAGGGGGCACTTATCAGATTTGAAAAGGGGCACTTTTCAGAAGATTAAAGTGGGCACTTACTAGTAGGGAAAAGGCCACCTATCAGAAGTAAAAATGCACTTATCAAAGGAGAAAATGGCACAAATTAGAAAGAAATTAGGAACAATTGAAATAACAGGCTATGTTCTCTGTATATCATATATACCGTGTGAGTAAAAAAAAGTCTACACTATGAAAATTGCTATTTTGTTTCAAACTCGGTTATGAATGCAAAATTATTTTGAAAAAGTATCTTATCCCGCATCATTTGGTACCATTTTTTGTGGTACGTGTTTACGCTTGGATGAACAATGAGCATTGTTTTCGAGAGTGTAAATATCAACTTGCGCCAACGTACTCCTTAAGATCGTGATGTTTGTACAAAATTCTGTCTTTGCAGATATAAATAACGCACAAACCGTCCCAAACAAAATTAAACATGACACACATAAAATTTTTTTTTAGGTGCACCTATATCCAAAGTATGCGGCTCTTATCACAAGGAGAAAATGGCATTTGTTACAGAAATAAGGAGGTAATTTTCAGAGTGTGTGTGTGTGTGTGTAATTGGGCTTTTACAGACGTGTATCAATCAGATATGATTATTTACGTCTGGGACCGACCTTTAACGTCACCATCCGAAAGACGTGACTCAGTCTCGAACCTGGGTCCGCTGAATCAGTTTATAACTTCCACTGGTAGCTGGATTACAGGCGCACGCCACAACGCCCAGTTTGAAAAGGGGCATTTATCAGAAGGGGAAAGAGCACTTATTAGTAAGGAAAAGGGCACTTTTAGTAGTAAAAAGGGCATTTATCAGAGATAAAGGGGCATTTTCCAGAAATAAAAAGTGCACTAATTGGGTACTTGAAAAGGTGGGGGCACTGTGCCCCCCCCCCGGCCTCAGCTCCCACACTCGCACTCCCCCCCCCCCCCATCTTAACAAAAACAACAACAAAAATCGCCGTTTGAAGGAAACAATGAACTTGACCAAATAATAATTTATTTTCTCATTTGTCTACACTACCATTATGGTACCGTAACTAATTTTCACCGAGCTGCGCGGTATTATAAACGTCTCGCTCAAGTTTGCATGCTCGTCGTACCTTTTATGATCTTGGTATATAATATGTGTGCGGTTTTAACCACGCTAGCTAGCTGAGGTAAAGAACAGGCTTGGAATTCGATATCCCGTCTGCATGATTATCCACATGTTGTTGAGAAGAGCTACACTGTACTGTGCATGTTTTTGTGGTAAGAGATTGTTGGCATAATTCCTGATATATTGTGACGCCTTGATGTATATAAAGTTTATATTAAAGTCTTATGAAATTCTCGTTGACGTTAGATTTACACCCAACTTTGTGAGGCCCCGGCGCCGGCGGACACGGCGGACTCTAACTCCAGGGAGCGCCGCCGCCGCTGAAGACTTTTGACTTTGTGCAGTGGTGTTCTGGGGTGGTATTTCTGAGATTTATTTTATCTTGATTTTAGTGAAAAGATTTTAAGGAAAGAGTTCCATTGAGCTCAGCCACCCAAAATTTATCCTTACGTTCTATATTCGAACATACTAAAAGAGGGCGATTTTTTGATGGGGTCTGAGTAAAAATGGGGCTTGGAATTTTTTTGGGGGTAGTAATAAAAGAAAATTTTAAAAAGGGGCGGAGGGGGTTTAAAAAAAAAAAAATATACGTCACTGTCGACATCTCTCTCCATTTCTCTCTCCCTCTCTTCTCTTTATCTCTCTCTCTATCTCTCTCTCTCTCTCTATTTCCTTGACCTCTTCACCTCGATCAAGAGGTCAATTCGTAGATTGACCTAATGACCGAGTTAAGAGGTCAATTGTTTCTCGTAGAGTACCTAAAGATAGACCTAAACATGGAGAGAAAGGGTTAGAACATAAACAAATGATTCAAATATTTTTGAAGGTACGATCGGGAATCGAACCCTCAACAACATAGCATAGTACATACATCATATACATCATAATACATAGAGCGTTACCATTGACCCACAAGAGATGCGGATGGTTGGGAAGGTCGTGTATGATTGTAATAGATACGAGTAACTTGCGCATGCGCAAAAAGGCCAAAATGAAACCAAATCTCGTCAAACTCAACTCGTGCTCAACCAATTCGACCAAATCGCCATTCGGCCACTGTTCGAAGATGCTAAAAACAAGCGTTGATGACACTTACGTAACATTGTCACAGTTATATATAAGTATAGAAATATATGTTTGTTTGTTTACCCGGCTGCATTTTTGTTGCACATTTGGTGACTTCAAGCTTGATGTTATAATATTATATTTTTTGTGTTTCTAAGATGTTAAAAATGGCATAAGCACCGACCACCAAGCTTGAAATTACTCAATAATTATATTTTTGCATTATGTGTAATTCATCACGTTTTGTATTCCTTGTCAGGTTTTTATAACCCTAACCCTAACCCTAACCCTAACCCTAACCCTAACCCTAAACCATAATTATATACTTCACCCTAATCATATAACTGGAAGAGAATGTAAATACAGATGTATTCATTCAGTATGGGGTGCCGGTAATATGTATACGGGGTAACTTGTATTGCATCGACATGTGCGTGAATGTCATATGTTTAGCTAGCTAGCCGCGGTACGTGTGAACTTGCATGTGACGTACGTACCGTGCTGAGATTGTACTTTGTATTTTACGCACTTTTACGGAATAAACGCTATTATAGTATTAGTACTCAGTAGTCAATACGATCTCAGCACCCCACACCGGCACGCGCGGCGCGCGCACACAGTACTTGCGAGAATATGGCAACATCGTCATCAAGTGACTCCGAAGTAGCCCAACCTTCATCCTCAAATCCATTCCATGTTCATCTTCAACTCTTTCTATGACCGAAAAGCCAAAAAGAGAGCGTTAAATTTGTGAAAGCAAACGACAAATCAGTAGATTTTTGACGACAGCTCGGTTTATTAGTTGTAATGTAAACGTGAAAGCCAGCATAGACATGGTCATCGTAATCGTACAGTGTATATAGCCTACTACACAGTACAGACTACAGGTAAGACTCTAGCGGTCAATCATAACACTAACCAAAAACACTCACAATCAACACAAAATGATTCTTTTTCACCCTCAAATGATGCTATATAGTATTTGCTAGTGATTTAACATCACTAGCAATTTTTTTTTTTGATTTTAGGTGGCTGAGCTCTAAGGAACTCTTCCCGATTTTAATTGTCATAACAACTTTTAAATTGCAACATTTCATTGGTGTTTGCGCAGATGAATTCCGCGTACACAGCTAGCCAGGATTAGCTTCGTGAATGTAGAAAAAAAAAAAATGGCTATACGCCTTCTACACACGAAGCTAGGCGTTATTACCCAGCAATCACATTCCGCACGGGGTAGTACGACATGAAGAATGCCCTGAAATCACACTTTTCTGATAGTTTCCGCGACCCACAGACCCTTCCCCACAGCGTTTCCTCCAAGGAAACGTTTGTAATGACAATTTTTTTTCGATTGACTCTAATTTTGGAAATATATCCATAAAAAGATGATAAAATGACATAAAGGATACAATGTTTTATAAATAATGAATGTTGCAATTTCCATTTTTTTTAAATAATGATTTTACAATATTCATCATATATAAATAATGAATTTTGAAGTTTCCATTATTTATAAATAATGATTTCACAAATTCATTATATATCAAATATTATGGAAATTGCAACATTCATTATTTATAAAACATTGTATCCTTTATGTCATTTTATCGTATTATAATCGTAGAAAAGAGCTAAATAGTGAATTATATGTAAATAATTGAGCTAAATAATAAATTTACAAACGGCGCCTAATAGTTTTCAGGATTTCGATTACGGCGATCGTGCCGCCATTTTGATCTGCATGACCTCGGAGGCATGGATACGCAAACGCTGGTGAGTTTTCTGAAATTTTTATCATCTTTTTATGGATATATTTCCAAAATTAGAGTCAATCGAAAAAAAATTGTCATTACAAACGTTTCCCTAGGAGGAAACGCTGTGGGGAAGGGTCTGTGGGTCGCGGAAACTATCAGAAAAGTGTGATTTCAGGGCATTTTTCATGTCGTACTACCCCGTGCGGAATGTGATTGCTGGGTAATAACGCCTAGCTTCGTGTGTAGAAGGCGTATAGCCATTTTTTTTTTTTTTTCTACATTCACGAAGCTAATCCTGGCTATACACAGCCACTTTTGCGCAGTCATTAACCGATGATAAGCGTATGATTTTGACTATTTTTGTTATAGGCCTATGATGATTAAAATTATTTCACTAAAAAACTTAAAATCAAGATAAAATAAATCTCAGAATACCACCTCAGGTGTTTGAAAAAGTTGAGGTGTATGACTGCCTAGATTCTACAAACGAAGTATAGTCATGTAGCTGTGAGTAGCCAGGACTAGTTTCCTGAGACCGAGTGTAAAAAAAAAAGCGCTATAGGGCCTACGCCTTTTAGTTTTACATCAACGAAGCTAGGTGTTTTATTCTGCCAATCTAACTGCGCACGGTTAGCAGGTCATAATAAATGGGCTGGAAAATCACTTTCCTGATAACTCCCGCGACCAACAGGTTCTTCACCACAGCATCTCCTCCTAGCGTAGGGAAACTTTTGGAATGTTTGTTTTCTAATTTTTAAAAATATTTTCTTTAAAAAAATGAAAAATATAGCATAAGAAATTTGCGAGAACTCACCAGTGTTTGTGTATCCATGCCTCCTCTTGTCATGCAGATTTAAAATGGCGGCTGCGTGCGACGGCGCTCGCGCTGTCGGTGATACAACCATAATCGAAACTATACGATGTGGTGCAGTGGTGGAGATTTCCATTAAAGTAGTCACTCGAAGAAAAATCACAACAACTGAAAATTAGTGACAAATTATATATGGATGGAAAGATTACAACTTGAAAAACACAAATGATGATGAGCTGAAAAGTCATATAAATATCCTGGAAAGGCTTAAAATGTAATTTCAAAGAGACCATTCTCAGACCCCCAAACCAAGCCAAACACCGGTTGTAGCGAGGTCTAAATTGTGACGTCACACCCTGGGCAGCTATGATCTATGGGTTGCGTGCGAAAGCTGTACTCTGGTCTGTTTACTACAGTCTTCAGTCTACAGTACAGGTGTACATTGTATAAAATTAATCACTTTCTTCACCAATTTCTATGTCCATATTGAGCTCAATTTCCTCGTCTACGACCAACATTTGATCTCCAAGTCTCGAAAATCAATGAGTAAATTGCGTAACTTGCGTGTGTTTTCAATGCATGCGGCACGTCTAGTCAGCAAAGCTCTCATTATTGTCCAGCTTGTGACGTCACTCATCGCGACACTCCACGGAGGACTGCTGAAGGCAGAAAATCTGGATCTCACAAATACCATTTTTGAAAGATGATTACTGCCGTCCCAAAACATATCTTGACCTGGGAAGTTGTTATACCTAATCAGTAAGGCTTCCCCTTCGATATGGTATGAATTTTGCAGCAATTCAAAACACTTTAGACTCTTCGAGTGACTACTTTAAAGCTAAACGTTGAGGTCTCAACTAGCTTAGTGCCATCTACGTTGACTTTTTGTTTAGCATTAATGGAAATTTCGTCAGACATCTCCACTACTGTACCACATCGTATGGAGGTGTGTCTTAGTGAAATCTACACATCTTTAGTGTTTGCTGATGCTGCCCCCAGTGTTCCACTTTTTACATGGTCAAATGTCATTTTGGTTGCATGCATTCTGGAGGACACATTTGTTGACTGATTTCTTTCAGATTTTGTATGGAGGTCAATCATAGATTACTCTAGACCTCTACAGTTTTTGGTGATGCTGCCCCCCCGGGTCAAATGTCATATTTTAGTGGATATCTTGTGTGCGCTGTGAGGTCACATTTCTTGACAGATTTCTTTCAAATTTTCTATAGAGATGCATTATACTCTATCTACACACATTGTTTTGGTGATGCTGCTCCTAGTGTTGACAGTTATCCGGGCCACTGGTGGCAGTCTGTACGGCATCCTTTTGTTTGAGGGAGGGGAGGGTGGAGGTTCTTTGTCCCTCCAAATCGCTGCCAGTGCCGGGGGATACATTCTCATTGCGCGTCAATGGACATCTCTATTTTCATTTGATTTTTTGTTGGATTCCTGTTTTAAAAAGTTGGTTTTGGTGTCAAAATATTGAATTTCTCTGAATATCCTTCCTTCTCAAACACGTATACTTACTGTATAGTCACGTGACTCACATTCACGATTACGATAGCAGATTTTACGATCGCGATTGCGACCACGAGTCATGTGACTATACATGTTTGAGAAGGAAGAATAATCGGAGAAATTCAATGATTTGACACCCAAACTGAATTGTTACAACAGGAATCCAATAAAAAACTCATATTAAATGAAAACTTTATGTAAATATCTTTTACTGGAGAATGAATCGAGGCATGAGATTTTAGCTTTGAGCTACATGTACATGTAGAATAAAAGTGAAATTCAAGCCAAGTTTTGAAATATCTAACCAACTTTTACTGAGTAGATGTACAGTATATTAATTGCTAGCACCTTTGACTGGGCTTGAACTGGGGGGTTTACCCAAGTACTCAATTTAAAAAAAATGAATTCTTTCGTTTGAAATTATTTGAAATTATCTGTCGTTATACGCACTAATAGAGCGCCTCCGCGCGGCTTCTGATTTGCCTAGGTCAAGCTAAACCGAGAAGTCTGCTCAAAGTACCGAGCCGGACTGGCAAGATTTTGCCTTTTGGGCGAGGTGGTGTTAACTGTCTGTTACAGGCGTATGACAGGTGTACCAAAGCTTGCGCGCGCTGCGAATTTTCTTCTCAATTTAGGCCTTGTATATTGTAAGGATCCCACCCCCTTTTTTTTTCTTTTTTCCTCTCACCTTATATAATATACTAGCAGAAGCAGCCCGTGGACATCCACGGACATCCACGGGCTAGCTGTGTTTATGAATAATCACCGTACCGCATATCTGTCACAATAATCAAGTGGATAAATAAAAAAGTCGGGTATAAAGTTATTTTTTAGCAAGAAGTATTTACAACATGTGTATTGGAGTATCCGGGGGGGGGGGGGGGGGGGGGGGGGGGGGGGGGGGGGGGGTACTTCCGGCCCGTGCCCTCCCCACCCCCCTTTTGGAAGGAAAGTATACATTTTGACCATATGTACATGTAGACGATCCGCCCTTTTGTCGATTGAGCCCCCGCCCCCTTTTAGAATGAAACCTTCTTTTTTTTTGCTTGCCAGAGAATTATGGAGGGACCCCCATAACCACCCCCTCCTGAGCGAATTTTGGAGGTGTGACGAAAAAAAATTCTCGCCCCCCCCCCCCCCCCCCCCCCCCATTCCATTGTCATCCCATCACCCCCAGCGCAAAGAGAGAAGGGATTAATATAATTATACGTATTCATATTATGGTGGAAATATTTTCGAAGGAATTTTTTTCTTGTTGTTTTTGTTTGTTTTGTTTTATTTTTGTTTGTTGTTGTTGTTGTTGTTTTTTTTGGGGGGGTGGGCTCCTTCTTTACACCCTGCAACCGATATTCCTAAGTGACGTGATCTCCGACACCTCCCCTCCCCTGAATGATGTGTACATATCGGTTTAGTCTGTCATATGAATTGAGGCGATATACAATAACATCTTTCCAACGGTATGAAGACCAGTTTCCCCAATCATGTCAATTCAGCTGTTATTCCATAAGTCATTCCTATTATTAAACAGTTATGCGACAACCACCCAAATGTGCCGTTAAGTAAACCCTAAACACGACCTAACCCTATCCCTAAACTCCAAAGCCTATCCCCCCCCCCCTTCTGCGGATCTTATCATCTCTGAATTTGATATCCTTTTTCTTGATTTTTGCTTTTTTTGATACCATAAACGCGTAACCCGTTTGTGCTTCAAATATTACTTCTATAAAGAGATATTGCAAGTTTAAGTACATTCTCTACCACTGAAAATGCTGTGAGTAGACTACTCAATGCGCTCACAAAGATAAGGCATCTGGAGGCTCCTGCAAACTACATGTAGGAGTTCAGTTACGTGTGCGCAGCATCATGTTATCCTTAATTTCCTTCATACTCCTTAACTGTTGACCTATGGAAAGCCAGATAAAGAAAAAAATACTATCTAGTGTACACAGATGATTTTTTCAGGTGATTGGTACACTTTCAAGTCGATTTGCATTCATTTATCACATGTGCGTAGTGTAAGGACCAGACCTACCAAGTTTCACGCATCAAGTGTGACAGTCACGCCTCAAGGCTCTCAAACTCACACGCCCGGCAACCTTTTTCGTATGCCTCACAGCCAGACCGGGAAAAAAAACTTTAAAAATTTGCGAGACTATAGCGTGGATGACTGCTGCTTAGCTAGCAAAAATAGTTTCGAGACAGCCGAGCGAATTAGCTTGCATCCACCGTGTGTGCACAGTAGCACCCAACCACTGCACTAGAGCTATATCTACAGTAGATCGTACTTGATGAAGCCACAGTGCGCAAGTCGTGGTATGCGAGCATCATGCATAATGATGCAGCTTCATGTAAGCTTAATAGTAAGAGCATTGATAGAATACATGGATTTGCATTGGTAAAATATTAAGTAACAACAAATGAATAAATAAAGAGAACAATATCATTGAAAAAACATGATGGACCATTTGAAATGAGTGACTTCACTCGTTCTTTTCCAGATTTCAGACAAATATTGGGACCCTCTTGTCTTTAAAGTAGATATTCAAAGAAAATCACAAATATGGCAATTAATGTATCACTAGAAACTGGGAAGCTTACAGATGGCAATCGTATAAGTTTTATGTCAACTGCGTATCTGGTGATTATAAAAACAACACAAATAAAAGCTCTTCTCAGCATCTGGAATATCCGAGGATTCGCCAGAAATATAGCGATGTTTTGATGTCGTCACACTCGGGATCGATCCTGCTTAAGCAGACGACGTCCTATAATGAATGAACGTAATTGCAATGCAATTATTTATCAAATTATAAAGACTTTGGTGTATTTAAACATGACCTTATTTCACACCATTATAAAGGGAAAGTGAAACTGATTCTGATAGCTAAAACCGTTTGATTGTAAATACATAGGAGAAGGGTCAATGATCAATGAAATAAACCCCACTTTCAAATTGAAAAGCCCTCCGAATAATAGCAGGATGGTATTCGTTCCCTCTTGAAACGCCGAACATGGCCCGGTGCAAGCAGCTGAAAATACAATGGCGTCTTATTTTGTTTACAATTGACTGATTCCTTTATTTTCTTAACGCTGCATTTTTCATCAAAATAATACCATACACGAAGTTAAGAGTGAGGCAACAGACTAACATTAAGACTGACGCTAGTGAAGGAAGAGAAATAAGTGAAGAGGAGATGACAAAATAGGCTCTGAAAAATGTGTAAGATGTTATGGGACATCGTCTGCTTAGACAGGACTGGTCCAGGGTGTGTCGTCACATATCTCAGCAGCGTTCGAGGAGCTCTTCAGCTGCTATATCGGGGGCTGTATTTTACCGTTTTATAATTGATAATAATCATTACTTCAAATGTTTCCAAGCGTTGAATTTGGATAACCTTGTTTAATTTATGCCATCTATGCAATAATAAGTATTAAGCCAATATTTAAAATCATTAACGTTCTACTTTAAGAATAAACTAAAAGAGTCACTTTAGTATGCAGCTGATTGCACTATTTAGAGCTTCAAAATGCTAAAGCTCCCTACCATGGGGGGAGGGGGTACACCCTCCCCTCGCTGGCTGGTCTCCGACCTTGGCATCTCTGAAGAACCCATAGTTGATTTTGTCAAACAAAATTTTACACAATAAATATTTACTTTAAAGGCCAAGTCCACCTCAATATTAAGTTGATATGAATAAACAGAGTTTAATTAAACAAGCATAAAAGTAAAAATTGCACTGAAATCGGATGTAAAATAAGAAAGTTATGGCATTTTGAACTTTTGCATTATTTCATGAAACAGTGATATGCATAGTATGGGCGGTATGCAAATGAGTGAACCGGTGATGTCACACACTCACTTTTCCTTATGTATTTTATTATATGAAATTTCAAATATTTCAATTTTTATAGATGTGATAATAAAGAATCCCTTCCTTGTATGAAAATAAGTTACAATAATGATGATTTTACATGTTCCATATGGAGTCAAACCATGTTTTACATTATTGAAACAAAAAAATGAAATATATGATATTTCATATAATAAAATGCATAAGGAAAGGTGAGTGCATGACATCATCGGTTCACTCATTTGCATACCGCCCATGCTATGCATATCACTGTTTCATGAAATAATGCAAAAATTAAAAATGCCATAACTTTCTTATTTTACATCCGATTTCAGTTAATTTTTTACCGTTATGCTCAAATTTTACTCTGTTTATTCAAATCAACTTGATATTAGGGTGGACTTGGCCTTTAAAGTAAATGTGTTATTGACATTTGTCACTCCTTCATTTTTCAACAGTTCAACTTCAGAAAATGAAGAATCTAGGTGCACTAAAGACATTCTCCTAAAACACTGAATTAGTGACTTTAGCTTGAAAACAAAATGTGTTGCTTATGGTCCTCCATCATAATAGAAGGAAATTAGAGAATCAGATCGGTGAAAGTTTGAGAAAACTCCATTCCAAAATAAGGAAATTATGAATTTTTGAAGTTGTAATCGATCAAACATAAATTGGTAACTCTGTGATGTATGATGTATATTTATAGGTCCTCTCTCCCTTGCTCCGTACCGAAAAAAATCATAAATTTCTATTTTCTCTAAAGAAAATATTCAGACATACTTTGCACAAATAGGTTTGGTTTGATAGTTTTTACCTTACTGCTAAGAAAGCAGTATGCAAAAGGACCGACGGCTTTACACATGTTTTGTTATGTCAGTACCAACCCACATGAACCCTACGATCCTCTAACTCTGGTCTTTTACATGTTCCGTTTTCTAAGAAATCTTGGGGGGAACGAGCTTTTGCTCATGCCGGACCAGCCCTGTGGAATTCACATCCACAGGAGCTGAAGAACTCCAACTCTTTTAAGGGCAACCTAAAATCCCATTTGTTCAGTCTTGCGTTTTGAAGACATATTTTTTCTTGTTATTCATTCTCTTGTTATGTTTGTATAATTGTCTTTATGTTATATTAAAAGCGCCTTGAACATTTAATCAAATTGGATAATGGTACTATAGAAATCTTATGTATTATTGTTATTATTATAAGTCCTCTCCGATGGACTTGGTAATGAGGATGAGAATACTTGGTTTTCGGACCTGGGTCCTCCCAGTTATGAGACTACTACTCTATCACTGAGCTATCACACCTCCTTTGTGTTTACCCAACTCCTGTTTCAACTCTAATCCTTCATTAATCATTTATAAATTATTCTTAAACCTTCACTGATCAGTTCCTCTCCTTTTCTTTTTAACTAGGGTGGACTTGCCTTTTGTGTTGTTGCAGATGTGTGTATAAGCCAGATTAAATGCTAAACTAATTCACACCTCTCTGGCAGTCTTGATAGATATATACATGTACATGTAGATGATACCTTCTTAGCATCTGAGTAGATCAAGATCTGCATGCATAGGTTTTAATGTAATATGTAATTGCCTCTTTTTATAAGACGAGCTACATGTACATGTGGTAAAGGATTCAGAAAGAGTTATTTGTCTTGTACATGTAGAGTCTATTGCTTTTTATTCCTTTTTTGAAAAGCAGTCAAATTCATCATTTTGACCCTTTAAATTTTGTTTATTTTGCAGATCCAGAAAAAAACCCAAACATTCTGTGAAAGCAGAGGACATTTAAATCTTAAGCAATGGTTTAATACTACTTGCTTAGAGACATCCCCAACAACATGTCACGTCAAGTGATAATCAGTCGGAACTTTTCTGGTTTGACCAAGTGCGCCCCACCACCAAGTACACTCTTAAGTGGGGAACTTACCAGCAGTATTCTAAAACATGCACAGAACATTGGTGCCAGTCTAAACAGGAGCTGTGCCAACCAGGCCCGTACTTTCTCCCTCCTCTCTGGAGGCTCCTGCAAGTCACTGATTAGTGAACCCTGCGGATGGGAGGGGGCCAATCAGGATGGACTCATGGCCCCAAAGGCCCAACCTCATCAAAAGGGTTATATGTTGCAGTACCAAAGATGGAAGAGCGATTTCTTCAAGATTACCATGCCCAATGACTGGAACTCTATGTACTCTCCCAATCTGACCCATGATCTTAGAAGATTTCTAGAAGAGGTGAGTCCAGATATATACATGTAGGCCAAAACAGTTGTTGGCCCTTAACAAGCATTTTGATATTGAAAGTCAGATGTGCTAGAACTCTGGAAACTAGCAAAAAAATTCTTATTTCATCTTTCCTTCTGTCAATTCTTATTCTTTCATTCTTTATACTCCTTATATCTTTCCTGTTATTCTTTGTTTTTATTTTATCATCTCTTCTTTCCTAAATGCTTTTTATTCTTTCAATTTTTCATCTTTCCTTTTATCTTTTGCTATATCTCTTTTAGTTTCCTTCTTCTCTTTTGCTATCATTCATTCTTTTTAACATTTTTTTTCATGTTCCCTTTCCATCTTTCCTTATGACTTGTGTTATTTGTCTTTATGCTTCTATCATTTTATTCTTTTTATCTTTCCTCATAATTTTCTTTCTTTCTTCTCTTTCTGTATTTTCTTATGTTATTCTTTTATTTATCATCCTTCTTTTTATTTGTTTATTTTAAGTCTTTCCTTCTTTCTTTCCATCTATCCGTTCATGAGTATATCTTTGATTTTGTCAGTTCCTTCTCTTTCTATGTACATGTATAACTTATGTTATTCTTTTGTTTTTATTGTCCTATTATGGATTTTTCTTTATATCTTTCATTATGTTATTCTTTGATTTCATATTTCTTTCATCTTCTCTTTCTGTGTTTCCTTACTTCATTCTTTGTTTTGATTTTCCTTTCATCTTCTCTTTCTGTCTTTCATTATGTTCTCATTTGTCTTTATTCTATCATTTTTTTTCTATCTTAAATTTTTATTCATATTTTTGATCTTCCTTTCCTTTTCTTTCCTTGTCCTTGTCCATCCTTATGTTATTATTTGTTTCATCCTCATCTTCTCTTTTTGTTTCTCATGTTTTCCTTTATTGTTCCCCTTCTTTCATCTTTTCTTCTACCCTAATGACGTCATAGAATCATGATTAAGATCTCTGTTGCATTCATGCAATTTCATCAAACCTGGTCCTGGTAGAAAAGTATTACACAACGGCCCCTTTTCTGCGTTTCAGTTTGGCGATCTCAAAAACATTTCTACGACTGAGGAAA
The DNA here is from genome assembly GCA_025617745.1 of Heliocidaris erythrogramma. Classification (NCBI taxonomy): domain Eukaryota; kingdom Metazoa; phylum Echinodermata; class Echinoidea; order Camarodonta; family Echinometridae; genus Heliocidaris; species Heliocidaris erythrogramma. Next base: position 4,776,076 of record CM046856.1, read on the forward strand.
AATTACATGAATGCAACCGTGTTTTGAAATAAACGTCTATTAAAACTGTGATTCTGGGCCAATAAATGTTTGCATGTATGCAGCCTAAAGAATACTATAGAGGGTTCCCACATGCAGCCATGCTGGAGGACATAACATAAAAAACCTTTGCATTAGACCATGACAACAGTTGCTTTTTAATAAGTCTGATGCACAGGTTTTTATTGTTATAGCCTCCAGCATGGTTGCCGTGAGAACCCTCTATTTAGTGAATTATTAATTAAATATTGAACTCCATTCTATTGCAAAAATGTTGCCACTCAGCTAAACGCTTTTTAGTTTTGTGAGTGGATTTGCTTCTATTGATATGATCAGACAAAGTCGAACATAGCATAACTAGTCAACTGATTTATGGGAGTGCAAGGTGATCTGCTCCCAAAACTCTAAAAATAACCTGCATAAATGACAAAATTTTAATTTCAGCTTCATTCCATTATCATCTCTTTTATTTTATTTCCTTTCCTTATACTTTTCCTTATTTTCAAAATTGCTATTAATGGCCCTTAAGTGGGTTCTTTTGATAAGAAGAACAACAGCCTTTTCACTGAGGCTACCACATAATGTTACCTGTGTTTATACCAAAAGCTGTCAATAGACCGCTTCGGTAATGTACATGTATGCAAATTTTATGCATACCTTTCAAACAAAGGTTCTTGACAACCTGAAAGCTTGCCGGAGTCTTGTCTGACATAGCAACAAATAATTTATGCAAACTGGATTCCAAGCATTGAGGCTCATTTATAAAATGCAGGTTCATGGAATAGCTCGTCACTAGATGCTCAGAGAATATACATGTATGTGCATAAATTGGTATACATTACAGAAGCGGTCTATTGTGAATACTCACTCATCATGGAAACCGGCAGAGAACATGTAGTCAATTGTTTGTTTGCTAACAATGACTATGCTTTTGCTTGTTTTATATATAGGTAGTGTATGGCCTTGCATTGCACAATGAGCATCACTCTTAAAAATGTTAGAGAACAGGCTTTGTAACCAATTTTGGACAAGTCTCATGTGAATCCCCTGTTCTGACTTCACTGCATGTAATTAAGGCTATTTGTTGTAACCTGAGATCTCAGTTGAATTTATCAACCACTCTAATGCAATTTACATGGTCATCTTTCACACTTGAAACTGTGCAGTGCGCCTCCTCCCCATATTTGAAAACAAGGTGGTGCAATTTGTATGCAACTCCAGACTGCAGGAGGTTGGCTGCTGTTGCAAACCCTGGTAACTCTACAGGACCAAGGAGGTACTAGGCAACATCTTGAGAAAAAAAAAATACCCTGGAACAGTGAGAGATTAATTATAAGAATATATATCTAATGATCTAATCATCTAAAAAATAGTTGTGCTAAAACAAAGGAAGATATCAAACTTGCAACATGGAAAAGTCAATAATAAAGAGCTCCCATTAAGTTCATGTGAATCCTGTTTGTCCTTGTTTAAAAGAGCATTTGGATAGCAATGTTCTCTTTCTTTGGAGTTGCAACAAAACATGTTAGTTTGTGAAATTTAGTTTTGATGAGGATTTGAGTGAGGAGCATACACAGACACAGGTACATGTACATACACATGTACAATGTATGTCAATTATTACTTGTCATGAGTTAATCAACTTTGTTAGTTTATCCTTAACATCCATGTCTACAATCTTTGTTCAATGAGAAAGTTAAAACATTCAAAACTTGTATATGTTGTTGCTGTACATGTAGATATTACCTTCCTTCATTTCCTTGATACATGAACATGAAAATTAAAAATGGCCCCATTTTTAGCTCACCTGAGCCTAAGGCTCGAGTGAGCTATTGCGATGGAAATTTGTCCGTCGTCCGTCGTGCGTCGTGCGGCGTGCGTCGTGCGTCGTCCGTTAACTTTTTACATTTTCATCTTCTTCTCCAAAACCCATGATCGGAATTCAACCAAACTTGGTAGGAATCATCCTTAGGGGTAGGGGACCCAAAGTTGCTAAAATGGTACATGTGGCCCCCAGGGGGGCCCAGGGGGAGGGCCCCCAATTGTAAAAGCTATGTAAATTTCAAACATCTTCTTCTCCAGAACCAGGCATAGCTCAGACTTGATATTGTGTATGGAGATACCTCTATAGATGAAGAATGAATGTTGTTCATGAAATTTATCTGAGTGGCCCTATAGGGGCCCTGTGGGGGTAACATACTGGAGGGGGGGGGGGGCGCTGCCAGGCAAAATGTGGATTCTGATCTTCTTCTCCAAAACACATTATCGGAATTCAACCAAACTTGGTAGGAATCATCCTTAGGGGTAGGGGACCCAAAGTTGCTAAAATGGGACATGTGGCCCCCAGGGGGAAGGCCCCCAATTGTAAAAGCTATGTAAATTTCAAACATCTTCTTCTCCTGAACCAGGCAAAGATCAGACTTGGTATTGTGTATGGAGATACCTCTATAGATGAAGAATGAATGTTGTTCATGAAATTTCTCTGAGTGGCCCTATAGGAGCCCTGTGGGGGTAACTTACTGGAGGGGGGGGGGGGGGCGCTGCCAGGCAAAATGTACATTCTGATCTTCTTCTCCAAAACACATGATCGGAATTCAACCAAACTTGGTAGGAATCATCCTTAGGGGTTGGGGACCCAAAGTTGCTAAAATGGTACATGTGGCCCCCAGGGGGGCCCAGGGGGAAGGCCCCCTATTGTAAAAGCTATGTAAATTTCAAACATCTTCTTCTCCAGAACCAGGCAAAGCTCAGACTTGGTATTGTGTATGGAGATACCTCTATAGATGAAGAATGAATGTTGTTCATGAAATTTCTCTGAGTGGCCCTATAGGGGCCCTGTGGGGGTAACATACTGGAGGGGGGGGGGGGGGGGGGGGCGCTGCCAGGCAAAATGTACATTCTGATCTTCTTCTCCAAAACACATGATCGGAATTCAACCAAACTTGGTAGGAATCATCCTTAGGGGTAGGGGACCCAAAGTTGCTAAAATGGTACATGTGGCCCCCAGGGGGGCCCAGGGGGAAGGCCCCCTATTGTAAAAGCTATGTAAATTTCAAACATCTTCTTCTCCAGAACCAGGCATAGCTCAGACTTGGTATTGTGTATGGAGATACCTCTATAGATGAAGAATGAATGTTGTTCATGAAATTTATCTGAGTGGCCCTATAGGGGCCCTGTGGGGGTAACATACTGGAAGGGGGGGGGGGGGGCGCTGCCAGGCGAAATGTACATTCTGATCTTCTCCAAAACACATGATCGGAATTCAACCAAACTTGTTAGGAATCATGCTTAGGGGTAGGGGATCCAAAGTAGACCATGGGGGTGGGGGGGGGGGGGGAATTATGTTAATTTCTAACATCATCTCATGTACATTCTCCTAGTTGTTTCAATTTCTAACATATCTCCTGGTGGTGCTAGAGAGAACATGCACCAGATATGAATTGATCCACATCAGGTGAGCGTCGTGCCCCCTGGGGCTCTTGTTTTTACTCTAGGCTGTAGACATGTACAATTATTAACAAACTACATGTATCTATTGGGAGAGAAGAGGAAAGTGATTTCTGACTGGTCCAATAGATTTGTCAAATTTCACTGAATTTCAGAGTTCATTCTTCATTTTAGTTTGCTGTTTGAATAGGCAACTTACATGTAAATGTATATTATAGTAAATTTGCCAAAAACTATCATTTTGTATACTTATCAGCCTGATTTTTTTCCATCTAAATGCATGGTCCCAGAGTCGGCCATATTTTATCTTACAACCCACTGACAATGTGCACGAAGCTTAAAGTCAGAAAACTGTACCTGTACATGCCCACTATTGGATGTACATGTATGTGTACATTGTTCCAGATAGATCTATCATGTCACTCTTAATGAATTGCTCGGAATAGAGATGCACAAACATTGGTGACATGATGACCTTGCCATGGCATGGTAGATAGAGAATAGACCTGGAGATAAGGGCATATGTCAGTCATCGATATGTCTCCTACTTAATATACCTGTCATTACTTTACAATGTACACATACACCCCATGCACACTGAGATCCATTATATACCCTCTATCACATTCATAACCAATTTATAAGATAGGTGAATAGGGTACATTTATGGAACTTGCCCCTGTGAAACTGCAATTTATTTTCATTTTTACCTTTCATATTTGTGTGTGTGTGCATCTTAATATTTTCATGTACTTTTATAGAGACATACATGTACATGCAGGAAATTTTTTTTTGAACCCCTTGACTGTTAATACGTATACCTGCACTGTGTAATGTGTGCATTAATTTTAAGTCACAAACTTATAAAGCATGTTATAATTTATACAGTAGACAATTTCAGCAAATTGTGGCAATTGAGGAGTGTAATTGTATTTGTAAGAACAGTAGCACTACCTTGAAATGTCAAGCAATTTCTTCAATTTGAATAGCGGAACCAAAGCGACACACAGAGTACATGTATGCACTCTCCTGGAAGATCTGGGGTATGCTTTGAATGCAATCAGAAGAAGACTCTCAAGGAAATTACCCCTTCTGCCATTAGCCCAATTGAACAGATTAAAGAACGCTTCAAGCCAAGCGTGTGTTTTATTGACATGATGCTCAGGTATTAGGCCAATTTGTCTCACCACTCAAGCTGTTCAGTGATAAATTTGAGAGTGGAAACAGATTCTGGAGGGACTTAATATCTTGATTGAAATTCAAACTTTTGGAACATGTGGAAATAACAATCTAAAACATTACACCTCATGTCCTACATCACTTTCTTGAAAGGAAACACATGTACCTGACAGTTTGTTTAGGCAATAGTTTCACATCTAATGCAGATGAACTTATAGACTGTAGACAAAGAAAGACACAGACAGGGAGAGACAGAGAGAGAGAGAGAGAGAGAGAGATAGATGGACAGACATAAAGAAATGGAGCAGAAATGGAGAGAAACAGAGGCAGACAGGGAGAGACATATGGTGAGATAATCAGAACAGAGAAAGGTAAATCTAGAGAACATACATGTATGTTTCAAACTAGATTGACTATTTCTAATATTTCATTTTGTGTGCTCTATCTCATGAATATCAGGATGTCACATGTAATGTTTTAATAAAGCCTGCATGCAGAGGCCGAGAATGCAGTGTGCATTGGAAAGTACTCTGCATCTGTTCCATATATAGGAATGCAAAGGTCACAGACCTTGATGGATGTTTTCATTCCATCTTGTACAATGAAGGTAAATGATTAGAATTCATGTCTGGTCATGCTCGCAATCAATATAAGCTTTCTGTATTCATGTCATGGATCCATCCACATGGGTGGCAAGTATCAGATTGTCATTGATTATATTAGTTCTGGGTGTGATCAATAGGCCTTTCTTGATCAATCCTTTGTAAGGTTCGATTTACATTATTTTTTTAATACAGGAGGAAGAGTACATGTATGGAAAAAAAAATATTGAATCGTACATTTTAGAATAGAAACTACAGTCAAACCTGTCTTAGCGGCCACCTGTCTATAGCGGCCACCTGCTTATAGCGGCCACCAAAAAATCCCCCGCAGGAAATTACTGTGTTGTAGACCCTGCATATAGCGGTCACCTGCCTAACGCGGCCAGCGGCCACCCATTATGTATCCCTCGGACAATATCTGACCGCGTATAGCGGCCACTAATATCGAGTCGAGCCGTAGCTTCATGCACAAAAAAGTAGTTTTTGCCATAGGCGCGATGTGTTTACCGAGTCCTAGCTCAGTCACACTCTCACACAAACGTCGTGAATAGATTCTACAATGGCCATGAAGATCTAATAGTTTCACCACATTGCCGACTAATTAGAGATTAAAAGTCTTTTTAGTAAGAATTAAGCACTAGTATTGTTCGTTTACGTAATCTTCGCACCATCCAGCTGCAATCCCCCGCACTTTAGTTGTATTGTTCTCCTCAGCTATAGCGGTCGCGTCGGCATTGCATTGATATTGATCGCCATTGCGCAATAGCGCAGGCTCGTACACTTCAATATAATTTTTTATTTTTAAAAGATTTATAAAAAAAAAAATTTAAAGCGTTAAAACTTTTGAAAAAAATAATAAAGGAGTGATTTTTTTTAGAAAGTGAAAATAATAAAATACTACCCAAGTATTAATTTTTTTAAAGATCAATAATAACGATTTCATGTACGAGAGATTGTCCTGCTGAAAAACGGCGTGAAAACTCGACTCGGATCGTCCACCGGCGATCCAGGCCATTGTCGACGTTCGCACTTTCGACGAATGCAAGCGAGCACCTTCTATCGCCTGTTCTCAAAAACAGTTAAAACTTCTTTTAAACCATTCAAAAGGCAAATATTTATTGAATGAAAATTGATTGCACGATTTTATTCAAAAGATAAACTTATTATTGTAATTTTTTGACAGGAAGCAAAAGCATGATTAGACATCGTTTTTAGACTATAAAAATCAAGAAAAGCAGTCTACCGCGGGTGGTACGTACGTGGTAATTTGAGGGAAAATTCATTTTACACAGATTGCTCGTATATCTATTGTTTTTCTCATTTATTGACAACAAAGCATATTATTTTAGCATTTATATATCATATGACATGTTATACGTCAAATCTGTTGATCTATAGCTTGTTTTCCTAAGTGATATATATGGACATGATGGATGCATGTACACTAACTTTGTTGCGTGTATAACAGTGTATGTGCAAAAAAATAAAAATGGCCGCCGACCTGTCTATAGCGGCCACCTGTCTATAGCGGCCACTTTTTCCGTTTCCCTTCGGTGGCCGCTATAGACAGGTTTGACTGTATATAATTTTGTCAGAAATAACCCTGCAAAGCAGCAAGCAAGGGGGCACCAGGCCCCAACGGGATGTTGCTAAGAATTCTGATGAGTGATGTAAATTTTTGGTTTTTTTGGTTTTTTGTGGGTTGTGGGTTGATTTGTGGATATGTACAGTATGTAGGCTTATATGTATATGTATGTAGGTAGATATATGTGCACATGTATGTGTTTATTTGCCAGGTATAAGAGAACTGTTGCTGGGCTAGCGCCATGAGCGTCTTTGGACGGTGTGTGCGCTCTATAAATATACACTATTATTATCATTATTAAAATGTATGAAAAGTGCATTTATTTGATAAAAATAAATGCTTTAAAATCTTGATGCATGTACATGTACATACACTGACATGACATGTTTGAAGGTTCTTGCAGTATGTTCTGTGTTCTTTGGTAGGGTGCTTTTTTTTTCAAGGAATCAAGTTGATAGAACAGTCTATCTCATCATAAATTGAAAATCAACTTCCAATACTCCTGTGCAAAGTTACATACAACTGTCGTATATTTCACACCCTTCCCTCATGAATCATTGGTTAATTTAATTTATAGAAACCATCTAAAGCCCCACTGGATAGTCAACTATTGATTTCAACACTTTATAAATTCCAGACTGTATTGAATGTGATTGCTGACAAAAGAAGATAATGTAAAATCAGCCTTGGTAATTCTGAGGTAATAAGTCAATCTACTGTCAGGGCAGGTGCATGAGGTGTTTGACTATGACAATTGTCTCTTTGTCAGAACAGAATGATAACCCTTTTTTTATCCACCGGCCCATCGTACTGATCATGATCTTTGAGAATTTTCCATTAAGGTTTCTTTCATGAATATTCCTCTCTTCTTATATAGCTGGGATATTTATAAACAGGTCAATCTCATGCATTGATAGTGATGATAATGAATCAGAAGTTGATGGGAAGTATGGATTTTATCTGGAGGGCATCATCGTGTACAAATTGAGCTGTTCAAAAAAAAAAAAAAAAAAGACAAAGAGTAGGTTGGTATACATGTAGGAGAGTTATTATGAAGAACAGGGACAATATACAGGAAAAAAGAATGATAGATATTGATTCCTAGAGGGCCAGAGATGTACATTAGGTAGCACCATTAAGGTGGGCATCAAACTATACAATGTGGGAATAATTCTCTCCCAAAATCAGACCCCCCCCCCCCATAACACAAATCCATATAGAAGCAAATGATGTTGGACAAAGAGAAAGGAGAATGGGAATGATGAGCAGGAGGAATTTGAAGCAATGCATACTTTAAGAATAAATGTCAACTGGTGTCTTTCTTTTATATTTTAAAGTTAATTTTAACAGCTCCAAGTACAATGTAGATATTAATCAGGTTTAACCCTTTCAAGACAATTGACCACATTTTGCGGTTTGGTTCAATAACCTTTGATTCAGAGTTCTAAAAAAATACCAGATACATGAGTACAAAGAGCAAAAATTTCTGCTTACACTGTGTCCACTTTGTGGCATAACCATATTGCGTTTGATGCCAGGAATTAAAAAAAACAAGAATAAGCTTTAAAATCTTGAAATTGGCACATATTGAGAGGTTCAAAATCATTGTTTTTTTAATAAAAAATTGGCAATTTTTCAACTGTTCGACAAAATACCCAATGATGTATATTGTTTTCAAGGACGTTACACCTTATGAGAACCACGTAGAACTAAAAGCAAATATTATTGTTGCCAGTTCGAAGAACAAAATGTGATCAATTTAGCCCTTGAATAGTTTCTGTCCTGAAAGGGATAACTAGACTGCTATTTCTACATTATTATCATTTGTGAGGCCTACTCCTATGTCATATATTTCAAAGGGTTGAATTTAGACCTGTGGTCCATTCATTATTTAGGAAATAATAAGCTGTACACAACTGTTGTTACACATGTAGATAGAGTATGGTACATCCGTCAGTATGAAATTTATTCATGACGGAAAAATTACAGAGAGATGAGGAGAAATTGAGGGGGGGGGGCAATGAAACAATGTTATTACTGTAGCCCCAAAACACCGATTGGTAGATGAATTCAATTACATGTAAATCAGTTCAAGGTTTATATTGATAAGTATGTTTTGCAGCCAAATGGCTTAATTATGAATTGAAAGAATAAATTGTAATTTCACCCTAAAAATTCATGCTGCATAAATGATATACTAGTACTTGTCACATATCAAAGTTTTTTGATAAACATCCTTGATTTAAGTTTTGTTCAATTGAGAATTAGATAATAAAACAATGATCAAAATGGATTCCTAAAGTTGTTCATTAAGAACAGTTATGCAATTTCCCTGTGATGAGTTAATTTAGCTTACATTTACATATACATGTAGTTGGTGATATACAAGTACAGAATGGTATTTGCCATGATATATGATCTGCTAGTTGATTAGACCAATTTCAGCCTGCAAGCCGTCTTGGTAACCAAGTACTCTTGCTCTTCATATTCATCCATTATGCTTTATAGGAGGCCTGGCTTGATGCCAAGTTGTCTATTACTGGTTGTCTGCATTTGTCGTGCCTTCTATTTTGTTGTGTCCCTGGCAAAAGGATGTGAACTTTAATTTGGTCATTAAAAAATTGTTCAGTTTTGTAATGAAAAGCATAAAGAACAATGTAGATAATAATGTAGATGTATGGATAGAATGTGCGGATTTAAAATATAAGCTCTTAAAGGAGAATGAAACTCAAACTATAGCTGATAATCTTGTGGAAAATTGTTAGTCTGTTCAAAATATCTTGAAAATACTCCTATTTGATTACTCAGTAAGGAGAACAATCTCTCTAAAGTTTGCAGATTCCTTGCTAGATATTATTCCATGGGGGCTGCCATTTTGAAAAACTGTGATGTATAGTTGTACATGTCCATTTACCTGTACACAGTGGATATGATTTTGCATAATGAATAGCTATGGTACAACTAAAGCCACCAATGCAAAATGGCAGCCATTTTGGTACCCCCAGAGTCTCACAGGTGATATCTAGGAGCAGTTGTATGTAGGTCTTTGTCATTTATTTGAAGAATTGGCAAACCTTTATCTGACCAAGCAATAAGTGTGCATGCCAAATCCTGCTGAACAAAAAAAAACTGCCCCACCTATCTAACAGCTGAATCAAATATCTTGACACAAGTATGTTATATGACAGGATAAAAGTATCTTCATTTGAATGTACATGACTACAAAAATGGTTTATTATGAGAAAATCCAGTGTCATGCATTCCACAGCTGATCATGAGTGTCATGGTTGCTAGTGTATAGGTCAGTGGGTATCTCACAAATAGAACTGCTCTGACATTACTTTGTAAAGAAAATGGCAGCCCTCATGGGATAAAGTCTAGTAAGGAAACTGCAACTTTTTGAGACATTGTTCTCCTTAATCAATCAAATTGGAGAAATTTCAAGATATTTGTAAGAGGCTGACAATTATCTACATGATTATAGGATAATGTTTGTTGCCTTTCATTCCCCTTTAAAGTTAAAGTGGAGTTCTAGTCATGCAATTACATTGTGAAAGAAATTTTCTCAAAGCAATTGGAAAAGGATAATCGTGTCTACATAAGAAGTAGTGTATACTGTGAGGTTTTGGAACTATCAAAATGATAAGAAATTGACCCAATCTTGCTGAAAAACCATACACTGCACACAGAAATGGGTATATGGGACTGCACAAACACATGCCATGAATGTTCAGCCCTAACACTTGAGCTGTTTCTCGTTATATTTTTAATTAGATGGAATTTGAAGAGCAATCCTTTTCAGGTGACATTTCTACTATGATGACGTTCTTCCAAACTTGACATAAAAGGAATGAGAAAGCTCACAAATTATATTTCAACTTTCCTAGAACTCGACCTTCCCTTTAATGGAGCTTAGAGCTCTTAGCGAAGCTTACAAGCCCTTTCCAGGGCTGTTATTTCTTTGAAAGAGTACATGGTGTAACCCTGGAAACTTAACCTACAATGATTGAAATGTGTCATGTACAAGTAGTCAAAGAAAGTCTGAAATTTTACAATGCATATTTCTAGAAATGTTCATTCACAGACTGTGCATCTGTTCATGGATTTTTGCTGGGCACATGACAACATCCTTGTCTGTTTTAGCTTTCCATGTGATAGCAAACTAAGCAATATGAAACAAATAATCTTTTAGATGCTTTTGCCCTATGACTATTTCAAGCAAGTTCTTTTTTAAAGATGATATATGAACAAATAATGCAATTTTCAGTGTATGGGCCTTATCTGAGTAGGAATAAAAGGGTCTGATTTACCAGATGAATGCACCAATCATATGCAGAGATTTTCAGTTATGTATGTATTTGGTAATTATGGAATGTCCCCTAGTCTATTTGGCAGGTCAAGTGGCAATATAAAAGTGGTTAATTTCAAGACATCTGTGACACAAGATCTGTTTTTGGACTTTGACTATGTAGGGGCAATCTAAAAACCGATGTCTGATGCTGCCATCTCAATTAGATGTAGAAGTGTTGTGTAATATTGCAGGGTGAGTAAAGAGGGATACATAAAACAAACAACCGCATACTGTATGGGGCAATGAATAACCAATATGAGAGAGAGAGAGAGAGAGAGAGAGAAATGGAGAAAGAAAAAGAATTTTGAAATGGGGTATAAGAAAGGGAAGAGAGAGAGAGAGAGATGATGATGGGAAGAAATTCAAGAGAAGAAAGTACTGGTTAAAAAGAAATGGTATCTCTGAATATTTCATCTGTTCATCTTAAGTAGATATGGAATACTTATCCCATATTTGTTATGTCATGCCACTTTTGTTTGTCAAAAAGAGAAAGGGGGGGGGGGGGGGTCAGACGGAGAAAGTGAATGGAGTACATAATTATGAGATTATTGAGATCAATGTACACTGTACATGTATAAAGAGGAGGAAAAGTAATTTTTGACAGAAACCTATTTTTTTTCAGCATCACTTGTTTCTCAGGTACAGTATACATGTGCAGAGTACTGCTGAAATTGTCTTGATTTGTCATGATTCATGAATGCTCTATTTCAAGAGTAATTTCAACATACGGTTCTTGCCATTTGTTTGTGTTCCTTTTATTTCTCCTTAGAATAATGTAGCACGTATATGATGCTGCCGCCTTACACAGAATGTTTGTTTTCAGAGAAAGCAATAAGCCTGTGGGTTTCATGAACTTATTATGCAAGCCACCATATGTGCAGTGTGAGACAACAGAGTAGATCAGCTTTCGAGTGCTCTAGGGCTCTTGTAGGGGTACAGTGTACATGTATGTGTACATAGTCAAGGAAGGATGGATATTGACCTAATTCTAAGCGTGGTGCTCCAAGCATTTAGAAGAAGTTGCAGGGCGGAGGTGACCTTTATACTTCTCCTGAGACTTGTATTTGTTTCCTGATGAAGTGTAAAGTCCCCCTTAAAAAAAGAAAGAAAACCACTGCAGGTAATCTTGAGTTGTGGTATTGACAAAAAGTATTTTCATGGAATGCAACAGAATCATCTTAATGGGCAATACAACCTTGGTAATAATATGATTTGTGCGAAAGCAGAAAATAAGAAAAACAGGATGGTGAAAGTTTGAAAGAAATTGGACAAGGAATAAGAAAGTTATGGATGTTTGAAAAATTAGATTACTACATCTATGCGAATCTCAAATTTACAATTTGGTGAGTCGATTGTGATATACTTTCGGACAACTCTCCCGTTTGTCGTATACAAAAATATAATTAATTTGTGTTTTCCCCCGAAGCGCCTTTACCCTTGGGGCAGTACTCAAAATATATTGAAGATAGCAGAGTGTTATAGGTCCTTATGAAATAAAAAGTTCCTACTGAGAAATACATTTTGAAGTACATTTTAGTACTTTTGTGTGTTGGAGCAGATGGGTGAGTTGTCTGCGGCTACATCACAGCACTTGGCATTACCTACGATATTCAGCAATTTCGGCTCATTTGTAGTTCCCATACATTGTATACTAGTAGTGATTACAACTTCGTAACTTTCATGCTGCTTGTCCGATTTCGTTCAAACTTTCACCAATCTGTTTCCCTGACTTTTCCTCTTTCTTTCAGAGCAACTTGCCATTGAGGTTGGATTTCCCTTTAAGCATCGCCACTTTCATCTTCTTAAATATTCTAATAAGCATCAAAATCTTCTCTGTCATGAGTCATTGATATCAGTGTAATGATTAGCATCATTATCACTGACATTACTATCATCATCATGCAAATTTATGCCATATAGTAGAGTTTAAGAGGAGGACTTTTGGAAAGTTCAGTATACTGCCCATTGGAGATGTTGCATTATATTTTTTTATCAAAATCATAGATTTTAAAAATACCATGATTCATTTATTCTGAATACAGTGATCAATACTATATGCAGTCATGGTTGTGAATTATTGTAAGGTTTTCAAGAAGATATCTTTACTGTCATAGGCTTCCCAAGGCATCTATTAATACATCCGTGGTCATTATGTGATGCATCCGTGGTCATTATGTGATGCATCCGTGGTCCATCTATCATATTGGTAAACCGCATTCTGAGAATAGGCTACAGGTAAACTTGCAGCTGCTGTATTATATCTCTATCAACTAATATGTAAGCCAGCATTGAACCAGTACAAGGTATTACACAGCATGTTTTAAATGCTATGCCCATTCATTTTGATAAGTAGAATGCTTGTACTTGTCTTAGTGTGTATATACTCTCAGCTCACTTAACGCTACTCTGTTTCAATTGATTTTGCCAAATGTTGTGATGTAGGCTTATATTTGATTTGACATCATGAAATTAAATTCATGCATTATAACCAATGTATACATTTGGTTGACAATTGAGCCACAATCAGCTATTTTATATCTTTATTAGATTTCCCCTGAACTACACATGTTGCCCGACAGAAAAGATATAAAGGGTCTGAAAAATCCTGGGCATTAATCTTGAAACTGCAGTTTTTGTCAAAATTCAAAATGATTTTTTTTTTTTTGTAGCTTTTTCAATGTTATGAAAGAATGGAAGATCTGTCAGAAATGTCAATATCTGAGGATCTCCCCCCCCCCTTCCTCCTTATTTATTTTTATTTACTTCTTGGGAAGTTTTATGAAATCTGCTAATGGAATGTTGAATTACTTTCAAATTAAAAGAGCTTCGAAAATTGGGTTTTTAGTGGTTCTTGATGTGCCAAAATCTTCAAATTATATGGCAAGATTTTGGAGTATTTTACTTGCACATAATGCATTTACATAACATTAGCTTGACTTCATTTTTTGAATTTTTGTGCTTTGAGGAATGCATGTATACCTCAAGTCTAACACAATAATCTACATGTACCTGAACGTGATCTTAAGGTGTCACAAAGGCTACACTGTATACATGTTGATCAGGTCCTTGAATCCGACTCCAGCTTTGAAAAGCTCCCCAGTAATGATGTACCTTAACGATAAAGTGCTTGATAAGGGCTTGAAGTTGAGATGATGTCCTTCAAGGGATGGTTGAGTTCTGGGAAAGGTAAAAAATAATTTGTGAGCTTTCTCATTCCTTTTATGTCAGTTTGGAAGAACATCAAGTAGAAATCTCCCCTGAAAAGGATTGCTCTTCAGATGTCCTCATATTCAAAATATAACGAGAAACAGCTGCATTTTTTGGGCTGAACATGCACATGTAGTCCCATATGTGACTGTGACTCTCTGCAGGGTTAATTTTTTTCTCTTTTTTCATTATTCCAAAACATTAAAGCATACACCAATTTTATGTACTATATAATCTACCTTTTCTTAGTGATTTGAGACAGTTTCTTTCACAATGTTATTGCATGACCACAACTCAACTTTATCTTTAAAAAGCTCTTAAAGAAGTCAGTTGAAACCTCAGAAAATATTTGAAGTTGTTTCTCATTCCTATCTCTAAAATCTGAAAGTGTGGGAATCCATATCAAGGCATGCTGCCATGCAACTTCTTCTTGCATTCCTGTAAGATTTTATCCTGGTCTTCTCTTATCTTTGTACCATGAATTTCAAAGATAAAGTAGGGCTCTGGTCATGTAATTACATTGTAAAAGGAACTGTCTCCAAGCATTTTGGAAAAGTCTATCATGTCTCCATAAGAATTGGTTTATACTGTCAGGTTTTTCAATCATCAAAATGATAAGAAATTGACCCAATCTTGCTGAAAAGCATGTGCACTGCACACAGAAATGGGTACATATGGCAATGCATACACACATGGCATTAATGTTTGGCCCAAGCACTTCATCTGTATCTTGTCATATTTTGAATATGAGAGCATATTGATGAGCAATCCTTTACAGAGGACATTCTACTATGATGTTCTTCCAAACCGACATAAAAGGTATGAGAAAGCTCCTAAATTATTTTCACCTTTCCTAGAACTCAATCTTCTCTTTAAGAGCATACATGTATCATCTTGTGAGAACCAGAGAGGCATTTAACATAGAATACACCCTTCTCATTCTCTACTGATGATATTCCTTCTTATAAATGCTACATGTACATGCTCATAATAATGACCTCTATCTTTGAAAAATATCCTTTATCTCGTGAGGTTTGTATTCTACCAAAAATTTAAATCCAAAGCTAGGTTTAAGCTCAGATTAAAGTCAAGTTAATGTAAACAAAGGAGGTTAAACTGATGTCTTAGCTTTCACTTTGTTCAACAAGACTTTAATCCTCGTGTTGACTGTAACTGAATTATTAGAAAACTGTCTTAGTAGCTATGTTCATATGGTGGGACTTGTGGTTTCGTAACTTCAAGTTAAAAAGTTTTGAAACTACAAGCGAAACTTAAAGTTTAGCTCCAATCATGTGAACGTAACTTTTGTTTCTGTGAAATGAACAATTCTTGTCAACTTTATACTGATCAATCACATGAATGTTTACATAGTTATTGAGGCTGGACGTGTGTTAATGTGACTGAAGACTGTATAAGCAAATTACATGGTACTCTTATCGGTGCAAACCAATGATGCAGACGGATATTGCAATTGTTCTTTATGGGACAGTGTGAATAGAGCCAGGTACCGACTAATTATGGAAACCACTGGGTAGAATGCAAGGAGGTAGTCGTTGGATACTGCACGTAGCTCTCGTAGGCAGAAATAGGAAGTAAGAGGTTTAAAGGGCAAGTGATCCTCATCAATTTTTTTAAAGGAGAGTATAGATTTGTTTGAATCATGCAGTGATGATTGGTGGAACCAGATATATAGTAGATTGCATAAGGTGTGTCCATGGCTTAATATGAGATTCAAAGATTAGAAATGTATTAGGTATACATGTATGCACATGATTCTCCCATACCACACATGTAATTTATCATGAATATGTGAATATATTTTTTGGTCGTGAATGGACATGTAAATTTTTATGCCAGAGGCATTTTGCATTTTGGAGTTGCATATTATTTTGGCTATCTCGCTCATTATTTTGTCATCACAATTTATATTTATCGGAGAATAGATGAGTGATTACAATGAAAATGGAGCCCAATCAACTCTGACTAATAACTCAGATTTAATTGGTGGTATGAGCCAATAATTCAATTATTGGCTAATATTAAAAAGCAATTTAATTACCTTGAAACTGATTGCTCTCCATTCAGTAATTGAATTATGTATTGGAGTAGAAATAAAGAGAGTAATTGTGTACTGATTTATGAATACAGCTTTCAATCAGAATTTGGACTTTGATTTGCTCATGAACTGCAATTCCCTCATGTATTTGTATTTTGTATTTGTGTACATTTATATTGAGATACTGGTTCATTGTGTATTTAAATGTACATTTTAATCCAGTAAAAATAAGATGAAGACAATATTCAACGTCCCTCCCCCCTCTCTCTCTCTCTCTCCCTCTCTCTCTCTCTCTCTCTCTCTCTCTCTCTCTCTCTCTCTCTCTCCATTTGAAGATGATTCTGTTTGATCTTACATTGAAGTGATTTCAAATGAAATGGAAGTAAAAGACATTAAGTAGACTTATGCAACATTAACCAATTGGCATGTCTATTCTTTCTGTTATTTCATATCAGGTGGGCACAGACCCTAAGGAGGCACGCTATTGGCTGAAACAGTTTCAGCGTTTAGGAGGCAGTCATTCCAAGCCTTTTGCTGTAGTGCAAGTCCATCAGGAAATCTTTCAAAAGCCTGATCTGGTAAGCAAGTCATTTGAAATTTAAAATAGATTTGCTATTTCCTCTTCACCATTGATTTACAGATCTAATTTGTATCCTTTCAGTACCCAATATTATCTTACTTGAGTTTGAAACCTTTCTATGGAACTGTTAAACTGTCTGTAAAAGCAGACTACATGTATGCTTTTCTATTTGGATGCTTTTCTATTTGGATGTGGGTATTTTGAGCTCTCAAAAGAGTATATCCTAGGTGATCTTGTGCTGGATTATTCAGGCAGGAATAGTGAAAATTAATTTGTGCATCATACAGATTAATCAGCCTTGAATATTGCATTCTATTACCCCAGTATTTTACTCCTCAGACCAGCAAAACTACAATGTATTGCATGATAACTCTATAGCTATATGATTAGTTGTTAGATTTTCTGTTTCATCATCATGTAACAAAAATTCATTCTGCAAATGTCATAGCATGACAAAAGTTTTGTTTTTTTTACACAATATTTTTTGTACAATCGTTTTTTGCTTAGCTTTCATTTAAAAGCTATCTCACAAAATTTAGTAGTTTTTTGTCAGATGCGAGAGATATTTTTATTTTACGTCAAAATGATGCAGTAAAGCGGATTAAATTAGATGTTTCTAGTGATACACCATGTAATTATTTTATTAATTTGATATGTGGTAAACCATTTACTTTGAAAACTTGTTGATTTGAGTCTGTGCCTAACAGACTATATTCCATCCACAGATACTTGTAATCTCATCTATCCATGTCTAGAATAGTGGGGGATATCCACTTCAATTTATGTTACCCTGCTTGATTGATAAATGAAATGGAATACACAGTGCAGTGCACTGTCCTATGTTTTCCCAGGCATGTACAGTCTCTGCATTATATTGTAGAAGAGCAGTAGCAAAGTTCATTATTGATTAATTATGTTGTGTTTCTTTTGTAGGGACATGTTACATCTATAGACCCCCACCACCCCCTGTATCTCTCTGTATGATTTTCTGTTCTGATTGAATGCAACTCCAAAACAAAATCTCAGACATATGATTCTGATTATTTCAGAGGCACTTTGTGTTTAATACTCAGGGTTATTCAATATGCTATGCTTTAATCCTATAGAATTTATTTGTCTTTACACTCGACAATGTGATCTTCATTAATGTACATTTGTCACTAGGGTACAGTGCTGTGAGTAATAATTTAATTTCCTATCTGTTTAAACAGACCATTTTTCAGAGGGTTATCCATTTAAACGTTGGGGCGTTAGATTTAACGTTAATCACGACTGAGACCTAGTATGTCATTCCGTTTTCCGTTGGTGGAACAGTCCCCAGAAATTCATACATGTATATAATATTAATTAATGAAGATTGAAATGTCCAAAAAGGAGAAACCTATAAACCCAGTAGTTGATATCGTTTCACATTTTTACAATTTTCATTTTACATATATATAAGTTCAATGTCTAGATGAGGTCAAGTCTAGACACAATTTTTTTCTGTTAAAAGACTGACTGACCATGAAAACTCCTTGAGCTCAATATAGATTAGCATCATTAAATTCAACTCAGTGTCTGACTCATTAAGCTCATTAGGGATCATTAGGGACTAATAAGGTATTCTTTGCTGTCTGTTGAAGGCTCAAAGGTAAAGTTTAGTTTTGGTACTCCATCTAAATCTATCGTCAGATTTCTTAGATTTTTGTTGATGAGTAGCAGGATACTAGCAATACTAAAGATGCTGTGAAGATTTTACAAATGAGATTTTAAAAATAATTTATATTTGTACTTGGCCAGGGATATAAACTTCCAACAACGGCAGCATGAACTACTACACTATACACTGTAGCGAGTACAAAAACCTGAGGATTACCGGTATGTGTATTCCACACGCAGTGATATGCTATCTCCACGGAAAGCCCGAGACTGTTGCATGGGGAGCCATCCGGGTGAAAGCTGCTAGCGTAGGGCAGTACATGTATGTTACCGTGGTCTAGCGTTCGATCCTTACAGATATTTACACTAAAATTCTCCGGAAATCATTGATGGAATACCACATGATCTCGTACATACCCCTTTTGATACAAGGAGAACAACTATATTGAACAGGTTTCTTTCGAATTTGCTTTTGCTACCAAAACTGTCCATGAGCTTTAAAGACACTGAGGTGGAGACGATCCGACCGAAGGTGGTGCTAGAGGCATTGGCCCGAATTCACAAAGGTGGTAATAGATTTGTACCATGGTTTATGCAGATTTTGTGGTATAAGTGCGCTTGATTTCGCGCGTACACTTAGAAAGATCCAATAATGAACGCGCATGATTAGCAAAGTGCGCAAATTTAACGCTAGTTGCCATGGTTTATGTAAATTAATTGAAATAGACTGCGTAAATTTACATAAACCATGGCAACTAGCGTTAAATTTGCGTCCTACCGTCCATCCGTCCCGCTTTCTCATTCTCGCGATAACTCAAGAACCACATGAGGTATGAACTTCAAACTTGGTGCTAGTACCGGTATGTATCACCATAGGAAGACGATCCGACTATACTTTGGGGTACGTATCAAAGGTCTCAAGCCTTGTTAATGTGATATCTCAAGAACCATTTGATCCATTAACTTCAAAGGTCAAAGGTCACAGTCAATTTCTGATAGTGCGAGAATGAGGCTAACACCTGCAATATCAGAAATTGACTGACCTTTGACCTTTGACCTACGTACCCCAAAGTATAATCAGATCGTTTGAGTTATTGCAGGTGTTAGCCTCGTTCTCGCAATATCTCAAAAACTGTTTGAGGTATGAACTTTAAACTTGTTGCTAGTATGTATCACCATAGGAAGACGATCTGATTATATTTTGGGGTTCAAAGGTCAAAGGTCACAGGTCAATTTTTGAAATTGCATACATGTGTTAGCCTTGTTAACGCTATATCTCAAGAACCATTTGAGGCATGAACTTCAAACTTGGTACTAGTATGTATCACCATAGAAAGGCGATCTGATTAGATTTTGGGATATGTAGGTCAAAGGTCATAGAGGTCATTTCTGAAATTGCAGGTTTTAGCCTTGTTAATGTGATATCTCAAGAACCATATGATCCATTAACTTCAAAGTTGGAACTAGTATGCATCACCATAGTGAGACGAACTGATTTGATTTTTGTTCATGTAGGTCAAATGTGACAGGTCAAAGAGGTCATTATACAGGTGTATGTGAAATTAATGTTTTACCTTTGTTATCACCATATCTCTACTATTTTGTATTCATGACAAGGAAGAGATAAAGTGATCAGACTTTTGAGGTGTAAGGTCAAATGTCAAAGAGGTCAATTAACATGTAATTAAAGGCTTTTTATTCTGGTTATCATAATATTTCAAGAACAGTTTTGAGCCATCAACTGAATTAAGGCGGAGGCATATACATGTAGGAGACGCAGTCGCATTTATCTTGTTTTTCATAGGAATGTAGATAACCTGAACGTAGGTATACTACCTTTCTATTTAATATTCCTTTTCCTGCAAAGAACATCATAAAAGTTAGTCATCCATGTTTTCTTTGAAGTAAATTAAACAAAATTTAAATCTATGATTGCAACCCGGGGGGGGGGGGGTCATGTCTCATTCAGACCTGTACATCATCCGCGTACACGAAAACGGATAAAAGTGTACTTTTTCAGCCATGGTTACGCGTTTAGGGTATCAAAAACAGCAAAAATCAAGAAAAAGGGTATCAAATTCAGAGGTAATTAGAAGAAGATCTGCGGAAGTCGCCGTTACGGGTATAAAAATCAGATGTTGGACAGGTTATCCTGTTTATCAAAACTACTCCTACTGCAATCCCTGTTTAGGGTGCTTTTCAGAAAGTGATTTACGTGGATGATGTACAGGTCTCAATGTAGCCTTTCACCAAGGCGGCATGCTATGTCTTTTCTTTGCTGCTCTACTCTTAGCTCTGTCGATCCTCAAAACGCACGGAAGTCCTCTGATTGCGAAAGTCAACACACACGTGCAGCTTGCTGCACGCTGCTTACTCGCACCCGTCAACATAATTAATATTAATAATATATTGAAGACAACCAAGAGGTAATGAATCATTCAACAACCTTACCAAACACGGCAGTACAACTCGTTTCGTTTAAACCACACTGAATTTTACGGTTCATTGCGGTTAACCAATCAAATAAAAGGAACCATAATGGAAAAGACTGAGCTTGTCCATTATTTGATGGGGACCAACAAAGGGTAGATAGCGGGAGAAAACTGAAAGTATTTATAATTTTTGTTTTCTTGATAAAAAGAGTACACACACAAATATTTGTTTTCTTCTTTTTTTATAAGAAATTGGTCAGCAGTCATGTTTTTGTTACATACATGTATGTGGAAAATATGTTATCATATTCGCCGTAACATAACATATTACTAATACCCCATGGCTAGAATGGGCTGAATAGTCTCTTGTCTCCATGTCCTACAAGCTTCTGATTGGTTCATTTTCTATACCAGGGACTGGATTATTCATGAAAATCTTTCGTACGAAATTGACGAAAGATTTCATAGTTAAAAATAAAACAACAAGTAACGTTGGCGGGTGAGTAAAGGCGACCTGCACGCGTGTGTCGCCTTCTCAAAATCAGGCAGAGACTGTTCCGTGCATTTTGAGGATCGACAGAGCGAGTAGTAGAGCAGCAAAGAAAAGGCCGAGCATGCCTCCATGGTTAAAGGCTAGTCTCAATGAGACATGCCCCCCCCCCCCCCCCATTGCAGCACTGCAGCACTGCAGCACTGCAACACTGCAAATGTGGGTGTATTAAGTTTGCAATGTTGTTGGTCACACAACGCATTTATAAGCCAAAGCTGAATTGGTCATTGTGGTGCATTCAGAGGCATCAAGGCATTGCCATTGAAACTGTTTCGTGGTCTTTGATAGGATTATCCAATATACACAATAGCATGAAAGGAATTCTATTGTGAATCCTGTAGGTAGCAAATCAATAAATCTTGTGAAAGAGCACTTCAGCTATCTGGTAAGGAGCTACTTTGTATATATACTATACATGTATGTTCATACCCAGTAATCACTGGTAATAACTGATAAATTTTACAGTAAATATGGCAATGAAATGGCATCATTATTCAACACTTTCAAATCTTAAAAGTGATGTCTCCATGTATATATAGAGACATATAATTTCCCTTTATGACACTGGACCTTATCATTAAATGCGCATATCGAGGTACTTTTCCAAAACTTAGTAGGGCATCTCCTGTAGTGGCATAGTGTCTTTTACAAATCTACAGTGTATTCTAAAATGTTGGGAACAAATGATTTAAAATGATCTTTCAAAGTGGGGATGTTAAATTAAATACAAACATAAATTTCAGTGATAAGTATACTGTGTAGTTAAAATGCATTGTCTGAAACGTCCAGCAAGGAGAGAAATTCTTAACTTCTTTAGTGAAATCAAGTGAACAAATTACTGTTTGCCATGCAAGTTGGTAATGCCTTCAAATTATTAGCAAAGTGTTCCCATTTCCCCAAAGAATATAAGCCCATTTCCACTTGCATAATAAAAGTGAACGTGATAGCCATAATGGTGCTCTTGTAACTACGCTGGGAAACTTCTTGATTGAGCGAATCACTGGACTATTGGAAGTCCAAAGGTGTGGTTAGCTCCCAAGAGTCTTGGGACAAGTGGTATTAAAAATGTGCAAGAACAAGTACAAATTTGAAGGCAAATGACTGGTCATCCTAGAGCAATTTTGGGATTACTCTTAATACATGTAAGCAATCTTATTTGGGAGTGAGAGTGGAGTCTATTCAGCAAGGGCACATAAAAACCTTGGAAATTGCTGTAGTAATAAGAATCTTGTCTGCAGAAACCACTCGAGTGATGAATAAGTAATCCATTGAATGAGGAAACTTGTATTGTCAGTGTTTCATATAATAGGATAGACTTATTGACCCATATAGTATGTTAACTCAACCATCGCATCGATGCATTCATTTGAGCCGAGCGCATGGGGCTCAAAGGCTGCTTAGGTTTCTGAAAAAAGTTGTGCATTATCATTTGACTATCCCTTTACTTCTTTTTTTCAGTACCTCATGTTTCACAAATTCTCTAAAGATCATGTTTAATAAAAATGTTGTTTGGTAAATTCTCTGACTGTCATTGAATGTTCCTTCCATTTGTTCATTTGAAAATAGTTTGTCTCAGAACTTTCATGCATCTCCATAAGCATTTTATTTTGCTGCTTCCACATTTCTCTTTTCTCTCTATCATCTTTATCTTCATCCTCCCTGTTATTTGAGTCTCCCTTTATTATGTTATGCTGATATGCTGTCTTTACTTTTCCCATTGACAGATCAAGGATTCTTTGCTGGGGGTGGAGTAAGTGGGAAGTGTCTGGTAGGACACACTGTTCAAAATATCTGACAAGCAACCCCCCCCCCCCAAAAAAAAGAAAAGAAAAAGAAAAAGTCACAATTATCACAGGCTTAATCACCTCTAAAATCTCTGACAAGTAATCTCTTACATGGACATTTAGGCCTGAATCAAGAACAAATTTCAAAAAATCATGATGTTTGCCTTTATTATTCACTTTCTGTGTGTTATATAGCTGGAGGCATTGAGCTCAAACCTAGCATTCCTCCACCGTAATGACATGAAGTTACTGGTGGTTCATGGAGCTTCCCTTCCAGATGGTACAAACGTGTCAGATCAAGAACTTCAGGTAAGCTGGTATGCTAAACACAGCAAAATGTTCAGCATACATATTGCTAGAATGGATGTAATTGAAGATCATTCATATTTATATGGGTTTTCTTTCATTTCTGTCAAGTGCTATATAACTGCTATATAAATTTAAAATGTTCTGCCAGGCTGTTGTACATTGAACAGCCTTGACATTTACCAACATTAGATTTTCCAGACAGCATTGTTCATCAAAAAGTAGGCATCTGACTGAGTAGATGTGTCATGGATTGCACTTATGTGTCATATGGGGTGTTGCAAGAAAGTTGCGATTGATTGCAAGTTGCAACTGATCGGTACTGACCAATCAAAATCATTGTTGCAAGCGCATCTTCTTGAATGGGCAGACCCTGAACCATTCAGAATGGTTGTTCTAATTTGCTTTACAATTTGCAATTGATTGCACCTTTCTTGCAACACCCCATAAGTCACATATGTAAAGTAAAAGATGACCACAGATGACCACTAGGAAATTAGGTTTCTTGAACAAATGACTTCCTTGAGGTGAGATTCTGCATCGGAAAACCAGAAAAACCAGCAAATTTAAACCTTGATGCACTTTGGTTTACATAGATTTCCTTATAATGCTACAAATTGTGCTCTGCACAGGTGAAGATTTTATGGATATTTCTTGAAATGGCATGGTCTTTTCTTTGACCCACAGGCCAGCCGTAGCCGAGTGACCACTGATACAATGACCATGGTAAACTTCCTGCAGGCCAGTGGTGCTCCTGCTCATCCACTATTCTCAGGGAGTAATGTGTTACAGGCAGAAGCAGTGGAAGAAGGGGCTTCTAAAGGGAGGGTGGTACATGTCAATACAGAACCACTGGAATGGTGTATAGGGTAAGGATTAATGGTCATATGCAGTGACAATTATTATTTCATTTGGTATAAAATGTACAGTAATACAATTGTCACAAACTATGTAGAATTTTGTCTATTTATCTTCTGGACAACTTCTAAAAAGCCATGTATTTGGAAGATATGACAGGGAGTTACAAAACAAAAGAACTAGTGTTTTGGTGAGTGCAGCCAACTTATGATACTGCCAGGTGTGTTTAATCGTTTTAATTCTAAGATTTAATATGATCTACAGGAGGCAAAGAAAAGCAGATAATAACACTTTGTCATGCTGCCAGATGTTGCTAATTGTTCACCTATTGTTTACATACATGTATACTTAAAGGTCATAATTTATGAAACACTACAGGACTTTTTTCCCTGGCCTGTTTGCCCTTGTAGCGTTACTACAAGATGGTGTGTACAATATTTGTTAAATTAATCCCATAAAAGTGTGTAAACATAGCAATTTGCATTTTCTGTTGAAATGTGATCATATTAGTGATATATAAACATTTTGCAAGTGTCAGAGGATCATAATAATCAGTTGTTCACTTTATATTTTCAACATATTATCATCATCATCATCCTCCTCCTCATCCTCATCATCATCCTCCTCATCCTCATCCTCATCCTCATCCTCATCCTCCTCCTTTTCCTCCTCCTTCTCATTTATAATTCACTTCAATTCAAAAATGGTTTTTTATGGCAATGCTTTGTAGCGTTTGCAGCCATTGGCTGAATTGTGCCTGTTAACATTAATTTCTCACAATATATTTCAGTTTCATTACATAATTTTTTGATATACTATGTTATCATGATGGACACAAAGAACAGATTAATATTTTGTTCCAGGTTAATGAAATGACAAAATATTAAGAGAGCATTCAGCACTGGTGTTATAATCCTTGAAACTATGAATCTTTAAATAATTGTTGTATTAGAATATTAAATATGTAGTATAGACTACTAGTGTAGTTTGATAATGTGCATGCCAAAGCTTCAAATCCATCACTTTGGAGGAAAGTGTTAGCTGACAGACGCATGTTTATCACATGTTTTTTTCTCTGTCATAGATCTGGGCATATACCTGTAGTTTCATCGATAGGAGAGACATCTAGTTCTCAGCTAGTTAGTATTGATGCTTCCCATGCTACAGCAGAGATTGCCAAGGCTGTACAACCTATCAAAGTGCTACTACTCAACAGGAAAGGTGGTCTACTAGATGGGAAAGGAGAGGTAAGGACGGTGATGTGACAATTGCTCTCAGATTTGTTTATCAAAGGGTGCTAAATTCACGCTAGTTGCCATGGTTAGACCATGGTTTATGTAAATTAATTTGGGGCACAAAATTCATGCTAGTTGCCATGGTTAGACCATGGTTTATGTAAATTAATGTATTTTATCTAAATTAATTTACATAAACCATGGTCTAAACCATGGCAACTAGCCAATCATGCGCATTCATTATTGGATCTTTTTAAGTGTATGCGCTAAATCAAGCGCATTTATACCATGAAATCTGCATAATTCCAGCCATAGGGTTAGGGTGGCATTTGAATTTCAGGTGATGTTAAGGATTGGGGGGGTATAGTGTTGGGTCCAGGGTTGAAGTTTTGAATTTGTTTGGTGTATGAAAGTAACCATGGAGCATGAATTGATGCAGGAGTATGTGTAGTACATGAACAAAGACTTGTGCTTCAGGTTCACCTATGTCATTTAGGGTTACTGAGGCAAGATGATGAACTGATGCTTTGTACCAGGTAGAGGAATACAATGAACACAAAGATTACAAAGACTATTATGAATGTGCCAACTTTGTATTACATTAATAGTCAGTTAGGAGTTAGAAAATTTGATATAAATGTGACTGCAGTGTTGTAGTGTATGCTTACAATACGTCCATTTTTCATTTTGATTAACATGGCTCTCTTGTTGTCTTACAAAACAGGTCATCCCACAAGTCCATGTTCCAGCCGACGTTGAGTCCCTGGTCGACGAGCCATGGTGCACCGACAACTGCCAGAACCGTATCCAGGATATTTCCACCATGCTTCAAGGGCTTCCTTCCATGTCTAGTGTAGTTATTACTTCCCCTGAAAGCATTCTGGCTGAACTCTTCACACATCATGGTAAATCGATATGAACCTTACCCCTATAGTCCACTTGATGCTCCTATACAGCCAACAGTGAACCTAGAAAAGTTGTGTTCCTTTAAGTTTTTTTGTAGATTTCTAATCGTAAGTAGTCAAAGAACATTTTCAGCTTTGTTGCCCCTTGGGAAACCTTGAACAATTTCCATAATTTGTATATCAAAATCCAGTCTTGTTATTCATCTTATGCAGCATAACATTCGAGGCAATGAACGGAGGATATACCAGGGAATAGTACTGTATCGCAGGTTTCATTGCACAACATTAACAACACTTTTAGCATTGGGTGCAGCGCGCACATAGTGCGGAAGTTGTCTTGGGTGGTTTAACATTGCCTGTCCATCTAGTGTAGTTATAACTTTTCCCAAAAGCATCCTGGCTGAACTCTTCACACCTCATGGTAAATCAAAATGGACTTTAATCTAACTAAGGGGTTGTTCACATTTGATCAGGAATGGATAAGCCTCTATTTGAACAGTGGCATGGTATAGTATTGATTGAACTGGATGTATCCATAGAATACTTCAAACTTTAAAGTATATCTGTTTGGAGCTGAACAAAGCCCTAGGTACATCCCTCAAAATTCAAATGAGTGTTTGATTACCCATCCCTTCTAGAATTAAAAAAAAAATAAATGTGTGATTCGTATCATTTCCATGATCTTACCTTTTCTAGGGTCTGGAACTTTGTTCAAGAACACAGAGAGGATATGGAAATACTATGATCTTGAGAATATAGATAAAGATAGACTTATACAACTTATGACTAGGTAAGTTATATAAACTACATTGTACATGTATCCTTGTATGCTAGATATATTTTTAAAGAAAACTGAGTGTATTCTGGATCACTGACGAGTGATGAATCAGGGTTGTATTAACCCTTTCAGGACAGGAATTATTTAAGGGCTAAATTGATCTCATTTTGTTCTTCAAATTGGCAACAGTAATATTTTTCTTTTAGTGCTACATGGTTCTAATAAGGTGTAATGTCTTTGAAAACAAATATGGTTAGGAATTTGTTGAAAAGTTGAAAAAATTGCCAATTTTGAACCTCTCAACATGTTGCCAATTTAAGGATTTTAAAATTCCTGGTGTCAAACGCAATATGGTCATGAAACAAATATGGACACAGAGTGTGCAGAATTTTTTTCTCTTTCTACTCATGCATCTGGTATATTCTTTAGAGCTCTGAATTAAGATATTGTGCCAAACCACATAATGTGGTCAGTTGTCTCGAAAGGGTTAAACAATGAGGATAACGATAATATAGATATATGACATATGTACTAATGCAGATAGGATACAGTTTTGATTCATGGATTTCAAACCGATATTCATTGTGCACCATCTGTAATCCACAGGAAGTATTTGTATAACATATTTATTCAGCTTACAGGCCAATGGCATTTTCTTCTATCTTAAGTGTAGGAAGTATAACATGGTTTGCCAGGATATGTTAGAGTGATGGAAGGGATTAGACCCTGTTATTCCATAGTCTGGTGAACGAAGTGACGTAAGCACACATATTGGAAAGGCAGAGAGAGAGAGAGAGAGAGAGGGGGGGGGGGCAACAGAGTAAAGAAAAGAGGGAGTAGAGAGAAAGAAAGTATCCTGGCATTTTTCCAAAAAATATTCTTGTTTTGAAAACAGATGGGGCAGATGCACATTTTGAATTCTATTTTTGATACTTCTATTTAACATTTTGAGTGAAAATGAAAGTGAATTGTGGATGAATATATTTAAAAAGTTTTAAAAATAATGTAGAAATTCTAAAGCAAAATTATTAGCAATTAATGTGTTAAGAGAAAAAAACCTTGGTATTTTCTTAGGCTATAAGTATCAACAAATTTTAATTAAGAACACATTTCAAACCATGTTTACTTTCCAAGTAGTTATGCTGTGAATGCTGTTCATAACAATTTGACTTGATTTTGCCACATGGTCCAACAAATGTAGAAATGATGAGAATATCCAAAGGCATAGCAAAATATTACATTAACGGCATATTGAAAACATGTGAGCAGTCATGCCACAGATCTAAGCTTTCACACGTCAGTTCTTCACACACTCGATTGATTTCATTGTGATTTGTATATCCGTAAGGAATTTAGGTATTATGCTGAAAGCTATCTGTAAATGATGGAATTTTATTTGGAAGCTGTGGTTTTTATGAACATGAATTTCTCTCAAGTCTCCATGGCAACAGCAGATAAATTGCTATACAATTTTGATGCAGTATTTTCAATACTGGGAGTATGTGTTTTTTATCAAACAAAGTGATAGATGCATTTGGAAGGTTTTCTTCGTAACTAGAATGCTGTGTTAAAGACAAGGTTGAATACTAGTACTTGGAAAAAGTTGGTGATAAACATTCTTTCAAAATTTTGAAACTTCCGATATAAAGCATTTTTTGTATGCCTGAAAACAATGCAGATTTTGCATGATAAGAGTAAATCTCACCTAGCACATGCAAAAAAAAGAAAAAGAAGTAATTTTTACACTAGCTCAAAATCCACGCAAAATTAAAAACATAAAACTATTTTGCATATCACTGATTTTATTGATATGAAACGAAATGAGAATGCATTCATCAAGCGTTGTTCCCATATATTTTATTGATGTGAAACGAAATGAGAATGCATTCATCAAGCGTTGTTCCAATATATTTTATTGATATGAAACGAAATGAGAATGCATTCATCAAGCGTTGTTCCAATATATTTTATTGATATGAAACGAAATGGGAATGCATTCATCAAGCGTTGTTCCAATATATTTTATTGATATGAAACGAAATGGGAATGCATTCATCAAGCGTTGTTCCAATATATTTTATTGATATGAAACGAAATGAGAATGCATTCATCAAGCGTTGTTCCAATATATTTTATTGATATGAAACGAAATAGGAATGCATTCATCAAGCATTGTTCCAATATATTTTTCATTACCAGAACTCATCTTGACTTTTAAAATGCAAATGAAGGGAGATTTTCTTTGTGTGTTGCAGTTGCGCAATATTTGGATTAACGGACCTCTGATGGTCATTGTATCAAGCTGATCAAAATTTCAAGAATCTGAGCTCGAGTAGAAACTCTTATTCATGGTTCCTCTCCTTTCATTTTTGCACTCCTTATCCTCCTATTCTCTCCCTTTATAGATCATTTGGTAGAGTCCTGAAGAAGAATTACATGTTGGAGCTTCCCAAACGTCTCCATACAATCTATCTCTCTGAGGGATACAATGCAGTAGCTATCATCACCAAAGAAAATGATGTACATAATGTGCCTTACCTAGACAAGTTCTCCATTAGTCTCCAAACACAAGTCAGTATATCAAGCTTTACATAAATATATGATAATAATGAATACCGGTATAATATCATATTTGTAGGGGCAGTTAATCGCCACATTAAAAAAAAAAAAATCTATTTTCAGGGGCCTATACTACATTAAAAATATTAGCTTTGTAAAAGTATTAATTCTGTGATGAAATGTACACTGCATGTTTACATACTGAAATTGCACAAGATTGAAATGGATGGTAGACTAGGCTAATCAAAGCACTCATATGCAATAGACTGCTCTGGTAATGTATGGAAATTTTATGCATACCTTTCAAACAAAGGTTGTTCTTGACAACCTGAAAGCTTGCCGGACATAGCTACAAATAATGTATGCAAACTGGATTCCAAGCATTGATGCTCATTTATAAAATGCAGGTTCATGGAATAGCTCGTCACTAGGTGCTCAGAGAATATATGTGCATAAATTTGTGTGCATAAATATATGTGCATAAATTTGTATACATTACAGAAGCGGTCTATTCCTTAGAATGAACTTCATTGTAGGCCTGCACATGAAATAATTTTCCTTCACTATTTGATTTTCTCTTTTTATTTTTTTTTGGGGGATGGGGGGTGTGATTGGTTCCCTTTCAAACAAAAAGGTTTGCAGTGCTGCAAAATCAAAGATTATTAAGATATTAACAAATATATGTTAATATTCTTAGTACCAGTACTACCTGTAATTGCCATGTACATAAATATTTGCTATAGTTTGTGATTTATTTTTAGAATTCGTAGACAAATAGTGCAGTTTAGGTATCCCATATGGACCAATGAAAATTGTTAAATTTAGTATCTGCTTTTATAATTGTAATGTGACTGCCCAAGGAGAAATGCAAATTGGCACAAGTATGAAACAATGATGAATTAAAACTCTAGAGCCTAAGTTTGCTTTCTGCATAGGGTGGGCATGTTCTGACATTGCTACCTGATGATGAAAAGGTTCAGCTAGATAAACTCATTCAAAGTGTCCCATGTGACCATCAAGTATTTAACAAAAATGTATTCTGGTTCACTAATTGTGACGAGACTACTTTCAGGGATATATGGATCGAAACATGGATTAAACTACATGTGATAAATTGATCTTTTGAGAGTGGGCGGTTTGAATAAAATTAATGTTTGTATATTTCTAACCGTAGGGTGAAGGGACGAGTGAGATGCTATGGGACTACTTAAGAAGAGACTTTGGGATGCTGTTTTGGAGGTCTAGAAGTAATAACCAAATCAACCCATGGTGAGTGCAGGGACGTTGGTTCATTGGGGGGGGGGGGATGGAATGGGGTGAGACGAGGTGATGGTGTTGTAGGAGAGAGGAAGTCAGTGATGAATAGCAGTTAAAGGTTAAGGGAGAGAAAACAAAGAGAAGGAAAAGAGAGAGAGAGAGAGAAAATAGTTAAAGCGTGAATGTGATGTATAGAGAAGGAGGGTAGGGCAGGTGGAGGTGGGGGGGACCAGTTTTCTTCAGGAGAGAACTATAGTTTCTTGTTTATATAGTGGGAAAATAGAACAATGAGTGAGATGGGTGAAATGGCAAATCTAGATAAAGATAATTTAAATGTTGCAACCGTATATGGATCACAAATCTTTATTTTTCATCATGCAAATGCTCTGATTATTGTCAACAATTTACAATATATTTCTTCATATTTTTTATCTTTACTTGAAATCCAAATTGAATATGTTTACAATGAATAAACAAATAAAAATAATAATAATGAATGATGACGATAATAGACTCAAGTCTCAGATTTTTCAAGATGTAATATTTTCACTCTTCTTCACCCAGGTATTTCAAGCGATGTGAGGGAAGCTGGAGCAATAGTAAGTGGACAGTATTCTGGTATGGTATGGCTGACCCTAAGCTTTCATACGCCCTCGTTGAAATGGCGGTGAAGAGACCTGCATCCTTCATCGAACCTGACAGCTATGAGGATGACAAGATGAGGAATATTCCTTGAACACTTGCAATCCCAAAGAGATTTATTTTTATGTAAAACAACCATTTTGCTCCTTTTACATGGTATCTTTCAATAGAATTATCAAAGTTAAGTTTCAGAGCGATTTTCAGTGTTGATTATATGGAGACCAATGCCTGCATTTATCATTGTTTCTCTTTTGTGTTTAAAAGAAGAAAATAAACATGATACTGTCTCATGACTAATTGAATATTCACTGTGTTGTTAAAAAAAAATATATTTTGCAATGTGTTAGCAGTTAAAAGAGCATCCAATTTTTATTAAACATTTTGAATTCTAGAGCAAGTCTCAATTAGAATTATTATTATTTTTAAACTTTTATTCCAGCATCCCTTTTCTTCATTCATATATTGCTGGTATTTACACAATTAGAAGCCAATTCAATTCCCTTTCTTCATGTTATATTGTTTCTTAAGCTTGCCATTTGTATTCAAGATATCTAAGGTGGTCTTATTTTTAATGAAACAAAGAGCAGTTTTGATAATATGAGTCAAGATTTCATGCGTTGAAATCAGACTTTGCCTATTAATTCATTTTGTAGCATATTTTGCATTTCATGTTCTTCAGTACATGTATTTCCAGTGAGTACCATTTAGATGGTTTGTAAAGAAATGCAGCCAGCTATATTAAATGAATACACAAGCCTCTCATCCACAAGTATTAATACAGATATCCTCTTTATTCAACATTTGATTGTTGGAACCAAAGAATGTTATCCTTCTGTATGTATATATATTTATACATTATACCTCGTGACCCCCATCAACAGAAACAGGTTGTACATATTCTACTTGTTGCATTTTCTATATTCAAATATCTTTTGGATTTCGTTAATTCATCATTACCAAACAGCTATCATTCTCCAGTCAGCTAATGCAATGCAATTTTTATGATGTTACTTTCTTATTGTTGTGTTCAAATGTCTATTCTGCATGGAATGTTAATATGTGATTTTACATGGAGATACTTCCTTTGACCTTTAACTTACAAGTAAACTTCAAGAAAATGAAACCTAATTTTTATTTATGGCTCATATTTTGAAAAGAAATATATCTTGTGGTACAATAATGTTAATAATCTTAATAAAAGCTATATTTTGTAAGGCAAACATAGTATTTAACTATTACCCTAGCTGTAAGCTTGAAATTAGATCTCTAGTACTAGAAAGAGCCATTTGTAGATGAAATGTCTAAATGCAATTATCTATTCAGTATTCAAACCCACAGCCTCATGATTGGAAGACATTCCACTCTCAAACCTTGCTACAGTCTTCATAATAATGGCTTAAACATGTTTTCTAGATAACATTTGAAAGTGTTCAATTACCAGCAGAAACACCCCACCCCCTGAAAGTAAGAAAGAAAACAAGAGGAACAGTATACATGCATATATTCATTATTTGGGGTCTACATTGAGCAATGTCTGACCTTATTTTTGAATACTTATTATGTTTAGTTAGATGTAGAAGTCAATCAGACATTCTTTTGCCTTAATATTTTGAGAAGATTATAACTTGAACTGATTCATGAGATTTAGTATTAGGTAGTTAAGAATTGGTAATCATGGTACTTGCATCACACAATGTTCCTCGCATAAGCTCTTTCTCTTTTCACAATGATTCTATTTGTTGACACATTTACAGAGGAATTGATTGAGATAGAGCGGGTAAAAATGAGGATTGAGAATTTCAATAGAACTATACTTAAGCCCAAGATTAAATTTTACTTTACAAAATTTATATGGACTTATATGAGAGACCGTCTCCACATCGTATTCTATCACCTTGATGACAAATATACTGCTATATATTGCTTATTGAAGTGAGCAAGAATAATGATCAGCCATATACAGCCCTGGAAAAAATTATTAGACCAAGCTTCTGTAATAAGGGTACTATGATATGCGTACAACATTATAAAAATGATTTGCCTTTGTATTTCATTGAATGAATATCAAATTCCAGCAATTATACCTTGCTTGTATGATATTTTATTTCCTTCTTACCACAAAAATAACACTATCAGTAACCATTCTTGGTCTAATAATTTTTCTGTGGCTGTACATACAAGCAGCATCTGTATATTTCTAGGCTTGTGCTTGCATCTTTACATAGCCATTTCAAGCAAAAGCCTAGAAAAAGCAAATGCTGGCTATGTGTATTCAGCCCAGTGTTATTTATCATTCTTAGCCAGAAATACCTTACACATGGCATTTGGGGGTCACTAAAAGATACACCATGTTAGTGTGATGGCCATGAATATTGGACATATGGTATTAACAGGGTTAAATATTGTCATTGGTTAACTTTTTTAGCCTTTACTTTTAAAGGGAAAGTTTATCTTAACAAGAAGTTGATTTGAATAAATGCAAAAAAAAAAAAATCAGAGAAACTGGTCCATAAAAGGTTGACAGAAATTGAATCAAGAAAAAGAAAGTTGTGAGGTTTTTAAGTTTTGAAGATCCCTGCACATATTGGTAACATATTGGTATTGATATCCTTTGCAAGCTACCTTTCATTTATCTTGTACCAACAATTTTTTAAATATCTAAATTGTTTAGTTCTGATAAAGGAGTATAATTGCTTCCAAGAGGTTGACCTATAAAAATATATCCAGCAATATATTATAGGGATTGGTTTGAGAAAACGTTTTCTTTGAAGAATTTTTTTTTTTTGTAAATTCATGTGCGATAGAAATGAAAAGTAGCTTATGAAGGAAATCACAAAGTTGTTTTGTAGTGATCTCCAAAACTTTAAAAAAATATTACTTTCTTATTCTTAACCTTATTTTTTTCAAAATTTCAATAACTCATTCCTCTCATTTATCTGCTTTTATAGAAATCAACTGGATGACAGGTTGGTCTTTCCCTTTAAGTGCAGCAGCATAAAATCTACTTACCGGTAATAACATGTTCAGTCGTGTAGAATATTAAGTGTATATTAGTGGATATCAAGTCATTTATGTAAATACAGATAAACGGATATTTTCAATGATCACGTATGCAAAATATTATATAAGTGTTCATGTTGCTTATGATGAGCAACATAAATACATATATCTTATCAAAATAGACAATATTTTTGTTTATATCACTGAAATGCATTGGCTGATTAATGCCATTCTCAATATAACTTTGTAAATATGAAGAGAAAGGTTTATTGCAACAATTTATATAAATGTGTGCAGTGCTGTGCTATGATATCATTCCTGTGTCACAAGTGGGTGTGAAAAAGATATTATTTTGCTATTTTTGAAGAGTTGTTACTTTTTGCAAGTTGTAAATATAATGTACAATTGCATGATAATATCAGGCTTATGGTATAAATGTACTGGACATTGAGGTGATGTTGTTTATGTGTAGAAGAGTATGGTTTAACTTTATTCTGTATAATATATATGTATGAATGTAAAGTTATCACTTAATTCACAAGAATAATTGAATTATTGAAATGATCAGAATTACATTTGTATTTACAGATAAATTATAGCTGCATTTAAGCTTACAAATATAGTGGAAAATTACACTTGCATGATTAAATACAATGCACGTGGATATTGGTGTGAGTTAGTCAATACCTTCATTCCTTCTTTAACCCGTTGACTAGTGAATTCTCTCATTCCCATTGGCGGCTTAATACAGGGATCACCCGGTTCCCATAGGCTTAATACAGGGATCACCCGGTTCCCATAGGCTTAATACAGGGATCACCCGGTTCCCATAGGCTTAATACAGGGATCACCGGGTTCCCATAGGCTTAATACAGGGATCACCGGGTTCCCATAGGCTTAATACAGGGATCACCCGGTTCCCATAGGCTTAATACAGGGATCACCGTGTTCCCATAGGCTTAATACAGGGATCACCCGGTTCCCATAGGCTTAATACAGGGATCACCCGGTTCCCATAGGCTTAATACAGGGATCACCCGGTTCCCATAGGCTTAATACAGGGATCACCCGGTTCCCATAGGCTTAATACAGGGACCACCGGGTTCCCATAGGCTTAATACAGGGATCACCCGGTTCCCATTGGCAATGGGTTAAGTATTGATGATATATACTATTTGTCTCCGCCGACACTCCATGATAAAAACTTCAGAATTCAAAGAAAAGAGGTAGTATTGAGTACCTTTTATTACAATGTGTTCCTGAATTCAGGCTAAGTAAGCAATAAGATTTGTAAGGGGGAGGGGGTATATTAAAGGATAGATGCATGTATGTATGCAGTACCATAAAACAGGATATATAGGAACACCAGGGTGAATAGGAACAAAAATTGAAAAAGTGCTTTTTGTCTCAATTTTGCCCCCAGGATTGATGCAAACACTTTTTTTAATCATGAAGAAATGAAATGAAAAAAGGGTTTCCATGTGTACTGGGAGAGGGGGGAATCATGTAAAAAACAATTTTCAAATTTTGTCCTTTTCACCCTGTTTAACAGTACAGAAAAGTGCTTTGGGATTTATCCTTCCATAGATAAGGTACTTGTTCATGTTAAAACTGCCATAGGCTTAATACAGGGATCACCGGGTTCCCATAGGCTTAATACAGGGATCACCGGGTTCCCATAGGCTTAATACAGGGATCACCCGGTTCCCATAGGCTTAATACAGGGATCACCCGGTTCCCATAGGCTTAATACAGGGACCACTCGGTTCCCATAGGCTTAATACAGGGATCACCCGGTTCCCATAGGTTTAATACAGGGATCACCCGGTTCCCATAGGTTTAATACAGGGACCACTCGGTTCCCATAGGCTTAATACAGGGACCACCCGGTTCCCATAGGCTTAATACAGGGATCACCGGGTTCCCATAGGCTTAATACAGGGATCACCCGGTTCCCATAGGCTTAATACAGGGATCACCCGGTTCCCATAGGCTTAATACAGGGATCACCGGGTTCCCATAGGCTTAATACAGGGATCACCGGGTTCCCATAGGCTTAATACAGGGATCACCCGGTTCCCATAGACTTAATACGGGGATCACCCGGTTCCCATAGGCTTAATACAGGGACCTCTTGGTTCCCATAGGCTTAATACAGGGACCACTCGGTTCCCATAGGCTTAATACAGGGATCACCAGGTTCCCATAGGCTTAATACAGTGATCACCCGGTTCCCATAGACTTAATACGGGGATCACCCGGTTCCCATAGGCTTAATACAGGGACCTCTTGGTTCCCATAGGCTTAATACAGGGACCACTCGGTTCCCATAGGCTTAATACGGGGATCACCAGGTTCCCATAGGCTTAATACAGGGATCACCAAGTTCCCATAGGCTTAATACAGGGACCACCGGGTTCCCATAGGCTTAATACAGGGATCACCAAGTTCCCATAGGCTTAATACAGGGACCACCGGGTTCCCATAGGCTTAATACAGGGACCACCGGGTTCCCATAGGCTTAATACAGGGACCACCGGGTTCCCATTAGCTTAATACAGGGACCACCGGGTTCCCATTAGCTTAATACAGGGACCACCGGGTTCCCATTAGCTTAATACAGGGACCACCGGGTTCCCATTAGCTTAATACAGGGACCACCGGGTTCCCATTAGCTTAATACAGGGACCACCGGGTTCCCATTAGCTTAATACAGGGACCACCGGGTTCCCATTAGCCTAATACAGGGACCACCGGGTTCCCATTAGCTTAATACAGGGACCACCGGGTTCCCATTAGCTTAATACAGGGACCACCGGGTTCCATTAGCTTAATACAGGGACCACCGGGTTCCCATTAGCTTAATACAGGGACCACCGGGTTCCCATTAGCTTAATACAGGGACCACCGGGTTCCCATTAGCTTAATACAGGGACCACCGGGTTCCCATTAGCTTAATACAGGGATCACCCGGTTCCCATTGGCAATGGGTTAAGTATTGATGATATATATACTATTTGTCTCCGCCGACACTCCATGATAAAAACTTCAGAATTCAAAGAAAAGAGGTAGTATTGAGTACCTTTTATTACAATGTGTTCCTGAATTCAGGCTAAGTAAGCAATAAGATTTGTAAGGGGGAGGGGGTATATTAAAGGATAGATACATGTATGTATGCAGTACCATAAAACAGGATATATAGGAACACCAGGGTGAATAGGAACAAAAATTGGAAAAGTGCTTTTTGTCTCAATTTTGCCCCCAGGATTGATGCAAACACTTTTTTTAATCATGAAGAAATGAAATGAAAAAAGGGTTTCCATGTGTACTGGGAGAGGGGGGAATCATGTAAAAAACAATTTTCAAATTTTGTCCTTTTCACCCTGTTTAACAGTACACAAAAGTGCTTTGGGATATATCCTTCCATAGATAAGGTACTTGTTCATGTTAAAACTGCCAGAATAGTTACGTCACTTGTATCTTTTATATAAAATTAAAGGTTCGTTGGTGTTCATATGTACATGTATTGGAAACAAAATATTAGTCGTATTATGAAAATTATCAGCTTTCAGATATTCAGATATTTTATAATGGTTGTAGAAGTATTATATTTGCATTTCAAAAGCATCTTTGCCTCAAGAACAATACAAAAACGTGCAATAACTATACTTTGTTTATATGCTACCTGAAGCAAGGTATTTTGTTGGAAGCAACCTGAAGAAAAATATTCTGTTTACTGTATTATAGCTGTATGAAAGTGCTTTTTAATACCAGTATACTGTATCAGCAAATCCATATGGTACAATTATTGTGATAGGCTATGATGTTATAAGTTGTTGTGGATATTAGAAGTGGTCTAGCAGCAGTCATTATTTTTTATAGAGTCTTACTTGATTAAACTGAATGGAATTTGTGTTATTTAATTCAAAGAGAGTAGTATGTTCTAACCAACAAAGAATATTGCCTAAATTATGCAGATAATTCAGTAAACAATTTCTGTATATAGCCAAAGAGTTTGGACAATAGAAGAACAGAGAAGATGTTCATCAGTGCCGATATTCATATATACATATGTACGTACATGCATACTAGAAATCACATACATGCATGAGAGGAAATATCAATCAGTTGGTGATTTGCTCGGTTGGTATTGGATCAGTTTATTTTTCACATGGCTTTCAAACAGTATTAAGTTGGCACTGAATCAAGAAAACTTGATTTAGTGCTTCTCAAGCTACTGTAGGTGTAGTGTTGGTGTTTGTATTTGGGTAATGAACACTGGCCAGTCTTTTTTAAGGTACATCAACAGCACCACAAGCTTGTAGTTTGATAGATGTTGACATAGAATAATTTCTAGCTCACCTTGAGATTGTAATTCAAGTTGAAGTTGAACATAAGGATAATTTAAATTTCTAGCTCAACCAACTTTAGGTTCAATTGCTAATCAACTCTTATTTGCTAAAGTCACGTATGATGACTTAGAGCTGTTACAAGTTTCTGTTTCAAGATTAAGAGCTTTCAGAGAAGAAGGGCAGGGCAAAGACTAACTTGCAGCTAAATATATCAGTTATAATATTTAACAGGAATAGAATATTAATTCAAAACATAATGAAATGAATATAAGTTCCTGTGGAGCTACATGTACATGTATCCAGTGCTAATGGAACACACCAAGTTCAACCTGCTCTAGTGGACAATTTTCAGTGCCTGGTAGAACAGCTTTGTGCTTTTAGTGGATCCCCCTCCCATATGTATCAAGACCATCTGTCTGTTTACTCCAAAGAAAGAGTACATGTATTTTGTTTTTTATTTTAAAATGTGAAAGGTGTTCCAAGTTTTATAATATCTAAAAAGGCCAATTTACAATTTCTACTTGTTGGTATTTGCATGCAGGTTATTCAAACTCAATAATTCACATTTCTTTGATTGAGAAGTGAAAGCTAATAAGTCTTTCTTGATTGAGTGAATTTAATATTTTTTTAAATATTAGGAGCTGTGTTAAGTTGATCATTATTTCAGATGTCGTCGTTTGTGCCATGATATATATATATATATACAGCCCTGGAAAAAAATTATTAGACCAAGCTTCTGTAATAAGGGTACTATAACATGCATACAACATTATAACAATAATTTGTCTTTGTACTTCATTGAATGAATACCAAATTCCAGCAATTATACCTTGTTTTTATAATATTTTATATCCTTGTTACCACAAAAAGAACACTATCAGTAACCATTCTTGGTCTAATAATTTGTTCCATGGCTGTATATATACTGCATGTGTATTTTCACAGCTGTAACATTGGGCGAGAATCAAGTGCATGCATTGCATGTACCTCATGTAAGTGCTGCATATAATGTCCACAATGTATCTGTATACACAGTATGTATATATATATCCACAATGTATCTGTATACACAGTATGTATATATATATAGAGAGAGAGATAGTATTTTGAATGATTTATTTGTGGCCACTATACCAGAATGTTCATCTAACAACAAAAATTAGTCTTTTTATTGGATTTGATGTGTTATAATAGGGATGACTGGTATTGGTAATAATTATCTTCTATAACAGGTTTTTTTTTATTCACTTGGAACAAAAGCAACATAATGGAGGTGTACCGGTAGTCTTTTATGTGCATATACATGTTTATGTTACAGCAAATTTCTTTTGCTTATAAAACATCAATGTTTTCAAAGCAGGATTTACCTTTAAAATTGCAAATTACGGTATCCTATTCTAAATCAGTCTCTCAAAACAGATATTTGAGGTCTCTTGGTTTTCATCTTTTTGATTTATGATTAACCTTTCATTATATATGACTGCTAAAAAGTTGGTGATAGTTTGAATATGTGGTTTATTCTATTTTATTTAAAGAGGGGTATATTTAGGTATAACAAAATAATTTGTGTTTATATGGTGGAGAAACTTATGTATATATCTTTTTAAAACAGATTTTGATTTTTTTATTTCTTATACATCATGTATATCGCTTTTTATGTTATAGCTCCTTCTATGCTATATTTCGCCTTTTATTCAAGTGATTCTTGTTTTTTAAATTAAATTATAGAAATATTCACAACCATCATTATTATAACAGTTATCCAGGCGAGAGCCCCATTTCATACTATCTTCAAGTCTTACAAATTTTTGAGAAGCTTTTAATTTAGTATTCATTCATAATACAAAGTGGTTACCCAACCAATTATCCAGCATTTGTCTTGCTATAAAAATGTGTTCCAGGAGATTTTGTTACTTTTATTGATTGGAAAGGTGAAATTTAAAAACAAAATTTCAACTGCATCGTGTGAATTATTGAATCAAATCGCAAAGATTTTGTACAGGATACATGTATTTTAAAAATTGTCGATTATCAGAAAACCCTGTAATAATTCTATTCTATTCAACTGGACTCCCTGAAATATCTAACGACTTAATTATTTATTGCCTTGCTGTGCAAAGTAAGTATTCCTGTGAAGAATCTGAAGACTTACATGTATGTACCATATACTTATTTCAGTTTTTTAGAAATGGCTTCTGATGTTATTACCAACACAATTATAACTTCATTTCCATTCAAGTTTTGAGATACATTTGTATACTGCATGCTTTTGAATCTATGTGATGTTATGTTCTAGGAAAGGCAGGCATTCAAGTGAAATGCTGATCTAGGCATTTATTTTCTTATATGCGTGTGTGTGTCAAATTACAAAAGGATAACTTATGATTACTATTTGCAAATAAAATTTCAAATCTACAAGACGAGTTATTTGATTTTTGTTTAGGAATGTGTCTGTACATTTTTAAGATCTGTGGGTATTTTGGGAGGTTGGTAATTCTGTTCTTGTGAAGTACCTAAACATATTCTAATAAGGCCAAATAACAATTATTCAGAGTTTCTCGTGCCCGGCCGCCTCCTTTTTTTTGTTGATATCTTTGTAAATTGATATATATCATGCTGCAGGCCCCTAAAATTAAAACTTGATGCCTTTTGGGGGTTTAAAGGGACCCCAGAATGATATGAATATAACAGGAAACCGTGTCTAATAGCATTTGTATGTGCGGCGGCCATCTTGGAAAAATATCAAATATCAAATAACATGGTACCCCTCCTCATTTTCAAAAAATCTGGACGAGAAACTAGGAATCAATTTTACTTGGCCTCATATAATCATAAGTAAGGAAAACACATATTGAAGACAAAGACAATACATTTTATTGATATATATTTTGTTTGGTCTTTAATAGTTTGTGGCATCATATGAATTTGACATAAAAAATTAACTCTTTTTATTGCCATAGAAATGTTTGAAATATATCTTTACTGGATCGGTTATTTTTTTTTAGCTGTAGTTGATCTAAATGCTATGATAATGAGCTGCAAGGGTGAATACAGGTATACTACAGGAGGCACATCTTTCGAAAATTCCAATCAAAATACATTTGACAAGCTAACTGCTCAATCATCATATACATGTAGAACTAATTTTTTTTCTTCTAGAACCTCGAATAGCTTTGATAGTGTACATTAACTTTCAAATCACTTGAGTATCTCTAATACTACATGTATTTCATGTTTTCATCCACTGTCTGTAATTGTGAATACTTGCCACTATAAGAACCGATTTCATCTTTTACAGCACCTAAAAGCATTGCACTTAGATAACCAGTGTCCTTTTTAGCTTGATGGAAGACATTCTCCAATTAAATATAACAATGAAAATGTAATGTAATGATAAGCATAATATGCAAATGTAAATAGAATGTACATATTGCAGAACTGAAGGCATAAACACTACTTAGAGATTGGAGGGAAGATAGAAGCGATAGGTGGTATGCTTGGTTCTCGTTTGTGTCTTGGAGAACTGATGTTGTGGAGGTCATCACCCTTTCCTAGTCTCAGTAAAACACTATGGAATAGAAGATAAGCAAGAGAAAAATGGGGCATTAGATTAAGGAGGATTAAGGATGTGTCCAGTGCTTGTGTGCAATCTTGAGTCAAAATTAAATGATTAACCCGATGGTGATTATGATTATACTTGTCTAATAGTAAAATTAATATTTTCTCTTCCCAGTTTTCATGACTTGATAGAATGCAGTCTTACATATTTTGATAACACTATCATAAAATTCAACTATGGGTTACTGGGTAGCAAAACATTTGTAACCACATGTATCACATATTAAGCCAGTCTATCATAGATTTATAATGATTAATAACCTGGGGCGGTATTCTGAAAACTATGTTATCTTTTACGTTGAGTAAACTATGTTAATTGTCATAACAAACTAAGATTGCGCGCAATAAACACTTATCATTGGTGCTTGCGCAGATGTCTCTGTTAACTTTACGCGAGCACAGCCATCTTTACGCAATCATTAACCAATGACTTTCCTGATTTTGATTTGTTATGTAAATTAACATA
This sequence comes from Heliocidaris erythrogramma, assembly GCA_025617745.1. NCBI lineage: Eukaryota > Metazoa > Echinodermata > Echinoidea > Camarodonta > Echinometridae > Heliocidaris > Heliocidaris erythrogramma. The sequence continues at coordinate 4,819,484 of CM046856.1, forward strand.
GTTTTACTAACATAAAAGATAACATCGTTTTCAGAATACAGCCCCAGTTGTAATTCAAAAGCCCTCAAACCTACAGCATTACAATTTGTGGAGCATGTTTTTTTTTCATGTGCCAACTTTCATAATGCTTAGTCACTATACAGCAAAGAACAAGGGGAAGGGTTGATATATTGCAAATATGTTTATCCTATTTCCAAAAGAAGGCATTTTTATCAATGTTGGCAAAATTAAACATTGTTTCAAATTTTTTGATAAAAAATTACAATCACATGCATGGTCACTTCCACCGTCACAGCTATTACAGGAACTCTATAATAAGGTGCTAATGAATTTAGCTGAATTAGAAGCATAGGTATCTATGGAGGTACTTACTCCTGGGCTGTCTTGCGCCTTGTATTAATATCCATATCAAGCATCCTCGGCACCGTCACCAGAGCAGTCGTTGCTTCCCAGTTAGCTGGCATCTGATCAGAAAAGTAAAAAAAGAAAGAAAATTTCCTGACACATTCATGGAGAGGTACTTCCTAGCCCTGTAGCATAAAGTAACTTGCAATTGATCATAACTCCTAGGGGGGTTGTTGCAAGAAAGTTGCAATCAGTTGCAAATCCCCAAATCAGTCGCAAGTCTTGCGCTTGATTGCAAGTTCCATTTAAAATACATGTATCATATTTGCAATCGTTTGCAACTTTCTTGCAACACCCCTCTAGTGTCACAAGGCCCTAATCTTAAATCATATCTTTATATTCTAGGCAACTGAAGAAATAGTAGGAAGAGTGATGACAGAGCATAACTGTTATAATGCTCTATTTATTATTATCATTAGTGAAGGTCCTTCAGACAGTAATAACAATATTTATATCACATGATACAAAAAGTTCTTAAATGTGTCAGTTGGAACATTCACAGACACCATTCACATCATTAACCAAGGACTCATAATTCAAATTTAAAATGAAAACCAAAATACCTCTCACTAAATGAAAGGTCAAATAATTTTTGTACTGATATCACCCCCTCCCACCATGCATATTTCCATAGCCCTCTGGTGCTTTTGAATAACATTCTTTTATGTAAACCTACTACTTTGCATAAAATCGATGCTTGATTAAGCAAATTTTATGGAACTTCATTGTCAAAACAATTGATGCTTGATATATTTGCTTAGTAATCATGATAAGCATATAAGCAAATCTTATGTACATATAACTTAATGTCATATGAAGGTCATTATGAAGGTGGACATGATTATTAATGATATAAGCAAATCTTACGTAAGTTAATGTCAACTAGAAACTTTCCAGTTCTAGGACCATCCATCTAGACCATGCCTAACTTACCCTCCAGAATGGACCAGGTTCTCCTAGTAAGGCCATACTGGTCCCAATAACAGACTCCTGTTCCATACCAACAGGTACATCCATATGAACAGCACTAGACTGGATCTTATGGCGACGCCGTTTGCTTGGAGGCTTGTAAGGCTTGAAGGTCGCCGTCGTTGGACGGATCATACTAATGCCAGCTTCTTGTGTCACAGCATCAAAGCTGTGAAGTAGATAAACAATAACATATGAATCTCATCCTTCTCTCTCTCTCTTTCATAATACAGTCAAACCTACTTTAGCGACCACCTGTATAGAAAGACCACCTGTCTAAAAAGACCACAATTCTCGTTTCCCTTGAACAACGTTTCACATTGAAATGTGTATTGAAGGAACCTGTCCATAAAGACCACCTGCTCACAAAGACCGCTTTTCTTGTCTCCCTTGAGTGGTCTTTATAGACAGGTTCCATTGTAGTACCATTAATATCATTCATCTTCATTCACTTATTAATGTCATGACATCTACTGAAAGCCAGAAGGGTATTGTTCACAAATAGCACTTCATAGATGCCGTTCCTCTCAATCACGAGACGATGAATTATAAACAAAAGCCTACTATCATGACCATCATTATACTGCAAAATACTTTCAAGATAGAGTCCTGGCAACACCTGAAATTGTTCATGTTCTGTGATCTTATGAAATGAATATACAGTCGTTTTCTATTTGCATATCATATATGTATTTAAAAGGATGATAAGTGCAAATATAATCTAAAAATTCTAAATAGAAAATGATTTAAACAAACGTAATATAAATATCGTCATTACAAGATAGTATAACAGACCTATATCCCTATCGCAATAATATTTAAAGAATGTAGGGCCTATTTTCTTATATTTTGTCTTTTTATGCATCTTGATTTGGTACTTCCTACATATTTTTTTTTAAAGTAACTGTCAGCACCTTTTTAGCCTAAGGATCTAACTTTATGCCTCTCATATTTAGAAAGAAGTGTGAATGGACCAAACATATTACATCAGACACCTTACTTGCAATTATCCAAATGCTTTGCCTTTGAAAAGCAACAAACAACTCACATGGCTATCATCTGTTCATAAAGCTGTGTTCTCTGTTGTTTTAATGATTCTCTCTTTTCTCTCCACTTGTTAATACTCTGATAAATAGTAACAGATATGTGAGGTATTAAATACATATGCATCAAGCATGAAGGTGGTATATTCTCTGAATAAAGCAACAAAATGAAACAATATCATCATTATTCAAAAGAAATTATTCTGTTCCTCCATTCATTATCAAAGATCAAATATAATAGAAATTCCTGTGATTCTACAAAATGATTACATGTGCATCTCAAAGTCCATAGTAGTTCCAGCCCTACAGAAATTATACTGAGCATTTCTACTCCATTATACAATATTTCACTATACCAGGGATGCCACTTAGAATTGATAAAAAAAGTAGGAAAAATCATTGAGAATGGGCCCTTGTGTACATAAAAAGTGGTTTTCTATGGCTAAAAATATGTTGAAAAAGTAGGAATTCCTACTTTTGTCTGAAAAGTGGCATCCCTGCTATACATTTCATGTTTACCGTATTCGCCGGCGGAAAGGCCGCACTATTTTCACTCAAAATATGATCCCAAAGTCCGGGTGCGGCCTATGGGCCGCAACAGAGAAAAATAAACCGCCTCCAAAATCACCACACGTATTGGAATGGATGGGACAAACATTAGATCTAACAGTAACACTACAGTAAGCCTGTGCTCTATCTCCAACGATGTAGATCTACTTATCTTTCAAGTACTGAAATATTTTCAGTAATAAATATAATTCAGAACTAATAACTACATATCTTATCAATATAGTTACAAACACGGCCTCGTATGGTCTTCCGAGGCTGACAGAGCACTCGTACGAAGCTCTCTATTGAGCTCCAGTAAAGTGCTGAAATCAGCCACCCCGGTAGATGTTTTCTGTTCTGTGAGCTATTGTAATGGGTACGTAGGCGCTTAGTAAGTTTTAATTTGTCTTTTGAGCACACTCTTTGTATGTGTTGAGATCGATGGCACCCCTCAACCTCCACGCTATTTCAGGGCGGTTGTATCCTTGCAGGATCCTTCGCGGAGATGTGTGTATTTTGAATGGAGAACGGACATTATCGCAGAGGATTTTTCATAGCGCACGTGGCGTGCGCGTTAACCTGCATTATAAGCATAGACATTGTAAGTCATGGCAAAGATCTTAAAAGGTAAGATAGGGCATTCCCGTCTCCCCCTAATTTTATGTAACGTAAGTGGCCTCATATGGGGAAGGCCAAGGGCGCCCTTCCCTTGGCCGTTACATCGGACCCTTTACACAATCGGGAGAGTGTCCTATCTTTCTTTTCACGATCTTTGGTCATGGCAAGCACATGTTTCAGCTTGCAAATCGCCGTGACGACATTTTCAATTTCCTCTTCGAAACCATCATGCTGTATTATGTATTTTTCTGTCTTTGGAAGTCACATAGGGAACCTTTGATGGAATATGCACCTATGTAAGATATCTCACGATTTTTTAGAGTGGTGGAAACATTTCCTTTCCAATTTCATTTGTGATTGTGCCTCAATTTGCGAGTTGCATTCACGGTTGATAGTGCTATTTGTTGTCGAACTTTTAGGGAGACGGCATGTACCGTACACTTTATAGTACTAACGTTAGTCTACAAAGATGTAAGTGTTTGCGAGTACTAGTACTACGCTTTGTCAGATTCTCTTCAGTTCAACTGAAGTTCAACTTTTTAAATTCTTAATGACATAAAAAGCAAAGACATCTAGGAGTAATCGTCTTCAAATAGTCAATACAATAAAAAGTTTGGCCCTTGTTTTTTCGTTGCATGATATTTGGGGGGCAAAATTTCTTATGCTTTTGATTTTTCCCCATATTTTTTTTTTTTTCAAATGAGTTGTCAAAGTTGGGGTGCGGCCTATCCGACGCTGCGGCCTTTCGGCCGGTGAATACGGTACATGACTCCTGGAAATGAATGAATTGCTACCTAGCGTAACACTGATTTTTGGTAATCTTTCACTTCATGGAATCCTAAAGATAATACTGGTCCTATTCTATGTGACTGACTTAGGGTAGTCACTAATGGCTCAGGCCATTAATATTTCTTATTGTTGCTAGTAAATTGAGCAGCTCTGGGTTTGACTCAATCAAACTGTTCTGTACTAAGAGAAAGCTGTACCAATGAAGTGAATCTATAGTGAAATGTTTTTTTCTACTCACTGTTGCCATTCTTTTCTCCATCCTCTCTAAGAAGCTAGTGAGTCGTTGGTCCTTATCTTTTTCTTCAGACTTCTCATCTTTTATCTTTTCAAACAACTCCGCTGTCAAGAAACACAAATCATCAATACTTCTCTATGTTTAATACATGATCAAGCCACATGTGATTTCTATTTTTCATTTCACAACTGCTGAACAAACTTATGCATATGTTACTTGTAGACATACTTAATGAAGTGCATTTTAACACATTTTGTTTAGTAGCTATAAACATTACGTATTCCCATAGTCATTTTTTAAATTCTTATAGATCATAGGTATGACTAAATCTAAAAATAAAGGGATAATTTAAAGTTCTACCCCCTTACACACATATACTCTTAATATCACTTTGGTCTCAGATTTACAGTGAAACAATTTTTTTGAAGGGGGGGAGGGGAACAATGTTTAAAGGGGAATTAACCTCAAAATATATATGTGTTTATATTCAAAGATGTAATCTATTCCTTCTTGTTGTCCTACGTAGTTTTGCATTAAAATATACGAGATGGGTATAAATCAAGATTTTCTCAGCAAGATTTATCGTCTGCTAGCGATACCCGGGGGCTGCCATTTTCTTGATGTGTACATAAAGATATTTTTAATCCGAATGCAAAATTGTCTTTCTTCCTGATAAAAAAATCCCCTTTGAGATTTAAAATATTTAACAGATATATACATTTATTCTAAAAACGAAACTGTGTTTTATATTTCTTTGAAAATAACGATTTTACTAAAATATAAATCTATTTTCTCTATAATATGACGTACGGGACGGAGCGAATTAATTCAAATTTATGGATGACTTTCCCAAGCGTCAATAGTGACAAACTATGCATTCACCTGCTTTGAAATAATGGACTTCGAAAGTCAGAATGCGCGTTGTAGAAATTATGTTCTGCTCTGCCAGGCAAGCCCAAGAAATCGATTTCTAGTTAGCAAAACCAGATAATTTAAAAAGAAATCTATAAATGTCAAATTTTAGAATATATGTATACACCTGTTATGTATTTTCCATCATATATGGGGATTTTTTATAATGAAGAGAAGCAATTTAGCTCGAGGATTAAAAATATCTTCCTCACCGGAACGCTTTCCAATGGTTCATGTACAACCATGTCATAAAAAAAAACGCAGCCCCCATGTAAAGTTTTAGCAGATGATACCGTGAGCTAGAATGTCATGATTTAAACCCTTTTCTGATATTTTATTTCTAAAGTGATACAGGTCAATGATTAAGAATATATTACACCTTTGAACATAAGTACATTTATATTCTAGAGTTAATTCTCCTTTAAAAAAACATGAAATCTGTTGAATAGGCTAATAATATTCTGCAATAATTAGGCATAGTTAAGAGCAACAGGATCATTTTAAGAGTAGGATCTTTTTAAGAGTAAGATTATTTTAAGAGCAGGATCATTATGTGAGAGCTAACCTTTCTGTTCTTGGAGTCTTCTGAATGCGATATATCTCTCAAAGAGGCTCCTTATTCTAATCTCTGGAACCTCCATAGTTTGGTTGATAATATTTACAGTTATCTGCATTAAAAAAAAAATGTCTCAATTCAAACACTCAGTCTATGCCCATGATTTAGTTGATCATATTCAGTGATCTCATGGAGGAGTCATGGAATAAAAGTTAGTTATCTTGATTTTCAAATGAGAGGTTGAGCATTCAAACAGGCCAGGCACATATGTTTTTGGGCAAGGCATTAATCCATAAATGCCACTATGCACCCAGGTTGAATGTGTGCCCTCATATGCTGAAGCCCTACGTACTTTATCTGCCACCCAGCTATAACTGGAAAATAGTGGCTGTTGGCTACCTCCACAAAAATACAAGTTCTAAAATTGCTTTAATAATTTTATTTTTGCTTACCCTTGATTTGACTTATTAGATTTATTTAATAGCCTTGTATATTAATTTCTATTTCTTTTGGTTATTGTACTGATCTGTCATTCTATCGTGTTTTTCTGTTGTGGTATATAATGCCCTAATTCAAAACAATATGCCTCTGCAAATGCAATTTGCAGAGACAGAATCTAGAAATTATGAGACAGTCTTTCTTACTGTGTGTAGTTCCTGTGATATTTTATTTTCTTTGAAGGCTTCTTCCAGCACAGTGAGATTCTTGAGTTGATCGCTTACTCTCATCCTCATCTGCTCAACATTAGGTTTCTTCAGGCTTGGTCGTGGCTGTTAAAAATGAACAAATACATTAAACTAAGTCAAGAAGATAAACTTACATGTATATCAGGCGTTGTCAAGAATGGAATTTACAAAGGGAGGAAATTCTTTGCATTTTAAAGATAAAATTTCTTCACAAATATATAAGAAATAATAATAATAATATTTTAACAAAAAACAGTTATGGGGAATATGTGCTTGTATTTTAGTCAACAGAGGAGGTTTAAACCATAGTTTAAACCATGGTTAAAATTCAAACCTCCTTTATGAATTCTGGGCAGAGAGTTTGTTTCAATACCTGTTCTTCAACGCTGTTGAGTCTTGAAACCAAAACCTGCTGGTTACGTTCCTGCTCTGCCTGACTGACCTTCAGGTTTCTCAACTTAGCATCTTTCTTCTTAATCTCTTCCCGGAATGCTACCTCCCTGTTACACAAATACACAAAACAACAAAGACATGGAAGTGAATACAAGTTCACATAAATGGAGCTATCAATGATGTATTGCCTGCTAACATTATTAAAGAGAATGTCAGTATATGCCTGAGTTTGGTTTCATCAAAATTAATGCAATGGAGAATAAAAACACTAATTAAACTTCAATATATCTGGAGTTCATGGGACTCAAGAGTTATATTCCGAGTGTAAAATTTGAATCTACACGTATTTATGAGGCCCATGCAACTACAAGTAACGCTAAAACAATTGCTCTACAAATGGGAAGCTCTGTTTGCTTGAGATTTAGCAGCAGTTTTCATGGGGCATCTGTTTTTCGGGGGTTGTTTTTTCTTGTTGTGTAATGCAGGGTCAGGGGCACAAATCTCAGAAATATTTCTGACAAGCAAAAAAAAAAAGAAAAGAGTTATGAGTTCTATAAGGGGGGACTTAATTTACAAAAAGGGGGGCACATGTATTGTTTAAAAAAAAAGGGAGGGGCACAGGCTGGAAGTGCCCAACTAAATTCCGCCACTGGTATATAAGGATGTATCTTTAAACAATAGTTTCCAGATGTTTTTATTTTATCAATAACAAACAAATGCTGCACATGCCAGCGAAGTTAATGAACACTACCGTTATCAGCTGTGATTTTTAAGAAATTTATGATATTTTTATTATTATGAAGCTAAGGGAACATGCAGGAAAATGATGTTCCCACTACCAAAACCATCAAAGCCTGATAAACTTACAATGATCGTAGCTCCCTCTGTAGGTTGCTTGCATGTAGGATCTGTCCCTTGTGTCTCTCTAATAAGGCATTGTACTTCTCTTCCTTTAGTCAAAGACAAACAGGGTTGCACAAAGACAGGAGAACAAAGAGTACAATGATCTGCAAATCATCAGGAAAACAGAGAGGGTTGGGATTGAAAACCATAGCTCAGTTTGGCTGCTTCCTGGCCGATCTTAAGTGATGTGTTAACTTTTAGTTGGTTCCCATTTTTATGAATATATCAGGAACACTAGTATATCCCTTTAAAGCAATCAATTAAATGGTAGTTAAGCAGAGAACGTCAATTCTAATTATCTTTTGCATTAAGAATGATGAACATGAGTATATTATAAAGAAATCAAATCAAATCAATCTACCACTCAAGGGAGTACCTACATTGATTCTTTTCATTTCCTCAAAGCTGACTTGTGCTGCATTCATTTGATCTTGATACTGTTATGGCATTATGAGGATGATAAAAAGAGTGAAACATACAGAAATGAGAGATGGAGGGAGGAGAGAGAAAGAGAGAGAGAAAGAGAGAGAGAGAGAGAGAGAGAGAGAGAGAGAGACCATGAAACTAGGCAGACAGGAAGAAGAACTGGCAAAATATCTTTCTGGAATAGTGCTTCTAGCTATTTAAATCAAATCAAATCAAAGTCAAAAGATGAAGAGCAACAAAGAGTAAATTCTTCTATTTGCTTTAAAACCCTAGACAACTTATCAGTAATGGTGTACATCTTCTCTTAATATCAGCACAGGTAAAAAGTAAAATAGAATTCAAGTTCATCAAAACAAATAAGTAAAAGTAAGTTTTGACATAGGCAAATTTAAGAGCCTAGATGTGCTTTCTTCATAAATTCTACATTTACAAACAAAAATGTTTAGACAAGTCACATATAAAGACCAACTGAATTTGTACTTGCAATGTATTCTTTGGCTGAATTTTCAAATCTGTGTAATGACTATAACTCAATACAGGTAATATAAACGAAAAGTGACCATTAATAACAGTTTTCATGAAACATATCGAGTTCTATAGCGTTGGCCTCTTTAGCCAGATGACCTTTCTATAGAGGTGGTCACTTATACCTTGAGTATTCTTTCTTGTAGCTGCTGGTTCTCCTGACACAGTTTATCAACATCGGCATTGTAGTCTATAGAGGGCGGTGTAGCAGGTGTTTTCTGTTTGGCTGTAAGTGCTTCCTTCATCTCTATACGCTGATAATTAAAGAAAAATTACTTTCTTCAATAGTTCACCCTATATATGTAATATTCCAACCAAATAATGATACCAGTTTAAATAAACATGAAATGGCATAAACAAGTGGACAAATAAAGAGCAAGTACACGTCACTACAGATGTAGTGAGTGTACAGGAAAACCCAGATGGGCCAACACATAAATAGGTTCAGTTGTAACCATTTATATTATGTATATATAATTAGTACCTAACAAAATCATTGAAAAGCTCACAGTACAAAAAAAACAATCTCAAATGCAATCTTAAAAATCTTTACAGAGAGCTGTCTTATACTCAGTAACATGGGTTAGTATGCAGACTGAATCGTTATACCGTTTACAATTACAAAAGATGAATCATAACATTAACAAACATGATTAATTATGAATCTCACCTTATTCATTAGTGCTTGTGCAATCTTTAATTCAAGTGACAGCAATACTGCATGCACAATTTAGATGAGGTACAAGGGAATAGAGTACATGGATTTAAACAAGTGGGTCCATTGGTATGAAAATGAACAAGCACAGAGAAAAGTTAGAATACAGCAAAAGCCGAAGGTACAAAAAGAAAAGATGAAAAATTAGATCATGAACACTGAATAAGAGTACAATCAAAACTTCTCACATGAGGCAGAGAGAAAATAAAAAGACAAGCAGAACAATAGAAGCATACAGAGAAATAATCAGAGAATATCTAGAATATATGTGACCCGCCGCCTCAAAACCAAGTCGCACGGACCACAACGTAGCAAACAGCCCAAAATAGTAAATTTGCTTAGATCAGTCGATTTTCTGTTTTTGATAGAAATGGGTAGTTTCTTTATCATTCTATCATGTCTCAAGTTTGTGAGTCGTAATTCGACTTGGAAATATGTTTTTGGGCCATTTTAAAATGACTCCTTTTTTTCACCTGTCGAGCTAAAAAATCGAAATCGCCGAAATTTGTAATACTTTCATTCAATGCCAAATTACTACTTAACCTCTAAATGTATTAGATTGATTTTTGGAGTGAGTAATGGATAGGTCCTCCTGAAGCAGCGTGCCAAAATTCAGCCTAATCTGATAATCCCTTCACAACGGTTGCTAGGGCCATTTGAATACCCAGTTTTACTTGGGCGCACACAGAGAGCGAAGGTTTAGCACTCTTTTGTTCCGAACTTTTAATGGCCATTTTCTCTGAATAGGAGTTATTGATTGCTGGTTACATACTGATCCTAAATGTGATATTTAAAGGTGTTATAATTGAGTAAAACAGGCAAGTGATATACCATTGGAAAGCTGAGATTCTCTACTTTCAGAAAATGCATAAAACAAAACAAAAATTTGGCGACTTATTGTAGGTTTTGAGGCGTCGGGTCACATATAGAAGATAGTAAGAGAGGCATGGGCAGGGAAAATAGACATTGTCATGGAGAGATATGGAGAGAAGTAAGCTAACATGAACATGAATGAAATATCATTGTGAGAGACATGAATCAATTGGGCTTTGGTTAACAAGGTACAGAACTTGTAGATTTTTAATCATAATAAACATATAATCAGATTACAATATTAGTCTAACCCATGCAGAACAGTAATAAAATTAGAGGAACAAAATGATTAGTATGAGGAAAAGCAGAGTGACTGACACGTATACAAAATGAACGTTTTACAAACTCAAATCCACATAAAAACTGTTCAAGAAAGGTGTCTTATAATGAAAGCAGGACTATGATGGAGAGGATAATCATGAAAATGACAATGATTATGATGAAAATGAGACATTTTGTCTACTTACACTCCATTGCACTTCCTGCCATCTGATTTATAGATCTTCTGATATCTGTTCCAACTTTCTGCATTAATGAAAGAAAGTTGTCTTTATACTTGTGGTGAAATGTTAACACATGCATATGTTTTCATATGTCTCACTTAAAAACCAGAAGTACTGCCCACAAGGGCTGATATCATAATACTTTCCCCTTTACTATCCACATCAGTAAAAAAAAAATCTTCCCTTTTCACATCACCTCTAACTAGACTTGATTCATCAGACCATGGAATACACACAAGTTTATACTGAAAAATATCATTTTTATGCCCAAACTATATGAATAAAATTAAAAACAGATGTGGTGTAGAGGACTAGTCATCGAAGTGTGGATCACATGGTTCGCAGTTTGAGACTTCCTTTGTAACGATATTGACATACATTTGCCACTCTCAACCCATGTTCATTAAATTGTAGCTAGTAGGAAGTAATTTCTTTCTTTAAAGCTTTCAGCATCTTAAAGCAGCTTGGCTAACGCCAGGGTAATAGTAGTAGGCACTCTGAGTACAGAAGGATATGCACGCATTTAATTATGTAGTTATCACTATCATTGTTTTACCTCTTCAATGAGTAGATTATCCATCTGTCTAATCTCATGGGCAGTATCAAGAAGGCCTGAAATGAAGAAAAAAAAAAGATATCTCATATCCTGCTCATAGATGATAATTAACTGAAATATATATGTAAAGGAAATACACAGTAGATTTACTATGCTTTAAAATCATAGTGAATATTTACAGCACACAGGTGATCAACACTCACTTTCTTTCTCTAAGATAAGAGCAATACTCTCCTTGAATCTGTTGAAAGCTCTCATCAGATGGATGCTCTCTTTGTGGATGTTGCCAAGCTGCGTCTTGATATCCTGATCTTGTCTTCGCTTCTCCGCAAGGAATCTGCACAGGGTTAAGAGGTAATGATAAAGCCTAGTTCATCCAGATAATGTTGGGTCACTGCATGTTTTCAAAAGGGAGTTTATCATGTCATACCTCAAAGAGGCTTCATAATTACATTGTGATTAGAAGATTCAGAAAATATTACCTAAAACATCAAATTTCATGCAAGCCATGAACATGAGTCAGCAATGACATTTGACCATTTGATCCTCACCTACTCTTCTCCTTCTCCAGATAGTCTTTCAGTTTGTCAATCTCTGCTTCATAGTCTCCCTTGATGCTGGCGAGGCGTTGCCTGAACTGTGCTGGTGCGTCGGTTGAAAATGTGATCTCTTTGACTTTAGGTGCCTTTTGGAATTCCTTGACCTGTCGACTTAGTTCAGCAATATTCTGCTCCTAGAGTTTAAGTCATGAACAAGATGTATGTGACTGTGTCTCCTCCAAGTTTGAAGCTCATAGCTCAAACAGTTTCTTGGGATATCTTGATAAAGTGGCTAAAACCTGGAATTTTAGAATCGACCTCTATGACCTTTGACCTACTTACCCCAAAATCTAATCAGATTGTCTGCTTATGGTGATACATACTAGTACTACGTGAAGTCCGTACCTCAAATGGTTCTTTAGATATTGTGTTAACGAAAAAGCGCGATGGACGGACTTTCAAACTTAGAAAAACAGACATTTTGAGCAAACTTTTATCCTACATTAGTCACAAAAGGAGAGTATACTTATGTATAATAATATCCAAACCCTTTGGAAGCGCATAGGGACGTTATATCATATTATGAAACGGGTTCAAGAATGTAGCCATCCTGATTGGTCAAATAACACCACGTGACTGTGCAAAAAAAAGTGATAACATACAGCAAAAGGGAACTGTTGCACATGTAAAAATGTAAACATAAACATGTAAACATTTATGTAGCGCAGACGATACGACTCGATTTTGCTATATGTTTTTACACGCTATACCGTATACGCTATCGATATCGCGATATCGTTCGTCGCGCTAATGTCAACAAATCAACAAATCAACAAAATTACAGCTGTAGCGCTACCGCGGTCGGATCGTTGCAATTCAGTACCGAAAATGAAAGTTTAAGTTTAATTTTTGACGATAGAAGCGTGTAAAAAATGGCTGTATCTTCGAATCTCAGTTTTGCACCTCTCACGGAGGAAGAACTCGACGATCTACTGAATGGGAAGGATTCCAACAGTACGAAAAGAGCAGTGAAATTTGGATTTTCAAAGCTTGAAAGTTTCGCTAAACTCAGTCGCACGGACCTATCCACCATCAAGCTAGGTGAGTAAGATACGCTGTTAATGTTGAGCCATTTCTATGCAGGCATATCAGAAAAGCGGATGGAACGGACTACACAAAGAACACAACTGTGCCAAGTGATTCCTACTCCGAGTCCTATTCCTACTAGTGCTAGTACTAGTCCTGTTCCTACTACTGGTACTAGTCCTACTCTTAGTGCCATTGGTGGTACCTTGTCTTCAGGTAAGTGAAAGCACTAAGTCTAGATTGTAGACCCGTTTTATAAAACTGTTAATACATGGTTGTGAGGTCGTGCATTAGTGTGATCCGGCAACACGCAGGTTTTTATTGTGGTGTCTAACACACTTGGCTACGCCTCGTGCGTTAGGTACACCACAATAAAAACCTTTGTGTTGCCTGATCGCACTAACACACTCCCAACCATGTATTAACAGTATAATGTGATATATGCGCTATACAAGAACGGTTTATTATTATTATGTAAGTATACATGAAAAACACTCTTTGTCTCAACTAAAAGCTATTATACATGTATGTCCGTATGCAGATGTTATTCTGTTGAAATGTCAACATGACGCAAAATCCTCGTTTGGAATACCTATACCCCAGTTTAGATTCTGCCTCTCCTCTCTTCGCCCAGCAGGAGGACATAAAGGCACAGCTTTTAAACACCTGTTTATTGACACTGGCCTAATCTCACCAGCAGCTCATGGCCACAGGGAGATTTGGACCCCGTTCTCATCACATTTCCTAAACTAGTTTCCACTAAACCAGTTTTCAAAACCAGTTTAGAAGATCGCTTCGTTAGCATTCACATTACGCTCCCCTGAACTGGTTTCCAAAACCACTTCACCGAAAGTGATCTTGTTGCTATGGGAACACTCTAAGCGGGGTCAAATGTTTCGCGAGGAATTTGAAACCGTCGAGCGTTACGTACATTAGCACGTACAGCGTGGATCGTATACCGCGCGCACAATAGTACTTCCGGGTGAAGATCGGTTTCCGAAGAATGGTTGTGTCCACATTACACGTAAAACCAGTTTAACGACGAAAGCGGTCCTGAAAACCACATCGCGAGGTGGTTTTCAAAACTGGTTTCCAAGAGCACTTAAGATCGCTTCCAAGACCACTTTGAGCGTTCTCATTACACCCCAAACTGGTTTCCACTAAACTAGTTTAAGGATGTAGATGAAAACAGGGTCTTGAATAGGAGCAAGGAATTGTGTGGATTTTGGCATGGGCTGTGTGTACGTGGGTGGGTCTGTTTAGCAGTATGTCCGAGGACATTTTCGGACAGAGAACAAAAAAAAAATTGTGACAACAATGGTCCTCGGAAGCCGGACAATAGTCCTCGAACGTCGAACAATGAATTTGTGCTTTATTCCGTCGACTGTCCGAGGACGAGGAACAATAGAGGAACAATACCTGTCCTCGGAAGTAAAGCCATGTAGAGCTGGGTGTGTGTGTGTGTGTGTGTGTACTTTCAGTCTCTATCAGTGGGCCTCGCCTTCGGTTATATTCATGTATTTTCCTTATTACGGGGTCGAATTTTTTCGTTCAAATTTGAAAACGGATCACCATTGGATTTGTAAATAGAATATTCATTTGAAAACTTTATAAAAACTGGAGGAAATTGAGTTTACTCTGAATGGTCAACCACAGGCAGAGATCTTTATCATGCTCTTACAGTAATGTGACAGCTGTTGCTGTCATTAAACCCTGGCTTGCCAGGTCGATAGAAAGTTATCCCACAGTGGGGATTAATAGTTTGGGAATGAAATCACCAGATTCTCAAATGAGCATTTTCGTAATTGGGGTATAAACCCCCATTTTGGGCCATACAAATGGGGGTTGCTTTCAAACGGGGGATTGACGGCATGAAGAGTCTTTACATGGAACTTTGTTGAAAATTTAATCATGCCAGTGTCCTATAATGTCACAGAGTTATTTTTTTGACACAAACAATTTTGTTTTTTTCAGCTTAATTTTCCTTGATACTGCCAAATACTTTAACATACATGTAGATAATGACATACAAGTATGTTCTTAAAGGTGAACAATTGTCACTTGTGCATCGATCTACAAATATTATACCATTAAAATACATGACCCATAAACTTGCAATAGTTTTCAAAATCATTGCCATCCATTCAAGATGAAAATATAGATTGGTCTACCTGTTTATCTATTGTTGCTTCTTTGGAATCCATTTCAGCTTTCTGTAATGAGATCTCTCGGTGAAGGTCATCTATCTAAAATTTGATAAAACAAGGAATATTATATTCTCAAACTTATGTTTCACAAGATTCTCTTCTTAAACTAAAAGAGTTAAAATCTTTGTCAACCGAGTCCATGAAACCATGAAAAGAAAACAGGTAAAGTTGGCCGTATAGACATGTTCATATTAAGAAGCAATCCTTAAAATCCTCTATTATCCATATCATCATTATACAATCGTTTCATTCTTCTCAGACAAACATGACTAGGGGCAGATCCAAAGGGGGTGGGGGCTGAATCGGCTGCGCCCCCCTCCCCCTTTACAAAATCCTGGATCTGCCCCTGATGACCATTCATATAAGCATGATACAAAGATACAGGGATAGACCATAGAATCAAATGACCAAAGAGTAGCTTAAAGATAACTGAATCATGACAACATAAACATACAATGTTTATCATATACTTCACACTTGTTGTTAAGTAGTAACATGTATCATGGTAAATGCTTGAAAACCTAAGGGGTGTTTCATAAAGCTGTTCATAAAGTTACACATGACTTTACAAATGACTTAAATATGACAAGCCAAATGGGATGCTCAATCATTTTTAACTGCATCAGCTAAAGTTGAACTGTGCAGATGTAGATTAACATTCTTCATTATAACAACATTTTTAATACAAAGTAAAAAATATTTTTTTTGCCATAATTTAATTGAGGTTATTGGAAATACAGTCACACTTTGTTAAAACATCAGGAAAAACTTTGGGCATCCTATCTGGCACTTCATATTCAAGTCGTTCGTAAAGTCATGCGTAACTTTACGAACAGCTTTATGAAACATCCCCCAGATATATCTTACATCTTTCTTCAGGTCCTTGATCTGTGTTTTATACTGTTCTCTGAGTGAATCTGCCTGGTTTTTACCATCCATCTTCTGATACTCAGCTAGATCTAACTGATGAGCATACTCCTCTTGGGTTTCTATACAATACATAATAGAGGAACAAAACTTTGCTTTATTTTACATCAGTAATCAACAGACTCCTCAAAAGCTGAAAAACTGCATGCTAAAATGCATTTTTGAAGTTTAGCTGGATTAGGATTTCCTTGCTCGACACTAATTTTCAGTTTTAGAATCTACCCTATTAGGTTTATTTTTTGGTTAATATTTCCAGATTAAATACACATTTACAATGATAAACGATTAACAAATATAGATATATTGAAATTGATTTCCACAAGATATTTGCCGAAGACAATTTTAACAAACAGATACTTACGCAAGGTTTCTCGCAATTCAGCCTCCAGATTATCAATAACCCTCTCCAACTTC
Organism: Heliocidaris erythrogramma; assembly: GCA_025617745.1. Taxonomy (NCBI): domain Eukaryota; kingdom Metazoa; phylum Echinodermata; class Echinoidea; order Camarodonta; family Echinometridae; genus Heliocidaris; species Heliocidaris erythrogramma. The sequence goes on from CM046856.1 coordinate 4,836,313, forward strand.
ATGACTGTGTCCTGTACCATAAACATGAGAAATAGAAACATTTCAAAGGTTAACTGATATAAAGTTATACACAAAGAAAGAGAGATAACTGGTTTTAGACACAAATAATAACCTCAGTGTGAAAGTTTGTTATCCTGAAGTTCATTGGCATGCAGTCAGTTCAAACATTTTATTTTGGGATGGATGAACATCTTGGTATGAGAATTGTTGATATTCTGATTTCAAAACATTCCAAAAGCTTCTTCAGCGTACACTGCTTTTTAATATGAAGAAAGTTATGGGAGGATTTTAAATATGATAATGATGCATCTATCTGTAAGTTCTTCATTTGACTTCTCTATCCTATCCATTCATCCTCCCATATATACATTCATTGTTCCACATACCAGCTTATCCTTATCTCTATCTATCTAGCCATTCAAACATCCCTCGATACACGTTCCATTAATATATTCATCCTTCCGTCTACATCTATACATTCGTCGTTCCATCCTTCTCTTGAGAAGTCATCAATTCATGAATATTATATATCTATAAAATCAATTACCGGTGTTTAATCCTTCCATCCAGTTAGTTATCTTTCTATGTCTCAATGAAGCCATCCACCTTCCCTCCTTCTTACCATTTCATTTTTGTATTTGAATTCCAGTTCTTCAGTCATGTTCTTGTGCTGTTCCTCCATCTTTACTATTGCTGCTTCCAGCTCCTTGGATTTCTCAAGAGCAGCAACTAAGCAGATTGAACAAACACAAGCACAAAGAGGAAAGACCAAATATATATGTTATAGCAGGATACAATATTATTGTTGATATCATTTGTTTCATAATCTGTTTTGTTTACATTCCACCCCTCTTATAAAGTGGAATGTCCTTGGAGACCATATTTTGTATTTGTTTCTGCGCCTATGCGCAACACAAGGCTTAACAGTCACTTTGAATTTATTGTCACTTTCATCATTATTATCAAGCAACATTAGATGGTGTCCCTTCTTCCCTTTGTTATCTATCGGTAAGTTGATATATTTATTTCAAACATTACTATTGGTGGATATCCAGTACATTATTTGTAAAACCATTATGATTGGAATGATATTTGGGAATTGTTTCATGAATATTAATGATTTACCTTTCAGGTGAATGATGCGTTTATATTTGCTCTTTATTGTTCACGTAGTGATGAGTTGATGTCATTCAAAACAATTTTAAACCATATTCATATTTGGAAATGATGGCATTATATTCCATGTAATTATTGATATTGTATTGCACATACTGGAGTAGGATTTTTGAATATTTAATACAGATCATTTGTGCCCTTAGATTATCTATGTCACATTGATGATATGCTGGTATTTTGTATTGGAATTCAGGATTATCTTTGCAGTAAGTTCCTGTTGATTTGTTCTTTATGGATTTGTTGATAAACAATGAAAGCTGAAGCACTGCCGTTAATCAAGGTCAAGCGCGCAGTATGTAGCTTAGTGCGTATTTATTAAGCGTTGTTTGTAAACAGTTTATGTAAATATGCAACAGTAAATACATTGTTACGCCACAGTAATTAATTATTTAAGTAATTATGCAACAATGAATACATTGTGACGTCACAAGTATTATTTCTCATTAAGGGTTTCTACGTCCTTTATGGTATAGGCCTATATGACGAGGAATTTCTTCAATCTGGCTTATCTCTTGTGTTAGCGTCAAGTAAATTTTGTGAAAGATTTGATTATATGTTTTCATAGATGAAAAGTTTTGTTATTATAATTAGTGGACACTTATTTATGATTCTGTATAAAATGAATTTGTTGTTTTGCCAATGTAAAATATCTACTTTTGTCATGCAAGAAAGTCTATTGGAATGTTCACATTGAAAATATTTGCCATGTTGTAATTATTCGCTTTTATTTTCTTGTTGCTATTACAGGCCGAGCTTTTTCTTCTGCCTGGGCAGTGTTGTTATTATAGAATTGTTTTATCTTTTGTCAAATAAATTGTTCCATTCGAATCAAATTTAGTTGCCGATTTTGGTTTTATCTTTCTCCCCCAGCCTTCATAGTTAATAGAATAAATTGTTTTTGCTCTCCCTCATCTGTTAATTGATTGTGAACTTTGTAAACGATTCTGTCCGTAACATATATATATATATATATATATATATCAATATGGCACGAAAAAGAGAGATGATAACAAAGCTTTTCGACCTGCACTCATCAGGTTATCACGCAGGTATATAACAAATTACTTGAAATCAACTATATTGTACTCGATTAACCGGGACGCAACCCAGACGCTGTAATTTCAGAACAATCGCAAAGCTTGGACAAACTCCTTTTGTCTGCACAGAAGGGGTTCGTGCGATTGAATGTAGGCGGCTTCCAGAAAGCGTATATGCGCTGAGCTTCTGGCCCGGGACATAATTGAGAATTGATCATTATACTCGATGAACCCGGACGCAACCCAGACGCCGTAATTTCAGAACAATCACAAAGCTTGGACAAACTCCTTTTGTCTGCACAGAAGGGGCTCGTACGATTGAATGTAGACGGCTTCCAGAAAGCGTAAATGCGCTGAGCTTCTGGCCCGGGACATAATTGAGAATTGATCATCGGCATAGCTTTGTGCGCAAGCTGGATTGTTCAGCAAGTGGAGACCAATCGCTGAATCGCATTTGGCTATCTTTGGTCTGTTAGCGTGCATTTCAGATTTGCAGGCACGGACGGGCTGCGTGCGCTGATTGGTTGTACGGTTCCGAATAGTCGAGGGGACGTGTTGTTTAATGCGATCAGCTAACCGCTGAGAAGTGTTTCTGTGCTGTGCTTCTTATCTCTATCATGTGTTTATCTCTATCATGTGCTGTGCTGTGCTTCTTATCTCTATCATGGCGACTTAGACTCGCCACCTGTTCCTGAGCCCGCGTATTCATTGATCTCATGAACTTGGCCACTCGCGTGGTTGAGTTTAGTTTCAATGATATGATGTATTCACAGATAGATGGTGTGGCTATGGGATCCCCATTAGGCCCCGCGCTCGCTAACATTTTTGTTGGCTTTCATGAAATGCGCCTGCTACAGAACGCCACCGATCTTAATATAGTCCCGCATGTGTATTGTCGGTATGTTGATGATACGTTTGCAATTTTTGACAACCGCGCAGCGTGTGAGGTTTTCCTTACACAACTGAACCAGCTCCATCCCGCGCTAAAATTCACATGTGAAATTGAACAGTCCAATGCGCTCCCATTTCTCGACGTTCTCGTGGAGAGAAGTGATGGGAAATTTATCACTTTCGTCTACCGCAAGCCCACATTCACCGGGCAATACACGAGATGGGACTCGTACAGTGCAACTTCATACAAGATTGGGCTCATTAGAAACTTAGTGTGCCACGCCCTTAGGATTTGCTCTGAGTGCAAATTAGCTCCCGAAATCGCGAAAATCATTCTCCTTGACAATGGTTACCCTGAGCATGTTATATCTCGCACCATAACACGGACGCTGGAGGCACAATCCAAATCTGACACCAGATTTGGACCTGCCAAATGCCCCGTGTATCTCAAACTACCCTGGAGGGGTAAGGTATCTGACAAATACGCCAGTCAGATCAAACACGGAGTGTCACGTTGCTATTACGCGGTTTCGACACGCATTGTGTTTTCTACACACAGGATGCTACCATCAACTAGCAAGGATGTACTTCCCACCCCCCACTTGAGTAATGTTATTTACCAATTTCAGTGCCGGTGCGATGCCAGGTACGTGGGCCGTACTTCTCAGCGGTTGGCTGATCGCATTAAACAACACGTCCCCTCGACTATTCGGAACCGTACAACCAATCAGCGCACGCAGCCCGTCCGTGCCTGCAAATCTGAAATGCACGCTAACAGACCAAAGATAGCCAAATGCGATTCAGCGATTGGTCTCCACTTGCTGAACAATCCACTTGCTGAACAATCCAGCTTGCGCACAAAGCTATGCCGATGATCAATTCTCAATTATGTCCCGGGCCAGAAACTCAGCGCATTTACGCTTTCTGGAAGCCGCCTACATTCAATCGCACGAACACTTTCTGTGCAGACAAAAGGAGTTTGTCCAAGCTTTGCGATTGTTCTGAAATTACAGCGTCTGGGTTGCGTGCGGGTTCATTGAGTATAATATAGTTGATTTGAAGTAATTTGTTATATACCTGCGTGATAACCTGATGAGTGCAGGTCGAAAAGCTTCGTAATCATGTCTCTTTTTCGTGCCATATTGATAAATATATATATATATATATATATGTTACGGACAGAATCGTTAACAAAGTTCACAATCAATTAACAGATGATGGAGAGCCAAAACAATTTATTCTATTAACTATGAAGGCTGGGGGAGAAAGATAAAACCAAAATCGGCAACTAAATTTGATTCGAATGGAACAATCTTGACAAAAGATAAAACAATTCTATAATAACAACACTGCCCAGGCAGAAGAAAAAGCTCCGCCTGTAATAGCAACAAGAAAATAAAAGCGAATAATTACAACATGGCAAATATTTTCAATGTGAACATTCCAATAGACTTTCTTGCATGACAAAAGTAGATATTTTACATTGGCAAAACAACAAATTCATGTCTCTTTTTCGTGCCATATTGAAATTTTGTAGTACCAAGAAATTATTTATATATATATATATATATATATATATATATTTCACGATTAAAGATGTTTCACAATGAGAATTCTGTATCCTTATATGTGACCCGGCACCACAAAACCACCAAAAAGTCGCAAGCAGTGATTTTGTACAAACAGCCAAAATTGCAATTTGGGTTGAAAAAAATCGATTTCGGGATTTTTGGTTTTTCTGAAAGATCATCTTTTTTGTACCTTGTATCAAAATCTGGAAGCTTAAAACACAGTAGAAGATGTGTTTTTAACAGTTTTTCTAGACGAGTTTTTTTCGCACAGCTTCGGTTTCTTACAAATTCTTCCACTTTCCGCGTGATTTTTTTTTCTTTTTCAACGGTACCGCTCACCCTCGTAAAATCATTACAATATTACAGGTCTTAAATTACTTCTTCCCTAATGATTTTTATACTGACAGAAAGAAGACACTCTCAGCAATCTCATAATAATGATATAAAAGTCTATTAATAGTCATGAAAGCAAATTATAAAGCAGTTTTAAGTTCCATTTCGATGAGAAAACAGAGTCCGAAAACGGAGTTCTTTGCTAACGATCATGCTACGCGTGCTGTGATTGCAAGTTTACTCATTTGAGCAAGAAAAGAGCAGGCAGTATTCAAGTTCATTATAGGCTAAATTGCAAGTTCACTGTGATAAAAGAAGAACTATGAACGTGACAAATCGGTATTATATAACAGGGAACAAAGAAAGACACCCCAATGGGGTGAATAGGGGTGAATAGGCATTGTCTAGTGCATGTGCCAGGCCACCCAGGTGCGCTTAATCTCTCCATTGGAAATCTCTCGTCAGTTTCATGATAACTTTTGATTGACTTAAGTCCCCAAATTAAACTCTTGGTAATACAATGAATAGACTATGTTTAGCACTCCTGCTAAATTTCAACTAAATCTGACAACCCCTTCATAGTGGTTGCTATGGCCTATTGATTCACTCTCTATTAATTTTCTCTTATGTTTTCTTGCTCCGCACGCTTGAATAGGCCCAAACTTTAGACCTTGTCTCCTCTGTAACTAATACCAGCAAACTCACTTACGAGCTCCATTTATTCGCTAAATTAAAAGGGTTAGGAACCTTCAATTTTGCCAGTTTATATATCATTTTAAAGCTGAGACTCTGTTCTTTCGAAATATGATGAAATCAGAAAAATCAATTTTTTTTTTACGACTTTGGGGTGGTTTTGTGGTGCCGGGTCACATATGTAGAATACATCTGTCTGGCTGGACAAACTCACTCAGACACTCAAATTTACCAGAACAAAATTCTTTTCTGGATACGAGTATAATAACTTTTATCTATGACTATGTCCATAACCAAAACTACAGTATACTTAGGAGAAAGAGAGTCAAATATACCATGTGCCCTTCATCTTAAACGATGAAATACAAATGATTACCTTTTTCTTTCTCTAGCACGTTGAATTGGGCTGCATATTTTGATAAGTTGGTTTGTAAGTCTTCGTTGGTTTGTGATTCAAGCTTCGTCTTGAGAGTGGATACCTCTGTCTTTGATTCTTTCAGTTTGTCTTGGAGTTCAGTCTGACAATGAAATGTCACGAAGAGGAAATTTCCAATTAACAAAATCCTCAACCATTTCAAACTCATTAGTAGCAACAGCACTTTTGAAGGCTAACTCCTCTTCAAAATAAATCAATTTAGGTAGGTCAAACCCAGATTTGTAGCAGAATCAACTGATAGTCATTAAATAAGAAGTCTCTGGTTTAAAACCATTTGCATGCACTACAGCCTCCAAGAAAGAAGTCCTTTGGATAGGTCTACAGATTTAGGCACCCTAGTAGCTTACTGACACATGTACAACCTTTCTGAGTAGTCGGATATTATGAACACCAACACTTACAAGCTTACATGTAACCTCTGAGCTTTTAGTTATGCAATATACATTTGATTCATCTAAATGATTGCCTGCTGGGGAAAAAAATATAAATGGTTTCATCTATGTCCCTGTAATTCAATTATCCATAATTGCATTTGAACAACTTACAATACTCAAATTAAAGAGGAACTGTTCTACAAAAACTGCCGACATCCATCAGAACATTTCAGTAATATAAACATTGAAAATTAGTTCTTTGTTGAGAAAATATTTATTTTTCAAATAAATGCAATCATTTAAAAAAAATCCTCTAAAATCAAGATTTTGTATGAATCCTTCAGTATGAAAAACAGTACTTCCTTTGATAATCCAGCAAAGCTTGGTGTTGGTGCTGCTGTCCAATTAGCCCAGTTAGCCTTATTTTCTAGCTCCCTAGAATGCATGCTAGATGAGCAAATTGTTTGCTAGTTCTATAACTCTTTAATTTTCACATACATGTAGCAGGCAATCTCGAATAATATCAGCAAAATACATTAAGATTCCCGCCCAGCTTTAATAACTTACAAGCTTTTCATTGTTCTTCTTGATGACCTTTTCAACCTGTTCCAGTTGTTGGGCCTTCTTCTTGGACTCCACTTCAAGTTTATCATTTACTTTTGAGACATGATTGATTTTAACCTGTATGGATTACACAAGTAGGATTTAAGATTTCATATGATTTATCCTTCCGGGGTTGCATTCATCTTTGCTTGAGTAATTGCAAACATTCATATTAAAGCACTACTACTCTCACTACAGTATAGTAAAGTTATAACATGACATTTTCAATCAAAGTGGCACATAATATACTCTTCTCTTTTTGGCTTACAAATCAGGGGAGAATTTTCTGATTAAGACAGAATTAACATCAGATAGTTTATGGGGGGAGCTCAACATTTGATGAAAACAACCATTTAAATGAGGCGTGTGTAGGGGGTATGACAATTGTTTTTTTTTTATAATTTAATTACTCACAAAGACTTAGCCGCAAAATATCAATGTCAATTTGGTACAATAGGTCAATTCCACGGTAACGGAAGGACATTCAGAGATACATTTTACCAACATCAAACCATAACTACAATTCTTTTTTGTAATGGTAGAACATTTCAAACATCAGAGATGTAAGATTAGATCAACTGCCTTTGATTTTCAAAAAAAAGTTCTGTTATTGCCGAGCAATAATGAAATTTGCATATTAATGATGTCGGTAACGGAAGGACATTTTGAATACACATTACTATGCAAATTTCATTATTGCTCGGCAATAACAGAACTTTTTTTTGAAAATCAAAGGCAGTTGATCTAATCTTACATCTCTGATGTTTGAAATGTTCTACCATTACAAAAAAGAATTGTAGTTATGGTTTGAAGTTGGTAAAATGTGTCTCTGAATGTCCTTCCGTTACCGTGGAATTGCCCAATAGCAAAGTAGACGGAGTGTGATCTTACCTCACATTCTAAAATCTCTTGACCAAGAAAACTATTTTCTTGGTTTCTCCTCTCCATGGCTAACATCATAAAGTTGAACTTCTTCATAGAATTTTTCATGGCTGTGAAGGAAATACATTTTTGGGTATAGCAGAAAAAAAATCCAAATAATTTCTTTGCATTTTGAGGCATGACAAAGACACGCACAATGTTAGTGAGAAAAATGGACTGAAATACAACTGTATTGTTGATATGATGATACTTATAACCGTTTCCTCTTGGTCTGATCAGTTTCTACTTATTGACATATTGAGGTACATGTACTATCATTATACAAACTGTTTATTTCACAACCATCATCTGGTGTCTCCATGGGAGCTAATCAATTAGCCTGCTCAGGAGTATATTACAACTTTATAGACACTTAGACACAATAGCCAATAAGTCTACTAATAGGCCTTAACCTAAATCTACATTGTACAGGTGGTATTAACTGTCTCCCAGACATAAAGAATATTACAACAAAGAAAGCACTGTAAGTGCTAAGTCACCAAAAGCTGAGGGATTATAAGAAGGTGTGGGTAAAGTGTGACAAAACATATTGTATGAGAGATCTTAAGAAGAGAAAGGGGATTAAAAGAACAATAGATGGCCAGACTTTAATAGGGATCAAGAGTTGGGCTAGTGGTAATGTCTACTGGTAGCTCTTTGTATTTTCCTACAAACTGACTCTGGTCGGACGCAGGTTCGAATCTCAGTCATGTCTTTCGGACGGACGGTGACGTAAAAGGTCGGTCCCAGACGTAACATTTGACTGATACACGTCTGTCAAAACACAATTACACACACACCTACAAGACAGCAGATGGCAACTTTATGATACATACAGGAACATAAAAAAGGACTAATTGCTGTAGGTATACACTATGTACATGTAACTCGCAACAATTTCAGATATTGGACTACATGATATGGAAGCAGCTGCATGGGCATATATCATATGATACCCATCAAAATGCAACAAAAAAAGAACGGTTTCAAAACAAAATTCAAATTTGCTACATTGAAAACATGGGATAATAGTTCAAAACACCTAATAACATAATATACTTTGGAATGATTATAATCTTCCAACCAGATAAATAGTACTCGGTATAAAAAAATAAAACAAAACTTCCGATGAAAGCTAATTCAAAGTTAAAATGAATGTAGTATCAAGCTAAACTTTGCACATTAAGGGCAACAGGAATAAGAACATGGCTATATACAGATCATTGTGTTAAGCCATTCGGTATTTAGATAAACATATCTCTCCTAGAGGTCTAAGTTAGAACACTGGGTATGGATTAATCTGTTAGATTTCAAATCTAAAATGGCTGTCAAAGATAACAAAGCCTGATGGATATACTGTACATTTGCAAAAATCCTTCACAAATCTCTATCAACAATAAGAGCACCACAATGTTTGATACCTATACGATCATTGTTTGTCCTAGCCATTCTGAGTGCAACCTCAAGTGAGCCCTCTACGTCCTTGGCAGCACTCTTCCAATTCTCAATTTCTCTAAGAGCCTGCTCATCTGAAATGAGAGATCGTGGTAGAAAGATTGGATGCATGGGGTGAGGAATGAGGCTGGGAAAATACAGACAGAAAATAAGAAATTACACAGTATCAGTTGAGAATCAAATGCATTTTCCATTAAATCACACAAAATAGCATTGTTTTGAAATCCACTACAAGCATAGTTGGAAGATGAAAGCTACCACTATGTCTACAATCAAATAATCAATATCAGAAAGAGAGAAAGGAAAGAGAAATGGGGAGGAAACTTGAGCGAGAGTGTGTGAGGGAGAGAGAAAGAGAAAGAGGGGAGAGAGCAAAAGACAGAGACAGACAGGATGAGGGAGAGAGACACGTACAGAAAAAAGGGAGAGAGAGAGAGATTGAGGAATACAAACACAGATATAAAGGGGGAAAAATGATTTATAACCTGAGACGAGGTGCTGGGTCTTTTGTATTTTCGGTTTGAGAAAGGCAAGCTTGTCGATAGGTTGACTAACATGATCACTACTGCTTTCACTCTCACCATCACTCCCTCTAAAAAGGAAAACGATGACACACAAATAAGGGTTATAATTTAAAAAGTAAAAGTCATACCTAAGATCTAAAACTAAAAAGGCAGATCAAGTTAGCAAAAGCATTATTATCTTATCTATTACTAAAATAATGAACATATAACTATTAACAAAACAAAAATTACAGGACAAGAAGGGGAGAAATCAAGGTTTTAAGTTCTGTGATTTTTAAAGTTGCTCGGTCGTCATGTATAGATGGCGTTTTATGCAACGTTCACAAAAAAAATCCCACAGGGCAGCGCCATGACAGTTTACGAGTCTCAACAAAATTATTTCGGGAGGCTCGCTCACAAACGATGTGCGATACATGAACACACAAACAGGGAAAGTCCCTGTGCATATTGTGCGTACCATGCACTCTGCATGCATGCATACCGCTAGCGAGCTAGCTAGGCGTTACCAGCGCGGCCGGTTTGTATATGGGGGTCTAAATTGATTGTTTGGTCCCTCCAGTTGATGTATGAGTTGTGTACATACACTCTACCTCTGTGATGCTGTGCCTCTGTGGGCTGAACGGTGCTTCCTAGCCCTTCCACCTTCCTTTTTGTCCATTTTCACTAGATTTTAGTTGAATTTTGTAGAAATTATTCAATAAAGAACCAACGAGATCACGTTCGGATGTAAACAAATAATCAATGAGCTGAGCTAAGCTGAGTTCATGCCTTCGCGGCGCTGGGCCGGTTCACGGTATACATTTTTGTACGTACACATACGGCCGGTGCATGAGTGTCAGTGTGTGTAGTTATATAACGCATTGGCTGGGAGAAAGTATTGCGTCAGAAACCTAGGCCAGGGCCAAACGTGCAAATGACGTCATTTACTAAGTTCCGCAGATCAGGATAGCGACTTCGTCATCTGTTCGTGGATTCAATCTAGACTCCTAAACTGTCATGGCGCTACCCAGTGGGATTTTCGCAAGCGTTACGTGAAGCGCCATCTATACATGACGACCGAGCAAATTTAAATGAAAACTGATACCATCAAATTCTCAAATCTCAGACATCAAGCGTTGTCAGTTTTAGACTAGAGCCAGGTTACTTTGGCCAGTCAGGGGGTCACAAAAACCCTTAACAAAGTATAATAGCAAAAGGAAATAGCTAAAATAGTTTATAAAACAGGTTCAAGAATGTTGCCATCCTGATTGGTCAAATAACACAACGTGACCATGCAAAAAAAATCACTAACGCACAGCAAAAAGGCTCTAAAGCACAGCTGAGCTGCGCGTACGCGTACCTTTGGTGCGTGCAAACTTAAAACGCAATGAAATCGCGTAGTTTAATTGTCAATTTAGCGCAGGGATTACATGCGCCCACTGAAACATGCATGACTTTTGTTGGCTGCACCGCACTCCCAACCATGTATTAATAGTATACTAATGCTAATAGTTATCATTGAGAGGGATGTTGCAACCACTGAATTAGAGCATTACTACAAATTGAAGCATTAACCCGTTCTTTGGAGCTGCACATACATGACTAATCAACATAAATATTACTTTTATGAATAGTTAAACTTGAACTTACTCTTGACTGCGGTCCTGTAGCATCTCATTGAGTAGCCCAAAGATTTCTTTTTTAAGTCTTTTCAGTCTGTCTGTGTGACGTTTCTTGTACTTATTCCCATCTGCCCATACCTGACTATAAGTTTTGCAGTGAAAGTTGACAGTATTAACGTCAACATAAAATATATTAAAGTTCTGCACATATCTACAAGAAGTATCTCTAAATGCTGTATAATTTCATCTCTAAAATTATTTGATCATTTTCAAAGGTCAGAAAAGAAGCTTTACTCCCTACACCAATTTTCTTAAGATATTTATCTGAAGATATTTACATAATCATAATGTAAAATATAAACGTAGAAGAGATACATTGATATACCACTCCACCCCAAGGTTAATTCAGTATCATATTTTCCAAATCTCTTCATTTTCTTACCTACAATCCTGGTTCATTTGAATGATATCTTTTTCAGTTTCCTTCATTGCATCCTCAGAGACCAAACTGCTTTCCTAACGGTAAAATAAAAGATCAGATTCGGTAGTTTCTAAACATGTCACCAGGGGGGCGTTTCATCAAGTGTCTTGTCAGTGATATTTACCAACAAATTTGCTCTCAGCCAATCAGATGCAAGGATTTCAGTAGCTTATAACAGTTACTGCAACTTGTCATTGATGACAACTATTATGACACAGGGCCCTGAACAACTAATTACAAGGTTTTGAATGATATTCTAGACCTCTAAGTAGAATACAGGTAGGTCAGATGACCTGCTGATAACATTTTGTACAAAAAAGAATTCCGATGCAGGGTTGGAAAAAAAATTGTAACAAAAAAAAAAAAGAAAAAAAATTATTTTAAATACATCAATTTTTTAGTAAAAAAAAATAAAAATTGAACAATGATTTTTTTTCCTCGCATCAACAAAATCAACAACAAAATTTCTGAAGCATTTATTTTGTTTTTTTATATAAAACAGCGATATTAAAAAAAAATCAAAGGAGATTTAAATTGTGACAACCATGATTCAAAGCATAGTTTTTATTGACTCTGGATATCAAAACTTTACCTTAAATGGTTTTAATTCAAGTGGAAGAATTTCTTGCCATTTTACTTGTAAATGCTCTTGTTTATTGTAACCACAAAATTAATTTCAGTTTGAACTATAATTCAAAAGTTAAAGGTTTTGTTAGGAGAACGACCACCCCAAAGGGGCATAGCAACATCATATTTATTAACTCACCAAAGTGATCTGAACATCAAACAGCCAATCATTAACTTCCTCCATGTTCTGAAACATAAAAGTACCACAGAATATCTAATCAAACAAATTATCTCTTACAAAATATTGATCTTTAATACGTCAAACACTTGATATTTAAACTTGAGAAAGATGGGTCAAAGATTGAAGGAAAGTCAGTGATTTAAACTGGGTGATATTTATGAACAAATCAGAGGTCGAAATTGATTAAGTTCAATCACCATTTCAAATCCCTGATTCAAATTGTGATTTAAAAGAAAAAAAATTAAAAATTCCCCCCACCCCCTGTCAAGGGTAAATCAGTAAACGACCCAAAGTTATTAGTGGGTACTTATCGTGGAATAATTCATACATGAACAATACAAAATTAGACAGGACTAGTTGGCAATAGTCTTTGTAAATATTTTGTGTCCTTCTACAATCAAAATGTTGTCACAGCTAATTGGCCTTTCAAAACCAACACAATGAAATTTTTTATATCAAAAGACCATTTCAGAAAAGTACTCCAAATTGAAAAAAAAATGGTTTTCCTTGATAAAGAGTCTTTCTGCAAAAGTGAATAATTGTGGAGATTTGATAGTAAAATTTAGATGTAAAATACAGACTTAGTATCAGTATTCTTACCCTTTCACAAGACAAGCATGACTGTCCAAACTCATGGATAGTATCCAAGATCTTCTGTTTATTAAGCTTCTAAAAAGACGCATGGATGATAAATAATATACATTTAATAACCAGTCGCATTAAAATCAACAGAGAATACTGTTAAACTGTACCAATCACCTGAAGAAAAAAAAGTGTGTACAGCTAGAAAGTATCAAATAAAGCTCAAAGAACTTTATCTGGCATTCTATAGGTTAACAGTTAAGGGAGTATGAGGGAAAAATAGGATGACATGAAGGTGTGCGCGAGGAACCAAACTCTGAGTTGGGTTCCGCACAAGCCTTATATTGGCGAGCTTACGGATACATTGAGTAGTGCACTCACCACTCGCTTTTACGCTTATAGAGAGCGTAATTTAACTTGCAATATGTCTTTATAGAAGTAATATTTGAAGCCCGCATTTTGAATATAGTATAATGACATGGACCCTCTAACATACAGAGCAAAATATTTTGTGGTGATTGCTATCCTCTGGCCCACATTCAGGAAAGAGGTTTATCTTAACCCATGGTCTAAACCATGGTTTAAACCTCTGCCGTGGACTAAAATATGCGTAAATAAGCATTACTGTACGCCCATTGGACATGAGGACATGCGCGTACTACACTTATGGAGGTTGAAACCATGGGTTAGATAAACCTCTTTTGTGAATTTGCGGGCCTGTAAGTCTAGGCTTAATTACATTTCTGGAATATTTTCTTAAGGAATGTCTTCACGCATCTGTTGGCTATATCAGTGCCATGGTGGAATAATACAATAGCTCTGATAAGTATTCAACAAAAACAAGAACTATACAACCCATATTTTTCTACAAGAACAAAATTTGGGCCTTTCTGTAAGAATTCAGTCAATATTGAGAACAATCAATATTCATCTTAAAGTAAATGGTTCTTACTTCGTTCTTCATTTTGTTTGTCAAGAATCCAGGTGGCCTTCTTCTTCTCAACTCTTCCTCATAGATCTATGACAGAAAGAAAGATGGTCAAACAAACAACATTAGTAAGGGCATGTTTCTTAAATGTACATGTACACAAGACATGGAGAAAAAATAAATGTCTTGACCTATCTCTTCATATGTGAGAGGTGTTTTTTAAAGCATCACATATATGCGTAGTAACACAAATATTAGTCCTATTATGATTTTCTATTGCATTGTTTATATCAATATGATATCTAGTTTAATACAATGTATATAAATTGTCAAATGTTAAGTCTGAGTAGTTCCATTATGATTTGCTATATATATTTTTATTGCAATTTCATTTCCATGTGATTGTTAATTTTCTTTATACTAATACGTTGTATTGTAAAACAAAATATTGATGTCAATGTCAATGAAGTTTCATAATAAAATACCAAATACCAAAACACGACTCAATACAACAAGATTTTGAACAAAATTTTATTAATAGTTAGGTATGGGAAAATGTGAAAATCCTCCTTATTGAGGTTTATGTAAAGTGGAGCCATCAAGTCCAATCAAATGGCCAATTGACTAAATGACTTTGGTCAGATATGTTGAAATCACTGTGACTTTTTGGACCTTTTCTGGTCATAACCATGTGAGCTTATTATACTGCTTACTAGAGCAATATAATTGCTACGTATAATTTGGTCTTTAAATAGCTTTCCAAACTTACTTCTTCCTCTGTCAGCTCAAGGTCCCCACTGACTCCAAAGTGCTCCAAAGCCTACCAGAATAGAATAAAAATGAATTAATAATAGCAAAATATTTAATAATTGATGATCATTATACCAATGTCTCACATTATGTATTTAAAGAACAGGCATGCTTCTGTCTAAAAATGAAAAAAAAAAACTCAAATCTTTAAAAACAAATACAGCTTGGCTGCACAGAGTCAGTGACAGGCAGTAATCCTGTTGAATAAAGTTTTAAAAATCCTAGCAACTGGAATTCTAACTTACTGGAAAAAACACAACTGCATCTTCAAAGCAACTTAAACTATATTATAATGATGTACTTCAATAGTACATTAAGTTTTTGTTGTAAAATCTACTTGTACCATACATACATTCTTAATAATAATTCTATTTCCTCCAATACATCTCTTGGGGTTTCCAGAAAAATAAAAATACACTAAAGCCAAAAACAGAGTGTCATACTAGTAATGCCTGTCTCTGTAGTTTTATGCCAAACATTCAGAGGGCTTACCGCTTCCACTCTGCTGTGAATAGCTTTGAGTTGAATGATGATCTCCTTCTTGACTCGGAACTGTTTGCTGAATTCCAACGTGTCAAAGACTTCATCTACATATTGATTTATTTCCATGTTTCCATCAGACGATGTCAACGGAAGAATTTCCATCTCGCCCCAATTCTCAACCATGGTGGATGATTTTCTTAATGCCTGTTCTGCAAATTAAGAATAGGTTATGACAGTGAAAAAGAAAGTGAAGATGTGTGGCTCAATATGTCTGCCTCATGAAGAATCAAATGATCACCTGCATGGGTTCGAGTCCCACCCATGCCAACAGAAAAAAAAAATGATATTTGCAATTTGAGTCTGGGTGCCTCGTCACTGGCTTCAATCCAGCTCAGTACCGGAATCAATTCAGTTGAGAAATCAGTAAATCTAGATCTAATAAAAAAAGGTGCTAAAAGTGCTCCACATCATACTGTAGGATGTCAAATGGAAGTGCCATGTAGAGGAGATTTATAAACATGATTGATAAACCACTCACAAAATCATCCCTATGCCATACTAGGGCTATGCCAATTTCATCAGCGGTTATAACCTCTAAGTTGAAGAGGTAAAAACACAAGAATAATCAGCAAAATTCTGAGAAAATAAATTCTTTATACATTTTAGAATGATTCCTTGAAATGGATCACAGATTGTGGTTGAGGAAACCATTTGTTTGCATGCATACCCTTGCATGCAGAGTTTGAGTGAAGGGGAAAGAGGAAACCAACGCGCATGGTAAGGACTTTTGTGCAGAGTGAATGGGCGGTTTCCTCAACCATGATAACTGGAACTTACAAGCCGGACTGCTCAGATTACACAGCTTGTTTCTATTTTCACTAATTCAGATCGAAGATAATCATACATGTACCTTGGAAATCATACCTTGGAAGTAGAAAAGTTATACAAAACTTATTTGCCCCTTTGCAACCATAAAGATGAATTATGTTCTACGTGATAGGCTCTGTGAAGCTGTAGAAGAACATGGACAGTTGAAAACTTCATTGGTGTCAAATTTGTAAGAAATCTTGTACACCGTTTTTCTCGCAAAGTACAGTCCACGATTGCCGAACTATTCAGCAGGTCTGGTGTGGTGTTAGACCGAAAATTCTGTCTCTCTTAGCTCTTCACTTAGAGACAGAAACGCTCGTATCACTCTGCTGTGCAAACCAAATACACAGTGACTTACGTACACACGAATAACAGTGTGAATACGGCTGCAAGATTTTCAAACGAAGAAGACCTTAGACCCTGAATTATCTGAAAAAGGAGCTTTAAACGGATTATTCAGTCAAATTGGTAAGTTGAAATGATTCCTTAAATAGTAGAGCCTAGGCCTAACCAATTCAATAATGATATGTAGATCTAGATATATGAGGAAAAATCAAATTATAGCGATTTTTACAACAACTACTCGTCGGCGCGTAGTCAGTTTCCACAGCAGAGTGATGCAAGTGTTTCTGTCTCTAAGTGAAGAGCTAACGAACGAGAGAAAGAATTTCCGTCTAGTGTGGTGTATGCACAGTGCCTTTTAAATTAAAAAATTCTACATAGATCTACTAATGAAGAGGTTAGCAGAGGTTAATAATAATAATACAGTGAAAACTCTGTATAAAAAGGTCTAACAATTTTCCTGATATAATAAGGTCCCAACTCTATATTCTATTGTTTTTTAACCCAATATATCGAGATTACTGCGATCTTGGCTATAACTGGCAATATCGTGAAATAGGCCCCGCTTCAAAAAAAAAAGGGTTAGGGTTTAGGATTAGGGTTAGGTTTTAGGGTTAGGTTAGGGTTTAGGATTAGGATTAGGATTAGGATTAGGATTAGGGTTAGGGTTAGGGTTAGGGTTTACTGCGGCAGCCCGAACACATAGTGTTCGTGCTGCGATCAGCAGTCCTTTGATTGCTTGGATGTCTCTTAATTACAAGGTCGTTTGTCAAAATGATAGCCATGAAACATGACATTAGTTGATTTTAGGCTACTTTAGGTACTTACAAAACTTTCCGATTGACTGTCGTCTTTCTTTTCAATGAGGATGATACAAAAAAGGCATACTTATCTCCAAGAATACACCAAGAGCCTGTACTTCCATAGGTCGGTGTTTTGCTTGCAATGCGCATGCGTCAGCAGCTCCACTATAATACAGACAACAAGGGAGGATTATGAATATTCCTTAGACGAGTGGGCTCTCGAGATTGGCGGATCACGGTGGATATATGAATATTTATTATTCCTGTGACGAAAACTATGGCGTCATTGTAATAAATATTCATAGGCGCATGCGCAAGTGCCTATTTTCGTTTCTGCTTCAACAACATGGCGAATGGGACTGGTTTTGAAAATTGAGAGTAAAAAGTGACATTCATCGATTCTACACATTTTTTAGGAAAAGCTGATTTGCGGAAGGTCTGTTTGGGTAAGTGGCATCGTATATATGATACTTTAATTTTAAAAATAACTTATATGGCCATATTTTCAATGGTCATTTGAACATTGGTAAATTGTGAGACCCACCGAATCGTATTGGTTTCACTCAGGACGCTGCCACTTCGTGGCTAACCCTAACCTAGCCCCGGGACGCTGCCACTTCGTGGCAGCGTCCTGAGTGAAACCAGTATGATTCGGTGGGTCTCACAATTTACCAATGTTCAAATGACCATTGAAAATATGGCCATATAAGTTATTTTGTGAAATTAAAGTATCATAAATACGATGCCACTTTAATACCTAAACAGACCTTCCGCAAATCAGCTTTTCCTAAAAAATGTGTAGAATCGATGAATGTCACGTTTTACTCTCAATTTTCAAAACCAGTCCCAATCGCCATGTTGTTGAAGCAGGAGCGAAAATAGGCACTTGCGCATGCACCTATGAATATTTATTACAACGACGGCATAGTTTTCGTCACAGGAATAATGAATATTCATATATCCACTGTGATCCGGCGATCTTTATTCGCTCGAGCTCCTGTCTGCCACTCGTCTTAATGAATATTCATAATGCTCCCTTCTTGTCTGACGCATGCGCATTGCGAGCAAAACACCGACCTACAGAAGTTTTTAGTACAGGCTTTTGGAGATAAATAGGCCTTTTTTGTATCATCCTCATTGAAAAGAAAGACGACAGTCAATCGTAAAGTATTGTAAGTACCTAAAGTAGCCTAAAATCAAATAATGTCATGTTTCATGGCTATCATTTTGACAAACGACCTTGTAATTAAGAGACATCCAAGCAATCAAAGGACTGCTAATCGCAGCCCAAACACTACGTGTTCGGGCAGCCGCAGTAAGGTTAGGGTATGCTGGGGCCTATATCACGAGTATGCCGCTATAACTTATATAAGTAAGCTAATTTTGATGGTCCCAAGGACCTCGTTAATTATACTGAGTTTCCACTGTATACCTCGTATAATGTGAGCAGAGGTAGTGTTGACCATATCCACGTCCACGCCCATGCCAAGGCGTGCAAGGCCGGCGGGTGGACTTCACTCACAGACATGCGAGGTTATTCAGACTTCCATTTTTTTCCACTTACCATATACTAGTATTACCAGTTTTTATATTCCACTCAGCAACTGATAATGCAGCAGTGCAGGCATCAATTCCATGCAGTGCAAGGCCAAGGGCAATAGTACTAGTAGTATCAGACTATCCGCCAGCACTCGCCTGATGACCCGACCAGGCCACCGGCCCACAGCAGCTTCCAAGACAAAACTTTAACAAATCAGCATGGAACAGCAATCGTTAATAGCTTCACGTCGGCTTCCTTAGAGGACGGTTACCGGTTATTCTATTGATTGAGGATACACTCTGTGTATGTTTACCTATTGTTAAAAACGTAAACAAACTGCTATGCATAAGCACGTGTACCTCGGTTTCCTGAGAGCATTATCGCGTGCGCGCGCGTACTCGATCAGCGTATAATGTACGTACCATTTTTGAAGGGGTAGCGATAAATATATTTAGAATTTAAATTATGCAGTTATCGCATTTTCCATCATGTATAATTACTTTGCAGTAATATAATCTTAACTACTTCTTATTTTAATTTAAAAGTTGATTTTTTGATCAAAAAGTAACTGTTGAAATCTTTATCCCGACATTTGTATCCCCACTAAGTATGGTATCTACCTCAGGTGACAAATTTTCTATTTACAGTATTAGTCTTTATTCAAGAAATATGAGCGTTATAATGATTATTAATATAATAATTAATATGCAATATATACCCAGAGCCACAAAACAACCAGTGTGATCCTTAATTAAGCGGGACACCAAGAATGTCACAAATTAGGACCCTTATTTGTGGAAATACCCTTTTGTAAGGACAGTGGCGGCACCAGGATTTTTAAAGTGGGGGGGGGGGGGGGCAAATGGGGGGCAAAAGAAAATGTTGGGGGCAAGGGCGGACAAAAAAAATTTTCCACCCTTTTATTTTTTTTCACTCCGAAAATTATTGGGGGGGGGCAACTGGGGGGGGGGGCAAATGCCCCCCATGCCCCCCTCCCCCTTGGTGCCGCCACTGTGTAAGGCCCAAAATCCACTTGATATCAAATACTCAAGGCGCACTAAGTGCAAAAGATAACAGCAACAACAAAAAACATTATAAACGACAACATGAGTGGGTATAGAACATACAAAGGAAAGAAGCAATTATTTATTTTTTTTTTTTTTTAAATATTAAAATTATACCAACATTTCACAAAAAAGATTTGATTTATAGGGAAGACGAATATTATCCCTGACTTTGACTTATACTTGCACTTATATAACTCTTTACTGCTTAACTTTTTAGTCTCCACCTTTCATTCTTCTCGTGTCTCTTATCTATGACCAACTCTGACAGTGCTATATATAGGGTCACTTGATCACCTGTGCAAATACAAGCACAGTTCTCCACCGTAAGAAGAAAATTTGATGAGATTCGGATTTGATTTGATTTGATATATATTTCCATTAAGTTCAAGAATGTAATCATAATTTCATAATTAACATAATGAAAGTGTATAATGCTTTATAGTCGCTTGTAGAGATTTTTTTTTTTAATTCAGAAACAAGGTGCTACCGTCATTTTGGGGGGAACAAAAAATATGCAGGCGGCAGAAGCCGCTGGAGAGGGCCAGCGGATGATTTCCCCCAAAACATGCATGGTCCTAGGACAAATTGCCATTGGAAAATTGCCGGCCTCATGCATGAGATTGAGAATAATGTTACCTACAAGCATTATTTCAGCATGCTGCCCCCGAGTGCCAGGCCCCTGCACTCCCCGAATGGAGTGAAACCAATGCGGTATATTTATTTATTTTTATTGCTTTCTTCTTCTTCTTCTTTTTTTTTTTTTTTGCATTTCAACTATTTCGCCATCTCTTTTCAGCTGCAGATTCATAATGAAGCATGAAATCATGTTTCATTTGCACTTTCTTTGGATTGCTGTGCAAATACAAGCACATGTAGTTCTCCGCTACATGATAGGTCTATGTAAGCAGTGTGCAGTGAAATAAGATAATGTTCAAAAGAAGGGATAGATG
Organism: Heliocidaris erythrogramma; assembly: GCA_025617745.1. NCBI lineage: Eukaryota > Metazoa > Echinodermata > Echinoidea > Camarodonta > Echinometridae > Heliocidaris > Heliocidaris erythrogramma. Next base: position 4,857,592 of record CM046856.1, read on the forward strand.
ACAGTAATGCAGTTCAGATCAACGGCAGTTAGGTTTCGGATTTGATTTGATTTGATTTATTTGTCAAGTTCAAATATACACATACATAAAATAGAAAATTCATGAAAGCTTGACAGGATGACCCATGAAAGCTCGAGAGCTTATTTACGTGGGGTCCTAAACAGAGCATTACAAGACATTATGGAAATGTATAACATTAGTTCTTATATACAGATGAAACATATTTACAGAAAAGTATAACAGCAACAAAACTGAATGAAGAAGAAAAAAAATTAAACCCAATAAAACAATACATAAAAATAAGAACAAGGCCTAGAGAAAAGAAAAAGAATATTGATCTGAAAATCTTAGCCATAGGCCTATCACACAAATGTGTAAATCATGTCCCTTGTTTCTATTCTCTTAGACTCAAGTGATAAGAAATCTTTTAGAACTCTCTTAAAATGTGCGAAGTTTCCTACTTTTTGCTTTAATGTGATTAGGGAGGGAATTCCAGTGTTTGATTGCATTATAATAGAAGCAGTTGCCAATACTGCCTACTCGTTCGGGCAATGTAAAGTTATATTGACTATTTCTTGTTTCGTAATTATGTAAATCAATAACAAGATTCAAATTGTGGCCAATATAATGATTCGCCCTCGAGTGATATATTTTGTGCGCGTGATGTAGTATGAGCTGTTTTGATCTTTGACTGACATCAAGTAGGTTAATCCTGTATACCTGACAACTATATGTCCCTTATATATTTTTTTGTTGATGTTGTAGATTCATCATTTTGTTGTTGACGGTATTTTCCCATTCCATATAAAGGAATGGGTGAGAAGATAGAAGCAATTTTTTTTTACAAGGACATAGATCTAGATTCTATTTTTTTTTTTTTAATGAAAAGAGGCGTTGTACGGTTCCTTTGCCCGGCTTTATTATGTAAATCCCCTGTACCATTCATTCCCTCGCCGGGAGATTTTTTTTTCCGCTTTAAAACCTTATAAAAAGTCTTCTAAAAGGCTACTAATATGTTTGTTTATAACAGGAAGATGCTAATTCATGCACACAGCAAAGTGTGTATACGAGGCCGGCTGCGCTGGTGGGAAAACTCACAAACACACACACACACACACACGTTCAAGCAACTGATTTCATTCAAAGGAAGACTAGGTATAGGGGATTGCATGCACTGGGTTACTCACGGTATACGCTTCGTACGTGTGCGTGCTAGCCAGCTAGCCGGCCAGCAGCAGCTCAGCGCTAGCTCTATATAGCATGCATATCGCATGTATATACGCGGTATGTGCAATGCAACGCGCATATTATCAATAATGATCGTGAACAAATGAATGAATGGGTGTGGAGAAAGTCCAGACGTGTATTGTTCCCTTTAAATCTTTTGTCATTTTTATAACAAAGCAACAGAGAAAGAGTGCAGCAGCCGGGTGACATTCTTCTGGGATATTATTCCGTGATTTATTCTTAGTTATTGTGGTAAGTTTTCGAGCATTTTACTGTTTCAGTGTGACTGAGTGTGAGTAAGCTAAGCCAAATCAATGAAGTAGCTAGATGTAGTCGGGTGACTGAGGAGTGAGGTGAAATTGTCCATACGGTATTTAACTGGAGTGTGCGGTGGACATGTGGGGGCTGGGTATGAAAGCTCGGCCAAGCTTCGGCTCCATTCACCATTGCCATTATTCTTCTATTCTTTAGTTAGTTGCAGCCCCCTTTCTTTTTTTATACCATCATACTCATACTCATACTAGACTCTAGAGTCATATAGGCCTACCTACCATAGTCTAACAAGTATTACGTTGGGTATGATCACTTCACCTAGGGCCTAATACCGGCCAGTCATAATTACCGACCATTAAGCGTATCATGGCATCTAGCGCGCGTCTTGCAAATCAACCCATGGGACTACGTGTAGAATGCCTAGCAACGTTGAGAACAACCAAAATAGAACAAGATTAATTATTAAAACATAATTATTAGTAAACGAAGAAGCTTGACTGGGGAGGAATTTTTAATTTGTAAACAAATCTTTCGGCCGAAAGATTTGTTTACAAATTAAACATAATTATTATCAATTTTTTTGTTAATTTTCCATATTTTCATTAAAATCTATTTTCATAAATTGCCATTGACTATGTGCAGGGGTCTGTAATTAAAACGCACTTCTCCCTCTATGCGTAAAATGAGATGACTCTATTGCAACGTCATTTCTACAAGAACGCGCAAGTAATATCGCTCGTTAGTACCTGGATCTTGTTCCCCAGTATTTGGGTAATAGTCTGATGAATTTTCATTACGGTTCATGAAGAATCTTTGCCGTAGTCGTTGGAAACATCGTTAAGAGGCCGGTATTAGGTAAAGGCATCATACTAGTATGGTACATTATTTATACTGTCGTGGTCAGCTGGTTGGAAATTAGCCCGACCAGACAGCAAATTAATTAATTTAAAATGTATGTTAAACTTCCAATTTTACGTCTGCCCTGGCAAGTCCATATGTGTATGATGGGGGGACCTAAAGCTACGCACTTTGTTTTGTATGTGGAGCACGTATTGTCCCATAGACAACACATAAAAGTGGTGCGTAGCTTTAGGACCCGCGTAGCTTTAGGACCCCCTGCTATATAATATGACCAGTGATAATTCACAAAGTGCCCTTAAGCAAGTGTCATCTGAAAGAGAGATTTGGGTGTGGTGATTGATGATAAGCTAAATTTTGAAGAACATTTACATACAAAGATTATAATTTTTTACTATTGTACAAATTGTTTGTTCGCCCCCAAATAGAGTACGCTCTCATGCTGTGTGGAGCCCCCACCTTGAGAAACATACATGTATGCTTTGGAAAATGTCCAAAGAAGGGCACCTAGATTAGTCCCAGAGTTAAAGGGGTTGCCTTATGCACAAAGATTGAGGAAGTTGAATATCCCTACCTTAGCTAACAGGAGGGCTCTAGGCGATATGATTGAAACGTACAAGATTTTTAATAAATACGATTCTGATATACATGTAACACCAAAATGTCCAAATCTTGAATTACAAGCCAGAGATCAGACAAGAGGACATAGTAAAAAATTGTTTATTCCTAGGACCAAAACTCAGAGGCCAAAGTCGTTATTATGCCCAGCCGCCATTAAATCCGCCTGAACAAGTGAATAATTAGTCAAGTTTCTTGGTTTTCATTGTTGAAATTCAGTTATTTATAACGGAATAAACGCTATCGTTATCGATTCATAACTGAAAAAATTATCAGCAAGAAAGAGCGTGATTCGAACCCGGGACCTTAAACGCGAGTGCAGTGTAGAAAGAGAATACTCTGACAGTCTGACCAGACGTCTTTACCACTAGACCACGAGCAATTGACAGCGAATCTGATCTTGCTGCACTATATATATACCTCTGCTCCATACAAATCCGATCTATACCTCCGTTCTGCTGTTTTTTGATATCCTAGGTAGGATTCTTGCCAATTTGAGGATTACTGGGCATATTAGCTATAATAGCCAACTCAGAGATACAAATATTCTTTCTATGTACGAATACGTAAACCATGGAATAATCTTCCCAACGACACCATTACTGCCCCAAGTGTGCACAGTTTTGTAGTAGCTTTGGATAGGTGCTGGAAATATGAGCCCATTAAGTACGATTACGAATCGCCTGCACCAGGAAACGATCCAGCCATCTTGAAAAGGAAAAAGAACGTGGAACTGAATATAGATGCGTAGTGCCTGCGTTCAGTATCTTCCCTAGATATCCCTACGTAGGTTATAATCATATGAAATTGATCGCTTGGATGGATTTGTTGAAGTTCAATCCCTAGCAAGCCATCAGGCAATGTCCACAGGGTATAAAATTTCAACTTTTGACTGCCAAAACCTGTCCTTCGCGGTACTGCTTCGCGACAACGCTGTGTATAGTTACGCACGGGTGTGACTTTTCAAAAAGTGCAGCGCGATTACATTCTGCCATGGACTGTGGGCAGATGATGAAATAAATCATTTTTGGTAAGTTGTAAATTGGTTAACTAAATTTAACTTAATGAATGCAATCAATCAATTATTGAAGTTTTATTTAGTTTAATTTTTAGATGAAAATTATATGTAATTTCAGCGAAAAGCATGTAGTTGCACTTTTGTAGTCGCACTTTTGTAGTTGCGGTTCACAACGCTTGAGAATGGGCAGCTCGTACAGCTTTTCGCGACAGCCCTGTGTATAGTTAGTTGGAAATATGGTCCCAGAGGTGACGTGAACCAAGACTATTTTCATGAATGAGTGTAAAAGGAATGGGTGGGTGACACAACATTTGCACCTGTGACATTTGCTCCACCATCCATACATGTATCTCAAGGTCAAGGTCATGATTTGGTTTTTGTGAAGGACAATATGAAGATTAGGATTAGGTTTAGGATTGGCGTGATGGTTAGGTTTAGGTTTAGGATTAACGTCCTTCTTTACTAACTACAAGTAGTCTAGATAGGCTATGAATTAGGTTTATCTCTTTTCATTCTTTTTTATGCCTCCGCCCACCGTAGGTGGTGCCGGAGGCATTATGTTTTCCGTCCGTCCGTCCGTCCGTCCGTCCCCTTTTCCTTCTCGCGATAACTTCAAAACCATTTTTTTTTTTATCAGTTTGTAACTTGGCCCATGTATGCATATTGGAGGGACGATGAACTGATTAGATTTTGGGGTCTCAAGGTCAAAGGTCAAAGGTCACAGAGGACATTATGTACATAAAAATGGTTCGTTCTTGTGATAACTTACATGTAGGAACCGTTTGGCGGACAAAGGTCAAAGGTCACAGAGGTAATTATGTACATAAAAATGGTTAGTTCTCGCGATAACTGAAGAAATGTTTGACAGATCAGCTTCTAACCTGGCCCATGTTTGCATATAGGAGGGATGATGAACTGATTAGATTTTAGGGTCTCAAGGTCAAAGGTCAAATGTCAGAGGCGTCATTATGTACATAAAAATGGTTCGTTCTCGCAATAACTTCAGAACTGTTTGACGGATCAACCTCTAACTTGGCCCATGTACAGTATGCATATGTGAGGGACGATGAACAAATTACATTTTAGGGTCTCAAGGTCAAAGTTCAAAGGTCATAGAGGTCATTATATACATAAAAATGGTTTGTGATGTATGGAGTCTAGGCCTACCTATTTTAGAAATTTCAAGGGGACAGTGGACTATTTGTTATAAAATATCTATTTCCTTGACCACGTGTATTTGATGATTGTAAGTCATCAAATTCCTGTGCTTTTTAAGTGAAAAGATTTGTAATTTTGTTGGACCAATCCTTTTTAGAGTGTACATGTATGCCATACATTTCCAATTTGGCAGTCAAAGATTCATCTAGTTTTCAATTTGCAGTCTAGAACTATGTGAAACCAAAGTGGAATAAAATCTTCACAACAAAGTTCATGTTTTTGTTACAGTAATCATGCCACTTGATAAGTTTTGAAAGACCTCAAATTTTATTACCGGTATGGTTATTTAAAAGCGACCATTTCTTTTTTTCAAGTTCAAGGCAGCAGCATCTCATGAATATACATGTACGTGTACATGTAGATCTAAGGACAATGCTAAGTTTCAACCGCGTAGCTAGGATTTAATTTTCTTGGAACGGTTGTGAGCATGGGAAGTGTGAGAAATTGCTGATGAGCATGCAAAGCGTGCACCCCAGGAGGGTGGTTGCAGGGAGGGGGAAGGTTCCCCCTCCAGTGCAAAGCCCGAAAGCTCTGCAAACGTTTGAGCAAATTTGAGAGAAAGATGGCTCGTAGCACCTTTTTTTAGGCGGAAAGTCAGTTTGGATGCAATACTCCACTGTATGTAAATTTTTTTCCATTTGGCCCCTTATTCTTTTTTTTTAAATGCTGTACCATTCTCATGAAAAGGAGCTCCCTTGACTTGCTCGCTCACTCACATCTTGTTCATAGTCTAATCCTGCGAACAGTAATGAATAAAAGTGAGCGAGCAGTGAAGCAAAGCTCACAGCTCTCATTTACATGTAGACATAATATTAGGCCAGTTGTATTACAAACAATGCACCTTTCGTTCTTTTTTTCCTTGCTAGAAGATTATACCCTGCAACTTTATTCCTATCATACCCTTTACAAGAATGAAAGATACTGTTAGTAAAATATTGACAAAACAGATTAATCATGCTTTCACATTTAAAAAAAAAAAATTATTTATTTTATTTAATTTTTTTTTTTTTTAAATTAATTAATTTATTTTTTATTTATTTATTTTATTTATTTTTTATATATATATTTTTTTTTTTTTTTTTTTTGGGGGGGGGTCTTATTTAGGGTTAAAGTTTGAGTTAGTCATTTAAAATAGGTCTTGGACAATATGCAGGTAAATGTATTTTCAGATGCAGTACATGCAGCCTACCAATTTAGAGTGAGAGTATGACATATGAGATGATGTCACAAAACCAGACAAAGATACAAAACATACGAACAAAGTTTCAAACAAAACTCATAAACAAACTTATTAAGTCAAAACAAACGAAAAATGAAGTCACAATCAAAGGCACTAACAAAGTCACAAAACCAGACAAACAAATTAAAAGGGCATTTAGTGTAGGCCTAATCTATTGACAGTCATTGTGAAAATTTAAAAGTTAAGTACCAGTGCATGTAAATGTGCATGTACATGTAGCTCAAACTCTACATTTCCTGGCCTTTATGGTGGGTAATATTATAGTTTTTACCTGTAATCCTGTGACTATGGAGCAGGCTGTTTCAAACATCTTTTAATCTTTTGAGTTTGATTTTGTAAACTTAAAGTAAATTTCTTTTCAAGTCTTATAAACAGTCATGCTGATGTGTCATGCCATAGGTGTACAATTTGCTGGTATGCATTGCATTGTGCATGTGGGTATGAATTGTTAGTTCATGTTCATAATTAATATCAAGTGCTGTAGACTGAAACTGCCCACCAGCTTCCAGTAAATTGGCCCTTTCCTGGGAAAGCAGACTGAGCTATTTTGGGAAAAAGGGAATGAAGAGGAACAGATTTGACTGGAAAACCTGCAATGTAATTTGTTTACTTGTGAGTTTGTGATGAGAACTAGGGTTTGAACGACCCATACAAATGTATGTACCTGCAACATTCATAAAAGGAGTATATGATTTCGGGTTTAATCAGTTACATGAAAATTGTTAACTCATTGCAAATTCAATGAAAGAAGATTCATACATTGTCATTTTGTTATTACCTTTCTTTTCCCTATCCTCTTGCCTTCTCTTTTTCCTTGTTTTCTTTTAAAACATAAAATCTACATACATGTACATGTAGACAAAGGAAAAAACAACAATCAAACAAGCAAAAAAAAACAACTAACAACAACATAGGATATGTACACTTCAGTAATGTGTGTGCGATGGCTACATTTTATCTTGAACCCTCCCCCCCCCAAAAAAAAAAATAAATAAATAAATAAATCTAAATAAATAAATAAATAAATAAAAAATAAAAATAAATAAATAAATAAAAATAAAAATGAAGCCCCTCCTCATATTCAAAAATTGCTGAGAGATTACACGTACATGTATACGTACAAATGTACATGACAAGTATTTTGCTTGGCCTTTACTCTCACCCTCCCCATTGCACCCTTTGTCAAGCAGAATGATTTCATGAAAATTATGTCTGTGCTAGTACATGTACATGTACCCACACGTTGTGTGTCTGGACAGATTGGTTATACGAACAGGTCACGTTTAAACAGTAAATTGAACAAGTTTTCATGCAAATTGTCATGAATCTGACAAGATAGGTTGACAGAATTATGAATTGCATATATTCACTGTGTTTAGTGTTACTTGATACATATTTTTTGTAAAATCTGACAGTAAAATTCTTCGGACAAATCAAGGAGTTTAACACAGAACACACAACCCCCCATCATAAACGATATACAGGTGAGAGCCTTGTCGTACTGGTGTACATGTATTGTACATGTAGCCTATGCACATGAAGAAGAAACGAGAAACGAAGTTTGTTACTCAATGCAGTGTCTATTGTTAGACCCTTATTTTCAATTCCAATTCCCTTGGGGGCAGAGAGCCATGTCATCCGTTACCATGGAAATCAAGATATCGTGTGATGGGTGACTGCATTTGTCTCCTAGCAACCAAATTCCTACCACTTTACATTATTCCTCCAGATCAGTTCAAGTCTGGTTAGCATATATACAAGTGCAACTAAACCTACATGTTCATGGACTCTCTTTTTTCCCCATCTCTCCTTTTCTAGCAAACTGGTATCTCATTTTGTACACGTATAGGTATCTGTTTCACTACCCCATCTCTTTCTGTCCATTTCCATAATAAGGCCTGCATTTACAAGTAGATGCCTGCAATTGAGTGAGCAAGGACAGTAGATGTAAGCAGGGAAAATCTTAAGTTACATTTTCCGTGATGTACATTTGTAAGTGTAAAAGGAGAGGTTTAACCCTTTCAGGACCGGAATTATTTAAGGTCTAAATTGATCACATTTTGTTCTTCAAATTGGCAGCAATAATATTTTCTGATAGAGCTCCATGGTTCTAATAATGTGTTGTGTCTTTGAAAACAATATACATGGTTAGAAATTTTGTCGAAAAGTTGAAAATATTGCCAATTGTGATTAAAAACAATGATTTTGAACCTCTTAATGTGTTGCTAATTTAGGGAATTTAAAGCTTACTATCGCTTTTAAAATTCCTGGCACAAAACGCAATATGGTCATGCAACAAAAATGGACATATAGTGTGTGCAGAAATTATTGCTTTTTCTACTCGTGCATCTGGTATATTTTTCTACATGTACAATGTATGTACTCTGGAGTACTGGTAGTCATGGGAGACTGTGCCTTTGATATTGTAGAGGTCTATGTTGCATCATTACATTGTGGGATACATTTACATGTTAACCTGGGGAGCGTTTCATGAAAGGAAGTTGTCAGATATTTTATCCGACAACTGTTAAAGCTACTGAAATCCTTGCATCTGATTGGCTGAGAGCAAATTTGTCGGATAAAATATCTGACAAGTCCTTTCATGAAACGCCTGAACTCCTTCTGCAACTAAACCCCCCAAAATCAGCTTTCTTTTCTTTCCATTTCTTTCCATTTAATTATACATGTAAGAAGGAGTCAGTCCTGTTCCTGATTCTGGAAAGTGCAAAATCTACTTTAAATTACATGTCTGTAGTTACTTTAGATGTTTTGATAAAGTGTCATGAATTACTGTGAATACGTCTACCAAAGTTCTTTTATTCATAAACTTCATTGCGGGTGAAAAGGGGGGCCACAATTAATCCTTTAGTTATTAGATTTACTGAATATCTGAAGATCTTCATCGATCTTCTCCTCTTTTTTTTTTTCTTGTTTGCTTGTCGTTGTTGTTGCTAAGATTGCGAAAAAGATTATTTTATATTTAAACTTGCCTGTCTTATAACAGGCCTATAGGCCCAGAGGTGGGCCTAAATGTATGAAAATAAATGTAGTTTTGAGCCTCTGTGAAACTCCATCTAAAATATTTGTAAAGTCTGCCAACACATGATGCATACCTGTCATTCATTACCCCATCACTCAAAAAACATACTTGACATTCCTCTAGGGAGAGAGGGTCAGCACAGGATTGACCTCTCCAACTTTCACCCATAGAAAGTGGACCTGATCATGGCTTGTTGTTTACATGTAGGCCTTCATGTACATTTGTATTATTGATCATGACAAAGATTTTTCCATTTTATGTACATGACCGAAATACATGTACAGGTACAAGTAAGGTCTCCTCATGTCTTGTTTTTAATCTGGCAAATTCCCTGTGGTTGTTAATTTCATTGACAAAATGATGACAAAATGTAGGCCTACAGTTGGCAAGTACCATTAGACATGTTTTTACAATGTACTTGTAGTCTGGTTTCTGTGTAGGAGGGACTTTCCTTGAAAATCTACCAACACCTACTTGCTTCTGGTTCTTACCTACATGTACATGTATACGTGTCCATAAACATGTACGTGTATACATGTGTAACTTTATTATTATAGTTTTATTTTGAAGGAGTGAAACTGAATGTTTAAAAGTGGTAGAAGTGAGGGGCTGAGAGTTGTTAAGTGCTGAACATGTACATGTATAGTTGGCCTATCGGACATGTACATATGTACAGTACATGTAGACTAAAAATATGTTAAAATGTAATGTAACAGTAATACATTTTGAAATGAGATGATAAATGCTATAATTTGCAACACAAATTTGTATTTGCTGTGAAGTACATGTAGATGAATGATATGGGCCAAAATGTCAAATGTCTATGTGGATATGTGTCCTCATTATTGTATTGTATTCTCATGTATTCTCATTGTTTTTATAATATATTTTTGATATAATATGCATATTTGCCAGGCTGGTGGTGATACAGCCAAAGATTAAGCAGGGTACATGTACTTTTGTCGGTGAACAGATGTCGGATCTGTATTTGTATTTATTTACCAATAACAAGATACAGTACATTATAGTATTTACAATATTTACAGGAAAACATAATTAGATCATAGCAAAAACAAGGGGAAAAAATGGTAAAATGGAACCACAAAATAGCACAAGTGCTTGTCAGGTAATAATAATAATAATAATAATAATATAATAATAAGGTCTGGCCCCAGGTTTAAGATTTGCTTATGAAAATGCAAGTTATCATTCGATATATATATATCAGCATGTGATTTTAACTAATATGAACAATACTGTAGTTATCACATTAAACAATGTACAAAAAAACACTGATTTACGAAGCTAACTAAAATTCTATCAGTCTAATACTACATGTATATATATATTAAGTGCTAACTAAAGGTGGGTTGTAGAAATTAATCTATGATTAAATTATCTTTTAACAATAATGATTACGTATCATTTAACAACAACTGCATTACAGCATTGCGAAAACCTGTTCTTGTATTTTCTAGTCTTATACCACAAGGGAGTTTATTCCAACAATTGCTACATGTACCTACAAATGACATTGACAATTTACCCTGAGTCGTTTTAAAATGTGGAAGGTGCAACTGTCCTCCCACCCTTTGTCTCGTTGAATAACTGTGTTGTATGATGTCGCAATAATCAACAAGGGAGTGAGTTTAGTTTCTATGCACCAGATCAAACATGAAAGTTGCTACAGCTAGATGAGTAACTCAAAGACATTTAAGATTCTCATAGATTGGAATAATGGTCTCGAGTGGGATCTGAAAAAACTAAAGGTAATAGCACGCATTGTCATCTTTTGTGTATAGAGTATACATTGAAGGTTTGTTTTATAAGTGCTCCCCCATACTTCAATACCGTATGTAATATGCAGTTTACAACAATATCAGAGTGTGTTTCGGCATGAAATGCCTTAGCCTAAACAAGATTCCGACTTTTAATCATTCTATTCTTTATCTAAACTACATGTACATGTATTTGATGTGAAACTCAGAAAACATAAAATGAGGAATTCTTAAAGCCTTTGGTGACGAAATCAACACTCGCTTACAGTTCTGTAAAGGTCACAGAATAATCATGAGCTATTCTTTATCCCTTGACATATCCCTAAGAATGTGATACACCAGTAGGCCTACGGTATTGAAGACCTAGAAACTGTACATGGTGTTTGTAAGCCGACATCCTGAATAGGAAGATCAAGGTTACGTATGATTAATAGGTTCCATCAGCTTGCTATTTACGAAGATAAGATCTCCTGATTAGTAAAAACAATGACAGCACTATTTTGTTTTTGCTCATGTCTGTTCATATCCCCTTTGATGATGAATTACCAATATTACAGCATGATGCAATATTTATTCATGTAGGCTCATGGAGAAATTCATGTACATATAGGCATGCATAAACATTCTGCCTCAATAGTACACTGTATACATGTACATGTAAATATGTGATTGAGATATGTGACGTATCTACGGGGGGCAAAGGGGGCATGTGCCCCCAGCGGCACTTTAATGGAGTGCTAAACACGCAAACGAGACAAAGAGAAAGGGGAGAAAAGGAAGAAAATTTATGATTCTCAAGGATTATGTGCCCCCCCCCCCCCCACACACACACCATCAGTCTACAGAGTAAAGTCCATTAGAAAAAGGGTTTTCAAAGGTTAAAAATGCAAAAATTTTCTAAAGCTCGGTCGCTCTGCTCCCTCTCATATTTTCATTCAGGATCTCGTAAATTCACACCCCAATATCGATATATTTTGTAAATACGTCGTGCTTTAATATGTTTAAAACAAATTATTTAAATGTATTTCTCGTTGCCTTCGTACTATAAGTTTAATTAGCCTTTTGTTGAATATTTCGCCCCAATATAGGATCAAGTATACACCACTGTACATTGATTTCCATTCTACGTACCTATGTAAGTACTAGTACATAATACAATGTACATGTACATGTACATATAAAACATGTACATACATGTAGGACCTATTACTCATTTGCAGCTGTACTGTAATAAATGTACACATGTTTGCATTTATTCTGAGTTTATATGTCAGAATTTAAAATACATGTAACATTTCAAGCAAAATGTATGTTCCTTGACATGGATGAAATAATATCAAGAAATTTTGTACATACATGTACATTTATATCTTACATGTACATGTAGTAGGCCTAATACATTTTCTCCAACCTTTTGTCTAACCAAGTATTCCACTGCATTTTATGGCATTTTATAAGGTGAACTACATGTACATGTACTTGTACCTTTATAATGCTGCCAAACTGGTACCTCTCTTTTTATATTTTCTTTATAGAAAAAAGTTACTTTCCTTGAGGCAATTTCTATATGTTTCTTTTCTTTCCTCTCTGTTCCCTGCTTCAGTATATCTTTTATAGTACATGTATTTATAAAGTAACCTTTTTCCAAAGATTTCAAAATGTATCCAACATAGAAACTTTTTGAAAAATGAAAATATAAAATTGAGCTTACTTGAAGCCAATTCATTGCGAAGTAGTCTACAACATGAAGTGGAAATAGGCTACAGTAGTTATAGGGCCTACATACATTGTACATGTAGCATATGAATCTTCATCTTTATGAAATTATTGTTCACTGTAGAGTGCGGATTGAGAAGAAAATGTACTTTGTGTAAAGCCCATTAGTACACATGTATGTATGTTTAGATATTCATCCACTTATCACTTTCACTCCCAGATATTACATGTAGGTGTTGAAGACCTTTTATACATGTCACCTATTTATACTGGCAAAATTAAATACACTGTGTTTGGGTAAGAAACAATATAGTCCTGTATTAGATTGAAACTATATTCTATTTAAAGGGGACTGATATTTGTAAAAAAAAAATGTATACTTAAATACATGTATACACAAACACTTGTACATACATGTATAGACACATTATAAAGAATGATATTCTTGACCATGAATATCAGCTACAGTTTACTACCACCCTTCTGGGGGCAGTTTAGTTACCGGTATTAATCAGGGTCTGACACAGGAGACTACATACCTAGGTATGGCCTGTCAGACATCCAAATATTTTCCTCTCCGCTCATTCATGCTTGACCTACTTTGACAGCATGTAATTTAGAGCAGACATAATTAAGCCTTAGTGTATATAGTTGTCTCATGCATGGCCTTATAATGTTGGGATTTCTCCATTTCAAGATGCCCTGGATTGAAGCTACAAATGTAGTCCAAGGTTACAAATGTGCCTTTTATTGATCTATGATCTAATTTTGATGAAAGAAAATCTTTAAAGGAGAATTATCCCCACGAGACTTTTATCATTGACCTAAAACAGAATTCTAAACAGTTTCTGATAAAGTAAAAACATTGTATATTCGAGAATCGAGAGGATGGGAATTGTCGATTGAATCCTCCGATTTTTATTGTTCTCGAGAGTAAAGCAGCGTCGCCATGTTCCCGGTGCGATCGGGCTGTGTGACGTAGGGCATGGAGTTGGCCGTAGCGCATTGTAATTGGCTCGCAATAGTTCACCAACATTATTTTAAAAAGAGTTTATTATTATTAATAATAACATAAATTACGCAAGAGTTTCATAATTAAATTAAATAAATCAATTTATATTATCTACGTAACTATCACATTTGAAAAACATTAGAGTAAAATAATCATTGTAAGTAAAACGTGTTCCAGGACACACTAGCTTGATTATACGATTCGCCCGGGCATAAGCTTAGCCCGCAGATCTACGTGATAATCGGCCTCCGTGAAATGATCACTGCAGATCACATCATTTTTCCGATCAAGTTTGAAGTCTTTTCCTTGGAATTTTTCCACGTTCAATATTGTCACCCAACGCTTGAACAATTGCTGACATTTCTGCGGGTCTGGGAACCGATGGAATAATTTCCCTATCGTTTTCTTGGAACAGTTACAACAGCCGAACGCTTGACAATACACCATGTTTACCGTGTGTATATGCAGCGCGCGCTTCATGCAAGCTAGCTACTAGCTAGTGAGTTCTCCATCCCCTACGTCATCACGCGCAAGGTTTTATGGGAAATTTAGAGAAAATGGACGCCGCCAGTAGGAGTAGACATCGTAAAAAGTGGTCTCTATTTTCTGCTCTTACAACGGCATCAGTTGGTCTAAAACGGTGATTTTTATATCAAATTAAATGTTATTTTATTCACTATGACCCTATTTACATTTAAAAGCCTGGGGATAATTCTCCTTTAATAACATTAATAACATGTACATAATGCACATGTATGTGCAGGTGACATGCCTCTAATTGTTAGAATGGTGCTTCCAGGAAAATGTTAAATAAAGGGAGGTGGGGGGGGGGGGCGTGGATGGGAGGGGATGGCAATACATGTACACATAACTGGCAACATGGGTAAAAAAATATAGCCACATCCAAAACCACCATCTCCCTGATCCCTGCACACTCTCTTAAAATAATCTCCATTCTGTGAGATCATTAGACAGGTACAGATTCATTGTTCTCTTTTTTGTTTTACATCAAATACATTGTAGACATGCAACAATGTCTTTCTTGGTTTGACATCATTATGAATTACATGTACATGTATACATGTCCCAAGATCAGTTCTCTGTAGGCTACGTACACAGCATGCCTGCATCATTGAATGAAGCTGGTGTACCTCACTGGCATTCATGCTAATGATATTACTGGCACGATGTACATTTCCAGGCGAGAATCCTCAAACAATTAACGGGAGCCCCAAGAGACGGGTCGTGAGCAGAAAGCTGAGATGCGCAGACTGCATGAGCGCCAATCCCCTCAACTGAGATGCATTCATGTTGGTGTGCAGTACATGCTTGTGCATAAAAATGTGTGTGCTATATAGGCCAAGCTGTACCATAGTATGAAATGCAAATGGAAGTCGTTATGAAATTCAATATCTTAAAAATAAGATAAATGAGCTACTGAAAGTTCTATGCAAACCATAACAGCATGTGTACCTGACACCATTAGAATATGGGAAAATGAATGAATATAGTACAGTGTACATGTCAGTACAGCGGCCGCCTTAAACAATTTTTGTACATGGGCTGCATGGGCTTGATAAATAATTTACGCTGTACTTTCCCAAATACATCATATTTTTAGTTGCCAGTGATCCATTCATTTGTCTCTGACAAGAGAAATGCGGATTAAAATAGACATATTCTTTGTTTCCTTGCCCCACAAAAAGAAATGCTTATCTTTGTGCATTTATTCCGTCAAGATTGGTGTTAAAAGTTTTGTATTTTGGGCTTTTAATTTGAATGACAATACTAGGTTTGACCAATTACATGTATGCACTTATTTCTTTAGTTTTTAATTGCAGATGTGTGTACAGTATGAACAGACTAAACCTTCGTGTTTTGTTTACATGAAATGTGCTTCTTGAGATAACGAGTATTTCTGAGAAGACATCCATGAACAGACACATATCCAGACTTCACATGCAGCCTACCCTATTACCAAGTAATCATGTTTGCATAATGCAGCAATCTATAGTGAAGGGGGATCCTGTCTACCTTGCCTAACAAATCAGGTGGTCGCCATGGCAATGACTACCGTCATACCGCATTCCATTATGTCAGCTGCCAAATGATATCTCGGTCATAACAGGTACATGCATGAGCTGTGGGCGGGTAGAAAAAAGATGTTGCCAGGCATTAGGTTTGAATAGATGTATTTCACGATCTGCATGCACATACATGTATCCTTATATCACACATGAGTGCAGGCAATTTGGACACAACCATAATTACCCAACAGCACAATTTCTAAGTACATCTGTTGGGTAAAGATAAATCCCTCAAAAAAAGTTCTGCAATTCAAGTTTGAATCTCGTTTTGCTTTATCAGAAATATCATCATATGTGAATGTGGTGTCATTAGAAAGCTTGATTATTTCTCTTTACAATGGTGTGTCATTAGTAATGCTTATGCAATCATAAAATGCGCTGTCCTGAAGAATATGCAGCAAGGTCAAAAATGAAATGTTGCAAAAATTTTTGTTTTGTTTGGACGAAGTACTGTAGACGCGACGACGTGTGAAAGTCCACACATGGTGTATTCTCATCTGCATACTTGGATGAAAGCTTTTTTTGAATAATTTTGAGCCTGGTCATTTGAAAAGATTTAAAATGTTAAAAACTTTAAGATGTTGGTTTAATATTTTGTTAAATGGAAATCCAACATTACTGTCAAGTTGCTCTGAAAGAAAGAGGAAAAATCAGAAAAGCAGATTGGTGAATGTTTGAACAAAATCGGACAAGCAATAAGAGAGTTATGAATTTTAATCACTTTACATATGGGAATCACTTTCTCTACAACAATAAATGAGTCTCTAACTTTTTTGCTCTGCGCTAAATGTATTTGAGTCGTTTATTCAACTCGGTTCATTCCAGCGACTAGCAATGTTGACATGAAAAGGATAACACATATACAAGTTCCCATAAACAACACAAACCATTCCATCCAAACTAATGACAAAACAATAAAAACTTTTTTTTTTCTCTCTCTCTCTTCTGCCTTTAGTGAGAAATGGTTACATCTCAGTAAGTCAGTAGCAGTACTTGCGCTCACCCCAAAACAGGCCGCAACATCGTTTTGGGGTACCCCTGCTTGGATTTGTATTAGGAGATTCGATATGCATGGCATCTTTACATCTTACAAACGACCACTCAGTAAACTGCAGCTCTACCTCACACAAATATTATTCAAAGCAAATTTCATCTTCCAAACAAAAGGGGCTAACATCATCATTCATGGCTTTGGACTCCATTTTAAGTGTGTGTTTTTTGTTGTTTTGTTTTGTTGGGTTTTTTTTCAGAGGGGAGTCTGGATTAGAATTTTTTTGGTCTACATGTATATGCATGAGCTCTGTGTTTAAACTTTCTTTAAATTTCTTTACAAATTTGTCTGAAGAAAGTTCACCCTCAATTTTCATCCTACTCTTCAAATCTTTAGCTACATTGTGTAAATAGTGACTTTCATTATTCTAGGCATACATATATTGTACACCACCTTTTATTTCTCTGTCAGGATACATGTACATGTAAGTGCATTTATTCTGCATATGTACACATAAGTGAACATGTGTATGCGGGATCCATGTTAAAATTGAACTTGCCAGGGCATATATATATTTAGCTCAATTGTAGACCTAGGCTTTTTGTCTTTTTATGACACTGTGACGCAGCTGTTTTAACTTATCATGCAGACCAACGCTAACAATGTGACTGATGGCATGTGCCTTAATCTCTCAAGTATTAGATCTGGATTTTCTTGTACATGTCACGTGAATGTGCAGCACAGTAAAGCACAGTTCAGATACACATCTTATATGTACATCTGGTATATGAATATAAAAAAGGGTTATTTTCCTTAAGAACATACCAATGATAGGCCTTACATTCTTTTTATGGCTCTGCCCACCGAAGGTGGTGCCGGAGGCATTATTATGTTTTCGGGTTGTCCGTCCGTCCGTCCCGCTTTCTCGTTCTCGCGATAACCCAAGAACCATTTGAAGTATGAACTTCAAACCTGGTGGGAGTAGTATCACCATAGGAAGACGATCTGATAAGATTTTGGGGTACGGAGGTCACAGAGGTCAATTTCTGAAATTTCAGGTTTTAGCCTTGTTCTCATGATAACTCAAGAACCATTTGAGGTATGAACTTGAAACTTGGTGCTAGTATGTATCACCATAGGTAGACGATCTGATTAGATTTTGGGGTACGTAGGTCAAAGGTCACAGAGGTCAATTTTTGTAATTACAGGTGTTAACCTCGTTAACGCGATATCTCAAGAACCATTTGAGGTGTAAACTTCAAACTTGGCACTAATATGTACATGTATCACCGTAGAAAGATGATCTGATTAGATTTGGGGTACGTGGTCAAAGGTCAAAGTTCATAGAGGTCAACTCTGAAATTGCTGGTTTTAGCCTTGTTAACACAATATCTCAAGAACCATTTGATCCATTAAATTCAAACTTGGTACAAGTATTTATCACCACAGGAAGACAATCTGATTAGGAGGCACATACAGTAGGAGATGCAGTCGCATTGATCTTGTTTAACTTGTGTGATCTTTCTTTTGAAATGGAACAGCATAGAAAGATAAGTAGCAGTCAACATCTTTGCAAGATTAATAACATGGAGAGAGAGAGAGAGAAAGAAAGAAAGAAAGAATAACTTGTGGCATTATAACCTACATGTTTTTACATGTATTACAAGATGTACATGTTATATAGTAAAAAAATATGAGTAACAGATTTAACCAGCAATGATGTACATGTAATTGGTTGCAATAACCCATCTATTTGGTAATCTGACTGTTCTGAAATGTGCTTTGGCATCTGCTTTTGGCTTTTATTTCATCAGATGTATAGTAATGGCTATGGCTGCGATTAGGTTAGGGGTGCTTTGGGTTAAGGTTGTAGACTGTGATCTCCTTTGGTGTACGAAATTGACCACAGAAAAGTTGCCGCTGGAGCATGTGTCGTACAATAATCTTTTTTACCTGCTTTTCCATTTCAATTTTGCAGATTCCATAATGTAGTCCTCAAAGCAACCAAGTCCCTAGCAACTCTTTGAGACAACTCCCTGCAACATTCCAGCAACAATTCAGCTGAGCCTGCTCTTTGTCCAGTCGCATGCTGCCACAACTCAAACTGACCAATCACTGTCCTCCAACCTCATCATGAACCAATCAAGAGAGCAGAATTCGGAGGTAGCTTCATCGTCATCATCATGCTCATCAGCTCCTCCAACGTTACCCTCGGTACTGTCATCAAGCTCTTCATCCGAGACCATGGCATCAACGTTGACTTCAATGTCGACAGCTGCATCAACATCTACAATGGCGAGGATGGAGAACCAGCAACCAGAAGGGACCAAGAAGGTTGTCTCAGTCCTGAAACGTAAACGAACCCCCTGCCTAGAATCCCCCAAAGATGGAGACATAGATGAGGAATCATCCTCCAAGAAATCAAGATTAGATGATGGTAATATATGTGGCATGGATGGAATGAACATTGTTTATATTGCTAATACTTGTCTGCATGAGTGAAAAAAAATGGTAGACAAGGAGGGGGGCAAATACACACCTCCCCCCCCAAAAAACCCAACAACAACAAACAAACAAACAAACAAACAAATAGCCAAGTCCAGTTTGATTAATGCAGCCTTTTAAATTAAAGATTATTTCCTTACCCTGTTTAGGCCTACATGTTGCTTTAGCTGTTTAGGTTAATGGCATTATTGGCATCTAGTTCAGATATTTTATGCCATGCCAAATATAACAGCACTTTATTTCATACATTAAACACACTGTGCCTCTCTCAAAATGTACATGTATTTGAAAAGTTTTGGAGTGAAAGGAAAAGGAAGGCACCGTTTCTTTTGTTCATTATGTCTGTCTTTGCCAGTCTCCCACCACACCCTTCCCTCTCCTAAATGCAATTTCCTCACCTCCTTTCATTGGCAGTCATTGGTGAGTGTCCAACAGAATGACAGTCTGTGTTGTTTTAACTTGGTCCTGTCATGGAGGCACACTCATGCGAGTTGTTTGCCTTCATGAATTACACTGCTCAATGTGACATGCACTGTCTTATCCGTAAACATTAAACATCATGAATGTGAATGAATGGTTATTTAATCATCGCAGAGGGATTATACAAAAACACTATTGTGCTAAATCATATCAGAAGCTGTGACTAAATTATTGATTTGTTTAGATATGGAAATACTACATTTAAACACATGTATAGAAATTCTCTGTACACCAAACATTAATCATGAAAAGATCCTTCTATTGTCCCACTCATTCTTTAGAAGAAAACAAATGGGAACTTGCATGCACAAGGTACACTTGGAATTCTACTGTCCAGTGTAGAATAGTTATTATCTACACCCATCCAGTAAAGTAAACAAGGATGACTCACAGATGTATGTGACATTTTCTCACTTGTGTGTTACAGACACAGCATGCATCTAGAGTTATAAATTAACATTTGAAAAAAAAAGATAAAAAGCAAGGGCTTGGACATGCCTATGTCATATTAATTATAGTTCTGGTGTAGTGCTTATAGTTTGATTAAACGTTCTAATGTACATTATGATGGGCATGCATGCTGCTTGTAACCATGAAACTTTGTACTTCCTTTGTCTACATCTTCACCTGCACCACGTAGACACTACACTGTATGTACCATCAATCTCTACCAGTGGATCAGAGCGCATTGAAAGAGAGAGTTGTGACTTGCGCATAATACGCATACAGGGTCTTGGTTTAAAACATGGCGGATTATGAAGCTCCCAATAGTTCCTCTCACGTATGGGAGGGAACTATTTGAAGCTCCATGAAATGACTGACCAATCAGAAGCGACTTCCTGTGTCTCGACTCCCTGTATGCATTGCTCTGCAGTGGATAAAGCAACGCACTCTACGTTTGATGCGACTGGTTGCCATGTTACATGTAGGGCTTGCAGAAACACACAGCAGCTGTACTATTTCAGTACAATTTTATGCATAATTTTAAAATCAAATAATTCAGCATTGTGTAGTCTTTTCCACAAATTAACTGCAAAAACAGGCAAAACAAGTTTATTGTTACAAATTCTAAAGGCGATTTAATGTGACAATCAGTATAATGTCTTTTTTATCATAAATCAAATTGCGTATCTTTTGCAAAAGAGTACACTTGGATCATACACACAACACAGTGTCCCACATAATGTGTTTTAGTGTTGGTCTCCTAATGTTGGTTCTGCGGCCACATCAATGGCTCACATAGAGCTGTATGTGCAATGCTACATGTATGTCTAGGAGGTAGAGATCGATGGTATGTACTTGTACTTTATGCATCAACTCCAATTTGTATGGCTAGAGTGCCCATGTCTGCCCACACGCGTAATTGCGCGATTCTGATAAAACAAAACATGCAACGAACACAAACTCTTCATATTTATCGTAGCAATCGATATTCATGCAAAAAACAAGTCAAAAGGTCTTATTGCAGATATTTTATTCACAAGCCTCAAAATGTTGTCTTTCACATCAAAACTCCCAAACTGCATGTAAAAGGAATGAGTGCACAGACATGTGCACCATTGTTTTTTTAACGTTTTAATGACACAGTCGCCGTTTCTTGTTAAAATGACATTGTTCTTGCTCTAATTTTGATGAGATTTTTTGCAAACTTAATCTTTAGAATATTAGGAATAATAGAAAATCAAGCATTAAAGGAACATTGGAGAAATTCTTCATCATTTTCAGGTCAAATCTTAGGTGAGCAGACATAGGGCCCCAAGTTTGATGAAACCAAGCATAGAAAGAATACATGTCGTTTTATGATGTTCAAATCATTTTAGTAACAAGGAAGCAAATAATAAAGAATAAAAGAATACTATGCCCGTCCACCCCCCCCCCAAAAAAAAAAAAACAAAAACAAAAAAAAAACAAAAAAAACCCCAAAACACCATTATCCTTAAGGAGCTGAACTTTTCTATGAATTTATTTGCTGGTACATGTATCTCCATCACAAACTTTTCTATAAATTCATTTGCTGGTACATGTATCTCCATTTTTATTTTTTTTATACGATTTTGGTATGCATTTTACAAGCCATGCCATGGCTTTTTGCGTACACCAGTTTCCGATCAATTACTGTCTTTTTTTTTATTCTGTTTTGTTTTGTATTTGTTTTTACTCCTTTTGATTGTTTCCCCTTATTGTTATAATGTTATATTCTACACAGCTGCTGATTTTTACGTGTTTTTTTTTTTTTTTGTTTGTTTTGCTTTTTTATCAAATGTTATGTTTGTATTTTTATGTTTGAATTGAATTGGAAATAAATCTTATCTTAACTTTATCTTTATCTTAACTTGGAGTACATTTTAAACATTGAGAATCTGTTTGTATATTTTCTTAAAGATATCTCGGATAGTGGACATATAATTTTACCAAACTTTTCTGTTATGGATTAAACAACACTTTGATATGTGCTTGAAATTTAAATGCAGTCTTCTTGAATTCACTGAGACAACGACCTTTAAGAATGCTGTTGGCATACGTGTCATCTTCCCATTTTGTACTCGTACACCTACATGTACATGTAGTATTGTTATAGTATTGGGGTATGTTGATGAATCACGACCCATCATAGCAAAGGATTTCACTAATATCCGGTTCATTACACTTTCTCACACATTATTGAATCAAGCTGTGATTTCATAAATACGCTCTTTTATTCATGTTACTAGTGAAATAATTTGAAACAGATTTTTGACCAGGGAGGGGGGGGGGGGTACATGTATGTTTATTCTTGAATTAAAGTGGAATGAACCCATAAACATGTATGTTTTAAAATATAAATAGACAGCCTAATTTTTTAGCTTGTCAGCAAGGAGAAAGTATGTTTGGTTTACTAAATTTTTATATATTTTTTCATTTTTGTTTAGATTCTTGTGTATTGGGAGAGGTCAGTTCTGCTGAAAAGGCCAAGAAAAGGAAGAGAAGAGTAGTCTTTGATGGAGTCACTGTATTCTTCTTTCGGAGGACTCAAGGATTTACATCTGTCCCTAGTCAGGGTGGATCTACTCTTGGTAAGTATCTTCAGGGTTTACATATATACATGTTACTTTGTACCGAAAAAAAGAAAAAAAAGGCTCAATACTGACACCAAGGATATATGGGCCACACGTTTTAACACTGGACCCCCCCCTCCCCCATTTCAAAATTTTAATAGGGGGCTTGTGCATACAGACCCTTCAAAAATCCAGTATGGTCCCCCTCTGAAAAAAAGACAAACCTCCAACTCATTCTACTGTAAACTTTTATCTCCCTTAAGTCTGTGCCATCAGTCAAGAATGAAATTTGAAAAATCAGATAATGAGTTAAAATTTGATGTTCTTTTATTGACCTTGGTATTAAAAAAAAACCTTTATTAGGTTCAAATTAGAAGCTCTTTTGTTCTTTCTTTCAGGAAGATCAATATTTTTTAGTTACAAATACACACTCCCTTCTACATGTATACCTGGAATGCTTTGTGAATCATAGTACCTTCTCTTACTCACAGGACCCTTGATGCCAAAATAGCTATTTTGGTCTGTACATCCTGTCAATACCTCATCATTATCCTGATGCACTATTCTCCTAGTGCATCTCTGTATCCATCCCTTTTTTCTTACCTCAACTCCTATACTTTTTGTTTCTGTTATCTGTCCACTTGGTTGCTGTACCTATTTTTACCCTTCTCATCTGTCAATCCACTTCCTCGTGCCCTTCCACGATGTTTTTGTTGTCTTCACTTGTTCCCATGGTAACGGATGTAGTTGACATACATGTGAGTAAACCTCCGAGCAAGCACCAAGTTCAGGTTTCATACTTTCATTCTCCTTACTTCTTAA
The DNA here is from genome assembly GCA_025617745.1 of Heliocidaris erythrogramma. Classification (NCBI taxonomy): domain Eukaryota; kingdom Metazoa; phylum Echinodermata; class Echinoidea; order Camarodonta; family Echinometridae; genus Heliocidaris; species Heliocidaris erythrogramma. Next base: position 4,881,510 of record CM046856.1, read on the forward strand.
TTCCAGTTGGTGAATGTTGCGTCATTTTGTTCATGATGGAATTTTTTATCCCAGGAAAATTCAGGCATTACAAAAATGATTTGGTACACAACTTTGTTCCTTTGCTTTCTCATAACTTGAAAAATGGCACCCAGTTTACTCTGTATGCCGAGAGTAAAATGTGCTCCGTACGTGGTCGTTTCTGTGTAATTACAGGTGATACATGGACCTTTAGATCTTCTCTCTATATCCTTTTGCCAGTTCCATTATAATGAGACTTTTCTTTCGTCCCAGCCCAAGCTGCGTCCTCATCTTTGTGTAATTTACTGGTATCAATTTAGTACTTGAGAGGACTGTATTACTTTTTGTCTTACAGTTTCAGCTGTCTCTGTCTCTGTCTCTCTTTCTGCCTATGTCCATCATTTTCTCCCCATTCTGTTTCCTTTCTTTCCCTTTTCCTATCTTCGTCTGTCTCTATCTCCCTCTGTGTTCTCTTTATCTGCCCCATCTGTCTGTCTGTCTGTCTCTCTCTCTCTCTCTCTCTCTCTCTCTCTGCCCCCCCCCCCTCCCACACTCCCTCCTACTTTCAGTTGTGCTCGAATTGTCATAGTTGTCATCATAGTTTTTCTATCTGCCTTCCTTTTTTCATGATAAATGATATCAGAAGTCATCTGTATTGTTGTGTAAGCAAGATTAGACATGTCATTACACAGAACCTTAGGTCTAGCTGTGCCAAACTCTTCTAGGCAGCCTTCGGAAGCTCCGACTTCCTGCCACTAATCAAGACCTCTCTAAATTTGGCTCCAACCCCCAAGGGGTCATGATGAGAGATGGTCTACTATGTTACCTAACATGCTGCTAGCAAATAGTTAAACATGCCTCATTCACACTCGATGCAGAATGATCATTACAACTTGCAACTTGGAAGACATGGAATAGAATGTTGCGGTGTTGATTGACATAACAGAACAGAACATCTCCAATATTTTGAATTGGGGGCTTCAAGTTATGCTTGAAGCTACATGTACATGTATTGATAAATGATCTAATATGTAAAGGCATTCGGAAAATGTAGTTTACTTTCTTTAAAATGGAAAATAGAATTTACTTTTCAATAATTGCGATTAAAATTACAATGAAAAACTAATTAGAACATTTCCATTTTCATGTTTGAATTAATTTTATAATATTTGTGGAAATGATGTTACATATTTACATGTCACATTACTAATTGTCTGTTTTACATAGGGGTATGATTATACAGAAACTTCTTTCACTCTTTCACTTCTTTCACATGACGATGTTTTAGAGCAAATGTGCAGTCAATGTTTGTGTGTAGGATGGATAATCATATTAGAAGCCATTAGATAAAGATCAAGGCTTCACAAATGGAAATGTCATATAATTGAATAAGCTGCATTTGCAACAGTTTATGATATTTTTAAAGGAATACACTGGAAAGAAAATACATACATGTACATGCTAAAATGATCAAATGTCACAGAACTGCTGAATATGATCAAATGAAATCCTGAACCAACATATTTGTACTTTGGGAGCTGTATTTTTATGTAGCATTCATTTTGATGTATGTGACCAATTGTTTTTTTAAATATGATTTCAAGCAAATATTGTCAAAGACAGAGAATCATTACTAATTAAGATATTCTCTTTTCTTCTTCCTACTGCAAAACTGTAGTTTAGATTGATTTTTTTTCAATTGCTGTATTCTAAAAAGTGATGAAATCCTGTTGATATGGTTCTTATTAAGGTGGTTTCCATTTGACAGGTAGTCATTATCCATATTATGTGTAGTAATATTATGTGTAGTAATATTATGTGTAGTAATATTATGTGTAGTAATATTTGCTCTTCGATAGTAACTATCTGAACGACTTGTATATATGCAGACATGTACCGGTAATAGTTAATCTAATAAGATGCCCCATCCTTCATAATAGTCCAATGTAACTACATGTTGACCTACATCAGTAGATTGCCTGTGAAACATTATCAGTCATTCAATCCAACCATGAGGATTTTACACAAGAATAATAATATTAATGATGAAACATTACTGCATTTATTTTTTAAAATTCAGATTATTCAAAGACTCTTTGATGGACTTATGGTATATCAGCCCTAAAAAGTACCAAATTGAAGAAAGAATATCAGAACCATTACATGAATTGCCAATGGTGATGCACATCATGTGAACAAGATAGTATCTACTTTCTCTAAACATAATACCTTTTCTTATTTTATTTGAAAAAGCAGAAATATTTCTAAAGTTAGATAGAAAACTGATATAGCCAATAGTAATGGAATTGACAGAAATACATATTGGATTGACAATACCCAGTACATATTTTCTCTTAGATCAGGCATAGGGAGGAAAATTGGCAAATTCAACGACAGTGTTGCTTGTTCACTGTAGGTAATTAGAAAAGGAAGGAAAAGTCAATTTAGCCAAAGTTCAGAATAAATTCAGTTGTAGATAAGAGGAACAAACTGACGGAAGTAATAAATCGAATGTCAACTTCCATACTTCTGACAGTATTCATGCTGTGACACTGTACATGTTTTGTTTTGTTTTGTTGTAAATATACAGGTACTTGGGAATTTAGAAAGAGTAATTGAACACTTATACATTTTAAACTGAATGCAGATGTCCACATATTTTTTATATATTTTTTTATACTTTTTTTTTTTACAGGTAGCTTTTTATCATGTAAAATCAGAGAAGTAAGTGTGATCAGAACTCAATGAACTTAAAATTGAAGACTAGACTTTCTATTCCTTCCAAGGAATTTGTTGCCAAACATAAAACTGCTGTTCATAGGTAGTGTTGTTGTTATATGCTGTAGATAATAGTAATATAAAATGAAACATTTGATGATTGCTTCCCAAGACAATTATAGAGCTGATTTAATTATGTATTGTTTTTTTTTTCTTCTCTCTTTCTCTCTTTAATGCAGGTATGGCACCGAGACATGAAACCATTGGGAAATTCAGCCTGAAGCAGTTTGAACTGTCCCAAGAGAAATGTCACAGAGCCATCCTACGCAAGCAGCTGATGGACAGACGATGCCAACAGCTCAGGGAGTCCTCACCTTGCTCTACCATGACCTTGAGAGAAGCAGAATCGGACTTAGATGAGGAATTGGACAACATCAATATCAACGACTACTATTTCTTACAGCCGATTCCCACCAAACAGAGACGATTGCTTCTAAAACGTTCAGGGGTGAAGAAGATTGACAACACAGAGAAGATGGAACTGAAGCGAATACGGCTGTCTCGGGAGTCATGTGGGTGTGACTGCCAGGTGGTTTGCAACCCAGAGACTTGCATGTGCAGTTTAGCTGGCATTAAATGTCAAGTGGATAGGCAGTCTTTTCCTTGTGGATGCAGTAAAGAGGGTTGCCAGAACAGGTTTGGGAGAATAGAGTTCAATCCTGCCAGGGTGAGGACGCATTTTATCGAGACTGTGGTACGACTGGAAAAGGAGCAGCAGAGAGAGGAGAGGATGAATCCCGGTGAAAGAAGAAATCAGGAAGATTGCTTTGAGGGTCCTCCAGACATGAGCACCCTTTCACACCCTCTTGAAGATTGGGGTCATCAAGCCTCAACCAGTTCCAGCCAAATGTATTCAGGAAGCCTTAATGGAAGGGACTTTTATGGGAATGTGGATCTCCCTTTAGGAGATGATCGGGCCAGCTGTAGCTCTTCCCTGTATTCCAAGTCGTGTGATGCTTATGGAAGTGGAAATTCCTTGGAGGAGAACATTCCAGTTGAGGTGCGCTCTCCAAGGCAACACGACTTGATTCCTCAAATGCTGCAGTTCAATGAGTCGGAGGATGAAATTGCTATGACCCAACCTATTGCGCCCTTATGTAATGTTCCCTTGCCCACAATGCCTTGCTATGATAGTTCTGAGGACAATCTGAGTTCGACGTCAGATACAACATCTAGCTCGGAAGCCAGCTCCAACTATGATCTTAACGAATGCAGTGCACCCTTTAACTTGAAATCATCAGCTGATTACAACCTTGCCAGTAGTTTAGTGCAATCACCAGAGGTCAATAGCTTGTCCCATAGTTCATCTGTAGAGGGCACCTTGCCACATTTGACACCACTAGAGGTAGCCAATATCTTTTCTACCTCTAAGCAAACTGTTGATGACACAAACAGTAAGACATATACTGAACTGAAGCAGCCAGACAGCTACACCAGTAGTAGCTTTACAACTGGTCTGTACAATCCTGATAATTCCGCCCATAGTAGTTACAGTGAGATTTTTATGCCGTATGATAATTCAAAAGTTGCAGAAACCATACCACTCACACTTCCCTCATTGACACCAGCACCTCCTGCATACACCACCTGTAGTAGTCCTACTTCATCCAGTACGTATACAGTCATGAGTTCTCTGAATGCTGTAGATTCCCTAGCCGAGATGCAAGAGACTGCCCTAGCCACCAGCAAACTGAGTTCAGTCACATTTGGGATGAAAGATGTTCCTTCTTCCTCATTTACCCCACCAGAACCTCTCCTGTACAGCTCAACAGCCATGGGCAGTGTAACAGACATCTCTTCTAGCTATTCTGTTACCCCACAATGTAATGAAAGCCATGGTAATGAAGCCACAGCAGCTGGAAGCACTGATGGATCTAGTGGGCACCAGGGAAGTGATGTAGATGGCAAGAGGATCTCTCCTAAGATAGATAGTCCAGGCGATGCCAACCTAGGGAATCTTGGCATGCCTGTGGGACTATGCTCGTCCAGTGAGGAAAGACCAGTCTTTGACAGTGTTGATGCAGTGCAGTCTCAAACAGACAGAGAATCCACTGATACATGTAGTGTAGAGAGCTCACCAAGAGACCACCCTTTGCAGGAATCCAACAACCCTGGCATTGCCTGCTGCAGTACAACTTCACAAGAGGGTGAAAGCATCAGCTTGAGATGTGACTTTGAGGCCGGTGACGAGAACATTTCCACTAATACGGTGACAGTCAATAATTTTAAAGGTGTCTGCCAATCCGAATCCAGCTCCTCCACTCAACCACAACCATTCACTGATCATGATGAATCACAGATAATTCCAAAACCTTTAGGATGTACAAATTCTTCAATGCCAAATGACCTTGTGACTTGCAGTGATAAGCCTGAGAGTCATGGACTAGAGACTACTGATTCAAGAGGACCAGTCCATAGCACTGTAACAAGCAAACCAGTACCAAGTATGGAGAAGCTGACAAATGGGACCATCCCAGTTCTATCACATCTCCCCAGAGAAGTACTGACAGAAGAAACTGCAGTAGACCTTGCCAAGAAGATCCAAGTGTTGAGAGGCAACAGTGAAGGGGATGCCACTCCTTCTATTTCACCTGACTCCTTGAGTCCTGATGGTGCTATGTCAGATGACCCTTTCAGACATGCAGTGGATCCATCAGCTATTGATGAGTCATCTTTCAGCAGCTCAGACAGTGCAGTTGGTCACTTGTCTAGTGTGGGCTTCTCTGAGCTGTCATCTGGACTCCCCACTGGACCACCTCTTGTTCAGGCTGGAATCTCTGAATAAAATCTCACCTTCTAGGTCACACAAAACAGTTCGTATTCATTAGAAAAGTCCAAAATAATATTTATATTTAAAATGGACCAAGTTTATTTTCAACCGTCAACTCTGAATCCGTGTAATAGCCTACACAACCTTCATCAGACAACTCAATATGCTTTCATTTTAAACTTTTTTTTTTTAGATATGGTCAATCCTTGCCAGGCATCTATAGACTCCATTCACTTACCCAGGGTAGAATCTTGGGAATATATTTAACATTTGTTCTTCACACTTGGCTACTGAAATCTGTTTGAGAAAAGAAATAAACATGAAGTCATTTTCAGACCGAAAAGTTTGAAGTCAATAAAGTCAATAAAATGAATAATGTGACCTTCCAGGCAAAATGCCTTCTCTTTTAAACCATAATAAACTTCAGCTACAAACCCTCTTTTAGATTAATAGTGAAGATCACTAGCAATATGTTATTGACTCAAAAGAATTTCAGTTATTCCTTTGTTCTTCACACAGAAGCATTAGAAGTCTACATCATCTGAACAGTATCAGATAATTGTAATTAAGGTAGTAATGCCATTACTTTTCTACGATAACACACTTGGTGCTCTTTCTATTCATCAAAGTGAGATCTTGAACAGCGTAATAGTACAATATGTCAGAAGCTGTGTATTGGTGCAGATGATGAAAGGATTCGCGCCAGGGCTGCTTGTTAAATAGATGGTTGACCCACAAACATGTAGCGGTATACATACAGTAATTGAAGGTTAACGGTGTCAGCTGTATTTCCATAACAGCAGCAATCTCGCTTTTATAGCTTATATGAAAAAGAGGTAAACTACATGTTCATGTAGGTTCTATATATGATGGATCACATCATTAGGGTGCTATTGGTGTGCACATCTACTTGTTATTGATCTAGCGCACACTGTGCGGAAGTAAATCAGGTCGGGTGGGGGGAGAGCAACAAGTTAAGTCCACTTGTAGGGGCGTAACTTACATTATCTGTTTTAAGCTCATGAGAAATGTATCTTGAAACACCTCATACATAATTAGGATGAGCCTCATTGTAGTAAAGTTTGTCTCTTTGTTTTCATGAATTTCAGATGCTCTACGGTATCTACATGTATCATGTTTATCTGGACATCATATAAGATAATATAATGAGAATAAGATATGTTTGTATCATAAATTTCTTACATACTTAAAAAATATCTCAAGAGGTATTTCCTTCAGATTTATATAGTGTAAGAGTTTAACTAAGCAATGTGTGGATCTACAATATGTATATGTATCAGAACTACTCAATATGCAAAGCAATGCATATATTATTCGATTGTATTATATCTGTAGTGTCGTGGTGCTTCTAAATACAAATCCAGTGCAATGATAGTGTATTATACCAGTTTTCAGTTTCACAGAAATAGTTTTTTAGCAGCTATTAGAAGTGCAAATTCCTTTTTTATGAAAACAAGTGACTAAAGCATTTTTGATAAGCTTTATTTATTCTGCATGATTATTACTGTACATTCTACATTGTGTAGTGTTGAGAAGTATGTCTTTGCTCAGTAGTAAACTTGAGAAATGACTAGAGTAGTGTAAGAGTTTGTTGTACATGTACATATAAGATATAAACTCAGACTCAATTGTGAGTAGCAAGAAGATGAGCAATGCTCCTCAGATTTGTTGCCATGTTGATTTCATCTTCTTTAAGTTATCGTGACCTGACTCCAGACTATAATAATATACAACTCTAGTAAATGAAAATCAACTCATGAAATATATCAAATGATGTGTCCTATATAAGATAAGATTGATGTATGAAGACAAGAAATTTCTTCTCCCTTTACATGAAATGGAATTGTGAAACTTTTTTTTTTTAATGTACTTTAATACTAAAAATTAACTAAACTTGTATATCATATTACTTGAATGGTAATATATAAGGCTGTCTGACTATATCAGAAGCCAAATACTGAAATAGAAAAGAATGTCTCTCTCAATTTTAACTCTTCATAATTTCTTTTCAATGTAATAGTTTTGATCGAGATCATGAATTAGCTGAAACTTTCTCTGTCGTGGTGCATGCAAATGGTCTAAGACCAAACCGAAAACTTATTGTTAAACAGCCATGAAAGCTACATGAGGACAGAAATGTCATGCATAATCTCTCAGACAAATCTGTATTGTACTACATCTTAATATTGGCTGATTCTGTGGAGTGTGTCCATATGACCATTGAATAATGGTGCTTTCTGATATCACCACCTATAGTCATGGTCCTATCAAGAGATTTTTCATTTATGGATGAAATATATGGAAAAAATGTCATACAGGACACTCTGCATGGAATCGCCCTATTATGGTTTGCCTTTGTGCAAGCAAATAGTAATTTTCAACAATTATTCATTCTGCATTCCAGGTAAATCGTAAAACGTGCCACACTATTTCACTAAGCTTATTCTTATGGAGAAAGTTGTTCTAATTAGTTTGTTGCTATGACATTAATAATGAGCACTAGACAACAAACAAGAGAAGGGTACCGTCAAGTCCATGTTATCAAGAATTGGGGTGTAAAGGAGTCATATGAACATGCCCCTGTATCATTTTTAGCACTTTGTCTGAATGAAAGTGTTCTTTAAAAGACATGATTGTAACCAAAGTTATAGGACATACTTACTGACTTCCATACAGCTAGCTCATTACTAACAGAAGTTTGAGGGCAAATGACCCTCTAATATATCAAGACATCCTCAGAACTCCTAAGTTCCCACCCAATAAGTGTGAACGTGTGGATTTTGGAAACAAATCACAAGTCTGCATTGTTAATTCATGCCTACCGTAGATGTTGAATTGTGCTTTTAAAATCTAAATGTAGGAAATTTATTATTATCATGTTTGCATATGAACCATCAATTTTAAAGAAAAAAATTATGGAAGAGTAAATGGAAATATTTTGAAATACACATAAGTGAGTTTGTAAAACGACATATCAATCATATTGTAAAGATAATTTGTACAGCGCAAGAAAATTTTAATGTGAGTATATCTACTGTTTGAAAGATAATCATACTCATAGTTTCTTAGCAAAAAAAGCTTTATTATGGTCAACTTGTACATGTTAGTTTTATCATCAGAGGCTGTAAATTTGTCTTTTTGTGCACCCCTGTAATTTTTTTGGACAGGGTGATACTTGTACATTGAAGCATTATGTATTTGTACATGTATCAAAATATTGTATGGTTGTTATTGTGTGTCTTTTGAAGGGAAAGAAAGAGTTTAATTTGTTTTTCATTTTAGAAGAATATGTGGACTAGTTTAGTGGATACAGTAAAGACTTTGTAATCAATATTAATCTTTTTTATGTAATTTATGTTAGATAGACTTTTGAAATGTCAAATTGTGGAATCCAAGAAGAATTGGGTTATTTGTAAAAAAAAAAAAAAAAAAAACTTGTTCTCGATACACTTATTGCAACATGTGACAAACGCAGAATCATTTGTTTTCTGACTGAAAATGCAGATGCTCTTATTTGTAATTGGACATTCAGCCTTTTGGCAACCGTTAATCAGAGTTCACATAGGTAATAGCCATTTCTTCTTCTGAAAGTAAAAAGCAAGTATTACATATGCCGGGTACATCTTTACATTTTCATCTTTTCTTGTAATCTTTTTTTCTTTTCTTTTCTTTTCTTTTCATTTTTGTTTTGTTTTGTCTCTTCTCTAAGCAAAATGTTTAATGATGTGTTTCTTTCAGTTTTTCTTTTTTCTGTATTTTGATTTATTTCATTTCATTGTATTTGCTGTACCTACTTTATATTGGGATTTGATCACCTCATGGTCATAAATTCATGAGTTTTAAAAAATATTTCTTCACTTGTTTATGTATAAGTTTACATTCAGAACAAGAAATGTTTTTACCCATAAATTTACTGCCAAGACCGGGTTCATTAAATGGACTTACCCTAAAATGTAAAAATCAATTCCTATTAAATTGAATAAACAAAAGCAATGAAACAGAGAATAGACGAAATATATATCTTCAGTCTAGATATCTTGAATATCTAAAACACATAATATATCTGTAAAGCGCTTAGAGACATCACCGATGTATTAGGCGCTTTATAAAAATGGAATATTATTATCATTATTATTGACACATTTTTATTAATTGAAAGATTTATGCTATATACACCACACTAACTGCTAGAAGTGTAAGTGCAGACCAGTTTTTTTAAAACAGAGTGCAAAGGACAATACAAATTGGTTGACACCTTGCACACTATAAGCACTAATATATGCATAGTATTTTATTTTATATGACACCCAAAAATCATTATGGGAAAAAGCAATTCAATACCAATCAAAGTTTTAAAAAATGGATTGTATGACCCTCTCAGGTCCAAAGCCGTGTCATCAAGATGAACAAAATAATAACTGATACAGATTCGATTGAGATGTATATGTAAATTTTAGTAAGAGAAAAATTGCCCAGTTAGAGAGCAGTGAATGGTAAAGATATTGTATGCCAGGTGATGTGCCACTGGCCAATCAAATGCCTAGATTCTCTCTAGGTGTCATATACATGTAATAATATTCTGTCAATCAATCATCACAGTCAACAGAAGGGCCAAAGGATATGCCTTTAATTTTCATTCAGTTTTTAAACCACCTGGGTAAGCTTTTCTCTTTGTATGGAATTATGATTAATTATTATTAGCCGCATAAGATTGCATCACATTCTTTAGAAGCACTCTAATGCTGTAAAAGGATAATGATTTAATACAGTATATAATATTGTATATGTTGTATAATAATATTATAACAATCTGTATAATATATTGTATGAAATGTATATATTACATGTATTATATATTATATAAACATGTAATATATAACAAAATACATTTAATATATAGTATATTTTATGTATGAAATGGTGTGGTGTTAAAAAATGGCAGTTTTGGAAAACACATACTAATTTCAGAGGTTATTCCATTGAAGAAAGATATTTCATATTTTCTCTGATTGTCTTTTCAGTTTAATGAAAGATTTGGAAATTATATGCTAGCTTCCCATAGACATTGTTTGACTTACACAGAAATTATGTCCATTTGCAATTTGTCAAATAGGTGGGATTATATTATTCATGTCCTTTTGAATAGATTCAATAGATACATGTAGCGTTCAAAATTAAACACAATATATAATTATTCCTCCAAAACAAAATGCCATTTCAAGTTTCATGTGCTGTATGAGAAAAAACAACTATATGTGAAACAGTATTATTTCATTTCATTTGTGTCATACTTCATTCTAACATAGAAAATATATGTTGTGTACAGTAAGATGTTCTGGCACAAAACATCTGTGTAAATCATTGTGTATAAAATGTAAGATAAGAAAATGTGTGAAACTAGTTTTTAAAAACAGTGAAATGCATTTACTTGTTTGTACATAACAGCAAAGTAAAATTGTAAAGTCAAAATCTAAGTAGATTACCTTGCAGATTGCCATGTTACAAAATCTTTATATTATTTGTGGCAAGGCATGAACAGTTCATGAACAGTTTATTTTGTGCAAGTTTTTTTTTTTTTTTTTTTTTTACAAGAAACCAGTTATGGCTGCTTTGTATTTAACCCTTATCTAAAAACACCATTGGATGTATACATGGTTTTCCTGTATTACCCACACGGTTATTAGAAAGCAGAACAGTTGTAAGTGATAAACATATTCTCCCAGAGGGCATTACTATATGATTACCTTAATATCTTTCAAAGTGTATGTAAGATTCTTATGGTTAAGATACAAAATTTTGACGTAACATTTTTTTTTTTTCAATTCAGATGATGTTTCTTATAATGTGGTATACAGAGGCCAGGGAAACTTTGAATTTTCTCAAGTTTTGGCAGACCAGTGTCTTGAAGATGCTCTCATTTTCTTGCCATAATCCCTGGAGAAAAGATAAATACCATTATAATGACCGATGAATCAAATTTAATATGAATCATAAGTTTCCATAATTTCATAATTTTCAGCCATTCACACACAGATATACTTTATTTCCTTTCTGGGCTCCTCCTTTTCTTTTCTCCAATATAGAATTCTATTTTGGTTTGTAAAGGTATTAAAATGAGAAACTGAATGGATCAGTTACCTGTAACAGTTTGGACACATGCATGTTAAATCTTGATCAATTCTTTAAAGCGGTTTTTATTTTAAAAAGCTGCTTTCATAGTTTTTATGATGTTGTACTATATTGTATTCATTCGATTGTGACATTTTGTGCTTCTCTTTGCAGAAAAAGAGTAATATTCTTCTTGTATATTGTTAACATTGTTTTGTTGTGAATGGTGCTGTAACATTCTAGTTTTGTATACTTGCCAGTGAGTTATTGAGTCTTTTTTTCTACTTGTTATTATTAGCTCAACTTTTATGAAATGTTCTCCTCTTAGCCATTAGAATTTTAAATGATATAGTCATCTTCGATATCACAGATGCAAGTAGCAATCCAAAGAAACAGTAGTTGTATAATGTCCATTCTTTCCTCAAGCTATCAGAAATTGAAAGTTATGCAGCAAGAGTTTTATTTTTTCCCTCCATTTGGATGATGTAAATGAATCAAGGTTTACACATAGGCTTCATCATGCAAACAATTGTTTCAATCAATTTCGAATAGCAAATTTGATTTGGGATATGTGTTCGAAAGATCATGGTTCAATTTCTGTTGGTTGAATAATGATAACACTACCAAAAACATCTTATGAAAGACAGATAGTTCTTAAGTATTCTTGCCATTTACATGATATACAAATTCACACCCCTGAAATATATTTATTTATGAACATATTTGAGAATAACTTTGAAGAATTGTGATGGAAAGGTCATTACCCCTTTTTTATTAAGGTGTGAGCGCTGAATTTGCAAGAACATTTAAAATACCTCCTACAATGATTGGTTTTCTGATATCCTTCATCAAAACTGGAATGGAGAAAACTACTACATTTCACTGATTTTACTCAAATGCAATTTACTTTTTTATGCTGTTGAATGAAGAAATCTGAAATGAGAAGAATTTTGCATTTCGTGAGGATATCTGAATGGAATGCATGGTTAACATTGACAATAAATGTTTCATACCAATAACACTGCACTCATACATAATCCTTCTAGAAATTCTTTCTGTAAAATGCTTGCTGCACCATACAATCATCTTCTTCAGTATTGCACATCTAGACACACAGCATACATGTAGTTCTATTTTCTCTGTTAATTAAAATCACAAACTATGGTGTCTCCAAAAGGTCTTTTTGTCACCATTTCAGACAGTTGTAGCTTTCATTTAAAAAACGCAGCAGTATTAATTAATGCAAGTGTGAATAGAAATTCTAAGCTCAATTTATATGAAATATATATTCAGCTGTGAGTTATCTTTATCGTCTCTTTTTTGCTCAATTTCACACTATAGTATTTTATGATTTTTATCTATACTTATGTTCATTAGTGATTATATGCATTTTTTGAATAGTTGGAGGACTGAGCTGCAAGATGGACAAATTTTGAAAAGAAAATGTTCTTAAAGTGCTGTCTTTTTTGTCATTGAATGTTGCTTTTAAGAAGTAAGAATTAAAAAAAAAGATAGAAAAACCTTACATGTATTGTATCATGTGCTTTGCCACGGTATGTTATCTACATGTAAGTTGAAAATGGAAAATAAAAATGGTTGAAATGTTGAATTCCGTGTCTGTGATGTGATTATGAAATCTGTATGCAAGATGTAAGGATGAGAGACGGGAGAAATGAATTGAGGATGAAAAGGGAAAAATAAATAAAGGAAGAGAAATGAGAGAAACAGATCAATGGAAGTTTGAGCAAAATCTGATAAATAAGAAAGTTAGAATTTTTGAAGTTGTAATCAATCAAACACAAATTGGCAACTCTGTGACGGATCTTGCGAGCTCCTCTCCCATTTGCTCAAAACGGAAAAATCTCATAAATTATCATTTTTTTAGTTTTTGATCAAGGAATAGATTTGTTTCATACAGATTTTGTGTAAAAACATATGAGCAGTGGTTATATTCTAAGGTGCATGTATGATTGAATATTTCCTTTACAGAAAATGGAAATTAATGATTTTTGGGGTAGCTCGCAAGATCCGTCATGGAGTTGCCAATATATATATTTGATGATTTCAACTTCAAAAATTCCTAACTTTTTATTTCTTATCAGATTTTTCTCAAACCTTCACTGATCTGTTTCTTTAATTTTTCTGCTTCCTTTAAAACCTACTTGTAATCGGAGTGGACTTATTTAAGTAATCCTTGAATAAGGATTACTTTCAAGCAAATAATACTACATATTTTTCCTTAAGCACTTTTTGCATATAAGAACAATTTATTTATGTACTAGAATTTCACATTCAAGGCAAAGCAATTAAAATGTCAAATGTTTTGAAATGAAATGTACATGCAGAACATCTTCCAATGAAAATAGTGAGATGTTGATCTTCAATACCTAATATTCCATAATAAAATCTGACATTTGTTACAAAAATCATAAGTACTGTATATATGAAGCTTCCATTATTCAATTTCATGTCTACAATGCACCGAGTGTTCATATTAACATATTATTAGCATTACAACTGCCACATAAAAATGAACCCTAATAAATTGTTTCATTTATGGGCTTTCAGCAAAGAAAAATTTAAACAAAACTGGAATTGAATGTACTTATACTGACTAACATGATCTTTCAATATAAACAAGTCATTAATGTTTGAAGTAACATTGTAGCAATGCATGACCAATTTTCAATCAGTTTGTACATAACTTCACAACCATCACCATATATATCCTTGTAATTATTTTTCCATAAACATCATAAGGAAATTTATACATTTGTGTATTTACTCAAATTTGAGCTTTTAATAATATACAGTATCACTTTACATTTTGGAAGGCAGAGTGACAGTATACATGCAAATACACATTGTAAATTAATTTATATATTATTCAACAAAATTATGAATAGGGAATTATGGTATCATATTATATTACAAAACAATTCCCCAAAACACCTCCAAAATGACTGATAGTTCCAACAACAGTGTAATCAACTTTCAATTATCGTAGCTAATATGCATGTATTAACAGAATATATTTTTGAAGGTACAGGTATCGTCCATCAGCAGCTTTAAAAAAAACACAAAAAATATCACTGTTATTATTCGTTACTATTTTGCACAGCATATTTACAATATAACATCTAACAATAATATCTTGAGAAACTATTTCAAATAACTGTAAAACATATCCTTCCCTGACTGAATAAAAAATAAGTTAATGCCATTTAATTCTCAACATGAGCAAGTTCATATGAATTCTATAAATCTATTTCCACTAAAGTTAAAACAATTATGATTTACGGTGATAAAATTGGTAAAATACTTATACTAATAAGGGCCAGGTCACTTCAAGGCATTCAGTAAACATGTCAGGATTGGTGGCTCTACCTGTATTTGTGAAATAACTATATCACTTTTACTTCCAGGTAAAATGCATGAATGTGAAGGTAGTCCTGGGGAGCGTTTCATCAAGCGTTTTGTCAGTGATTTCTACCGACAACTGTTATAAGCTACTGAAATCCTTGCATCTGATTGACGGAGAGCAAATTTGTCAGAAAAAATCACTGACAAAACACTTGATGAAACACTCCCCTGGTCTGGTCTGGCTGGTTAACTTTTAAAAATCCTGAACGGGTTCTGTAACTCATTAAGGACCACAGTTAAATCTATCATCAAACATTTTACACCAAAAAGTGTCTGCTCTTTACCTTAGAGGGCTTTGTAACACATATGTCAATACACTCTAGGCAGACATTTACATCTGCGCACAAATTTATTAGAAAAATACACTTTCTGAGTGATATAGATGACAAAAAGTGAGCAAAAAGTGGAATGGGTTGAGTCTGAGATTGTTTTACATATTTTGAAGAAGAAATCTTATGAACTAACATACCAAGGGCAAATAGTTCAACCGGTTATACTGATTGGACTTGTAGAAATTCAGGATGTAAACAGAAGAGGGAAGGAGTGAGGGTAGAGAGGTAACTAAACCTCTGAATAACATAACAGCTCAAATCATACTTTGTGTCCATCTTGCTTGTTGGATGTAGCTTCTAGCTCTTCCTTGACCATTTGTCCATCCCCTTGATGTGGACGTCCAGTCACAAGAAGAATGCTAGCATGTAGAAGAAGTGACCACTCTGCATCTAAGGATTATTTTTCAGGTAAAAACAACAAAATATGAAGAAACGTAATGTGTGAGTAACATGAATTAACGAGCAGTATTGGACCAAGGGTGGTAAAGGCAAGGAGATCCGCCATTCCGCTCAGTCATTGTTTTTTTTGTGATTGACTAACTTGACTTGAGGAAGGAGATTAGTCCATAAATCAGACCCAAATTTTCTATATGGTACATCTCAATTATTTCTGATACCAAAGTATTTATATTTACTACATCATCAGCACTGATTCTTGGTACTCGGTAGGTGGTGCTCCAAAATACTCCTTGTGGAATTTTAACAGAAGCATTGGTGCAACTTCAGCTGATGGTTATTAATCAAATATGGTTGAGCACATAAAGAAGTCAGTCATGTTTGTGATTTCATGAAAATGTCCTTACTACTAGAGAAAAGTGGACCAGCATGCCTTGCTACAAAATAGGTAATGCTTAAATCATTCTCTCAATAATGATGCTTGGACACAAACAGGCAGTTGTGATGAAGTACCTCTCAATTTGGAATAAAGTTTAGTCTCTACATCTCTACATAACTACACAATGCTTAATGGAAAAATCATCTTTAGGGAAATGCATTATAAATATCATTATGAGTTCAATTTTACTACATTTGAGGAAGAAGATTTTTTATTGCAAGACTCCACACTAACCTTATTCACAAGGGTTTGGGGTCCGGATACAAATTTCAGGATCTGTAAGCATGGACGCCCTGATTTTGTGAGTCAAGAGAGAAACAATTTGGGGGCCTATGTACATGGGACCTTTGTATTATTGAGTCCTGTTTATCATAGTGAATGCATACAATTACCTGTAAGATCAGTTGATATCTGAGTCCATTCTGTTAGCCAGTCTGTAAGCGCCTGTCTCTCTGATTCTACAGGATTCAGCCCTCGTTGGTAGCATAGCTAGGGAACAAATCATTAATCACAGATATCCAAATTAAGCTTTTATAGATGTACTCATTTGTTTGAAAATCCTGATATTTACAACATTTCGTTTGGTTTTATTTTAAGGGTAGCATTTCTTCTCATAGTACCATTATTCTTTCATAATTTTGGGGCTTCTAACAAAAGAATTTAAGTAACTTATGCTACAATTTTTCATTATATTTTTCATCACTATCATCATGATCACAACCACAATGGCCATCACTACTGTCCCCTCCATCAAAATCATTCACCCCTAGCACCATTATCACCATCGTAACCATATAACCAAATTATTTACCATGAAAAGAAGGGGATGCTGTTTTTCACAAAATTATATTCATTTAATGCCAAGAACTTGACTATTAGGAAACCGACCTTCCTCAAATCTTGATCATCAATGCTATGTATGCCTGCCTTGAGTATGGCTTGGTCCATGGCAACCATCAATGTTGCATGAGTTGAGAGTCGTTTCCTGAGGGTAGAGTTGGCTGCTAAGAATATCCACTGGGAATGCAGCTTGCATAGATATTTCTATGATAGAATCAAAAATGTACATGTATACCAAGTGACAAGTAAAACTTTGAACTGTTTTATCACAGCATAACAAAATGGCAGACAGGGATTTTTTTCTAACAAGTTGAGTCGTATATATATAAAGCATGATTCTGAATCTTGGGTAAAGCCTAGATGTATTCTTCAGCCCATAACTTTAGGATGATCATGGCCGGGAGCATTCTCAACTGAAAGGACTTCCACATCATTGAAACTTGTCATTGTTATATGCAATATAAACCTTAGCAAACATCAGCTGTAACGATTCCATTTGTGTTCCAGATCTTTCTTCTTTTGAACTACAAACAATGTGTTACTACATGCTCACAAAGAAATAAAGCTTGGCAATTTCTTGCATGCTATACACACTTACTACAAGATTACTTAAATAGCATGTTCCCTTTTACAACAACATCAAAATGACAATTACACAACTCGCTCCATCTTAAGTATTTCACTGGTGACATAATTTTTGATAGCTTACCAAATGAGTTCTTGACAGTGACTTGAGAGATGTTTGTTGACTAAAGAGAGGCTGGAAAGACAGTAGCTCAGCTGAATGAAATGGCTGCTTCTCCAACTGAAATTTGAATTGTAAAAAGAAATTAATATATTCATATGATTGCTTTGAATTCCTCCTTTCAAGTTTAAGATGAGAAATATAATGTAACTGTAAATCTTATTCATATAGATACTATTTATTTGATTAACTCCAAACCTATAACTTCATAACAAATGGTGGAGGAAAAGAATAATAGAAATGGAGAGGAAAAAATCTGGAAGTACTTTTAAAGGTATGTATTATGATGCATTATAACCTAAATCATAATGTTTGTTCTCAAATCAGTAATGAACATCTAGTCTTTTCAAAAATGTAAAACAAGCATATCCAATGCTATAAATTTTAAACTATAAATCCACCGTTACCTGATCTCCACCTATTCTCTGGCACAAAGATTCAGCAAGTTCTGATGTAGGCTTCATCTTGAGTCTTTTATCCAGTCTCTTCAGTATAGATGGATAAAGACGACACCTCTTCTTATGGTTTTCTTGGTGGTTATTGGAGACATCTTCCGGGGTTATGAAATGGTCTGACAGAAAGATTCTCTGGAAATACAATCTGTGTGTAGCATAAAGCATTGCAGGGGAAACAAAATATTTGATGAAGTATAGCATATGAGCAAGCATTATGTCATATTGTTAAGAATCTGTGAGTTCAGGAACTCTGTCTGGTATGTAATGTAGTTTCAAACATGCATTCTCCATAATGATTTGATCTGGTGCACTACTCTTTTAAACAACAGACTCCTCCTACCTATCTTACTTCTACTTACTATATCAATTTCACTGAATAAAAAAAATATGACTGGGCAAATATGTAGATTGCTGCTAATATAGAGCCAGATTAAATATGCATGTACATGTATGCTTGGTAAATGTAATACTTGCCAATGATTACCTTCATCAAAGGGCCATCAGCCTAAGCAACGATTCAGAGGATCACATTTATTGATCAGTGGACTTAGGTTTCTTTGGTCCGCATGTCCATATAACTGGAGAAAATACTTAGGGTGGGCCTTGGAGATGCTGAAGAACATGGATATTGTGAGGGACCCTTTTTAGTCAATTTGAATTCATATTTATAGAGTAGGGAATAAGGTACATTCTCTTGGATCTTAATATTGCCCAGATATGGAAATGAACTCTGTGTGAGAAAATTACTTGGAATGATTAATTTAGTTTCATATACTTACACAACAGGTAGAGTGACGTAGTAGACAAAAGGGATATTGACTACAACCAGCACTGGAAGAACCTTGGAAACATCTTGTTTCATCTGAGGAACAATCAAGAAAGTAAAAAAATATATATTGAATACATGAAACTGGTTAAGAGCATTGATCCGCAAGATAGAGAATGCAAATTATCTTACATTTTTTAGCAGTGCTGTACGTCAACTTTAGATATCATACTGTTGTCATACAATATGGTTTCCACAAGATTAAGAGCCAAAATAGTATGATGCAGCAACAACAAAAAACAGGGCCTACTGTTTAGCCCATGACCATCATCTTATCTTTCTTTCTTCTGTTCATCTGTCTGTCCATATGTCTGTCTGTCTGTCTGTCTGTGTCTCTGTCTCTCTGTCTCTCTCTGTATCTTTATTTCTCTCGATCTACAAAATCCCCATCTCTCTGTCTTTTTCTTTCTCTGTCTCTCTCCTATGTCTCTGTCTGTCTGTCTCTCTCCTATGTCTCTGTCTGTCTGTCTCTCTCTCTCTCTCTCTGTATCTTTATTTCTCTCGATCTACAAAATCCACATCTCTCTCTGTCTTTTCTTTCTCTATCTCTACCCAATGCCCATCTCTCTGTCTCTCTCCTATTAATCTCCTCCTTGACTATGCTGTTCACCTGCATCTTTTTGTAGAGATCTTTCCATTTGAGATCCTTCAGTTTCACTTCACCATTCTTCAGCCTCTTGTTCAGGGAGTACACAAAGCGGAAGTCTTGAACAAAGCTTGCTGCACCTACAATTTTAGAACAAAACACAATTAGCTGGAAATATATCCACACATGTCAAGATTAAAATATTTATTGCTGTAACAATTTTATATCAATGTGCATTTCTCAGTAATTTTATATGTTAAAAAAAAAACTATACATAGTGTATCAATATGATATAACCTTTCAAAACAAAGTGGTCCTTGAAGCTACATGTATACATTAGAGTGCTGGTTTCTCTGTAAGCCCTGCAAATCTAGGCTAGATACAGTAGTTTAATTCATGAAGGAATAGTTAAACAAAAGAAAAAAAACATAAATACTTGATATTACTTTAAAAAGATATTAAAATTATCAGAGACAGAGGAATAAAAAGATGAGTTTATTAACTGACATAATGCACTAATTTTGAGAAAATTAAGAATTAAGAGAAATCATCAAGTTGAATCTGTCCAGTTTACATGTGACTATGTAAAACTTCTGACACACAAGTAGTCACAGAGACAAAGGTTATTGCTGAAAATCTGAATACATACCATCCACAAAGCGCTCATAGAAGACCCGAGCCTTGGGTGAGACCTTATTTAGAAACCAGATAGTGGCATGATGCGTCTTTAAGGCTAGCTTCTTTACAATGCCTACTTTGGGTTTCTCTCCTTCTGGCTTGTCAGCAGAAATGGGAGTACTGAAATTCTGACAAGAAGTACTCAACAGTCGGCATTTGATCCTGGTGAAATAAAATCAAATGATGTCAGCAGTATGGAAAAAGAGAAGATCAAGGGAAAAGCAGCATGAATCTAGATTACAAGGGAAAAAAGTAGGTAAAACAGGGAAAAAGGTTATAATAACCTCGTACATGAGTGGACAAGAGTTGGAATTATTCTTCTCCTTCCTGATGAGTGACCGCGATCAGCAAGCTGATTATTCCCTCACTTTGTAAGGAGGTTGGCAAATTGTGAGCTCCAAATTTGTGATATTATATTAATTTGTCGGCCAAAGTTGTTATTATGCCCAGCCGCCATTAAATCCGCCTGAACAAGTGAATGATTAGTCAAGTTTCTTGGTTTTCATTGTTGAAATTCAGTTATTTATAACGGAATAAATGCTATCATTATCGATTCATAACTGAAAAAATTATCCGCAAGAAAGAGCAGTATTCGAAACAGGGACCTTAAACGCGAGTGCAGTGTAGAAAGAGAATACTCTGACAGTCTGACCAGACGCCTTTACCAATAGACCACGAGTAATTGACAGCGAATCTGATCTTGCTGCACTAGATCTATTACTTATGGGGTGTTGCAAGAAAGTTGCAATCAACTGCAAATTGTAAAGCAAATTAGAACAACCATTCTGAATGGTTCAGGGTCTGCCCATTCAAGAAGATGCGCTTGCAACAATGATTTTGATTGGTCAGTACCGATCAGTTGCAACTTGCAATCAATCGCAACTTTCTTGCAACACCCCATTAGTTTATTAAGGCTTTACCTCCGCTCAATTCAAATCCTATCTATACCTCCGTTCTGCTGTTTTTTTGATATCCTATGTAGGATTCTTGCCAAATTGAGGATTACTGGGCATATTAGCTATAATACTATAGGCACTATGAACATGACGAACAAAGAAGCGGACAATTTATGCAGCTCCTCATTGTACCCTTCACAATTGCACTGGTTAACAAAAGAACATCCATTCATTGCTATCCTGTAAAAATATGTAGAACAGGTGTCACATAATAGCAGTGAAGGGATGTCCTTTTGTCTACTAGAGCTATTGTGGAGGGTAGAATGAGGAGCTGCATAAATTGTCCGCTCTCTTTGTCATCGTGTTCATAGTGAGGGTGCGCGGCCCGGTATTCGGTCATATTCCAGAATTCGGTCACGCAACTCTTTGAACAGCTGTGAAGAACTCATGAATAATTTTTGAGGCTCGAAACCTATACATAACAGACACATGAACAAGGTACCTCTAATGTTGAAAGCAATTCAGGTCGGACGCCCTGGAAAAGATCTCCAAATACCCTCGAAACTGGTCAGTGTTACCCAAGTTTCCGCACTTCCAGGTTCTGTTAGCGCGTGAGTTAACACGCATAGCCATATGTAGACGCCTATGGTGAAATAACTATGTGTGCAGGTGCAATGAATTTAGTATGTGTGTGAAGAGGAGCTTCCTGGTCTTCCATCTATCGCAGCGAATTTGCAAATGGCGATCTCAGCGATGAGCAAGAGAATATATACCTCACCCCTGCCAGTGAGATGGCGCTCTTCCAGTATTCGGTCAGGCAACATTGAGTGCCTTGCGCCAACGCGCTTTGTGTGCAACTTGTCGCTTTGCGCTTCGCTGACGCGCTTTGCGCTTTGCTGACGCGCTTTGCTCTTTTTAGAAATACATTTTGTGCATTATTTCTGACCCTAGAGCTTCGATTTGTGGATTTTAATGGATAAAAATTCTCATACATTTAAGTATGAATATATAGAAGCCACAGAAAATGCCTAAAAACGCAGAAATGTGACAAAAATGGTTATATAACTCTCCCGAGATGCAGCGCACTATCGCGTGACCGAATTGTGGACGGCGCCGACCGAATACTGGGTGGAAAACTTCTCCTTCTTCTGTCGGCGATATTTTTTGGGGTAAGTTTCCATGTTTTAAATTATTTTGATAATTATTTAAAGGACAATTTTGCGGTTCTTTTGATGGTAGATTGTCAATTTAAAGAGATAGGTATTCATATTAGCGGCGATTTCTTTTTAAGTGACCGAATACCGGCGCGCGCAACCTAGCCAATTTGTCTCCCTAATTTATAATTATACATACGGTTCTCAAACCAATCATGCCAATGATAGCCAATAATATTAGATAAAGTTCAGTTATTCTTTACTTTATTTCAATTATCAATAGCATAGCCATGGTGATAGTTTGCCAAGCATTCTTGTGAAACAATCCACTAGTCATTCATTCCACAGGCATGCAACTGATTGTGACTTGTACATTGCTCTACTCGAGCAATTTTCACAGCATGAAATTCAAGGTATGGGACAAGGTTAGACATTTTTTGTTGTAACTTTACATATGCGAACACAGGTGGCATACCTAGAGTAATTGTACTGCCATACTGATGGATGTGTGTAACTATTCAGCCTTCTACATCTTAACAATGTTCCAGATAACGACGAATTACAAGCACTGACGCGAAACACTCGGAACATCTGATGGGATAATTTTCGACAGGGCGCTGCCATGATGTTTCTAAAACAAAGTGTTCGTAGAGGGAGGCAAAGAGTAGACCGAAAGCTTCAGTCTCTGTTCGTCGGGTGTTCCACTGGACTACGTCTTGCTTCACTACACTCCTTACAGGAGAAGGTAAAAATAAGAAATGTTAAAGACTCCTCGAAACAGACGGTTTTCAGCTGTCTAGGCAAAGAGCAGCTAGTTTGAAGGCTCCCCGGCTGCGAACTTTTTTTCCCACGAACTTTTTGTCACTATCGTCCTTAACGCATGCGCAACTTTGAAATAGCCCTACAATGCTTGGAGTTGGATGGGGTTTCAAAGTTTCATCCTACTTTTAGTAAAAATAAAAATACAAGACGTTATTTTTGTAATGTCCAAACTGAGAGTCGAACCCACATACCTCAGGTTAAATGTCCGAGGGCTAACGCATCTCGCCACAGCAAGACGCTGGGGGAAACCGTCATTATAAATCGCTTACGGAATAAACCCTATGATTGCGAAATTGATTTAGATCGGAAGGATCAGGTGCGCATGCGCCAGGGAGGACAGGGACAAAAAGTTCGTGGGAAAAAAAATTTAGCTCCCCGGCTCCCCGGCCCCCGGCCCGGCCCCCACCACACCGCATCATAACCACCATCCAGGGGGCGGATCCAGGGGGCCTTTTGAAACCCAACTGGCATACCTTAAGTACACAATAAAAAAATGCCTCCTTAGTTGTGTACTTTTCCGGTTCTCAGTGCATGCCCCCTCTTTTACAAAATCCTGGATCATTATCATCACCATCATCACCACCACAATCATCATCATCATCATCACCACCACCACCACAACCACCACCATCATCATCACCACTCATCATCATCAGCAGCAGCAGCACCATCATCATCATCATCATCATTTCAATCTCATCAATGGTAGGTCAACATCGATTTCCGATTTGAAACTGGCTGAGGGCTAGGGTGATCTTCATAATTGAGGATGCCATTCATTCGGTGTACTAAATATTTTTTAAAAAGTAATCTGCGATTAACCCTAAAGGACTGGGGGCATGATCCTCCCCCCCCCCCCCCGACAATTTTTCACCGCGAAATTCGAACAGCTGACTTTCTGACTTTTTTTTTCAAGTCTTGCGCATTTTTTGACACCAAGTTTACGAAAATCATACCGCTATCGAGTCACATAACCTGTTGTGGCCTCATGTCAGCCCGAAAACCGAATGGGAAACAGAATTTCCTCTTATTCCTCCATCATCAACTATAATTTCGTATTTAAGCTGTTATAATCATCTATTCTAACTGAATAGGGGTCCAGATACAGCAAACTTCAAAAAAATGAAAAGGTTAAAGTTGAAAAACAAAGTAATATTAAGAAATTTGTAAAACAATAGAATACATAAGAATTGAAATCACTTTCATATTTTTTCTTTCATAATAATGTTTCTAATGTTTATGAAGCGCTTCTTGCATAGAAATTTTTATCTGCAATGCCTTTCATTACTTGATATCACTAAAAAAAAATGTGTATTTACGCATATAATTTGCATAAATTATCATATTAAATAAGATTTACATGAAACTAACGATGGATTTGTGTTCTTTACGCGATTCTCGCGGCGATCGGTCATGTCCTCAGTACCTCCAAAATAGCCCAGTCTTTTTAGGGTAAATGTTGCTGCTCTCGGTTTGAGGGGGAAAAAACTCTCCTTATTGTTTTACCAGTTTCCATTATCCTTTTGAAACAAACTTGCAAAAAATAAGAGAAATAATTTGATTACTGAAGAACATTGCTCGATTTAGTAAAAGACCATCATTAAATGCACAAAGAAAACCCCATTCTCGGGGTTCCATTATCGGGGTTCCATTCTCGGGGTTCCATTCTTTCATTACATTTGAAAGTTTCACCACTCTTGATAAAAACAGGGCCTAGCTTTCCCCGTCCTACCATGCAGTGTCCTCTTGCATAAAATGTTGCGATTAAACGCAACTTAAACAATTAAACGCAAGTCCCAAATACGCGATCCTGATTGGTTGAAAATCAAGTTGCGTTTAATTTTTTCAGTAGCGATTAAACGCAATTTTTTATGCAAGAGGGCTCAGGAATGATATCCCTGACTGGAAATGATCAATGTTAGAATGATTTTTCTTCTTTTTGTAAACAATCGTTATAAAGTTTTTACCTACAGCTGGCGCTATGTAAAGTGTTTTGTGTTCTAGTTTCATCGTTTACACGAGTTCAAAAGGCGCCCCGAAGTGAGCATTGACCATTCTAGCTCTATGAACGTGAATACACCAAATGAGAATAATGGTCTTCCTATACATAATATGATGTTCTGCATTATTGTTTAATTTGTCCTTCACTCTAAAAAGTCAAAGATTAAATCAACATTTAAAAGGTTGGAGGAGTGACAACATTTTCAAATTGGTAGATTTACTTTTTTAAGATGCTTGATCCAGGTAAATTGGATCCATGCGGCATTGTAAAAGTGTTTTTAATGCTGATTTAACATTTGATTTGTATTCTTCTGTTTGCTTCTTCTTTGCTAGTAATCAACAATTTTTCCTCATTCTTTTTTCATCTTTCTTCTTACTGTTTATTCCATTTTAATTTATGTCCTATATATTTCTGTATAGTTTTAACTTTCCTCCTTTTCGTGTTGCCCTGATCCTTTGTCAATGTCTCTTGACAAGTATTCACATTTCCCTTGTTTTACTACACTTTTCGTAATCATCTTTATCATCTTTCTTCTCTTCTCTGCTTCTACTCAATTCCTCATACTCTTCCTTCTATACTCTGTCATCCCCCCCCCCCCTCCTCTTTTACTTTGGAAGTTGTGCTCTAATCGCACATAAGGCTGGGTGTTATTAATGATGAAGTATCCATATTATGCGTTATGATTACAGTCCTTTTATTAAATAAAATCCTTCTATGCTAATTTTGTTTAGCTATATCGTAGCGATGGATGTATAAGTTTCAATATTGGGCAAAACTTTCTTCGTGCATGCGTGTGCTGAAAAAAAGAAGAGATTGCCGCAATTGGATATTAGTAAGAAAAGCTCCTGTGTCAGATGTGCACTGAGACTGTTCAATAATTATGCTTTGAGGTTGAAATCAGTTCTAGTGAACAGTTAGACTCTGTTTTCTTTCTTCAATAATACACCCCATATTTACTACGCTGAAAAACAATATAACATTTTAAAATGAATATCGAGAAAACAAATTATCATATTGATTTTAAAACAAGAAAGAAAAAAAATGTTCTGTGTAGAATATTTGATGTGAGTACTGTCCACAAATATTTCATATCCACGGTCCTTCTCCAATAAACTTGATTTTTATGATGTTTGCCCCAAACCACTATTTTGTAAATAATAACGGTTCGGTAGTCCGAGTATGATAAGTGAAGTTAAATCAGTATACTGGTCTATTCCTATCCGGTGAGCATTCTGGAATCTTTGGGAGGATGAATACCTCCAGAATAGTTATCTGTACATACAAGGATCCCAGCCAATGGTGTTGATATTGGGGAGGAAGTTAGGGGCATCCCCCTTGTATATGCCTTCATCGTTTTTTGTTCATTATACCATGTACGTACTAGAGACAGGGAGAGTAGGAAGGGATTAACATAATTAACCTTTTCTGGATATAATTATAAATCGCTTTTCATAATAACTTTTGGTAATATCACTTTTTCTACAGTTTCAGGTAATGTTTTTAAAGACTGTGTTTTTGTTTTTCTGGAGAAGAAGACTAGTCAAGCTGACTCAGTTGGACGCGCGCCACTGGTGCAGCTCAATGGATGTGCATATTGCGGTGTAGGAACGATGCATTGGAACACCAAACCAAACCCTCGTTCCGCCACTCACCGTGCTAACCCTCGGGCGATACACTCAACTCCACCGCTGAGCTGAGCTCTCCATTGACTTCAGCGCTTCAACGTGGTTTGTGTGTTCTGTGTGTGAGTGATACCCGTGAAGTTTTATTATACGCCATAAAACCACCAGGATTGCTCAGTTTTGTCAAACCAACAACTAAACTTTTGTCATTGTATTCAGCCTGTGAATATTGATGATCTCTGGTTCGGCAGAGCACATTTTAACACGTTTCTGTGACATCACATCACATTGTTTGTGAAAACAGTTTATGGATTTTGTCAATGTTTGCATCATATTCATCTATGCGGTGGAGATAATGCCAACTTTGTCGTCTGCTGTCACAAGTCAAGTAGCTTTTCTTCAAAGGTGCCTGCATTTCCGGACCTAATCAAGCGAACATTTTTATTGCAACGCATATATTTTATAACCGAGTAACGTTGGTACCAAACCGCACCGAGGACCACTGCTGAAAAGTTCGACATCCTTTAATCTGATTTTGTGAGCATAACTTCATTTGAGAGAGAATTGGATTTGCGAGGCGACGGTCATATTTTAACTTGTTCGTCTTTTTGTGGAAACGGTTACCGAGAAGTTACTGCAAACTAGCTATGAGGATGGATCATTTCATACGGAATCGTATCTTGGTGACTTTCCTGATTTGGGCTTGTAGGATTACCTGTCTCAGTGCAACGAACATCATAACGGTAAGTCAGTCAGAATACCACTACCCCTTTCAAAGTCTATCACCCCTATCAACAGTATTGAACACATCCCGTAGGCACTACACGTAGTTTTAAAACTTGGTATCCACCCCCCCCCCTTCCTCCACAAATAAAATAACTCATCCGACTGGTTTCAGCCCCGATACCAATACCATACCACTATA
Organism: Heliocidaris erythrogramma; assembly: GCA_025617745.1. Taxonomy (NCBI): domain Eukaryota; kingdom Metazoa; phylum Echinodermata; class Echinoidea; order Camarodonta; family Echinometridae; genus Heliocidaris; species Heliocidaris erythrogramma. The sequence continues at coordinate 4,909,328 of CM046856.1, forward strand.
CAGTCACCCCTTCACTTTTACCTCATCTTCAAAACCACATTCCAGAAAAGTTGTACGATACAATTTTGGTTCAAAGAGTTGGCAAAACATGCATCTTCTCGCTTGTGTTATCTGAAGCTAATACTAATAGGGTCAGGATGATGAGATCAATAATTATAGAAAAACAAAATAAAAAAGAAAAGACTATTTTAGATTATTTGTGGTTTTGAAGGTAGGTATATTATGCCTGTTGGTCCACGAATTTGGATATTAAACTATTACAAATTTTGACCCGTTTTCCTCTTCAGCCTACATTGAGTTATCAACTTTCATCATAGTCGAAGTTTTATTGATTAACCCCCAAAAAAGAGAGTGTATAATCATAATATATAATCATTTTTGTTTTGTCATCGTTGACTTTTTCTGAAATTGTGGAGCTATGATTTGCCATTATGTATGCATCATTGTCTGCTGGTCAGTTGAATGTAAGCCACAGTAAAATATTCTTGGTCGTATATAGAATGGGAAGGTAGAGATGAGAGTGAGGGAAAGAGAGAGAGAGAGAATGTGTGTGTGGGTGTGTGGGTGTATGTATATATGTGTGGGTGAGAGAAAGAGAGAGAGAGAGGGGAAGGATGACTGGTGCAATACTTTTAGGTCAATTTTAAAACTGAAATTTATATTCGTCTTGAAATGATAAAACCAACACTACATCTTTGGTTTCTTCTCTCCTCAGTTTGTAAATCCTCTGATATTCGATCGACTAATCTCTACAGGCGTATTAGTATCATTTTTTTCTCTCTCTTCGCAGTCAAGATAGAATAATATCCCGTAGAATGCAAACTAATCACCACAGACTAGACAAAAAAAATCGTGTTTCATGAAATGCATCGCGGTAACACAAAAGTACCGTTTAATTGCTCCAGGGCATTCCATATAATCCCGTTTGGAAGAAAAAGCTAATAGGACGAGACATAATAGAGAGATATAGAAGGGGGGGGGACTTGACTTGAAAATGTCATATTCAATATTCCTTTGGTTATACCGCCCTTCAAACGACTGTACTTTTTTGTAGGGGTAATGTAAAGATTTGCAACCGTGGAAGGGCTTGTGTTTTAGACTTGATTGCTGCAGTGGAAGTCTAAAAATCAAAGATGAAGGGGGGGGGGGGTGTGAAAAAGAAAAGAGTTCAATTCGGCGTAGACATACATAGATGTGAAAATAGACAATGATAATAAACCACGGATCAAAATAATGTACTTCTTTAGTATATGTTCAGAGCACAATATTTGACCTTAATCACTGATTTTAGATAATATAGGATAAGTCTAATCAGTTAGTGGTAGGTGAAAATCTCCTGAACAACAATGTTAACAGCATTAACATAAATGTCACCGAGAAGAAGTGCATTCATAGTGATTTTTAAATTATTGATATACTACCTGCAACTTGAGACTCGAACCTCGGTATTTCCGACAGATCGACACCTTGTGGTTCTACTTCTATCCCTATGTGACACCCCTTGGTTCTCCATACACCGGGTCCGACACCTCAAAGAGTGCACCATTCATGTGCAGACGAGGATTATCAACTAAGAGCCACGTTCGGTGACAATACTACTAGTGTTATCAAAGGTCTGAATAATAAAGTCAACAAGTTGAGATGTGAAATGAAACCAGCTGCACTTAACTGAATTCGCTCAAAATCTACAAGTCACATTAAATAAAACATGCAAAAGTGAAATATGCAAAAGGCGCGAATCATTTTAATGAAGCATTACACGAACGAGGTGCCAACTGCACCTGCGTCGAAAGGTCGTTTATTGGAGACAGGTTTGGAATAGAATAATGGTCATGATTTATTCACCATTTGAAAGATCATAATATTATACGAATGTAGCGTGTGGGAGATAGGTACTTCCAGTATTACTTTTTAAGATTTACTATCAAGATGTCCAAATTCTTAACATGTTAACATGCTTATCAATGATTTTGATTTTGATTAGGTAGAGGTGAATACTCACTTTACAGAGTATATAGACTAAAACAAACGCACTGAGTGCGAACATCATGAAAACCTTTCCGTAGATTTATCGACCATTCTTGACAGTACGTTTCTCCGTTTCGGGGGTTACCCATACCAGTTTTCATAAGAGAGTGATCTCATTTTAGAAGCATAACATGGTGGATTCAATCAATGTGTATTGGATATGAGTTGGAGTTCATTATTGGAGCGATGTCTATTGTACTCTGGAGAATAATTATCGGCATAGATCAAAGCTAACGATAACGTAATAGAGGGGACTGAATGGTGATTAAAGATGATTGGAGAGAAGAAAGGGGAATAGAACTATTATTGTGTGGCATGCTCGTCTTATAAATATGACTCATTTAAGACATTTAGTATATATCTACAAATATTATTCGATAGATATCATTTGAGACTAATTTGAGATCAACTGATACAGCAGATTACGTAAAACCGCCTTTAACGGGGACTTTTCTTTATTCACTTAAAAGAAATGAAATTGATTTCGATATGAAATACTGTAACTGTTTTCTAAAAGATGATCGTGATAATTACAGTGAAAGGCCATAGTCCCATAAAAATGAAAATGAAAAAAAAAATTAAAACATGCACATATAACACCAGTTCAATGTTTAGGTTTGCTTTACAAAAAATTCCCTACAAATAATTATTCTGTCTATAGTAAACAAGTCATGAAAGCAGTTGAAGAATAGTGCATAAATCTATTTTATCATGTCAACGAAATATTCATCAAAAACATGAAGGAGATCATCGTTTACTGTGTTGAAAGAGAAATTGACTCTTTTTTCCTCTTTATTTTTAATAGTTTATTTCGTTCTCAAATTTGGGGAAATACGCAAAACTACCCGCATATGACATGTAAATAAAATACAATAAAAGAATTATTGTTTTATCGAATTCCCACCGTTTGTTTGATATTTCGTCATAGCCCCCACCCCACCCCCCCCCCCCCAAAAAAAAAGAAGACATCGTGATTAGGTACATGTATGATGACTTTGCCATCGACATCTTAATATTTTCTCTCCTCTGCTTTACAGTACAAAGAGGAGGGGAGGGGCATTTAAAGCCCTTTCAAAAGATGATGCCTAATATACGAACAATATTGTAAGTCATATTTATTATTCACTGAATATTAAACGATCATCCCGCTCTCACTATTTCCTCCGGTGGCAGCGTTGCAAGGTTTTATAAAGATACATTGGAAATGCAGAATAATTTATAAAGGTGCCATCTGTATAGGTGATATATTGACAGGATCTCCTGTAAAAAGCTATGAATCTATAACGATGTGTATGTGTGAGATTCGTGGACTGAAAGACAAAAGATCAATAGGATATATAAAAAAATATTAATGGGGAGGAGGGGAAGTTATTGACAGGCAAAGATGGAGGTGTTTGTGAAATAAAAAACGGAAAGGAAGAGAGAGGAGGAGGAGGAAGAAAAGCAGTGTTGTAGAGCGAGAGGAAAAGTACATGTGAAGAGATACGGTAGAGCATAATCGAAGATTAAGATGATAATGAATATTTTGAACTAAATAATTGAAGTGATGCATAATCTAAAATAGAGGGACACAATACTAGGAGAATGGGCTTACAAAGAAAAGGAAACTTAAGAAAAGAAATGATTATAGAAAAGAAATTCAGGTTATACGATATTTGTCACAGTTATTCAGATTCAACAAGTACTCAGCTATCGCGGAAAATATTTGAACCAGAGCACTGTCACATGACACACAGTAAATATGGCGTACAGTTATTAATCTAGAGTAGATCGAGACAAAGAGATAGGATTAGCATTCGAGAGGCATTCCTCTCCATGACTTATAATGCGCTAGGTATGATATCATCGGGCAGAGGCAATCTAATTATTGAAAAGACAAGAACGATGCACACGACACGGTCACGATCTATAGCGAAAAAATAATGAAAGAGTGGGGTGACGAAAATGAACTCACGCATCAAAAAACAAAACAAACTGTCTAAGTAGACACAAAAATCACGTGACATGGCGGCTTAATAACATCGGCAGACATCAGACGGAATAGGGAACGGGACGGAGATAGAGGTAGAAAGTTTATTACGAATTGGAAATGGAAAACAATAAACAAGAAATTGATGACTAATCGCACACGCGCTCTTGTACGTCTGCAGTTGCACTTTTATATCTCTCTCCATTTCCACCTCTCTCTCTCTCTCTCTCTCTCTCTCTCGCTCTCTCACCCCTCTCTCCCTCCTCCTGGTCTTTTTCCATCTCTGTCTGACTCTTTCGTTATCATCCCTTTTTCTTTATCCCGTATTATAATGGAAAAATGCAGTTATTGTTAAGGTATTCATAAAACATTTCTCTTTTTGTTTTCATTCCAATAGCTGCTTCTACTATTCTTATAACGGCCTCTCTGCTCATGTTTTGGATTATACTCGACTTCTAAAAGAGTTTTCTTGAAAAAAAATCAAAGAAAGTAAGAATTTCCAATACTTTGACTGATGCATCATACTCAGAATAATTATCATATGAGAACAAATGCTGTTATTGTTTTCTTTATTTCTTTGATCAATTTTCTAACCCCCCCCCCCTCTCTCTCTCTATCACACTGTATTGTTCCCCATCAAACCATTCCTGTATCCATTCCTCCCTCTCCATTTTAATGTTAAGATCCCCCATCACCACTTTGCCCATTTCCCCGTCATTTCACAATATTTTTATTATCTCGTCACAACCATTGTACATATAAAATCAAACTAATTAAGAATGTTTTTGATACGTTGAATAATCAATTGGAATGAGGAGTATAAAATGACGTCATCCATATGTGCCTTTCGCGGCATCCCCCGATGCCAGATTATAAAAAGTACCCGACTAAATTGCACTCCCATCAAAAGATCGAGGAATAACCAATCAAATTGTCTTCTCATTACACGTTGCTTAGCAACGAGGTCTGACGCCGTGTACGGCATGAAAATGGGGACCAAAATTATTCTCCCCTTGATGTCCTTCTCTTTCTCTCTCTCTCTCTCTCTCTTGTTTCTCTCTCTCTCTTTCTCTCTCTCTTTCCTCTTATTCCTTCTCTTTCTCCTACGACTGCCTAAAACTGTCTTTATGTTCTTTTTTCTTCTCCCTCGTCTCGTAGTCGGTCATTTTTTCTTCAATATATAGAATTAAGGCAAATACCTATAAAGAAGGGACAAATCCGATAATTCATAAAGTTCTTGTAGCATATACATGCCTATGACTGATGACTAAAATGTAGATGTAGTCTAAAACCTTAGTAGTTTGACGTGAATCATTTGCTTTCTTGTGAGATGCATGAAGATGAATAAGAATTATTTCAAAGACAGCTCAACTAGCGAAAAAAAACCCCAACAAACTGACAGATATAGCTTATAACAGAAAGAATCATCGCCTTCTATGCTTAAACGAAATAATTATTAAGGAAATTTGACATTTTCTTTAATTAAAAAAGGTGTAGGCGTAACAGTGAGTCTAAATACACCACTGAGGATTAACAAATTTGACTTTAAAAAATGAGGTGTTAATAGAATCAAGCAGTTTTATATTTGTGGCACTGGTTACGAAAATTGTCTTATTGCAAAATATATACCATGCAAAATAGATGGTAAAATATTAATGCGCCAGCTGCATAAAAAGAAACATCTTTGTCGTTTTTGAGTGATATTCAGGTATCTGAATGAGGCACAAAATTTGATGTAATGGGCATTCGATAAAATCAGCATTAAACCCATAGGAATGGCAGATTGTACGAGAGACAAAGAGTTAACGAGCGAAAGAATCCAAAAGTGGCTTATTTTTCTGCTCTCAGGTCACGCTCGTGACCGCATAAAATGGCAGAAAGCTGCATTAAAATTCGAGTTTTTTGTTTGTCAGGACGCGATGTGTGACTTGAATATGGGACAAGCTTGTTTGCTGGGCAGGCTCAGAAAGGGGAAAGAAGCTGAATTCGGAGTTTTAAAGGATCTCAGCAAGTTAGATGCGGCCCCCACAGTCCCGGTCCACATACTCAGGTTAGGGTGGTTAAAGGGTGCCTTGCGACACAACTATAGTCAACTAGAACAATATGAAAGATGTGATTTTATGATCATGATTCGTTGAACATAAACTTGAACGTGTAAGTTGTATCAACTTGTGACGTAGTAAGTTCCCTAAAATCAAACTTCAATCCAAGTTCAATTTGAACATAGATTGTTTTCAAACTAGCGAAAAGATAAACCCCCAAACAGAGTTCATGGCATTATAAGAAGATTATTACGACGTGGATATACTACTTAAGTTGATACTATTTATGATCATGATTCGTTGAACATAAACTTGAACGTGTAAGTTGTATCAACTTGTGACGTAGTAAGTTCCCTAAAATCAAACTTCAATCCAAGTTCAATTTGAACATAGATTGTTTTCAAACTAGCGAAAAGATAAACCCCCAAACAGAGTTCATGGCATTATAAGAAGATTATTACGACGTGGATATACTACTTAAGTTGATACTATTGAAGCTGGACAAATGTTCTTTATAAATATCTTTCATCTGTCCACTGAACATTGACGAATAAAAGGAAAGAGCTCCATTTGACACATTCTAGATAATGAGAGAAAAAGCCAGGAAATAAGAATGTACATGAACAGAATTAAGCAATTTCCTAAGAAATTAGATATGATGAATGAATGGAACTTGACTGTAAGTCTTATTCATAACATGGAAATGTAACAGTTCCATTTTCCTGCTCATAACTTCTGTGGAGTATTAGGTCTATCTCTTTCCTGCACATCCAGGCAAGCCTTTAATAACGAACAGGGCAATGCTGGCATTATCCATGTCACGGAATCGATTTATATTGGAGTGTTCTGAATTGAGGTTGGACATGCATCCCTGTCCGGTGTGACTGTCCATCCTCTGAGAGAGATAGATCTTCAAGTGTCTTCAAGAATTCTGCTGGCGTTCTAGTTCACCACCCTCAGGGGTAGGCCATCGTGATGTGAACGGGAAAGTGAACTCAAGAGATTGCATTACGATGGCGGAATCGAGGAGGAGACTGATTAGGACGACGTAAGGAAATGTGGTGATGGGGGGGGGGGGGGGGGTTAGAGTAGAGATCGATGATGGCTAGGCATGCTAGGGGAGTAAGGACCTATGGTCTGTTTGTTGCAAGCACGAACTATTTGTAATTCTGAAAAATGCGAGAAAATTTGATAAAATATATATGAATAATTGAATGCAGTTGTTATAAGAATTTTTTTGCGACGGAAAATGAAAAGTAAGGGAAAAAGCCGCACAGTGCATGATATAGTTTAGGCAGTGCTACGTCTCTTTATAACGCTGTTATTTACGCTGTTTGCACACGAATCATGAAATTTATATAAGAGCAATTTGTTTACCAGATTTCCTTTTCAATGAATGGTGAAGAGAGAACGAAGTGGTACTTAAATACTCCCAAGAAACGTCTTTGATCACATACTCATCCAGCGTAACAGACACTTATTGGTACAGGTAATAAAATGACAAATGTAATTTATAATCGCTAGATCTTTACCCGCTTAATTCATTATCCATCATTGGTCGGTTTCCAGAGTACGTACACTCAATGTTTCGTTTCAACCCCCCCCCCCCCCCCTTCCTCCTCGCTCTTATTTTCTAAGCGATCAATGTCATTAAGCGGTTCTTTTTCTCTTCTTCTGTTCGCCGATTCTCAAAAGATACCGCGGGTTTTAATCCTGCTGAACTGTTTCTTTACATCTTTCATTTTCCCAAGGGAGAACTCTTACCATTTTATAAGGAAGCTCAATCCTGAGGCAAAATTTTGCCGCGGCGAAATTCGTTTGAAGGAATAAAGTGCGGGTAGATGAGGGAAAAGGGCGAGGTATCGTTTGTATGTTTTGCACTATTCAATCGAATTGCTACAGAGAGTGTTGTATCGTGGATCTCAATAAAAACGAACCAGTGGGAATGATGTGAGAAGAGTGACAGAGGAAGGGAGAGGGAAAAAGGGGAAGAGAATGAGAAAGATAGCTTGCTGGGAAACGATCTGCAGATATAATTTTATGTAACGCTTTGGGAATAGGTGATGAGCATCATAGGGACTATAAGCCTAACGAGTGGTAGAGAAAGTATGGTCATAGCAAGAAATAGATAACAGCGTGTATTTTGAATTGAGTTTGTAATGGAAATCCTTTCAATACATTCCATGTGACTTATAAAAACAGTGTTAACTGGTTGGCTGCTAAATTCTCTCATTCCCATAACATGAGCCAACCGGTTCCCGTATGCAATAGGTTCATGGAAGTGATTTGAGACAGGTGGGGATATGATAATAATGAATCTCATTGAAGAAAGAGGAAGGAGGAGTGAAATAGAGCATTATATAGGCCATGACATATAATACACCAACGCAATAGAGAAGGGGGAATCGTTTGCCTTGCCTTTCTACTTGTGCAAAGAGCAAACAGTCGTCTCAAAACCCAGGAGTAATATAAAGAAAATATAATGGAGGAAAAGAAAAAGATCGTCTGCAAAATGGCACAAAGTGTTATTATCCTTTTTATCAGCCCAATGGCATGACGATAAACGTCACCATGAATGCTGCGATCATATCACTTCTTAGCAACAAAAATAGAGTCTCTGATGTGTTTCCTTCTCACCGAGATATCAAACTCCCCATCTCATTCCAAATTCACAATCGCCATATCATCAGCATGGCGTGAAAGGGGGTTTGACTAGGCCCTTTCATAGTGGTAAAGCTAATTTTCTGCTATTTAGAACAGGCTCTATTGGGACGCGTTATTAATTCCTTCTTCTTGAAAACTAACCCATACAGAAAGCCAGAATTCGTTTTTTCCCATCTTTTCCTTTTTCTTTTAAAATCCTTTTGGTGGATTTCCCACGCAGGCGTCAGCCATTTAACGGCGAAAGCGATCGGAACAGCTCTCCACAAACATGACAAAAAGAATGATTTGAGTGTGGAACAAGAGATGTTGAAGTGTATGCCGGGCTTTTCACAATTGTCTTTTTATCGGCGTATTTTAGAAGCGATTTATCGGATTATCTGAGTTCGGTTTAACGCACTTCAATAGATGTGTTTGGTCGTGAGCACAAAAGGGTCGCTTTACAGGTGCAATTTATCGCCAAGCGGGTCGGCAAAATAATATCCCAATCAAATGTAAATAGAGTGCCAGACCTTTATTAGATACATGGATGACGTGTGCTTACAGAGACACTGTAAACACATCTAAGACGCGTGCATTAACTGAACAACTGAATAAGACTTCTCTCCATTAAATGATATATTCAAAAAGTTTTGTACATGTATCAACACTTGAAAATGATGAATGAAAAAAAAATAGGGAGGGATGGGGTAGCGTTGAAAACAACGAGTCGTTAATTATTCAACCGTTGTTTAAAATTATATGTGAATGTTATTGGCAAAACAGTGGGATGCCTACTCATGGTTTATCATTATAAGCCTACCTAATACATTTTTTGCACTTCATTAATTTTATGAGACCTGCTGAATGGTAGTGTGGCAATATAGTCTGTCTCTGACTTGAATATTTTATTCTTGAAGACATCATTCTTGAACCAAAGAAATATCATTTTTAATGTGAAAAATCATTCCGACCGATCTTTAGTATATCTATATGAACAAAAATTAAATTTGTATTCTTTCATATGATTTAAGGTGTTCCCTGCCCCCCCCCCCCTTACTACCCCTTCAAAACGATCCATTACTATCTACATACGCATTAAAATGTAGAGTATGATTATATAATTCTGTTTCCCAGGCATACCAAGCGAACCTAAATTATTCTGCCTCATAATATTATATACGTAATATCAAATTTAAGACTGGGAGATCGTAAAGCCTTTCTCACGCTATGTTTAATTTCTTTTTCTTCGTGTCCAAGTCGAGCAATTTCGTATGTAAATTTGGGGATCAAACATAGAAATCTATCCATTTGTCACCCTATTTGGTCAAAAGTCGTGGATTATAAGTGGTTTCTGGGCGTTACAATTCGAAATGATACTTTTCGGGGTTTGCAAATTTGCTTAGCGCGTGTATCAAAGGTTTATATCAAATATCAAAACCGGGTATACACGAGGGTGAAAGGGTTCTTTGCTACACGTATATATTTGATATTCTATTTCATTATATTCATTTTGTGAAGTCGCGATTGCGTGTAAACCGTATTTGAGTTTGCTATTTGCAACGATTTAATCTGATATAATATGAATCAACCCTTGCATATCACCCAAAAGTGGAGTTAGTCGATTATTGTGACTTATAAAAGCATTATTGGAGCATACCGTCATGAACGGCCATGCTTCTCCTATTTCAGGTTATAGTCCCTGATATATTTTTTTGTATTCATACTGATATGATTAAAGAAAATATATGCAAAATGTCAATTAATCATTTGGATGAATTATATGAGAACAGATTTATAAACTAATGTCCAACAAATTTTCCACAATTCACACTGCCTTGAAGATGATTTTGCAAAATGGTACTGGAAAAGAAAGATATTTTCGATTTGAATTGTGGCCTTTGGGGGACAAGTGAATATTGTGTATCATCGTGAATTTCGTGTTATTACGATCATTTTGAGACAGGAGTTTCCATATCAGCTACATCATGTTACAGGCTTGTCGCTGGTAATAATTACCTCATCACCAGCTCAGACACGCGCACTCAGATATTCAATCGAATAAAAAATTGTAAGATTCCTCCCCAAAGTCACGTTTATCCATGACAACCTCTCCCACCCTTTAAAAGACGGTAACGATTTCAACAATATGGCACGCCCCCATCTCCAGGATTAAGAAGACCTAATGTATCAAACTGACACATTCACACGAGACCATTGTCAATGGAAGACGATGAAGAAAATAATATATGGTTAGGAATAATTTTATTCATTATCAGATATATAGTTCGTTCATTCACCTCTTCATGCTATTTCAAATGGGCATCTCAATGTGGTTAAAATTCTGGTCTATATTTATATGCATACTTTTGCATCAGATTATCTGATATCGTGGTCATAGATTCTTGACGTCACATCTTTCCCATCGCCATAATCATTCTTTTGCCATTGTCGCTACAAAAATGTAGATTATGATTTCCATGTGTATATAAGACTATCATCATCTACTTCATCGTTATCCTTGTCGAATATTCCGACTATACCAGTAAGATGGAATTGGCCATCATCAGTCAATTGTTTCTCTTCCCGCCATTTCGCAAGACTGTATGTCCACAGCATGCAGACGATCTCATTCAAATAGGGCAGGCAAATTTGTGATGGTATCTCATACGCACGTTTTTAATTTTCACCGCCCTCTCCCCCGAAGTAATGGCTGCTTCATTTTCTTGATTGTTATCAGGGGAATTGGGCAAGAAAATTGATTACGTGATGCTGAGCTGATGCTAGTTAACTCCAACCAAGATGAGCTGGCTCCAAGCCGAGGGAGGATGCAAATTGTCAAAGGATTGGAGCTGCACACGTTTTGTATATAATGTTATTGCCTTGGTGCTTGGAATGAATGATTCATAATGATTTTCAGCTCAATAGAAAATACCATAGTTGATTAGACTTCACTTTTTTTTAGTTTTCTCATCTTTTCAAATTTGGCTCATACATACGAGGAATGATTTATCCGAACCATCCTCCCTTCTTTGATAGATGTTATATGAGTTCTAGCTTTTCTGTTATTCCATCTCTGCTATATGCAACTTGTCAAACTACCTCAGGAACTGAAGCAATGTGGGTTTTTCTTTAGTTGTTCTTGTTTTGGTTTGCAGGAGAAATATACATGCAGCTCGTGAAGAGTTGCCAAGAAATAGAGAGAGATATAAAAAAAATGAAAATAAAGTGGACGAAAGTGTTCGATATGAGGGTAAGCCGTAAGAAACATAATAGATCTATTCAACATGTTCAAGGGACATCAATAGGCTTTTCATCAGGCTTTAGTTTTAGGTGAAATCTTTTGAAATTAAAATTCACACCAATAATTGTTCGGAATATGTCATCCCACCGTTATGCAAACCAGAAACTCCTCGTGCTTGAGGGATAAGGCTTTCCGTAATCTTGGAGCAAAACAAAAAAGGCGCGCATTTTTCTTCTCTCCCACTTTAACTTAAGGAAAAGGAATGATCATTCACTGTCGAGTAAATGGAAAAGAAGATGAACTAAGCAAAGCTTTATTGACGTTTTTTTTTTAATTTCATAGGCTTTCCTTCCAAGTCTCTAACTAGGGAATAACGTGCCAGAGATAAATAGACCTCTATAATGATTGAAAACAGTCCAAATTCTGACAGTGATCACTCGATATAATTCTGGTTGTTCTTGAAGTATGGAATATATTTAGAAAACTTCGAAGTTGCACAGAGACTGGGGAAAAAGACGTAGTTCGAAACAGAAAGAAAAAAACCCCGATAATATGTATTTCAGGAAGACATAGAGGAAGAGAGTGTTTGGAGAAAACAGGAAATGGTGTCAAATGAAATAGACATGATTAGAATGAGAAGGAACAAAGGAAATGCAGTGAATTTACCCCTCACCCCCCCCCAAAAAAAAAAACAAAAGGAAAAAAAAGAAAACCCAACACAATGCTGAGTTTGGGTATTGAGAGAAAGATGGAGAGAAAAAGATGGTGAGGGGTGTGTGAGAGAGAGAGAGAGAGAGAGAGAGGGGATGGGGAATGGGGGAGAAATCAGATTTATGATAAAGATGATGAATTGGAAAAGTTATGAAGGTGGATAAATATTTGATTGCCCCTTAGTTGACAGTATTATATTAGGACCTAAAAGAAAAGCAGAAACAATTACCTGCGCCAGATCCATTCCAACATTAGTAAACTTCAGCGCTCTTCTCAAAGGCCGACAAATTTCATTACGTGATGTTTGTTGCCTTTAGCAAGAGGGAGAAAGTAAAATCCTGAGGATAAGAGTGACTCAGAATGATATTATTAATCAATCTAACTTGTCTCTTCTAATTTAGCCCCGCACAGCGAAATATGAAATTGCAATATTTCATTCGCGGTTGATGAATAGTTTCCTATTCTTGTTGATACGGCAGGCTAAGTACGCGTCGAAATCAATCAAATTCGTCATTGTTTAATAGATTGGCAATGTTACTGATGCAAAAAATGTTTTTAAGGGAGAACCAATCAAATTGCAATGAAAGACAATCATCAATATCGAAAGTGTTCGATGGAAGATATAACGATCCCATTCGTTTATCTTTTATTTTTGACGAAGAGACAACGACAAGGGATTGAAAGCAAATGGACTTGATATTTACCGGAAGAAAAATGAGAGACCAGACGGGTAAGGAAAAGAGGAAAGAAAGAGAGATGGGAATGAGCCCGCGATAACAAAGTTTAGGAGCAGACACGATTGGGGGGGGGGGGGAGAAAAAGAAAAAGATAGTAAGGAAGAGAGAGAGAATTTTTGTGAAAATTTAAGATTCAGTATATAGGTAGTTTTTGTTTGAGGTAATGATCTTACCATGTCTTGAGCTTATAACGCGTCGGGTACGAATACACCCAACCCATCATGTTTTATATGTAATTACCCACGCCGATGAAATCGGCAGGGTTATGTAAAGGGCTCCGTATGTTTGTTTGTTTGTTTGTTGTTTTTTTTTGGTTTGTTTGTTTGTATGTTTGTTTGTTTGTTTGTTTGTGTACAAGATAACAAGAGAACGGGTGAACGGATTTGCACCAAATTTTCAGGGAATGTTCAGAAAGTGACAGGAAAGAATCGATTAGATTTTGGTGATGATTGGTTGACCCCTGCACATTCTGTGTGACCTTGAAGTTTTGACCCTGTAGTAAAGTATAGGAACTTCAGTTCAGATAGTGACAGGAAAGAAACTAGAAAGATTGATGACCCCAAACTTCGCCTGCAGATGCAGAAATATTTTGGCCAATCAAAACACTCATTACTTCGTCTCACCAAAAGTCTATTTCAGGTTTATGAATTTTAGAAGACTTTTAGACCCATTATTTGCCATTTCACTTCAAATCCGTACGAGCCTGCAATGAATATTCAAAGCCAACGTATCCCAGCAACAAGGGATTTTTCGCGCGCTTGAACTACTACTGCGAAAGCGGCTATGTACATGTACAGTATACTTATACTGCTCTAGCTATCGCGGGCGATACCATTTTTTTATCTACAAATTCATTTAGATTCAGGCTACCCTAGCCCTACGGCTTCTCCTCTATTTCTTATCTTCTGTGCATTTCTGTTTATTTTTCCCGGTTCTTTCCACTTTGTTGTGGAAGTTTTTGTGATTTATTTTATCCTGGTGGACGTGTAGTACGTGATTTTAATTGTTTTCGGTGAAAATCTGGTGAGTTTGTTTGACGTGAGTGAGTCTATCGCACTCGCGAGCGTTCGCGCGTGTTGATCTGAGTGAGTGGGCTGTGTAGCTAGCTGTACGTACATAACTATACACAGCGCTGTCGCGAAGTGACGGCGATCTGGTCGGGCTAGGGCCGGAGTACATAACCCCAGGGAGTGCAGTGCCTGTGCCTGGTTGACTGTAGTAGGATTGAACTTTTTTTCTTTGGGTTATAACGGTCCTGTCATTTGAGATTTGAGTTAGTTTATAACTCATTTATGTCTGTTTGAGTGGATTTCGTAGTTGTAAAATATATACAAAAACTGTATTTTTTTTTAATTTGTGTGGATTTGCAAAATTTGGTGGCTGATCGAGGTTCGCCGAATACATGCACGCCAGTATCCACTTTGACTTTGTTGATGGGTGGTGACTGAGCTGAGTGAGTAGGCTCTGTGCCTCGCATGCATGTCATTTTGAAGTCGAGATCCAACTTATTTTGTCGTCATATTTATTTTATCCAAGCCCGATGAAAAAAACAACCCCATTTGCAATGTAATCTCTCACCACGCCACGCTCTCTGACATGTCTAATCAATTACTTTTAGGGGAGAGATGTTTCAATAATAAAAATATCTTTTTCAGAAGAATTTTTTCAAGGGTGGGGACACACAAAGCTATGACCTGGATATGGCAAAATTTATTGGGGGGGGGGGGGGGGGGTAGATGTGCCTCTTGTTATCCCCTTTGAATGGCTACTGCTTACAAAAATAATCGCAACAAAACAAAACCTATATTGGGTTTATGGCGACAGGGGAACCAACCAGTAAAAATATATATCTGCAGTTTCAAGAATAATCGCTCCGCTAAGGCGTGGGTCTGCCGCCTTTGACGGCCTTTCTAGTTCTATAATGTACTGATAAGCCCCCAAATAAATTTGTAGAATTCCCGTAACTTAAAGTGGCAATAAACTGGTAAAACTTGAACAACGCCATCTTACAGTGACTGCTAAATTAAGATTATAATTTAAAAATTAATTGCATTTTATTTTGAATTTTGACAAACAGCTTGTTTGGATAACAGGCAAATTTAACATTTCAAACTATTATTTTTGACTTGGCTTTGTGGGAAATTGTGTGCAGGTACATTCTAAGCTTTTACAAATTAGAATGGTGCATGATGAGAAAATGAGAGGCACATGCAAATCCTGTTGAAAGATGGCGCTAGTTATGAGATTCAGTTTACTGTCAATTTAAGTTGATGAATAGTTTACACCCATTCAGACATGATACCGGATGCATTCTCCCCCTTGAAATAGGAAAGAGTATATTAGTTAGAGGGGCAAATCATTTACAACATCTGCATCAGTTATCAATAAACGTTAGAGCTCTTTTATCATGCTTATATCTTTTTATAACACATATTGTACATTGTACGTTATTGTTATTTTTTCATAAAACATATTTATAGAGTCGTACCTCGTCAAAAATTCAAACAGATCACATTGCACTTTCTTATCATATTTTTGTAAAATCACTATTGATATGCTATTAATTTTCTCAAATAGAGTAATAGGCTACTTTTCACATTTCTGCTTTTCTATCAAGTTGGGAAATGAGTCTTGGATAGAGTTCCCAAACCCATTTCAGAATCTATTTTGAAGTATGCTTAAACATTTACATGTATTGATAAATTTCTGCTAATAATCTTCAACATCTCATTTCCTGTCTTCTGCAAGCAAACCAAACGATTTTGTAAATTTTTAGCATTAGCACACGAATGTGAAACATTCTTAACCCCAATGTAATATACATTGATCGAAACTATTTTGTGGGCATTGTTTTCTCTAAGTCCATAAATTTGATTTGGATACAAGATTTTTTTCTGAGGAACATTATGTTATCGAGCTTACTGTTACAAAAGGGTACAGTTGTGCCTCATCTCAATATGAATTCATTGAAATGAAAGCTGACATGTGTTCTTGTAGTAACTTTGATAGAGCTCGACCGATTGGGGAGCAGTAGGATTGCAGGTGCATGCTCCCGCACGGTGGGGAAACGAAGAGAAGAGATGTTAAGGGATGCGTGATAACATTATTTGATGAAAATAATAAAGAAAGTAGGTGTCGCTCTTCATCTGTGTTTTAATGAGTAAAATATTGCACGGCTGATGTTATTCATTCCTGTGTCGTTTCTGTAGCAACTGTTTTCCCTTTATACCACACATATTGAGCTTTGTGTAATATCGAATAAACCTTTCCAGAGACAATAAGAACATATATGAACAAGTAGGCATATCAATTATTTAAGTAGCCAATGTTGCAGATGACATTTTTGTTAATCATGTTAATGCTGAAAGAATTGTTATACAGACATAATTTATGTTAAGTTTTAATTCACTCATATCTCTAGGATTATTTAATTGATTTTACACCCTTATCCTACCCTTCCCCCACCCCACAAAAATAAAGATGTCCCCTAAATGCTCTGTTAATGGTTGTCGCATCGACAAAATAATTAATTCTCAAAAGTCGTGTAGTCGTACATATTCATAGTGAATAAATAATTCTGAACTTTGTTTCTTTGAATTAATCAACATGATCATCAAATGATTAGATATATAGACCTCAAACGGCAAAAGAAGGATTGACGTAAGCAAAGGGAGTATATTCATTCTTGCTTCAGTTTTGTCCAAGCACCCTCAATATTTACCTCGAGTTTTCCTTTCAATGCGATGGTTTTACTCACGGTGTATGATCTCCATCGAATACCTCTCACGTGACATAAAACCTACTTTCCCTTGATCGCACATTATGTTCTACAAAGAAATATTGACAAAGCTTAGAGAGAGATAGAATGGGGCCGAACCCCTTCTTATTATTACTTCAGACTAGATCTAGAGGCGTATCCATGAAAATAATGATACAAGGGTGGGGGACAAAATCTTCCCTTGACCAAGGGCATATAATGTTCCTCTGGAGAAGGGGGGGGGGGATTCAGTTACTCTGCTCAGATTAAAAAAAATCGATTCCTTGTTTATAGTGTTAACGCATTGGTATACACGACCTCAATCATTATTTGCTTGAAACTGATCGGATAAAAATGGGATAATTCGAGTGCAGTTATATTATTCGATAGGAATATAATATCCGACGTTCACCTTGAGAAAACAATACCACGAGAGTGCTATCAATGCAGCCCCCCCCCCCCCCCTAGTTCTCAAGAAGATACGATTTCCTGTCCTAAATATCTGATAGGTCAATCGTGGACTCTTGTATTTCGTACCCAAGTTCGATATAGTATAAAGGAAGAAAATGGATATGAAGACAACATGGGATGAACATTCGAAGGGGATACCAAAATTGGAAATTCTGAAGGCTATCCACCATATATTTTTGAAATTCTAGCTATCAGTACGGCACTGAAGGTTTATACCGTAAACAAGGTTAACCTGTATTATCCACGAACTTTCTTCTTAATTAGAAGATGAAAGTTTGCAGTATCGCATCGGATGCAGCCTTAATACTTAATGCTCCAGTGCATCCTTAAGGAGGTAATCAGGCGTGTCATACGCCACTCGCTCCATCCAAACGATGTTATTTTGAGAGAGCATTAGAACCGGAGATTTGCAGGGGTGGACAAGCTGAAACAGGGGTAAGACGTGGAATGAGATTAAGTAAGCCGAATTTAATCTAGTATGCGAGAGGAAGGGAAGGGGGCTTTCTCCTGGGGGGAGGTAAGCCTTTAAGGTTATGAAACACGGGCCTCCGTTAATATCCAATTATGCGCTTACACGGCTCAGTGCAAGTGCTTATTTGAAATTGAGAACACGAGTTTCATATGCGATGGGTAGTTTATGGAGCTCGAATAAAGGGTCTTTCTTTGTTGAAAGTTTTCATCAATAAAAATAGCGCACACCAGTGGAGCGTGGTTCCACTTCATTTTGGTTTAATTCCTAAGCATCCTCTTAGCGGACGTAGCCTTTAGTCTCTTAAGTTGTCTTTTGTAGAGGTATAGTCTACTGTGGTGCGATATCATGATTCCACTTTTTTCTACACTATAAATTTCTGAAAACGCAGGAATTATTCGAACATTTCTATCCTGGTATGCCTTTAAAAGTCCAAACTTATTAATAACGTATTGACCTTAATAAGATATAAAAATATCTTAGTATCTGGGACGTGTATCAGCGGGTAAGATAAAAACAAATTTACAACACAAAAGCAAAATAACTGCGTTTGAAGAATTCTACCCCCATTACACTTCGACAGCGCCATTTTCACCGACGGTAACGATCACCCCCCCCCCCCCCCCACACACACCACACACCACCCTTTCACGAATGCCTTCAGCTCCAATACAATAGTAAATGTTGTTTTCCATACATGTGGCTACGTACGTATGGCTGTTGGAAACGAAGACTGAATATCGCATTTTCTATTTTAAGTGTGCTCAGGAGGAAAACATGCGATAATGAAATGAATTAAATAAGCTTCCATCGATAATTTGTCGCCATTAAGGGTGACTAAACACAATATAACACGTGTTTGTCTCTTGGTAATTCAAAGTTGATTTAATTAAATGGAATATCTAAGGCGCCACGGTGGTCAGTATGCAGAGAGTATTAGAGTGGCCAGGCATGCAAATTAACGATGCATTCGCGAATCTAAGTATACAGAGTAGTTCAGAGCGGGCGATATATTCACCTTAAGTCCAGTGCTATCCATACATAGAGTTTGGCCAACTTTGCTCCAGTGGATAACAATATGGCGGCATGATGCTTTGTTAGGCAAGCATTATAAACGGAGGAATATACGCCATGTTATGCCCATGCAACTAAACCGAGTTGGTCAAACTTTGTGTATGGATGGCTCTGCCAAAGTCATAATCTTCATATCGTTATGCGGTTATAGGATGATGTTTAAGTTCTGGCTGTAGATGTAGACAAGATTTGACCGAATTAATGAAATCACCAAAGGAACATAATTTAGCTGGAAGAAATATGTTTTACAATATATTATGAGCTGATGATGTAAGGATATAACCGGTGAAAATGTATAGAATTTTTGCATATTGATAGAAATAAATCATACCACAATCAGGAATATTGATCACAGCAGTTTGACTATAATTATGATGCGTTTATATGTTATCAAAGTATAAACATTATTTTGCGGACGAAAGATATTACGCCTCGGTTAAATTTCCTAATATATTATATCCCAAAATCTGCATCATGAAAGCAGATAAATCCTGTTGGATATGTAGGATACTGGTAACTAAATTATGTAACTTTTGGCCATGTTCCTGCAGTGTAAAGTAAAATATAATTTTTTTTTTCAGACCAAATACGTTATACACTTTCACTTTTCCCATAAGTTTCTATATTTTGTTGTCTTACTGCTATATTTTTCTCTTGTACAATATCCTATTCCTCCCTTTCTTCTCCTTTACCTGTTCGGGTTTCTTTTCTTTTTTTATTTTCATGAAATCCCTAATTCAACCGATATTTAATGCCGAGATGCGTATACTTCTTCTCATTGTGTTCATGCATGCTTTCAGCATCTAATGCGCTTCCCTCACAAATTGTCAATTAAAGTACGGAATGAATTCAAAAGTGATCATATGGATTTAATCGCAATGTGCGTGGTATGCATATGAAGTTACCCGATTCATACCTAAAAATTATTTAATTCGTGATGATTTTCCTCAGCAGTAAGATGGAACACGTCCAGAAAAAATGTTAACCTGAATGTATAATTATTGTGTTCTTGTTATCGTAATAACTCCTAATTATGACTTCCTCGTCTTTAGTTGTTCTCGCATCTACCTTCATTAGCCCAAAATTTTCCTCTTCCATACCCTTCTCGATTACCCATTATACCAGGTTTTTGCTTTGTTCTCACCAGGCGTAATTGTCATATATTATTTCTGCATAATAATGTAGAGGTGTTGTGGATCAGTGGATAAGTCCCCGGACTGTGAACCACGAGGTCCAGGGTTCGAATCCCACCGCAACTAGCGTCCTTTGGCAAGACGTTAATCTACATTTGCCACTCTCCACCCAGGTGTTAAATGGGTACCCGGCAGGATGCGAAAGTTAATGTCGTTTGTTTAGCAATTTGAGCGCCACTGTGCTGCTCTTGCTGGAATACTCCCCAGGGAGCGGATAAAGTGCACACATTGTGTGCGGGCATGTCAGAATCCGAGGACCGGGGTAATAATAGTATCGTAATATGTAAAGCACTTTGATATTAGTTTACTTCTGAAAAGCGCTATATAAATGGACGTTATTATTATAATTATTAGAACTAACAGAACGAGTATTCAAGTGTGAAGAGGGTGTCTTTCTCTAAAGGCTCCACGCAATTTGTACATCAGTCGACCATTCTTTTCAGGATTTCATTGAAAATCCTACCATCCATCACTACCTCAGTAATAGTCATCACTTCAGTAGAACATTTATTGACTGGTAGATACGGCGGGAGGATGAGGGAAGATTTGTAATCCCTGAGAAAGGAGGCAGCTGACTGAGAAAGATGTATAAATGAGGAATATTCTATTTTTCTCGTTTGAAGTATGGAAGCATTAGCTCGTAGTTAGCTGTTGCATCGTTATTCCTTGTTTTCCACCATCTATATTCCATGGCATTCATCTCCTTCATCGCTACTAGCATCATACAGGACTCATCAGCATCATGATATTCATGTGATACATGGATTCATCCACATTATTATAAGACAGTATGGTTTATGTTAATGTATGTTTAGTATCGTCCTCATTAATCCGTTGTCCTCTTCATCATTACCATCATCATAATCACCATCACCATCACTACATCATAAACGTCATCGTCGTTATCATTACCATCATCATTATCACCATCATAATCACCATCACCATCACTACATCATAAAAATCATCGTCGATATCATCATTACTTTCATCATAATCACCATCTCCATCACTACATCATAAACGTCATCGTCGTTACCATAATTACCATCATCATTATCACCATCACCATCACTACATCATAAACGTCATCGTCGTTATCATCATTACCATCATCATTGTCACCATCATAATCAACACCATTACTCTCCATGCCTTTATATTCATCATCATTATCACCACCATTATTATTATCATAATCATATTACATTGTACCATCGTCATCATTAGGATTGTTAACACAATCACTGTCCATGATCACCATCATGATATTTTTGTCAGTTCTTTGATTTCAACGGAGAGAGACCGACTATAATCTGTATATGAAACACAGTATCCATTTAGGCTTCCGAGATATCTGCAGAGTGGCCTATTCTCATGATTCTTCTGGCGTTACAACCATCAAATGTACTTGTTTCGATGAGCGTATAGGTGTGGCGATTTTGACCGTGAACAATTTTAGTGAATGATGTGAGTATCTTCATTAGAAGGGAATACGTACAGAATAGATGTATCAGCCGAAGTGCGAGCTATCGTGGAGAAAGGGAAGAATATTAGTATCATTGTCATTGTGAAAGTGATATTAATTTCATATCTTCAGTTGAAGGGAGTAAGGACAGCAGATGTATCAGTCGATGTGCGAACTATATCGTAGAGAAAGGGAAGAATAATTAGTATCATTTTCATTGTGAAAGTGATATTACTTTCATATCTTCAGTAGAAGGGAGTACGAGCAGTGGATGTATCAGCGAGTCTCCATGGAGAAAAGATAGAATGATGAGATTTTCAAACATTGTTATATTGTGAGAGTGAGATGGTTTATAATATGATATTGATAATTATGTATTGGCAGTTATTGGTATAACTACGATTATGATGAGGAAGGCCTATAGGGCAACAGGAATGTACTACGAACAATAAAAAAAACACATTTCTTTGTAATTTCTATGTAGCTTAATGTGAAAGGGTTTTAGGAGAAGGAAATGGGAGCTATATTAATTGTTTTAACTCATATGTCATAATGAGTGCGGGGGTTTAAAATTGAGACAATTAGTGTTTGGAGCATCAAGAACCCCAGTAAAAACAACGTCAGTTTAAACATTTATTTGAGAAAAAAATATATAGAAAGTGGATTATGCTATTTCCCGAAGTATACTAACGAAAATCATTCAGAAAACAAAGAAATAAAGGCAGATTTCTCAGTTTATGGATAATACAGCGTTTGTTTAAGCACACCGAAGTAAAGAGTATAACAACTGGTTCCACACTTTATGTTTTAAATGCATGAAATAAGTGGTAATATCCCCATCAATCATATTATATTCATGAGGAATAATTTCATCAGATCACCGCTCTCTAGAAAACGCCTACCAAATTATACCCCATCTCACTCTAATTCTGTGCTAATTATTTCTTATTAACTGAAGTATATAAACATGCACTTTGTATAAGTTCTCTATATACTTGAGTTTGTTTAATTACCATGCAGAACCTTATTATAAATGAAGTTACCTTCCAATTATAGCGTGATCGTACTTAATCTTATTTCGTATTATTGTCTTATGAATTTGTGGATCTTGAGACTTGGGTGTTCATTAGAGGCGGATCAGATCGATACCTGGAATATTTTATTTTACTTAATGCATTTCCAGTATTGTATATGTTTGGCTGTATTGAATTCGAACTAAGATTATGTATACTCCCGCCCCTAAGCTGCCGTCTGATTATATTTGTATGCTACATCATCAAACACCCTTTTCGTGGCTACGGCATTCTATTTTTTCAGACCTTAGTCTCGTTGTACTGTAGATTTTCATGAAATACATGGCATGATAAAAATCAAAATTCTGTTTGCTTTGATACTTTTCTCTATTGTTTTTTTCTTGATCGATAGGGAAGCCGAAGAGAGAGTGATCGAAACATATTCAGAACAACATTCGAGTCCTTTGAAATTCTCTATCACTAAAACGACAATAGAATTAAAGATAACAATCAATGATTTTTATTTAGTAGGTTTCTCTGTTCCCAAAATGCACTGAATGTATTAACTGTTCTTGTAACCTGAAGTTACATTAGGTTATGCATTTACCATTTAGGGGAGATCTAATCCTAAACCTTAAACTAACTTGCCAAGTAGCCTTTACGTAAACCACAATGGTAAAGTACGCAAAATATCCACTAACTTCTTACTGCAGGTAAATAAATGAATGAAATAGGCAACTAATCAATCAATATATCTATCCGTCAACCCATTCATTACTCTGGGATCATACCCTACACTGATTGAATTACGTGGGACTGAACGTAGGCGACTAGACTAACATGAAGACGTTCCGCCAGATTAGCTGTGTAAAACGGATGACGAACCTTCAACTTGAAACCCAGCCCGGGAGATTTTCTTTTGTCGCATGCCGACACGCCAGATAATGTTTCTTCCCTCCAGTTAGATAATTTGTTCAGTTAAATGACGAATGTGCTTTCCCCTCGATACCTCGTGGCAGACGACAGCGTTCAACGATCAACACACAGAAACAAAAAGTTTCTCTTTTGGCGTTACCGATAGTGAGCTCAATATTTGTTTGAAACTTGGTGATGTACTTTTTTCGGTTCCCTTTTTATTGTCGAGTTCCAATCGAATTTTTTGTGGATTGCTTTCTCCTTTACCATTTCCTCTAGATAATTAAAGAACTTTTGATGTTGTAGGCTTCCGATACTGGTAGCTTGAAGAGGATTAAGGTCCTAAAATCTTGCATATGAAAAATTAATAATATGAACATTTGCGATATATTCATTTGATAGAAAAGAGAGAGAGAGAGAGAGAGAGAGAGCTGGAGAGAGAGAGATAACAATAGCAAACTATGGATAGGTTCAATGGGAAAAATTGTAATAAAGGGTTATGTTCTGATAGAAAACGTAGCAAACCACCAAGCTTTTGATATGGTTCAATAGCAATCGAGAAAACATTTCTTTGAATATCATGTTTAAGTATACTCTCTAATTTTACTAATCCTTTTATCAGTATTGTCATATACTAATACACTTTCTTCACTTTCCTTTCCTATATACATGCAAAATAAACGATGTTTGTGATTCATAGTATGTATTTGGATACAGGTCATTCTAATGACATTTTGTGGTATCCCAACAACCACACCAAGGAACACCGCTATGGACAAAGCACAGGGTCATAATTGACCCCCTTATGTGTCTAGCCTAGGGACATAGCATGTACTCCAACCAATGTCTCTGCGTCCCCGCGGCGTTCATAATACTTTACCAATTGTGACTATATAGTGCGCGGACAAATTTGAAACAGTAACCAACTTTGCTCTCAATATTTCATGCCCCCATTTTCAGCTTATTCCAAAGGCGTGGGAAAAATCCTTAATTCGACAAAAGATTACGTCTTCTTTTGTGACAGAATCAATTGCATTTCTTTTCTTTTTTAAAAATAGAATCTTTACAGAAAAGACAGCCTTAAATAAATGCTGTTTCATCCTATTCAGCGCGCGGCCATAGCCATGTACTGACGTATAATTCGTGTTCATAGAACCTGGTCACGCTTGTCCTTAATTTGTATTTTTTGACTGTGTACGTCTTGATTATAACTGATCGTTTTTCGTAAATTTGTTTATAGAATTATTACTGCTACAACATTTAATTTGATATGCAGGCACTGATGAGTGAGTCTATGACTAAATTCAATTATTACATCGTCGAATGCATACACATCACGCAATATAATCTGCCAACTATTTTTTTGTTATTATTCAGCAATTATTTTTTTTTCCTAACACTAGTGGTGCCACCAATGGAGGGGATGGGCTTGATGAAAGAGAGAGAGAGAGAGAAATACATTTCTTGTACATATATTGCCACCTTCGACATGTTCGAGATATGCATGATGTTTTCACTTCCCCGAAGTTTCATCACCATGATCACGAATTGTCGGCTGATGGCTTTTTACAAACAGAAACTGTGTCGGTAATAGACCACCGTAGTGAGGTCGAAATTCAGTTATGATGTTTACCGAGGTCTAACGACTCCCTACGGCTTTACATTAACATCTTTTGATAGGATCATCATTTTATAACAGACAAAGAAAGATTAAAGATGGTGGTAAATGGATGTAGCAAAATAAATATAACATGTAAATTAAGATGTCTTCAAATTTTTCAGTAACTGTAAAAATACCAATTGTATACATGTATAGGTGTAAATGTAATACACTCACGGTTGAATTTTGGTGAAGGTTTCTAATGTTTAACTGAAAAAAAGACACCTTAAGGGAAGGTGGAAATAAAGATGTCCGTGAGGGTGAAAGAAATGTTGAAAAGATGGAATCGATGAAATATCCAGGTTTCCAAGTTGCGTCATGTTTGTTTTTTCCATGTCTAGTAACTACTTGATTAAGTTGATTTATACAGCTTTTTATCTAAATTTTCAGCGCCACTTCACCTTGATCTATATCTTTCCTCACAAGCTTCCCTTCTCAACATGATAATAATAATACCTGGCATTTATAACGCGCTTTTCCCAAATTGGCCATAGTGGCCATAGTGGCCATAGTGGCCCAAAGCGGCCCAAAGCGCTCACAATTAGAGATATATTATTACCCCGGTCATCGGATTCTGGCATGCACGCACACAATGTATGCACATTCTCCACATAGTGGCCATAGCGGCCCAAAGCGCTCACAATTAGAGATATATTATTACCCCGGTCATCGGATTCTGGCATGCACGCACACAATGTATGCACATTCTTCACTACCTGGGGAGTATTTCAGCAATGGGCAGTACAGTGACGCTCACATTGCTAAGCAAACGACATTAACTTTCGCATCCTACCGGGTACCCATTTAACACCGATATGGAGAGTGGCAAATGTAGATTAACGTCTTGCCAAAGGACGCTAGTGCTGCGGTGGGATTCGAACCCCGGACCTCGTGGTTCACAGTCCGGGGACTTATCCACTGATCCACAACACCCCTACAACATGCGAGTCAAAGCTTGATGTAAACTTATTCCAGACTGTACGTATAAAAGTAACATATTTTATTGCCCTAATAAAGTCACGGATGTACAAGTATAGGCCGATATCCCTTTAAAAATGGGAGGGCAAGTAGAAAAATGTTTCATATTTCTTTCCGTGTTATTTTATGATGATGAAAGCCGACACTTCGGCATGTTCTTCGGTTTAATGGCTTTGGTTCGTTTTTTATTCCCCTCGTAAAGATCGTAAAACCACGGAGCTTCACACAAAGGAACGGGATGCTACATGACGCATCCTTTTCAACGAATAGAAAAAAAGCATCATGTCGGCTCAAAATCTGTAGAAAATACACACAGATAGATAAGAATTTAGAAAATGTAAAATACTTCCAGCATATACAGCTTGATGAAAATGGGAGAACATATACCGAGCATTCCTTAGCATTTATTACAATTTTGTATTTTTTGTAAATTAATATTTTGAATTGAATTGCTGTCCGGCCATCGATAAAACAATTCATACAAAATGAAAGTTCCTGTAATGAATGTTTAATCCTGGTAAGTACCTTGACTGTAGCATTATGCTGATCATGAATACAATTTTGAAAACTGAGAAGCAACAGCAAGTCTTTTGAAGAATGAATAGATGAAATTATAGAAATATAAGAATAAGCCTTTTTTCCTAGTTGAAGACACAAAACAAAAGAGAAACCAAATAAATACAAATGAAAAAGTTCAAGGGTAAATGAGAAATGTGTTGTTAGCGAAATCTAAGAGATTAAGAATAAATGTTTAGTCACTTTTGTCGTTGTTAAAATGTAGACCCTGTAAAGAACAGAAATGGGCAAAGGATCAAAGAGTCCGTTTCTCTCGATCTCCTTCAGAAGTAGCTAAAGTGCCTCAAGTAACGGCACGATTGCTAATCCGATTGAAGTGACTCTGTACGACCAAAGACTAAAGAAATCGTGTCACCCCTTCTGAGGATACATAATCTTTAGTAATCCTGGGTGAGGTATATAGTCTCGAATATTCATTATAACGCAGTGCATCAACCTTCCGTGACCTTATGTGTCCTTTTAGTGATTGATGAGAAGCAGAAAGGCGTTACGTGTTGTAAACTTTCCTTTCTTTGTTAAAAAAGTCCTTCTGGTGGTAATATCATGGCATTGGAAGTGGTCGCCATCTGTACGTTTTTATTTGTCTGTGTTTGGAAAATCAAATTGCAATCATGGAAAAGGTAGGGGAAAAGAGATAATCTGTAGAGGAAGAAAGAAAAAAATTCTCGTTAGCAAAACCGAAAAAAAGAAGAAAAAAAAAGAAGTAAAGATTTAAGAAATATAAAAAAACGGTTATACATGGCATGTAATTAATGTACATTAAGCAAATATAAGAAGATTTTTAAATAGTAAAGTAATGAAGCACGGTAATATTCATATCAGTAATAAAATAAATTCATTCCATTGCTTTCATCAGAAACACACACTATGCTTCCATTGGGTGCATTTAGATACCAGAATATCATGATGGCGCCATAATGCCATCTCTCTTTCTCTCTCTCTGTATATATGTGTGTGTGTGTTGGGGGGGGGGGGGGGTGTGTTTGTGTTATTTTGATTTACCTTCTTAAAGTTAATGTTTTATAATCTTTATAATCTAGTGCAGATTTGATAAATTTCGTATATGATCACATCACATGATCATGAGCGCAGTTGCATAATAGATTGATATTATAGTTTGAACTATGATTGTTCCCTTTGGACAGATTTTCAGTGAAAATAAAACATTAGCAAGCTCACCAAACAGGACTCGAGAGGGGAGGAAAAAAATCTTTGTCCTTTATAGATCCTAATATGCATAATTATATTTGCATAATTATAGTTTGAAAATGATGCCTAACTTGCAGTGAAACACATCGCTGAATATTATAGGTCTAAACAACAAAATCAAACGAAAACAAGATTATGCGTTATTGAAGTATTGTTTAAAGTAGTTTCACGGATTATTAGGTAATGATTAAAATAATTTAATGATGAGATTCCATGAGTGTCCTAAGAATAGGACAATGGAAAGCACATTTTAGCCTGCCCAATTCTCCTTGTACCTAATAATGTCCGTACAATTAAAAATGCATTGTTCTTTAGAAGATGTTTATAGGTACCAAAGCCGTGAGGATTATTAGAAATATTCGAAAACATAAAATTGAATTAATGGTTTGTCCATTTTTTGTTATAAATGAGATTTCTTTAGAACGCGTCCTTGAATGTCAGACGACTTTATGCACAGAAGATTACCGATAGCATTATAGTGACGTTATCAATCGCTCAGCCATAACCATCGCCATTCATCCATTCTTCCGTTCCTAAATGTAAAATCAAAGCTCCAATGCTTGGGGATTTTCAATGTAACACATGAGATGACTGAGTGATGAGAACAATAAAGCTTTAAAGGGCGCTGACATTGTGGATGATAGGAGGAAATTGCATAAGAGATGTGGATAATAGAAGGAAAATTCATATTCTATTTGTGGTATATTGCATCTGTGTTTTGTTCAGATATTCAATGTCCGCTAGCGCCTGCGATCGATCAATATCAATTGGTTGGTTTGTTGAACTTCCCGGCCTTGCATCGGGTCACTGGTGTACGGGCACCATTTCGCCGAGGGAGTTGGGGGGGGGGGGGGGGGGGGGGTTCTCTCGTCACCTGCCTGTTTGCGAGCGAATGAAGTGTGCAAGCAAAATATTTCACACTTTTCATATTGACAGTGAGGAGTTCTGATGGTGCATTATGGCTTTCCTACCAATTTGATGTAATTTCATCATTGCACTTTATTAGATAAGCTATGGGAAATCCAAAGAGACTGCGTCGCTGCCCGAATATTGGCAGTTTTCACATTTTCGGGGGAGGGGGGGGGGGTACAGCCCGCTCCGCCTCGTTAACCTATGCTTTGGATACACGAGTCAAATAACAGTGGTTCTCCGTGAAATATAGAGATGCTCTCTCCTATGCGGTCGCCCCATGTATGCAATTTGCAACACTGAGGCCAACAAAATTCGATATGGAAAAGAACGTGTTGTGAGGTATAGAGAAGGTTGAGGGTAATTTTGTACAACGAGCGAAAGGAGTCTTAATTCATGTTGGACCGAAGCGACAAAATAAACTCAACATATTCTACCATTGCCTCTGGGAATCTTGTTCTAGTTTTAGTCTGATCTTAGGCGTATTGTTTAACAAACTTGAAAATAAGAATTTTGGTGCTATTTGTTTTAAAATTCAGTGGAAAATATCGGGTCTCATCAAACAACGTTGCAATTTCTTGGACCAAATGTATTGATATTTTCTAAATAATAATATGTCTTTGGAATCAACGGTGATTTCTTGTGAAAATCAATTTAACGTTCGTGCTTGTGTGTGTGCTTGTGTATTACGTGGATATGGATGTGGGATGTGGGGTGTGGGTGTGTATTTGTTTGTGTATGTGTTTATTTTCATGATTTTGTATACTCTGTGAAATGACAAATGTGAAATGAGTTAGTGGCATTTACCCAATTCGTGTTTCGAAATTGTTCAACATGTAATGATGAAATAAAGACATGACAATGGTGTTGCAATTTCCAGATAGCAAATAAAAACATGCATAGGCCTGTTGTCCATATATCTTTCAATAAAGAATCATGCACAGTTAGCGTCAAAGGGTTAACTTGGCTACATGTTCCTGTGTTATTAACTCTGAGTGATGACTCATAGAACGCTTGTATGCGTAATAAACCCATTTAGCACAATGGTTAGTGATACCATTATAGAATTAGTAGAAATATATCCCTATACATTAATAATAAAACAGATGTGATAGAAACAATAATGAACTTGGTAAAATTAAAACGAAGGGGCGGAGAGTTTTGATCAGTAGTGTAAATTAGAGAAAAGGGAATATATATACAGTAATAGCATAAAATGAAAGAGTTCGAAGAATTGACAAGGAAAAACAATTAAGCTTAATGACTGTATTATATGAAGGTTGGTACATAAACGACACAAAATTTGGCATAAGGATGAATATACATGTACAATGAGATGTTGATACATTAAAAAAATAAGGAGACAAAGATATTAAGGGATAACGAGGGTATACGTCAGGATGAAAGTTAAATAATGAAGGAGGATAATAATATTGATAGGAATGAAAAATAGTGAGAGAGAAAGAGAGAGGAAGGACGGGAGATAGAATGGGAACGGGGAAATAGAAATAGAGAATCCGATAAAAAGGAGAGTGAGAAAGAGAGAGAGATACAGAGAGAGAAAGAGACAGAGAGAGAGAGGGGGGAGAGACAGAGGAAAGGTTGAAAGCAAGATTATGATCACATTTCGAGGTTTAGAAGTACACTGCAGGCTGCAGGAGGAAGAGTGAACTAGATAGAGAATAACAGCCGAGTGAATAAAACGCAGACAGAACTTGATGATAAAACACTGTCTGTGAGGGCGGCGAAGATCAAAGAGACGAAGTTTTTTCCTCCCTTTATCGAGGGCGGGAGAGAGAGAAAGATGAAGGCAGTGATGCAGCGGTATATAGCATCTCGGCCTACCGGCTCATTATTAGAGGGAATGACCGTCATTTTTTCCCTTTCATCCCCTTGTCGGTAATATCCAATGTACTATTGGTCTGCCCTGTGTATCGTGACAACTATAGGGTGTCTCAAAAGATACAGTGGTGATAATGACATGTTTATGATGGACCGGAATGATTATGC
Organism: Heliocidaris erythrogramma; assembly: GCA_025617745.1. Lineage (NCBI taxonomy): Eukaryota > Metazoa > Echinodermata > Echinoidea > Camarodonta > Echinometridae > Heliocidaris > Heliocidaris erythrogramma. The sequence continues at coordinate 4,940,401 of CM046856.1, forward strand.
TAACAGTATTACGATAAGTTATGATATAATACCGTTTTAAGCGAATAAATCGCAACCCGACCTCTTTTTATGAGCATGAATAGTGATCATCCGGATGCGATGTTACCATGGTGATGCAAGAAGAAAAAAAAGGAGACAAAATGAAAGATAGATTTGGATCTTCTTCTAAAGGCATTTTGTAGATAAGCATTCTTCACAACGTCATTCAATTCGACTTCAGTTATAGGCCCATTTATCTATCGTTACGTTATCCACAACTTCATTCTTTAGTGAATGTTGATGGCATCTGACACGCACAAGAATATGGACTTGCCTTATAGTTTTCTTAAAGCTGCTCGTGGTCTTTCGCCAGTGAATTTACTAAGGTCAAGTCTGTCGCCACTTTAAAGAGTAGTTGATAACATCGCCTCTTCAAGAGATTGAGAAAATGGTGGCGTGTGTCGTGAGAATGGAGAGGGGACAGAAGGTCGAGATCTAAGGACAATTTAAACATCCCAAAACGAAAATGAAAATGACTGAAAGCCGATGAGCAAAACTAAACTTGAGAGGTGTCCTTTAAGACACTTAGCTGGTCCCCGATGAACCACTTTGGCAAGATAAAAATTCATTAACCGTGAGATTAGAAAGCTGAGAGGGCAAAGAAAGCCTCTCGACAAAGAAGGAAGTATGAAAAGCACCATCAATTTTTCTTCGCAGACGACCAAGGCGTGACTCCGTTACGAAGGCGCATTTCGCATTAGTCTCGAAAAACAGTCCGGTAAAACTGTCAGTATCTTCCTATGTAGAGTGGTTAGGTTGTGTTATGTTTTTTTTTCATCCAGCATTCATTTCTTTTTAGTGTTTCCTAATATTATCATGTAAGGAGTTATTATATACGAAGAACTTGCTTTGAAAGACTTATCTTTAGAGCTGAAGCAAGTTGGCAAAAAGAAAGCGATTATCTCTGAAATGTATTCAGATTTAAACATGGTAAAAACATATCTTTTATAATAGAGGTCATGTTCATTGATGAAAAAGAAGGAGGAAAAGGACAAAATAAGACAATTCAACACGTCTCCATTAGGCATTATAACAAAAAAAAATAGATAAAGGGGTTGAAGGCGAGGCGTAAAATAGACATGAGGAGGAAGAGAAGGAAATTATGGAAGAATAGAAAAGAGGGAAGAATGATTATTTTGTAGAAAACATTCAATTTTGAGAAAAATGATAAAACACAGGTCTATATTCGCAAAATCCATTGTACTTTCGCCATTAAATTACGTGAATATAGCAAGAAGGGTCTCTGACATTAGACTATACTCTTGCGAGCGATAGTTTGATATCTTCTCCTGATGACTGTATTATTTTCATGCCATCGGTGTTTTCATAATATTGATATTCGTCATCCTGTCCTACCGTGGACTGAATTTTTGTCGTGAAATAACATATTTCCCAAATGATCGGGGGTTTTCCCATTTTTACTAGTAATGGATGTTTGTTCCTATAAATTTAGCTCTATACATAAACATTATAAATACCCTGGAAGGTGTTTAGTAAGAACCGAGAGACATCAATGCTAGAAAGGAAGCTGCAAGTAAAGAGAAGTAACAGAAGAGGAAGAGTATACTATACCGAATATTGGCTTCGAGGAGGAGTTATAGAGAAATATTTGTGTGTGCCTTTAAGACGAAGGAGAAAACACAGAATGATGTACGTTCTAGGGGTTGCTCAAAATAAAAGTAGTGCATATGGCTGTGATGAATCGACAGTTTGATTCCTAGTGACGTGGGTCTTTATGGCTGTAGTAATCGTTGTGCCCACCTATACAGATTGGAAAGGAGGGGAGAGTCTCCTATTTGATTCTAGTATGGTTTACTCTACGCTATAAAAGAATATCCAGTAGACAGAGGGCACTTTTTAAGGTGTAAGTGCCCCCTCTCTCTCCCTCTCTCCCTCTCTCGGCATTCTCTGTTTTGTGAGTCCCTCACTTTCTGTTTTCGTTTCTCCCTATTTATCTTTACCTTTCTTTTCAGTGATATTTTTTATCACCTTATTTTTGTTACCGTTTCTCTACTAAAAATGTGATAATTAAAACTTGCTTTTCTATTTTTCCCCTTTCCCATCTATTCCATATCTCTGTATTTTTTTCTTCTTTTTTTTTTACAAATATATTTATTGATAAATGTATATACATCATTATGACCAAGTCACAGATATTATACAATCAATGGAAATTATATCATCAAACAATTTTACGTAAAACGTATCAATTTTTCCTTAATTACGGTGTTTTCATAAATACATAAGCTTTTCGTTTTTACAATGCTTTTCCGTTTCTATGTGATTACAAATCAATCTTTTAAACAAAGTTAGTATAGAGAGTTCATGAAATACACAATTACGATTTTCTCCCCGAATGAATGTTAGATAAACAGCATATTTTGCATAAACGATAAGAAAATTTAGTCTTTTGAACCGTTTGTTTTTCAAATCATAACCCTCTGTAAAAACAGAGTCATCAAAGGAAAACTGCATGTTGTAAAGTTTCTTGACAATGTGACTAAATCTTAACCAAAACAGTTGAGTTTTTCTACAATTTACAAATAAATGAATACTGTCGTGTAGCTCTTTGCCAAAATGGCATAGTGAATTATTACTTAAATTCCACATATACAAATTATACCTAGCCTATGCATGTGGTATTAAGTTGTGTAATAATTTGTAATTGAATTCTAATAGTTTACTTTATTTTATTCCCTGTAATTAAATAACCATAATGGCATTCCAGTTTTTTTTTTGTACTGTTCAACAATTCTTCCCATATATATTCAGCTTTAGGTTTAACAATCAGAGTATATAAAATCATAGAATAAAAGAAATTTGATTTTCTTTTCTTATTCACATTCATTAAAACAGTTTTCATAATACTCTCATTATCTAATTGGGTCATATCATTTACCTCTCTAAAAATGTTATCTTTCCATACTTTTGGAATGGCATTCATTACAATATTGTATTCTTGAAACAAAAAACATGCTTATTCTGAAATAAATGGTCAATTTCCTTTAAGGACATGAATTTTAACTGCTTAACAATGTCCTTAAGTTTCAAAAGACCTGCATCAAAACATTTTTAAAAGAATAATACATTTCCATTATGATTTTTTATATTCGAATTAAACCATAATTCTTCACTGTTTATATCAATATTATTGAAATCTTTTACTGTATTGCTCTTAATTATTTCTTTTAAATGAAAGCAGGCATATATCATTTTCTTATAATATTAAGGCATTTTTATCTCTGTATATATGTGTAAATATCTCTGTACTTCTATCGTTATATAGATAGCTAATAATTTCATGGAACCTTTATTATTCTACATGATTTTCTCCCGGCCTCACAACTCATCTCTTGTATACTTCCACACTTCACCGCCTCGACTGCTCGCGTCATGTCATGTACATGCAGATATCCTCCCCCCCCCCCCCCCCCCCCTGTCTCTCTGTATCTCTCGCACTCATCTTGGTTCTGCTGTCTTCTAAATACCAACCTCTGTTACCTCTCCTTACTCTCTCTTTCTCTCTCTCTCTCTCTCTCTCTCTCTTTCTCTCTGGAGAATTCCGTCTATAAGGTCTACGTTAAATTTTGATTAAATAAAACGTCCTCCTCTTTACGTCTGCATTCTGACAGTATTATACAAGGGTCCTTGAGTAGTCATGTGGATGTTGGTTTTTAAATGCCAACCTTGTTCGATGGGTTGACATTTTTCCTTAGAAATTGATTTCGAGTGCAGAAAAAGCTTTCCTGGACCAAACGCCATTGTGCGCTACGTAGTTCCTTCTTATAATAATTCAATATTTTTTCTTAAACGGTGTGTTTATATGAATTATATAGATAATTTCTTTCAAATACCAAGCGCATTTTAGGTTCTATATCGTGCGATTTTTAAAGAAGTGGCATGTTCATTTCCTTTGGAGTTGAGAACTGTATTGGAGAGCGGTGATCTTCAAACGTGATGTAGTGATAAATTCTAACATGGGTATATCTTTCATCGGGCAGCGTGGCTACTCATCTCAAAGTGCCGGCGGATATTGTAGGCAGATGTTTCTGCTGTCATTCTTGTACTCTCAAAATGTTCAGCAATGTTCCATCGATCATGTCTTTCACTTCTCCTATCTCTCATCTTGTTGTTCTTCACCCTCCCAACTTTGTCCTCTTCGTTTATCAGGTGTTCATCCGACTCATCTATAGGCCGGGTCATTGAAAATTTACTTTCAAATTTGTTGCTCATTGATCATGCAAATGTAAAAAAAAATAATTAATTCAACTTAACTGTAGTTTATTACGTATGGATACATCATTACCATGCCTTATACTTTGTTATACTTTGGTTTCATTGAAGTTGTTTACTAAGAAATAAGCTTCGAACCTTTAATACAATTCGATCTTGACGAGCCACCCCCCCCGTCCCCACTCCTATATTTATTTGCCGGTCACAGTTCATTATACATTTTATTTTTGTCTTTCTGAGGTGCAAGGTACGGGACTAGAAACGATTAAACTCCAAGGCTTAAATCAGTGAATTGAATCGGGTGGAAAAGTCAGAAAAGGAGTATTGTCTTCAGTACCCAAAGTACAGTGACCTGTAAATATACCAGGTGTACAATACAGTCGACACAAACAAAATCTAACCTAATTTACCAGGCGTTTGATTGATAGAAATTTCAACTCGGTCCTTAAACCACGTCCCATTAACATCTAAAATACTCCACCCCTTAATCATATTCAGTGAAAAGTAATTGATATAAAAAATAATTAATTCGACATGAATTTTGCCCCGTTATGTCTTCTGATATTTCGTCAATTGAACGACTGGAAAGTATAGACTATGGCTCAAATCGGAAAATTGGAGAAACACGTGTACTTGAGGGTAGAGGTCGAATTGAGAACGTGTTATTACATAGATACCGTGGTGTTAGCAATAAGCTGAACTTGGAAACTCGATCAGGCTGGAATTTATATGTCAAGGGAACGAGATTTTCTTTCTGAAATTGAAAAGAGAAACGTTGTGTCAAGGATATTGTAACATTCAGAATAGAACTCGACGTTGAAGAATGTTGCCACGAAACATGGGATAAGAAATAGTCTTACTGATCATTACCGGGTGGTGCTGAAAGTGAAACGATCATATTGTACTTTTGTAGGCCGTCATTCATATGAATTTGTTTTCGATTTAAATAAGAATAAAACTCTCTGGATATTATATTGACATTTTAGGTTTATCTTATACATTTAATAGTTAATTTTCACCCAGTTTTTACCTCAGTTAGGTCTAGCCTATGGAATCTTTTTTTCTATCATGCACTTTTTTCACTACCGTAAACCTTAGGCATAATAACTTCACATTTTTATTACCTTTTCCTTTTTTTCTAGTGATTTTGTTTTAATTTCATGTCATCTTGTTATATTGAATCTAGTTTTATGAAGCCATTAGCCTTTTTTTTTACACGTTCTCATAACAGCTGCCCGAAGAAAAAATATCAGTATTTTATTTCTATTCGGTGATGTTTTTTTTTTTCTTTCACCACATTTTCGATTTGTGTTCTGCTATTGGAATCATTTTTTATTGAGCGGTCCGGTCTTAACCCATTTCTATGCCGCTGTAATGCATTCATATCCCCGTTTCCATGGTCACACTTATCAGATATATTACGTCACATCATACAGTTTCCTCATGCACTCTTTGTATGTTTTCAATCTATTTTTTTTCTTGAAAATCATGTCCTTATACCATTTCTCCCTACCCAAGATATGAAGAAAACCAGTTTAATCATTCCAGGGCTGACTCCTGGCAACATCGTAACTCAAAACCATTACCAGATTATAGCGGCGAGCCGACTTGTGACCTGGCTTGACCTCTTTATGGGCATGCGCAGAAAACACGACCTTAACCAGAGGTGAATTTTTAAAACCAGAGACATGGAAACCTAAAAGTCATCCACAACCCCTCCTCTCTCCTTGTCTCTAATGTATCGTCTGTCAGTCTGTCTTTCTCTGTCTCTCTCTTCCTTTATCTCTCTCTTTCTCTCCTTCTCTCTCTCTCTCCCTTTTCTCCCTTCTCCAAAAGTTTAATCTTGTATTGTAAATGGAAACAATTTTTTCTTACTTTTTTTTTTACTTTACATATGCTCAAAATGAAAGCCCGATTTTGTGGATGTTATATAGACCATAATGTTTGATCTTGAAGACAATGAAAAAAAAATATTGCTATTCCAATCAAGAAAAATAAATGCATATTTTTATGAAGATAAAATGTAGATTTGCGGGATAATATTGATATTCTTTACAGTACAGGTCATTCTAAACTTTAACAATTATTTTATGATCTTTGTGGCCAAACTTTTGGCGCCATTTTACGATGTGCGCCGTGTATTACGAGGTCATGTCAGTGATAACAATCCACTGTTACTGGTGCAAACTACAATATTTATATTCATTTCAGTACAGTACTGAAATGAATATAAATGTTGTAGTCTGCACCACAAGTGATGTTCGATGGATCTCAAACTACTTAAAGAAACTGTATTTAAGTGAAATGGAAGTTTCTTAATCATGCAAATGCATTACTGTCCAGAAAGAATCCAGATAGCATACAGTTATACTGTTGACATTTGTGGATAATTTTGTTCTTGAATGAATAAAGTGATAGGAGACTAAAATTAGCACTTAGTCTGGGATTCAAAATTTACCAAGCAGAGTCGGCAATGATTATGGAGATTACCGGTGATTGAAGGTAAATTGATTGAAACTTTCACTTAATTTACTGCCTGATATTGAGCACAGCATGTAAATATATGTACGCTGAATGCCTTTCTTTTTTAATTTGGTCGGTAAATTAAAAAAAACCCACATCAAAACAGTGACTAAATATTGGTTATTTGGTTATTTGGTATTAATTTGTTTATTACTGTTAAAGAGAAAATTCATAAACAACCAAAGAATAAGATTCATAGTTTCAGATGACGTTGGTGTTCATATACTGTATCCAAAGTTGGCTTGGGTTGAACACAACGTCCAGACAACCACGCAATATTTACGAAAGGGATGAAGCCATCATTACTGTATGTACCTTAATTGTGTGATTATTACAGCAAAGATGCTTGTGAGAGCGTGCTCTTAGCTCCATATTACGTGCTCTTAAGCATCATATCACGCTGGAAGATGATGACCCCCTCCTTGTCATCTTCTCCGCCTCCATCTCCTCCCTATACCTCCTCCTAATTGGCAACGGATCATTGAAAAGCACTCCCAGTCTCAATTATCATCCTTCATCTATAACCTGCATCACCGGAGTGATGAGGAATTAACTTTTCATGAGCTCACTCCCTTGTTCAAGAGCGCTCTAATTCGGTTCGCGCCTGATGTTGCAACACTGTTGTCGTTTACTGCTGTGATCACCGTTTTCAATGTATGGGTCTAACAGAGACATGCGTCAGTCTGTGCCTCTATGGCATTACACTTTGAAACGTTAGAAAGCAAGGAACAAACGTTTTTGAGAAAATCATTGGTTTTATGACATTCTAATTCGAATAAGATCCGTAGCTGAAAGATACTTTATCAATCGCTCCCCTTTCATCTGTCAAGATGTGGTTACCGGCACTATGGATGGATAAATCTATGGATTTATATTCATAAAAATGAAGTTAACATCCTAATTTGTTTTGAATATCTAAACAAGTTAAAGATTTTTTTATTTAAACATTATCCCGCTGGTGTGCTGTTGCACCTCTTGGCTTGTTAGAGGCAAAATACAGAGAGTTTGATAGAACTAGAAAGAGAGACCGAGACAGAGATAAAGAGAGATTGAGCGAGACGGGAGAGAGAGAAAGAGAGAGAGAGTGGGAGAGAGAAGAAAAATATTTATAATTTTGAAGCCTAAAATTTTTCATCAGGGAAGGTCTTGCTAAGACATGGTCAAGGTATACCAGGTTGCCCTAGAACAGATTCCAAGCTGTAAGTTAATGGGTGTATAAACATTTCTACATTATTGTTCTCTGTTATGCAACAAGGATCTAAAATGTCAAGGAATGTTTGTTCCTTATCACTGATCTCGTTCCTGATCAAATTTACCTTGTAATAAAAGGGTGATTATAACCATGTAGTTCATATTTGATCTTGTCGGTTATTGCCAAGCCGGGATAACAATTCGAAACAATATGATATGCCCAAGATTTTTTTGTAAAATAAAACTCTTAAACACTATATGAAGGTGCATTATCGTTGAGAAATAATTATATATTTGATTGTTTTTAGGATACCGTCGTTTATTAGAATATGATTCCATTACAGAGCACTTAGATTTGTGGTGAAATCGCAAGTACAGTAGTCCACGACCTATATATCGTGAGCTTTATCTTTGCATAAAGATATAGGGGCGTTGTGAGATCATTTTTTGGCAAAGGGGGTGGGGTGGAGTATGTTGCAAGACAGTGCAGCAATGCCTCACAATATAATAATCCCATGAACGATGAAATACAATGGCGAAAAGCCATTATTATAAAAACGACGATATCAATGTTTCACTGTGATAATCTAAACACCTTGCTACAAAATAGGTAATTATAATGAAATGAAAATTGAACTTGAATTTTAAAGTTTAAAGTCACTTTACTTAGTAATACTTTGAACAGTTGTACCAAGATGAATTATACAATAATATGTCTGGAAATGATTCACCAATTTGTGATGATGTGATAATAGCCTGAATTTCGTGGTTAGATGGATAAAGAAACATAGCTGAGTGTAGCTAGCAATTGAGATTGTACACTTGCATAATATGATCTATCAATCAACCACGATACAAGTGCATAACAGGAAATAAACATTTTTTAAAAGTAGACAAGTCAAGTTAATCATATATAAATACATCTTCTCAATTATAGAAACAATCGAGTGCGACGGAATGTGTGCCAACGAATCAATGCACTACTTTCTTAGAGCTTCACTGCTGATGTTTTCTATTTCTTGCAAATCAATATGGCACTCCTAGCTCGGACATCGCGCAGACGGTCAACTACGTGGGAAATTACTGTGGCGCCTTTTTTGGCGCCTTTCTAAACTTTCAGTGTACTACGGGGAGGGATTTCAAATACCATGCCTTCCAATAAACAAGCGATCACGTTGATGGCTTCTTTTTCATTTCGATTGAGTTGTGATAATCTTGAAGGGTAATATAAAAGGAGGAAATTGTGTGAAACAAAAAAGCGGAGAAAATGAGGGAGAGATCAAGAGAGAGAGAGAGAGAGATGAATAAGGAGAGAAAGAGAGCACGGAGAGGGTGAAAATTGATCTCTATTTCGTAAACTGGTTTTCACAAATTTCATATTAGTTTCAACTCAGAATGTGTTTTGTTACATTCAATATAGGACTCTGACAGATTCTTGTATTGTCTGTTGTCTGTCCATAAAAAGAGGACAAGCTTCTTTCTTTATAGAATTAGCTTGGGCTGAAATATCCGTTGATTCACATTTATATTATATTATCTCTTTCTCTCTCTCTCTCTCTCTCCCACTTTATATTCCCATGCATAATAAATGCCCCGTTTGACATTGTATTCCCCTACAGTTCGATAATGGTAATCAACACACTCCTCCAGCTATTTGAAAGAAAACAAGGCAAAGTCTTTGTAATGTGTATGAGGCTTTGATGATTAATCTTTCTTTCTCTCAGCGCCACCTATCTGAGTTTGCCATAATAGTTCTGCATGATTAGTTGATAATATACTTTCATGATCATGATGATTAACTCTGTCGGTGACTGCCAAATCACTTCATTGATAAAATGAACCCTCGGCATTTTATTTTTAAAATGAGTGTTTATACAAGCTTTACAGTGTGTGTCAAGAACCGTCAATGCTCCCTCTCTCTCTCTTATTGTTAGTGTCAATTGCCATGAAAAGGGATTTTTGTCTAAATAAATTTTGGCAAACTAAATAATTATGTCATGAGATTTTATCAATGTTTGTAAAAGACATTTCGAAAAATCCTTATTCCAAACATAATTGTACTAAAAATGTTATTTTCCGGAGAGTAATTCAGAAGCACGATTTGCAACAGCCATTTACTAGCTCTAAAAACACATTCTTAAAGAATTTTTTTTTTCGAAAAAATATGAATAGTCTGTCTTCGTTTTTAGGGAGTGACACCACATTCAAAATTTTCTCGGTACTGAAATCACTTTGTCATCGGGTGTCAAATATTCCTCATGCAATCACAAAGTAATGTTGTCGCCACCCGGTATTATGACACACTCTATACAATCTCTTACTCTATTTTCCTATTTTTAAATGCCATCCCACCAAAACGCAATAATCATCCAACCCAAACGCCTATTGTTCAACCCCGCATTATCAAATTTTTAGCTAATTGATATTAGGCTGACCGCAAATTCTGACTTTGCGAACGAGATGAGAAAAGATAATACTCACCATGCGTTTGTACTTTTCTCGGGGTCATACGGGACACGTTGTAGTCTCGATGCAAGTCGATGGTTTGTGGTAAACTGGTGCTAATTATCTTTTTGTATCAAGATGGCTTTCAGAGTAGGTGCATCATGTTTTACGGTCAGTTCTGCATTGTGGGGAAATATTTCAAGAATGTATACGTTGATTGAGATTGTCATTGCCTCGTTGGGCAGTTTGTACAGACTGAATTTGCCATTTCCGGCAAGTCAAAAAGGATGTGCAGTAAATTTTAATAGAAAAAAAGAGACACACGTGCATATTGCTTGGTGAGATGATCACCATTGCATTCCTTTCTGACTGTAGAATAATATTTAAAAATGATAAAGGCATTGTCCAGAGGATGTTTACAATTTTCATAGGTCAGCGTTTGAGCAATAAAACATGAGAGAAACAGGGCCAAAATAAAGTGTATCTTGTGCATGTCGTCTTGGAATATCACTCTTTGCCTGCGCATGCTGCCAATCCCAATACACGCTCGTTATCTTTCAAACTCTACACCTTAACGTGTCCAATCCATCTCTTTCCCCTCTATCCAGCCCCCCCCCCCCCCCCAGCTAACAGTCAATAATATTCCTAATATTCCTCGTCATCCAATCTTCTTGCCGTTCAAGGCGCAATAGCATCCCGTTTATTCTTACGATGAATTTAAAGGAGTGGGGTCCCCTATAACCCCTGGCTACGCCTTCCTGTAAACCAATACCATCCCTCTATCTATCAGAGACGAGATATTCAGCTCCCCGTGCGGGCCCGTCGCCCGTCATGTCCTATTACGTTCCCCGTTGAGAATACGCGTCAGCACGACCGGGTCGAACAAATTTACCCTTCTTCTCGTAACAGTATCAACCTTCTACAGCCATTTTATTTTCCTCTCATAAAATCAACAGACTCTTTGCCTCAGCGGCAGGTGGGGATAAACCATTGCCTTCCATCTCTTTTAACTATCTCACAGCAGTGTTCTTTATAGACATTTTTGTTTGATTCGTTGGTGCGACATCCTGACCCCATCAAAATTTTATACCTGCCCATAATCTCCACAGACCTGAATACGACTCGGGTTTGTTACCCGGTGTGAAATGGTGACTCACGAGCCCGATTCATACGCATTCAAGGGCCAAATTTGACTAGTCAGTGGAACACACTCCTACCACTTGATGGCGCTATTAAAAAAAAAAGTTATCTTTGACTTTGTAAATCCATTTGTTTAACCGAATATGGATTAGTCACAGACATACTATACTTTTACTTTACAGAGATAGGCTGAATATAAATTGAATAAACATTTTCCACATCATTAGAGATATGAATCCTTTATGTATGATATTTCATAGAAAAGACCGTATAACATAATCCTTCCCATAATACATCATGACCATAATGTTTTAGGTGAAAGTGTTGGTTTACAGTGTTTCACATTGTCTTCTTTGTATCTATCGTTTTAAAGGAAGTAACAATCCGTGATAACTCGTAGGCGTATTGATCAAAATAATCACCAACAACATAAATTTATTTAAAACGTTTTCCTCATGGACATGATTTCGATTTGTCTTCATCATGTCGATTAAAATACTATGTCATAGATGTTAATTTCTACCTCATTTCATTTTTCTATCGCAGAATACCATGCCAACCGAACCTCAGGAGCCTTCTACATCCTTCTCACCAACTGGTATCCCTGTAAACTCTTCAGATATTACGGAAACAGCCAAATGCTCGACAGGGCTCTATTCCACTACCGGTGAATGTTGTGAGGAGTGTCCAGTTGGCTTCGGCGTTCATCGGAAATGTTCGGACGCCAATGCTACCAACACGATATGTACCATTTGCGAAACGGGTATGACGTATTCTTCCATCACAAGTCACATGATGTCCTGTCAACCCTGCACTCGATGTAGCCACAACGAGGTGATGACATCAGCCTGCAACATTGTGCAAGACACCATGTGCGAGTGCGCGCCGAACTACTTTCGCACGGACGCACAGGGCGACGCTTTGGCGACGGGCTCCGCCTCTACATGTAGCCAATGTATGTTCTGTCCACCTGGGTTCGGCGCGGCAGTGCCTTGCTCGCCTCAGCAGAGCTCGATGTGTGAGCTGTGTGAGAACGGAACCTACTCCGATATCGTCAGTTCAACAGAAGGATGTAAAAAGTGTTCAGTTTGCAAAGAAGGCAGCATTGTACTCAAGAGATGTACAGATATCTCAGATACCGTCTGTTCAGGTAGAGTCATTTACTTATATCATTTTATATCCCATTCATACTGACAAGACCGACACAAGACCGACAATAAACTACACATGGGTCGAGTGTGGAAAATGTAGATTAATGTCTTGCCGAAGGACATTAGTGCTGCGGCACGGATCATCTTGATGATCGGTCGATTTGACGGTGTGACTGGGGTATGATTACTAACCCTATCTGGTCAATTTACTAATACTCCATTCACACCGACGAGATCGACAACAGACCGAACAAATGAGATCAAATTCCACGTTGTCGAGATCCGGATGCCGAACTGTCCCCGTACAGTCCACGACTGATCCCCAGACCGATGCCCGACCGATCTCCGACAAGCCCCCTACAAACATGACAAATTGTCGGTGTTGATCTTTCGAGTATATTTTAAAGGTCAGAGCCCAACGAAATCTGGATTCTAGGACCGACTCAAAACTATACTAGGCCGAATGATATAGACCGACATCAACCCAGATTACGTAGATTTTCGGTCGGTTTGAGGACGTGACCATGATATGGCAATGACGTAGACAGTGGAGAGCATTGAAATCATTACTTTAAAAAAAAAATGTATTAATCAAGTTTTCAATTGTCAAGACAAATAATACAAGGCGATAAAAGATTAACTTTTAATAATGTGTTTTTCAGAGTAATGGTATCCCATTTTCTACATTTTAAAATCTTATTGCATGGTATAATGAAGAAAAAACAGACTCGCAATACGTTCAGATTCGGATAATATCTCGACCTCACGCAGAAAGCACAGGAAGAATAACAAGTAAACCAAAATTAATAGCGTGATAATAATCTTTAGTGAAAGCATGTGGACAAAATGTAAGACAGTCTTCTCTTTTGTTAATATTAGCATTATTTTGTTATAATAGGAATACGCTACTTTATGCTTTTCGCGTATTCACTGAAAATTATTTGTATTTCAAATATCATCTTGTACTTCGTCCTTCTACACAGATACCTTTATACCGTCAGTGACTTACAAACCAGAGAACGATGACATCACGACGACGGCCTGGATCCCGAGGTCGGGTACGACATCATCAGGTTTCAGTGTCGTACCCATCTTCTGTACCCTCCTGGGACTCGTTATCTTCGGTCTGCTTGCTTATGTCATCTTCAAGAAATGGTCCTTCAAGAAGATGAAATTGAGGCAGACTCAGAAAATGACCAGGTTGGTATAGTCCCATCGAAATTTTTGAGGAGACCTGTTGTTTCACCCTGGGGTTTGGAAGAACCATATTGAGTTAGTAATCTCATCGATTTCTGTAAGCATAAAAATGCCAAAGCAACATATGTACACATCTTTTCTGGTGTGCAATGTCTTTGCTTGCATCTCATTTAAGTGCTTTAATCAAATGTTATCTGAAACTCAACGCACTCTATATAGATTCAGCAAAGAAACACTGTGAAAGATGATCTCTCTGATCAGACTATATAGACCCCCCATGCAGCGACGTATTGTATTTTTTTAAATACATCATACAATGTTCACCTATAGAAAATATTCAGCTTTGATATATCATAATGAGCCTGCATAACGCTAAACAGATTACTTACTGGAATATTATTAATCTCCGTGGTGGTGATTGTAAAATTAACTCCTCGCACTACATTAATAGTCGTCTTGAACGTTTAGTTCCATATAGGCCTTATTAACTCAGCAACATTCATTCGTAAACACGGTAAATTATGTTCTTGTTTTTTTCTTGAAACCAGGTCCAGTTCATGTCATACCGATATTGAAGGAAACACAATCTCTATACTCTCACTGAAGAATGGTCAGAGTTACACATCAAGAGACTCAGCCTTAGATCGATCAGGTGTGGGCAGTATCTGTAGACAACCTCTTATGGCAGGTAGGTCTCCTAGCTTAACATGGCTAGAAAAAAACTAAAAAAATTGTAAAATCTTCCACGTTCAGAAAGAATTAATTATTTGGTCACAACTGTTGTTTCTTGGATTACAGTCACCATTGTTGACTTATTAATTTGCGATGTTCCGGTCACTTTCCCCTCTCTATTACCCATCCAAATTTGATAGAAAGATTTTAAAAAGTAAGAATAACTATATAATTATACTTAACCATTCAGAAACAAGAGATGATTAACATTTCTTCATCCGAGATGATGATTTTGTTAATTAGAATCCTCCTAGCAGAACAGGAACGTCGACCCAGTTGCCAAAAGTGTCACAGTCCGGCTATAACCGCGCAAGTGTTCTCCCAGTTGTAATTGTGCTTAATTATTCCAAATGGGATCCGCTCTGTACCCACCAAAACATTAAAAATGGATTCTTTCAAAGTGAAAACATACTTGTAGGCGATCGCCGATAGTTGACAAGGATTTGTCCCAGAACTTCTGCTCCCTGTTTTTTGTTTTTTGTTTTTTTTGTTTTCTCCCAACGTTCGCTTTCTCTCCCGTGCTTTACATCTACTAGTTTTATGTGATATGATATCTGACATTATTAATTCATTAACATAAATGTTTCGTTTGGTTTAACTTTCAGTTCCTAGTGCGATGCCATACCAGCAATTACCCTCAGACAAACGTTACGAGGTCGAACGAGCGCTCTCCGCGTCACGGATGGACGGTCGTGACTGGCGTGGCTTGGCCCGGGAAGTAGGATTCTCTGATCTAGACATCGTTCACATTGCTCAAACATGTACCGGATCAACACCACCTGCCAGAGCAATGTTCATTTCATGGCATAGCAGAGATACCAAACGCGCAACAGTCGGAACGCTCGTTGAAGCGCTCAGGAGAATACGACGAAATGATGTTGCCGATTTAATACCAGTTTTTACCTACAGTGCTTATCATTTTCCCGGTTCATGATGTCAGCTGCTAAAATTGTCAATTTTTATACAGAAATGGACTGCTTATAAAACAATTTCTTTTTTTTTGTATATACGAGGTTACAGGTGGGGAGATTTTGTACTCTTTTTAAATTTGTGAAAATCTTAGTATTCACTTGCCAGTAAGAATAAGACTAACATTGCATCAAAGTCGAAAGCGCATCCGTTGGCGTCAAAAATATGCTATACTGATGGACCAATAGTTAAAGAGTATGTCGTCTGTTGATCACCAAAGGGGCGTTAACGGTGTGTTTAACGCCCTTCTGGCTCCAGTCAGACGACATGCTCTAACTATTGGTCTATCAGTATAGCATTTTCTCCGGAGTTCTCGTAATGGCTTCATTGGCTATCCATAAAATGAGGGCTCCCAAGACCGCTTTCGATTTTGGTATAGGGTCAAAGGAAGGGATATCGAAGTGCTAATTGGTTTTTTAAGCTTTTTTAAAGCTTTTTAGAGTGCACCTAACTGTGCACCCTTAAGTTTATTGGGTATGCACTATACCCTGCATCTTACTGTGGTGTCTGAAGTCGAAGGCGAAGGGAGAAATAACACACTTTTATTGAATCATTTAAATAATGTATGATTATATTTAACTGGTGCAATCTTTGAAAACCTTTTTAATAAGGTAAATTCATTTCTGTGCGTCATGCGCCTGTATTATGAAGATGGGGACATTGCATGAAATTAAGTCACCCTTAATAAAAAGGTTTTCCTAATCATGACGTTCTTCTAGTTTGAGGGAAAACACGATGGACCATATTGAACTTTCTCGTACTTGGGAACATTTTGTGTTCTAGTTCTGGCTTCATGTGTATGAAGCGTACATATCCACACCCCTCCCTATGGACATGTGATTTAGTGACCCCCCCCCCCCCCCCCCCCCCCCCCGTTTGTGGCATCAATGCTGATTTTGCTGCCTCTGTGGGGCGGCTGTGCATGCCTCGATCTAGCTATGATAAAGTGTAGCCTCGGGCTTTTCTACTTGTTTAAAGTTCAAAGTTCATGAGTTTCTCTATTTTAAAGCTTTCTTGGCCCTGTAAGTAATCAACTGTACGAAGGATAAAGAATACTGCATTTCTAAAGAAATATGTATAAGTTGAAGAATATTGCTATGTCGTGCAAGTCTACAGCAAGCAAGTTCTCGGAAATTATTGTGTAGAGGCATGCATACGATTTTCAAACAGCATGAACAATGAAGTGATATATTCCAAGAAATATAGCTATATCTAATTATGGGCCTATGGTACCATTCGTTTCCTATGTTTTGAAAACGTTTTGAAATTTGAATTTAAATCGGTAATTCTCTCAAACATTTAACAGAAGCATGCGTGAAAATAGGTACTAATTATTGTGATATATGTTGTCAAGTGCAGTGTAAATATTATCACGATTTTGTATAAAGTCATTGACATTAAAAACAGGCTGTTCTTGTGTTCATAACACTATAATGTGTACGGGGAAATGGGTAAACGTTTCAGACAGCATGGATAATGGAAATAGATATGGAAAAAAAGGGAAAGGGAAACAAGATATAGAGAGACAAAGACAGAGAGAGAGAGAGAGAGAGAGAAAGAGAGTTGGTAAAGAGATATAGGGGAAAGAGAGAGAGAGATAGAATGGGTGTGTGGATCGGGAGGGGGAGGAGAGAAAGAAATAAAAGAAAGGTAGGGGAGGGAAGAAAGAGATCAAAGGAAAGACAGAGCGAGAGAGAGGGGGGGAGAGAAGGAGAGAGGGGGAATTGGAGAGGGAGGGGGAGAGAGGCAAAATTGAGATAAATGAGGGTAGTTGGAAGAAGATGGAGGGCATATACTATGACAGTTGGCACCAAGGGTTTGAAGCAAATAGAAAATGACTCGTAAAGGCAAACTCGTACAGTTCAGATCATAAACAAACAAAACTTGACAAATTGAGTGCGCTTCATATTAGTTATATTTAATCATATAACTTACAATAACAAACAATCGCAAACATTGTAAATTAGAAAACATTAAAGTGAGATGATGAAAAGAGTATATAGGCTTATGGTACGGTATTAGTGACCCTTCAAAAGTGTGGTCAAATCTATCATAATACATCTCATGTTGCTAAATAAATGGGATGAATATCATTCTCATAATGATGTGCCGTCTGTACACCGTCGCCTATTCATTAGGTTGAACACAATCCCAATTTTCCTCCTGCAATGAAAGAAAATATTATTTTAATCATTTATCTGTTTTAAAAAAATCAACAATAAATAATGCTGCCTGAAAACAATAAATAATGCTGCCTGAAAACAAAAATAACCAGGTCCACAGAACCAATTCAGGTTAATGTACTTGGAAGTTGAACACTAATATTTGTTACTTTTCACACCGATTCTTCCTACAGATTGAAGTAAAATCGATAAAAGTTCATTCTAACTGACGTTCGGAGACGGTACTAATTAAAATAAATGGAGTCCTATTGACATTTAATATACATGATTTAGAACTGACAGATACGGCTTAGGTATTCTATTCCATCAATCTTTGATATGAAATAAAACCATTTCGTCCTGTTTTGTTCTGATATAATACATCCCTATATAGATCACAATACAGCTGATAAACCTTACAAAGCGTTTTGGTGAAGTTAAGCAATTCTCACCTTACTTGTCGATACAGCCTCCCTAGAAAAGAAATAAAGTAATTGTACAAATCAAATTGAATCGTTTGAAATGAAATAAAATAAAATAAAATGGTAAATAGCAAACAAGTGGAAATATTACATGAGTTCGTCATAATTAAGATTCAGTGTCCCCCATCTCCGAAATAAATGGACCTACAGTTTTTATAATGTATAGGTCGATCGGGATTCTCTCTCTCTCTCTCTCTCTCTCTTTCTTTCTCTCTATTTCTCTCTTTCTCTCTCCCTCTCTCTCCCTCAATGTGAGCAATACAGGATCAGCCATTTCCAAGACAAAAGACCTACCCAATAGGAGTGTATAATGGTCTTATCCAGTGATTTGATCAGCAATAATTTTTGCCAAATTTACACTGCATGAGTATATGATCGAAGCAAATAAAGAAATATGAAGAAAAATCCACTTACCGTTAGGCAATTTCTGAAAACGAAAGAGATCAAAATTACATTTTACATGCAATCACAAAGGAGTGTACAGATACAATGTAACCTCATACCTCATCCTCTAGAAAATACCTTTTGATATTGATAAAATATTAATTAAATCTACAAAACTGTCCAATGCTATCTATTTTGAAAACATGCGTTCTGCTCATTTTGTTGAAGGTATAACACGAAGAAAGAGAGTTACTAACAAACAAACAGGGTCGGTTTTAAGTATAGAAAACTCGGTGTATATGAAATGCATATCTCTTATCCTTTCTAAGTATGGCAAAACATCTTGTACATTTGCTGAAGGATATCAATGAATTAAAAATTGAATATTTACTAATGATTTTGAACACACATTCTTTCAACTGAAACTACGAAAGCAGAATGAATCCTTCCTTATCAAGAATAAAACTTACCCCCTATGCTGAAGATTTCGAGTACAGGGTCAATATAGTTCCTAGAAAAAAAGTGTAAAACATATGAGATTATAATATGACAATAGAATTAAGACGGGCTCTCTCTCGTGCTGAAAAATATATGAAGAAAATGCATAGCGCTATATCTATTGTACATAAATATATGAGCAATGATGTTGTCGGTTGACATTTATTGCCTGCTTGCCTGCAGTTGTATTAGTTTTTGGATCACCCTTTATAAGAGAGCGACCCTCCACGGTTCCAAGATGTCCAACAGAAACCTTTCTTCTTCTTTTTTATACTTAATCTGCCCGGTATGCTACAGGACATAACTATATACAACACCTAATAGGATTTCGAGTCTTCTCCACTCTCAGCCTTCTCATTTGGTTTACAGTCTTTTTCAGGACTTCACACTTTCAAGCAAGATTACTTCAATATTCTCTGAATTTTTATCTCGCCTTTCCATTTCTCCTCCTCTCAACTCCACTTTCTTCTTCTTACTCAAAAGTCCTTTTCAGGACTAACCACACGGTAAACCGTAAGCCTTCTCAACGTTATCAGCACCACCATGCAAACCTCTACCTTCATAATTATATAGGATTTTTTCCATGGTAAACAATTACCATTAAAAAAAATCAGAGTGACAATTTCCAAATATGACATTCTTTTTAAAACCAAGTTAAAAAAGCAATTTAATATTGCAGTAGAAACTTTTGAATGTTTGTGATACAGGGCACAAAATAAAATAATGGATTTCGTATTTTTCAGTACTCGCATTTTGGTTATTATTCTCAACATACCTTCCTACATGGATAGGCATCTACAGGGGAAGAGGAGGCCTGCACACCCGTAAAATGGAAATTAAAAAAAAATCAAATAAACGCCCATCAGTTAAGGGAATACCCCAGCTCTTCTATACTCACTCTGTATGCTCCTGTTCCATATCTTGACTACCTTGGACGTTTTCATCAGCGCACACTGATGACTGCAAGCCGGAGATCAAGATGGAATAGTCGGACAAGAAGTTGCTGAGCTTTGATGACATTGCTCGCAAGGTTTGTGAACAAGTATCGGGAATGTGAGTTTGATGGAACATGTACTCATTTCATATTTGGTGATTCTGGGAATGTTTGATCCAAAGCACCTCGCGTGACTTCTGTATATGAGAGAACTATCGTGGCTTCTCATAGCTTTGTATAACTAACCATGGTAACAGAATTAAAAACAATACTTGAGAATAACAGTGAGATTCACCTCTCATTATCAATAAAGGCCTCATTTATCCCAAACCCCTCGCCTTCAACTTCATGTATATATAATTCCGACTTTTCCGAGTCACCACGGCTTTGGGAGGAATAATCACATCACGATGGCTCCAGATAATTTTAGAGAATCCTTGTTTCCGTCACCACGCATATTCTTTAAATTTAAAGAATAAGCGTGACGAAAAACCAACAAGAAAAAAAGTTCTAAGAAGTTTTTTCCAACATTTAACAGACAATCGAAAAGAAATGGTCACTCACTCATGTCCACCTCGTCATTGACGAGGAGTTTGTTGACGTATTCGATACCGTGTGCGAGCAACGTTGCTGTGTCGATGTGATCCTTGATCTCGTTCTCATATGACATTAGATAGGGGAGTGCAGACGAGAACTTGGGTTCAGACTTGGCCTTGCACTCGTAGATAATCGTCACATCAACTGTGAATTTGTTCATATATAAACTATTGGTTAGCTGCTAGCACAGGTAATTTTTAGTTTTACAAGTTACTGTTTTTCTATCAGCAATATTTGGAAATACTAGTACATTTCATTAAGGAGAAAATAAAAATGCTTCAGGCACTGGCGTAGACAGGGGGTGGCCAAAGGGGGCCATGCCCCCCCCCCCTATTCAGCCACTAAAAAAAAAAGCGAGAGCGAAAAAGCGGGGGAAGTGAGAGAAAAGGGCCTTGAAAGGCGCTACAAGCCGTTATCTTTCTCTCAAAATTTGCTAAATCGTGAAGGGGCGGGAAGGGGAAAACTCCCCCTCCCTGCACCAACCCCTGTCACATACATTGCAGTAGTGCGTCCAAATAACTGAAAAGCAGTCAGGGCGTCGAACTTCCGCCTTAAAAAATCTTTCTCCCAAATTTGCTAAAACGTCAGAGCTATCGCGCTACGCGCGGGAAGGGGGGAAACTCCCCCTCCCTGCACCCACCCCTGTTACATACAATGTAATATTGCGTCCAAGTAATTGAAAAGCAGTCGGGGCGTCTAACTATACCTTTCCGCCTAAAAAAATGTTTGCTACAAGCCGTTATCTTTCTCTCAAATTTGCTAAAACGTCAGAGCTATCGCGCTTTGCGCGGGAAGGGGGAACCCCTCCCTGCACCCATCCCTGTTACAGTGCAGTATTTACGTCCACATAACTGAAAAGCAGTCCGGACGTCGAAACAACTTTCCGCCTAAAAAAGGTTGCTACGAGTAGGTTATCTTTCTCTCAAATTTGCTATAAAACGTGAAAACTTCCCCCTCCCTGCACCCATCCCATGGGGAGCACGCTTGCGTGCTCATCAACAATTTCGCACTCTTTGCGTGCTCACAACCGCCCCTCCCCCTAAAATAAAATCCTGGCTATGCGGTTGGATCCTTCACGTCTGCCCCCCCCCCTCCCCTATTGAAAAATCCTGGCTACGCCTGTGGCTTCAGGTCTTTTTAAAAAGGGTTAGTGAAAGCTAAGTGATAATTCACCCTTTTCAAGGCGATTAGAAGAAGATTCCTATGGACAACAACAATTTCATCAATGAATTCTTAACGAATGTCTGGTTATTCGAACTATCCATATAAGTTGCTTCTGGCCTTCTTGAACAGTGTTAGTGAAAGCAAAGTGATTCATGTCATTCACCAAAATCGATTAGAAAAACTCTTTTCATAAAAATACAGTTGAATAATTCTAAAATAGAAAATTCTTGGATTGGTTTGGTTTGATGGTTTATTTTACCCGACTGCTAGAAAGCATTTGTATACGTGTAAGTAACCAATCAGGGGACCAACGGCTTTAAGTCCTCTTCGAGGGACTTGGTAATGAGGATTAATGTCTTACCAAAAGGCACTAGCGCATCCACTTGGTTTCAAACCCGAGTCATCCCAGTTAAGAGACCACTGCTACTACTGAGCCATATCCCCTCCTCAGTTCTTAAGGACAACACAAATACCATCACATTTGTTAAAACAAAGTCTAAACGAATGTCTAGCTATTCGAACTGCCCATGTTCATTATCTGTATGAATTGTATCCACATGTACTTTATTTCTGAACACAAGCTGCTTTTGATAACCTTAGAAGCTTGTCGGAAGTTTGGTCGACATTACAACATCGAATGTATGTAGTTTTCTGGCCATTATCGTCACCGCCTGGGTACTTAGAATGGCACGCACTATTATACCCAGTATCACACCACGAATAGTGGTCATATTGACCACTACGCCATATGAATGCAAACATAGTAGGTATTTTCTGTCGCATGTACTAAAGGTATGGGGGAATAAGATAAATATTTTAGATACTTCCTTTCAAATTCAGCTCTTAAAAATCTCACTCTTACCTCAAATTGCCTTTTAAATTATCTTTTCCAACATCGGTGAGTTGAATTTACTGTATTTCATGGATATGTTAGGGTCGGTTTTTGTAAATTAAATGCCGAGTTTGAGTGAATGTTGGTGACTTTTGTGCAGTGGTGTTTGAAAAAGTTGAGGTGTATGACTGCTAGATTCTACACACGAAGTATTGTAAAGTGGCTGTGAGTGCCCAGTATATACTTAATACTTCTCCATTAGATGACCACGACTTTTTCTTGCTTCAGAATTTCTTGAAAATATATTTCATGAATTTAGATCACATATTTTTAATCACATATTTTTAATATCATTTATTGTTCATAAATTGTAAACAAACAGTGAAAACAAACTCACATTTTGGAACGACCACAATGGGAATGGTGACACCGACCTGAAGCATATAGCATTAGGTGTACATACGATTTTCATTTTTACCACCCTCCCCCCACCCCTAGAAAGTTTTAGCATGAAATATCGAGCAAACCTGCTATACGTAATTAGTCTTCAAAAGGAAATCATAAGCAAAATCCATATAATATTGGTATTCACCAGAATATTCTCTGCACCAGTTAATATTATAACAAGTTATAGATCGAATCTCTACGCAGAGTTTGGCAAACTCGGCTCTAGTAACAACAAGGCGCATAATAAAAGAATATGGTTAGGGTTAGGGAATTATAATCTCTAAATGGAGGTCCATGGTCCAACTGAAACCGAGTTGGCCAAATTTGTGTGTCGAGAATCTCGACACTTGAGATGTTTCTATCAAGTTGATTTAACTCTAGCGCCATCTTCGACTTGAATGAGATAGATCTCAAAGTTCCCAGACCATTTTTCTCAATTTTATGTACTCTTGTGATATTTGTATTTGTATTTTTATATGTATATACGTTAACATATGGAAATCTTGAGAGAAGAGCAAAGATTGAATAATTAATTAGACAATTATTGGGTGAGGTGTAAAAGAAAAAAGATAAAAATCCAAAGTAACGATTAGACCTATACAGATGTTATACAGGCATAATTCGTTTTTAGTCTTTTTTTTGTTACCTCTTCATTTCATGATCATTTCGTTTAAAGGAGAATTACGCTAAAAAATAAAGACGATAGTGTTCAAAGGTGTTATTTATTCCTACTTGTTAGACTATATGGCTTCGCGTCAAAATATATACGAGATCGATACGAATCAAATTTTTCTGAGCAAATTTACCATCTGCTAGCAATATGTATCGTCTGCTAGCAGCACATGGGGGCTGCCATTTTGTTTATGTGTACAAGAAGATTTTCTTAATCCAAATGCTCAATTGCCTTTTTCAAAATTAAAAACCCATTTGAGATTAAAAATATAGAATAGATATGTCAATTTATTTTTAAACTGAAGATTTCCTTATATATTTCTGTTGAAAATCGATATTCGCTTAATAGAAATCTATTTTCTCGATACTGGACGTATGGGACGGAGCAAATTAATTCAAATTTTATGGATGCTTCTTCCCTGAGCATCTATAGCGGCAAACTATGCATTCATCTGCTTTCGGATAATGGACTTGAAAAGTCAGAATGCATGCTGCATATATTATGTTCTGCTCTGTTTGGCAAACCCAAGAAAATAGATTTTTGTTAAGCAAAACCAGATAATTTAAAAGTATCATTATAAAGATTTAATTTTTATAATACATGTAAACACCCACTTTATATTTTCCGTCACATATGGGATTTTAGGTAATGAAGAAAATCAATTTAGGATTTGGATTCAAAATATCTTCCTGACTGGAACATTTCTCAATGGTTCATGTACAACTCCAAATCAGCAAGAAAATGGCAGCCCCCATGTAAATGAGTAGGAGACGATACCGGGTGTTGGAATATCTTTATTTATACCCTTTTCTGATATCTTATTAGAAAATGATTTAGGCCAATAAGTAGGAATATATTACACCTTCCAATATAAGTAAATTTGTAATCAGGGCTTAATTCTCCTTTAAGAATAAGTACACATTGTATGTTGACCAGCAATCCCTACATAATAACACTGATCATCAAATTAATGCCTTGTATTTTAGTTTGCTATATAATTGTCCAGACAATCGCTCTTTCTTGATATCATTTCATATGTGTTTCTATAGTTGGTGAAAGATTCTTCTACCTCATGTGAAATACATTGACCGTGCAAAATGAAACAGAAACAACTTCATGTGGTTTAAACTTCTAGTGCTAGGCCTCAGAAAGTTGGGGAAAGGTTTAAGGCCTTCACAAGACTCATTTCATTCTGCTTTCTCTTTGTCAGAAACGAAATCAACAATAAATTGCTAGTGTAAACAGGATATGTTGACCTACTCTAAATGAGAAAGGTAAACCTTTGTTTAAGATGTCCCCAGGGTATGATGCTAAGTATGGCTTATCCTTAGTTCGGTGAATAATAAAATAGATATATCTCTTATGCGTACAACGTCATTAATAATTATAGACTTATTTTGCATTGTGATCACAGTACCTATAGGCAAGTACTTGTCAACCATCAATATCATCTCATGTAGTATTATTACAACGCTTATTCAGTGAATGTTGCAAATATTCCCTGTACTGTTATCCTTCCCTAAAGGGAAAGGACAGGAGAAAAGAAAAATGTTCTCTTAATGTTTTCCCGATGCATCTTAACAATTCAAACTTATTGACAGAAATTTTAATGAGATGGGAGTGACGGAGATAAACACTATTTCGTCATCAGAAATTACTAAATAAAAATTAATCCGGAATTTAAGGAACCACCATCACATGGCAGAGGGTTATTCGATTAAAAACCTAAAGCCTATACCAGGAATTTTCCATTGATCTTAAAGGTCACATTACAAGAAAATCACAAATATGGCAATTAATGTATCACTAGAAACTGGGAAGCTTACAGATGGCAATCGTATAAGTTTTATGTCAACTGCGTATTTGATGATTATAAAAACAACATAAATAAAAGCTCTTCTAAGCATCTGGAATATCCGAGGATTCGCCAGAAATATAGCGATGTTTTTATGTCGTCACACTAGGGATCGATCCTGCTTAAGCAGACGACGTCCTATAATGAATGAACGTAATTGCAATGCAATTATTTATCAAATTATAAAGAGTTTGGTATATTTAAACATGACCATATTTCACACCATTCTAAAAGGGAAAGTGAAACTGATTCTGATAACTGAAACCGTTTGATTGTAAATACACAGGAGAAGGGTCAATGATCAATGAAATAAACCCCACTTTCAAATTGAAAAGCCCTCCGAATAATAGCACGGATGGTATTCGTTCCCTCTTGAAACGCCGAACATGCCCTGGTGCAAGCAGCTGAAAATACAATGGCGTATTATTTTGTTTACAAGTGACTGATTCCTTTATTTTTTTAACGCTGCATTTTTCATCAAAATAATACCATACACGAAGTTAAGAGTGAGGCAACAGACTAACATTAAGACTGACGCTAGTCAAGTAAGAGAAATAAGTGAAGAGGAGATGACAAAACAGGCACTGAAAAATGTGTAAGATGTTATGGGACATCGTCTGCTTAGACAGGACTGGCCCCTGGTGTGTCGTCACAC
The DNA here is from genome assembly GCA_025617745.1 of Heliocidaris erythrogramma. Classification (NCBI taxonomy): domain Eukaryota; kingdom Metazoa; phylum Echinodermata; class Echinoidea; order Camarodonta; family Echinometridae; genus Heliocidaris; species Heliocidaris erythrogramma. The sequence continues at coordinate 4,966,704 of CM046856.1, forward strand.
ATCTCAGCAGCGTTCGAGGAGCTCTTCAGCTGCTATATCGGGGGCTGTATTTTACCGTTTTATAATTGATAATAATCATTACTTTCAAATGTTTCCAAGCGTTGAATTTGGATAACCTTGTTTAATTTATGCCATATATGCAATAAAAACTATTAAGCCAATATTTACTTTGATGGAATTTTCTTGTAATGTGATCTTTAAGTATTAACAAGGGATACTCAAACATTTATGATAAATATTCTATAGATTTGGAGGTCTAAAGAAGTAAACAAATTTTTTAAGCTTTCATGGATTATCTTTATGGTTTTTTCAGTGTAATCCATGTCACAATAATATTTTTACACAAATTTAGAACTAACACCAAATTTCCACTTTACGTTAAAATAGTCGAAAGTCGAAACCTATTATATCCCAGATCTTCGCAGTATACAATCTATATATTGCATCTATAATATTGTTCAGCCTTGGTCAACATATTCCATTTACCGAGACGCTGTCATTTTTAAAATTAAGAAACTCCGAACATAATGAACTGACGTCATTATTATTTGTACCTGTCAGTGCTATATCAAGTATATAATGGTCATTGTATTGCCAATTCCCTGCTGTAACCAACCAGCACGACAAGTGATATTAGTTATGTTCACACGTAGTACATAGCATCGATACTATGTAAGTTTCAAAAATATTTCCAGTACGTTCAGACAGGCCGTGATCGACTTGCTTCTATCACCCACTCGTGACTATTCATCGCTCACCCGCTGCCAAAACAATAATTACTGCGCCACACAGAGTGACCCGAGTATAATTGGTATGCATGGTCAAACGCGCGGAAGTTTGTGTACAGGGGTCATATGATGCGAAGCTTTTGTTTTGAATAATATTTTATTTGTCTTCATAAATCAACATAATAACACAATAACAATTCATTTGTAATATCGATAACACAATCAAGTAGCAAATACATGTGTTATAATACTTAATTTTAAATAAACCTTGTACATGTCAAAATTGACTGAACTCCAATCTTATGCCAAAATAAAACACATGCATGCACACTATATTCTCTGGTAAGCACATGTAAATCAATATCTAAAGACCACATCATACTTTAGTTAAGGTCTGATTCTGAAAGAGCAGATTCTCAGCTTTAAAATGATATATAACTCATTGGATGTTCATAACTCAATGTACAAAGAGAAGAATGCACAGTCCCTCATAATGTTACTTCTTAATAAGGGTTTAAAGTTTGCAGTCTATTGAAGCACTCTGACTTGCAAAGTGTTGTGCTAAGGTGACAAATGGAGGATTAGAACTCAATGAAAATTTCTATGAAGGGATTATCAGATTGTCCTAAAACTTGACTTACTACATAGACATATCCTGTTTATCATAGTGCACAAGTATCAATGCAAGAACTCACTCCGGGAGATTTATGGGAGATTAAAATGAGACAAGTATTCAGGGTCGTGAAAAAGAAAAGTAATACAACAAAATCCAGAGAAGACACACATAAGTTTGATAAAAAGCTGGCAAAAATACCACTTCTAGATTGTTTGGTGCCTCCACATTTTAGATTACTTAGAAAAAAGTATACTCTTTCAGGAAATACCTAAAACTAAAATTTGACCATGCATGCCAACCAAAACACATTGATTGATCTCTAACTGAAAATCACACAGTGCCACTTTTGGGTGGTTTTGTGGTGCCTCGTGCCTGGTCATATAAAAAAAGAAAAAGATAAAAATAAGGACCCCCCCCCCAAAAAAAAAAAACCCTTCCTCACCACACAGTATACACATTACCCTACTATACCCCTATATACATCACATGAATACATACATTACATTACAGTACCAGATGAAACAGACAGAATGATAATAGAAAAAAAAGTAGGGAAGAGGGTACATCACATGAATACATACATTGCATTATATTATAGCACCACATGAAACAGAATTATAATAGCAGCGAGTGAAGATAGCAGCGATTGCGCTCACATTACAAATAGTCACAAGCGCGGCGGGTGGTCTACCGCAAAGCGTCGATGCTTTGTCGCTGGATCCTGAGATTTACTCCTGCTAAACTCGCTGCAAGAATAGTTTGGAAACTCGCTTCTATCTCGTGACTATCTGCGTTCAGACAGCGTTTGGTCTCGACACTATCTGGTCTTCACCAAAATAGCATCGACACCTCGATAGCATCGATGCTATCGCTCTACGTGTGGACGTACCTATTGTTTCAAAGTTTAATGAATGCACCGTTGGCCTAATAGTTGATCTACCTTTTAGCAGGCTGACGAAATATCAACAAGACATTAGTTATGTTCACACGTAGTACATAGCATCGATGCTATGTAAGTTTCAAAAATATTTCCAGTACGTTCAGACAGGCCGTGATCAACTTGCTTCTATCACCCACTCGTGACTATTCATCGCTCACCCGCTGCCAAAACAATAATTACTGCGCCACACAGAGGGACCCGAGTATAATTGGTATGCATGGTCAAACGCGCGGAAGTTATATGTCTTCATAAATCAACATAATAACACAATAACAATTCATTTGTAATATCGATAATACAATCAAGTAGCAAATATATGTGTTATAATACTTAATTTTAAATAAACCTTGTACATGTCAAAATTGACTGAACTCCAATCTTATGCCAAAATAAAACACATGCATGCACACTATATTCTCTGGTAAGCACATGTAAATCAATATCTAAAGACCACATCATACTTTAGTTAAGGTCTGATTCTGAAAGAGCAGATTCTCAGCTTTAAAATGATATATAACTCATTGGATGTTCATAACTCAATGTACAAAGAGAAGAATGCACAGTCCCTCATAATGTTACTTCTTAATAAGGGTTTAAAGTTTGCAGTCTATTGAAGCACTCTGACTTGCAAAGTGTTGTGCTAAGGTGACAAATGGAGGATTAGAACTCAATGAAAATTTCTATGAAGGGATTATCAGATTGTCCTAAAACTTGACATACTACATAGACATATCCTGTTTATCATAGTGCACAAGTATCAATGCAAGAACTTACTCCGGGAGATTTATGGGAGATTAAAATGAGACAAGTATTCAGGGTCGTGAAAAAGAAAAGTAATACAACAAAATCCAGAGAAGACACACATAAGTTTGATAAAAAGCTGGCAAAAATACCACTTCTAGATTGTTTGGTGCCTCCACATTTTAGATTACTTAGAAAAAAGTATACTCTTTCAGGAAATACCTAAAACTAAAATTTGACCATGCATGCCAACCAAAACACATTGATTGATCTCTAACTGAAAATCACACAGTGCCACTTTTGGGTGGTTTTGTGGTGCCTCGTGCCTGGTCATATAAAAAAGAAAAAGATAAAAAGAAGGAACCCCCCCCCCAAAAAAAACCCTTCCTTACCACACAGTATACACATTACCCTACTATACCCCTATATACATCACATGAATACATACATTACATTACAGTACCAGATGAAACAGACAGAATGATAATAGAAAAAAAAGTAGGGAAGAGGGTACATCACATGAATACATACATTGCATTATATTATAGCACCACATGAAACAGAATTATAATAGCAACGAGTGAAGATAGCAGCGATTGCGCTCACATTACAAATAGTCACAAGCGCGGCGGGTGGTCTACCGCAAAGCGTCGATGCTTTGTCGCTGGATCCTGAGATTTACTCCTGCTAAACTCGTTGCAAGAATAATTTGGAAACTTGCTTCTATCTCGTGACTATCTGCGTTCAGACAGCGTTTGGTCTCGACACTATCTGGTCTTCACCAAAATAGCATCGACACCTCGATAGCATCGATGCTATCGCTCTACGTGTGGACGTACCTATTGTTTCAAAGTTTAATGAATGCACCGTTGGCCTAATAGTTGATCTACCTTTTAGCAGGCTGACGAAATATCGAACAAGACATTAGTTATGTTCACACGTAGTACATAGCATCGATGCTATGTAAGTTTCAAAAATATTTCCAGTACGTTCAGACAGGCCGTGATCAACTTGCTTCTATCACCCACTCGTGACTATTCATCGCTCACCCGCTGCCAAAACAATAATTACTGCGCCACACAGAGGGACCCGAGTATAATTGGTATGCATGGTCAAACGCGCGGAAGTTATATGTCTTCATAAATCAACATAATAACACAATAACAATTCATTTGTAATATCGATAATACAATCAAGTAGCAAATATATGTGTTATAATACTTAATTTTAAATAAACCTTGTACATGTCAAAATTGACTGAACTCCAATCTTATGCCAAAATAAAACACATGCATGCACACTATATTCTCTGGTAAGCACATGTAAATCAATATCTAAAGACCACATCATACTTTAGTTAAGGTCTGATTCTGAAAGAGCAGATTCTCAGCTTTAAAATGATATATAACTCATTGGATGTTCATAACTCAATGTACAAAGAGAAGAATGCACAGTCCCTCATAATGTTACTTCTTAATAAGGGTTTAAAGTTTGCAGTCTATTGAAGCACTCTGACTTGCAAAGTGTTGTGCTAAGGTGACAAATGGAGGATTAGAACTCAATGAAAATTTCTATGAAGGGATTATCAGATTGTCCTAAAACTTGACATACTACATAGACATATCCTGTTTATCATAGTGCACAAGTATCAATGCAAGAACTTACTCCGGGAGATTTATGGGAGATTAAAATGAGACAAGTATTCAGGGTCGTGAAAAAGAAAAGTAATACAACAAAATCCAGAGAAGACACACATAAGTTTGATAAAAAGCTGGCAAAAATACCACTTCTAGATTGTTTGGTGCCTCCACATTTTAGATTACTTAGAAAAAAGTATACTCTTTCAGGAAATACCTAAAACTAAAATTTGACCATGCATGCCAACCAAAACACATTGATTGATCTCTAACTGAAAATCACACAGTGCCACTTTTGGGTGGTTTTGTGGTGCCTCGTGCCTGGTCATATAAAAAAGAAAAAGATAAAAAGAAGGAACCCCCCCCCCCCCAAAAAAAACCCTTCCTTACCACACAGTATACACATTAGCCTACTATACCCCTATATACATCACATGAATACATACATTACATTACAGTACCAGATGAAACAGACAGAATGATAATAGAAAAAAAAGTAGGGAAGAGGGTACATCACATGAATACATACATTGCATTATATTATAGCACCACATGAAACAGAATTATAATAGCAGCGAGTGAAGATAGCAGCGATTGCGCTCACATTACAAATAGTCACAAGCGCGGCGGGTGGTCTACCGCAAAGCGTCGATGCTTTGTCGCTGGATCCTGAGATTTACTCCTGCTAAACTCGCTGCAAGAATAGTTTGGAAACTCGCTTCTATCTCGTGACTATCTGCGTTCAGACAGCGTTTGGTCTCGACACTATCTGGTCTTCACCAAAATAGCATCGACACCTCGATAGCATCGACGCTATCGCTCTACGTGTGAACGTACCTATTGGTTCCCGGTCATATAGACACAGTCACGTTTGTCTACGAGTAGTGTTGTTGAATAATCACAAGAAGCAGCATTATTGGATATAGAATTAATATGGTCTCCACTGCCATATCAAACGGTTAAATGGCTCCTAAATTGGAGATCATAATATTCTATGGATAGGAGAGTTTTATGGTTTCGGAGAGAAAGCCCATGTGCTGTCTCTTTGTAAGTTATGAAAAGTTGAAATTCATGATAAGTCGATCTGTTAGCCTGAATTGTAGCATATTCTGATTTGGTCTCGAGTTCTCCCCAGGCCTAGGATATAATACTACTTTCTAAAAAAAAAAACACGATTGTACAAAACAAAACTTTGATATGAACCGATCAATAATACGATTAGCCCATATTCAAAAGTGTTTACCTAAATTAGCTTAACAAAAGACGAGGTCATGTCGCGACTCGTGCAAATCTTTGCACATTATTTCTGTAAAGAATGGATGATTATTAATTCTATAACTTATCGATGCACATGTTGGTATTATATTTCTTGTTTTTACCATGATCTACTTATATAACTTTTTCCTGTAAATATTGTAAATATAATGTATTGTATCTTGTTATTAGTAAATAAATATAAATCATATCATAAAAATTATGTCCTAATGCATTCGTGCCATAGACGTTCTGACGTATATACACAAGTTAGTGTACTTCCCAATGTTAAGAGATAAAAAGCCCGTAACTCCTCCCGGCTTCCCCAGTGTTTATATGTCCCTTTTGTTTTGTTACCCGACTACAACATATACGGCTACCATGTCAACAGTCAATACTCATCGAAGATTTGTGCTCTTAGCGCTCCAGACAATAAGCTCCGTGTCGCAAGCTCGAGTGCCCAGGAAGCGAACTCACGCCGCCGAATAATCTCGGCAATTCTAACCACAAAATAAAGTACGGACGCGCAGAGTCATGTAGTCGTGCCACCTCCGTACACGCAAATAGCAGAAGGTAGTGCATTTCTAGCTGTCATGTTTTGAAGTTGCTGACAGGTGGCGGTGTTTTCCGGGCACATTGTCGCTTCTAACTTGCTGATTATTTCCAGTTGGCGCCACAAGACGGGAATTACTATCTGGATTAGATCGGATAGTGGTGCAGTATTCAGAGCTGGAAATTCACTGAAATATCTTAAAAACCGGACACTTAAATGCAAATTTTGTGAACCTGGTAAGAATGCTTTCAAGTGTATGTTCAGTTGTGTCTGTAAGAATTCTGTATATTTCTTGTATAGAACATTATATCTTTGTTGATAACATTCATACCAGCTGTTAAGGTCATGAAAATATCCTTTAGTCTATGTTTTGTGCTTATATTATTCCATTATTATTTGTTGTAAGACTGATAATATAAGAGCATTGCATAATACATTATGAGTACGTCAAAGCATGATTTTGTATGCAAATGATGTTCGGATGCATCAACATTATCAAGCTAAACTGTCTTCAGTGATTTCTGTGTCCATCTCTAATCAAAACTTTTTCCTCTCCATACATTAAACTGTTTCCACTGCTTATTTCTTTCAAGAGCGAAAAGAGTACAAGAAGAAAAAGAACTTCGGATTGAACAGTATTTCATTTCTGATTTTTCCTGTGATATGTGTGTTATAGATAATAAAAAAAAACTTTGCGCGAGACATTCTATTGCCATACTACTTGTACTATGATGCAAATATATCGAGCCTTGTATGATTATTAACGTATACCAAATAACACTGTTATATCCACCATGCTGATACAATGCCGTTTCCATTTACAAATACGTTTATGTCCCGCATCCGTCTAAATTTAATAATCGTTCATGACATATAGGCCGAAACCATTTATCAATTTGACATTAAGTGACATTAATCTGCTTACATTCGCATCCGACATATATTTTTCGCCATATTCTCCTCAATTAAATTTGGAGGCAGTCTGCGTAATATCATTTTACGGCAAAGGCGAGGAGTTAGTGGGTGGTTTTTAGCTAAAAATATATTCCCTTAAATTTTCTTAAAGCAACACAAATGCCTTTCTCGAGATTTGAAAAAAAATCATCACATCCTGACCATTTCATGTCCGGTTTCTATGTATAATGACCCCACAATGGTAATAACTTTTAATTTCATCTATAAATTAGACCTTATTTCAATTTGTTGTGAAGAAAGCAACATGTCATTTTGAATTATGGTAGTCATAAACAATAACATAATGATAATTTTAAAAGGTGTATATATATATATATATATATATATATAGTTCAAAAGTTCTGCGACGGAGTTTAAAAAGTAGAGAGAGACACAGAATAAATTACTCCGTTAGACACAAAATGTTCAATATTTCGCCTATACGGCTTCTTCAGGAAATGATACCAAGTACAAAAACACCTTGTCCTTGGTACATTTTTTGTACTTGGTATCATTTCCTGAAGAAGCCTTATAGGCGAAATATTGAACTTTTTGTGTCTAACGGAGTAATTTATTCTGTCTCTCTCTCTCTCTCTCTATATATACATACATGTATATATATATATACATACATATACATATATATATATATATATATATATATATATATATATATATATACGTATACACACTTTTTTTTATAAGTGTTTTTGTTTATTCCTCCAAATTGAAGTACACATATAATACTGTACAACATAACATAATAGTAAATATAAATCCAAATACATACACAAGTTATAAAGCTCGTCATAACTCGAAGTAAACATAACATAATGTACATGTAACAAATATAATCAATGTCCCTAACAGCACACACACACACACACCTTTTAAAATTATGAATACTAGGTATCTAAAAAATCTTGACGCTTAATCTTTAATAACTCAAAAGTTATAACTCGTATCAGAAGGAGGTTCTCACATTGTAAAGTTGAAGGATGTCAAATTTATTGGAAGCAAGCTTTATGACCTATCTTTGAGGACTTTTCTTACAATAATGCCCTGAATATGTATTGGATTTTCACTTTTTGAAATATGCGTGTATCAGTAATTCAGAATACTACAATTGCCATCGTGGATTCCAGAACACATTTTCAACCGAGAGTCATGCATATTAATAACACCGAATAGCAAAAAAATGACAAAAAACAACTGCAATGCACAAAGCCAATTGTTGCATTCTAAATTAATTACTGGTACTCACAGATTTTGTGGCCTTGCATGATTTTTAAAAAAGTGAAAATCCTATTAGATATTTAGAGCATTGTTTTAGAAAAGTATTATGATAGATGTCATAAATATTATTTCAAATAAATTTGAAATCCTTCGACTTTAGAATGTGAAAACCTCAATCTTGTACAACTTATAATTTTCTAGTTAACACGCACACATACGGGTGTGCGTGTGTGTATATAAGTAACATTTTTATATTTATTCAGTTATAAATGTAATTGCTCTTCAGTGGGTTTTTTCATATCAAACCTACATCCCTATTTTTACAGTGCCATTCCTCGACATTAAAGCTATTCCCCTTTTTACAGACATTCTGAACTTCGTTTCCTTGATATCTAAATACGTTGATATCTTTCACGACATAATGAATAATACAGTATAGCGTAGGCAGGTTAACAAACTGTACTTAAAACCTCCTCAGACACGACTTACGTCATGGATAATAAAAAATAGCCTTTCCTCGGTTACCATGCGACATAGTGGTATAAAACAAGGAAACCTGTAAGCTATTAATTTCATTTTTTCTTATTTTATGAAAGCTTATGTCTCAAGAACCATATTAAGCACGCGGTAATGTATTATAACTCATACGGAATCAAGTCCGAATGAATATTGTTATAAAACACTTCGATATCATCGTTTTTTAAACTACCCTTCTCATTAATATATACATCATCATAACATTCAGAGTCTTAAGTAAGACAAACAAACACAATTATAATGCTTGCGAGGCTATTACCTGAAAAAACATGAGGAAAGTAACGTTTTCAAAGATTTATGTGACGATATAACACACTGATGTCTTAGAGGCAGACACAGAATTCAGTTTTTTTACGAATTGGTTGATGACGAAGATAATTATCATCCACCATTTGTAGGTGTCCGTCAGTAAGACGCCTTCCCTAGTTTGCAGAAAAAGAGTTAATGATGTAATCTAATTTTGAACTCCTTAACTCTTACATTTTCATATCTTATCTTTCATATCTTATCTCTCTAGAATATCATAATATTAAGTGTTGAAATCCTTTAATTTCTTTAAAATAATATATTTGGCAGAGAGCATTATAACCTTATTTAATGGTGTAAAAAAGGAGCTTAAAAAGGAGTCCTTTGTATAGTTTTGATGTGTTGTGTATTCGGTTACAGAGAGAAGAATATGAAGACATGTTTGATTCATTTGGTTTTCCAGACATCTATATCATTAAAGTCTCCATGTGAGAGACATCATCTTAATGACACGAATCGCATTTTGAGAAACAGTAGATAAAATTGATGACCACTAGGACTATTCAGGTTTTAATTCATAATGTCTGTTTATGTTTTCTTAATACAGGTCATTATCTTCGTCATCGTAATGGTTTAGATTCTTCTAGCACCGTATTGATTAACATCATTTGAAGAACATGAGTAACTGGAGTATCAAACAACGTTTGCGAGAGGTAAGTCTGAAACTTTTGTACATTACTTTTTGTTTACAATGAGATTTAAGCTCATTTAAAAAAAGTCAACGATTTCTAAATTCATTCATAATGTACATTTCTGAGAAGCCCCCCCCCCCCCCCAAAAAAAAAAAAAAAAAAGATAGAGAAAATATAATAGATAACTGTCTGAAAAGAGAAAAGGCTTATCATATAGCCGGGGGATGCCTATGTATCAAAATATACCACATTTTGTTTTCAATAATAACAATATTACGGGGCGCTTGCTCCCCATATAGATCTGCCATTGAAAAATGCACCAAATTCAAATGGGGTGAGGGGTGAGGGGGGGGGGGGGGGTCAACCCTGTGATAGAACGCCACTAACATTCATGTTCACAGGGGCGGATTGGGACTAAAATTCGAGTGGGGAATTTAGGAGCGATCCCCTTTTTTTGTTTGTATGACCGGCCCTTTTTAACAAAAATATTGATAGGTCCGTTTGGAAAACTCCCTAAACTCCCCATGGCCAGACCGCCCGGGTTTTTTTTTTTAAATTTTCACTTGATAATTAGCCTATGCTGTCTTGTTCAGGAAATCTTGGAAGCTGTTGAGAAAGGAGACATGACGAAAGTCGAGGAATTACTTGACAAAGGAGCAGATGTCAATGAAAGTGAGGTAGGTTTGATTACAAAGCTTTGACTTATCTTTTACTCAATCGCATGTTGATTTTTAAGTAATCAATATTAGACTGTCTCTTCTTCTGTTAAGAGACGCAAATTTTATGAAAGAAAGAAGTGAAAGAATTTCGTTGATAGAAATTGTCAGAGTGAGCAAGTTCTTTCCTTCGACTGGGTGGAGTTTTTATTTAATCGTAGGAAAGGCATCTTATCACCCATGAGAAGGTGGAAAAAATCCTAGTTTAATCTTTTTAGAAGATACGATTTGTGGTCATCTTGATGGGAATTGATAAATGCAAATAATGAAAAAAGAAACTAGACCATTGTGATATGAACCAATACACGTTCTCGACCAACATTAATACGGTCTGTACAGTGAAATCAGGTAGTACAAGAGCCTATATAGGAGTATAACAGTGATACCTGTTGATTAGACCTGCTGATTAGAATAGTCTTTTAATCAGAACAAAGTGTCCTTCCAAACAAAAATTGGCACTCGATACGATAATGCCATTGATATCATATTTGTCATTATCATGTTATATACCATCAACATAACATGATTGCACATTATATCTATTTACAAATCATTTTTATTCATGAATTCCCAGGGCGGTTACATTGCCAAGAAGACCGTCCTATTACTAGCAATTGAGAATAGCCATGAACACATTGCAAAACTGCTGGTTGATAAGGGTGCAGACTTAACAGTCACTGTTACAGTAAGTACAAACAAAGTATATTTTTAAATTCGCAATTCGTAGTTCAAATATGTGAAAATTATATATATTTGAGACTTGCCATGGTGAGAAGTTTATTTGCTACATCAATTCCAAATCAAAATTGTTTTGCAATGTATGAATATCACAATGTAATAATTTGCTACAGTGCATTTTCAAGCTAATTGTAATTTACGCAATTTGGCTTTAGACATATTCATCTTGATGACCTCTTATTTATATTTTGTTAATGGTAAAGATAATTGACAGTGATAAACTAAAATAAGCAAATAAAATAAGTTACCATTTACAATAACGAGGCTATTACATGAATTATTTCATGTTAACCAGAGGTACATCGATAAACAATAAAGTGCTGACGTTTTAATACAAATATTTGATTAATGTCTTTACTTATTAAACATTCAATAAGATCGAAAGTTTTTTAAAAACTTTTAATACAGGTATATAATATGTACAGTATATAGGTAATCAGTTTGCAATTTTCATTAAAAATATTGTTGCAATACAAATGATGATGATATTGGTCACTCTTTTTCTTTTTCTTTTTTTTTTCTCTCTTTTTGTCAGCTGACGGGCACCAAGAAGACAATACCTGACGTCGCCAGAGATAAAGCAATGAACGATTTGTCAAATTATATACAATACAAACTTGAGATGAATGAGGTTTGTAATCAATTGAATTAATTCCGACACTTATATTCAGTACAAAAGTAGCATAATACATTTTTATATTTTGCCAGCTATTCCTATAACAAAAAAAAAAATGATTTCATTTTTGTACAAACTTTCAGCAAGACTGGGTGTATATAGTTTAATATATCTGCATTATTTTCATTTTTTCGCTTGAAATTGGTGTATGGTAATGTTTTTATGAAAACTGTGCTATCCCTCTGCTAAATGTCCATACTAAAAAGTATATGGAACAAATAATAACACGTAGATAATTACGCGAGGGAAAATCCTACAGTGGCGTATCCAGGATTTCCCAATAGGGGGGGGGGGGGCGCCAGGAATTATTGATCGCCGTCATGGGGGAGGGGTCTTTGGAAAATTTTTGCTTCTGAAGAAGAGCTGAGATGCAAAATAGTGCTATATGTGACCAATTTTGAAGCCTATTTAATGAACAATATTTTCAATTGGTATGAGGATTTTTTTTTTTGCTAGTTTTTTTTTTTACGACGGCCAATAGGGGGGGGCGCCTGTTGCGCCCCCTGGATACGCCCCTGATCCTATATTCGTCGTCCATCAACTGTACCGTGAGACTAGCTTAATTAGCACGCTTCGCGAATGACAACATCATTCATTATGCGTGGTTACAGACAATAGATTATTCATCAATGTCTAACCATCCTTAATGTCTGCAATTGATTCTTTCAATACAGAGATTAACAACATCAGTTAAAGAAGGCGATATTGATTTTGTACAAGACTACATAAACCGAGGAGCCAATGTCAACGTCATGTATACAGTAAGTATCATACGGTCACAAATATCTTTGAAATGTATGGCTAAATTCTCAGAAATATATAGGCATTCAAAAATTAATGATGAAGGGGTAGTTTATCAATATACCACATCTTACAAAACCCATAAAAGTATCAATTAAAATGACGAGGGTGGGGTGGTGCCCTTCCTTCATCAATCAATAATAAGCTGTTATTTACCAATTCATACTCTCTCTAAAAAAGAGTGAATTTTCTCTATATTTTCACTCCCTATAAATCTAGGGAGTGACGTTAATGATCACTCGATTTTTTTAAAGAGTAATTTACCCTTTAAAGTCTCTTAAAGATGTTACCCGGAGATGTACATACACATCAAAATGCAATAAATTTGGTATCAACGGAAAGGGGAAGATGCCCTAAAACATTCCACCAACATTTGAATTCCATAGGTTTTCATAAATTAATATTATTCTGTTTCAAATGTGTGCCAAAATTTTCGCATATTTTCGCCCCGCGAGCATTTTCTTTTTCAAGAAAATTTATTTATAGAAAATTGTACTCAGTAAAAAGGTAATTATGGTTCAGTGATTAGAGCTGTAAATTGGAATCATGAGTGCTCGAAAACGATATCAGTACCATAATGACAATGTGGTAAAGCATTAATGCCTTATTATATTATTTTCTCTCTCATTATGAACTAAGCGTGTAATTTTCCAGATTTTCCAACTGCGGATACTTCTTTTCTTATAAAAATCAAACTACTGATTGATTTTCACATTCGTGCACATGCTCCATCTTATCTTATTTACCCTTCATCCAGCCTCCAGAAATAGATCAACCTGATTGCACATTGTTACAACTTGCTCTAATAAAAGGTCAAGTCGATATTGCGAAGATCTTACTTCAAAATGGTGTCGATGTTCACCACGTGATGAAGGTATGTTAACATCATTATAAAGAGGCGCCATTGTGGGTGGTGCTATAGTCTTACCGAAGCGAAATATGTGAATTCGGAATCCAATAAAAGGAAAGAATAAAAGTTAACAAATGAAGAAAAAATATCCAAGTTGGATATGCATTTGTTTAATTTTATGAATTTTCTTGTGATATGAAGAAAGATATAAACATGACATAGTCACAAGAGAACACAATAACAAGTTATTTTACGAAAAGAAGAATATTTATAATTTTTAATGCCATAAAATTCATATTTATAGCAAAATTACTGTAATGAAGTGAGGGATTGATAACTCCTTCTTTGGGGATAGAACATTATATAAGCAATGAACGAGCAACGCGTTGCATATTTTTTCAATAAAACATGTATCGAGAATAAGAATGCAATAAGAGGTGTTGAGAGGTGTTGTGGATCAGTGGATAAGTTCCCGGACTGTGAACCACGAGGTCCGGGGTTCGAATCCCACCGCAGCACTAGCGTCCTTTGGCAAGACGTTAATCTACATTTGCCACTCTCCACCCAGGTGTTAAATGGGTACCCGGTAGGATGGCGAAAGTTAATGTCCTTTAATAGCATGTGTGCGCTTAACAGGCGACTGGCTGGAATGCTCCCCAGGGAGTGGAGAATGTGCATACACTGTGTGCGGGTGTGCCAGAATCCAATACCGGGGTAATAATATATATCAGCGCTTTGAGCCAGTTTGGGAAAGACGCTTTATAAATGCCAGGTATTATTTATTATTATTATTATTATAAAATAAAGCGTTAGTCGTATAGAAGCCAATTTCGTAACTTTATCTCGATTAAAATATTGTCATTTTTCAGTGGGATGATCAGTCAGAAGACACGGCCAAGAGTTATGCAGAACGAATGAATTATAACGACATTGTAACGTTAATTGAAGAGCGATTAAAAACGTTACCAAACAATGTGAGTATAAAATGAATTGCGTTTAAATTTTATGTATGACTTGTTCAAGTTTTCTCATCGTATATAACTCTGCATATTCATGAAACAATGGCATAAATATTACATATTTTGCTTTATTTTTTTTAAATCAACAATTCACATCGCACTATTTCTTGCTATATAATAGCTGAGCTTCTAAATTGCATGTATTTGATAAGATAATTCTCTGACAAACTCAGACCAGTCACCGTTGTCATAGTAATGACTTATTATTATTTTTGTGTGATGACATTAACTCTGAATATAATAATAATAATAATATAGGACATTTATATTGCGCAGCCACTATATCAATATACTCTGCTGCGCAGTACAGCACCAACATTATAAATGGATAACAATTACTAATTAGCATCGAACAGATAGTTGGCAAGTTCAGTGACATCTGAAACTTAATAATATTTCATCTTCATTGGAATTAAACAGATTTCTTAAATATTTAAAGGTTTGTCATTTTATCGTGAAACATATATATCTGTTATAATTATGTGCTGAATAATACCAACATCCTAACATCATTATGTTTATGTCTTTTTATACAATATAGAATTCCACAATAGCTAATGGGAATGGCATAGCGAAACACAATGTAAGTAAATGTGATTTTTAAAAATGTTTTTGTCTTGGCAATGCAAATTTCTTTCGACAACTCGTGGAGAGAAAAGCAAAGTGATATCGTCATTTTCCCCCTAAGGCAACCACCCTCTAGGACAAGTACCCCGGACAACTACCCCCAGACACTATCCTCTAGGACAACCACCCCCAGGACAATTATCCCCGGACAATTACCCCCAGGATAGATTACACCCCCCATAAAATTATGATTACCAAGATAACCCCCGGACAACTACCTCAGAATCCGGGGGGGGGGGGGGGGTAGTTGTCCAGAGGGTAGTTGTCCAGGGGTAATTTTCCTGGGGGTGGTTGTCCTAGGGGGTAGTTGTCCTAGAAGGTGGTTATCCTAGGGGTGGTTATCCGGGGTAGGTGTCCTAGAACAGCATGTTAACTCCATATTATATAAATTGCTTATGACGTCATGTAAATTTATAGTAATTGTTATTTCTGTACCCTTTTTGTACAGGAAATTAACCAGACTAGCGGAAAGAATGTGGAAGTCTATGACATAGAAGATGTGGATGAGTTACAGGTATGAGTTTGTGGTTGGTTTAATGTTCTGTAAAATTGAATTAAAATTCCTTCTATTCCTATTTTGCTCCTTTTCTTCTTACAGTGCAAGTTATATTAATTCACTGAGTGGAGAGCTATGATTTTGCAACAACAACAAAAACAAAATCAGAACAAAAAGTGTGAAAACGAAGAAGAATTATATCTGTTTGAAGCATTATCGTCTTAACTTGAGGTTTGAGCTAATACCACAGCAAGAGCTTGATAAAACAGAAAGAGAGAGAGGGGGGGGGGGGGGGGGGGAAGAGAAGAGAAAGAGATATGATGAGGGGAGATTTTGAAGGAGAGAGATAACCAAGAAAGAGAAAGAGGGAGGGAGGAAAAGAAGAAGAAGAAGAAGAAGAAGAAGAGGAGGAGGAGGAGATGAAGCGGGAAGAGAAAGTCATGAGCATGAAAAGACACACTCTATCTTTAAATTTACATTTGAATCAGTGTGAGAATTCCACCTTTAACATTTTTTTCTTTATCTAATTCACTGCATATGGTTTGATGGTACGTAACACCACGTACTGTTACCATGGATATAACACTTCGTTTCCGTAGTAACACTCGATGGAGCGTATTGTTGCAAATTACCCGTCTGTGAATTACGCAATAATAATACTTGGGTTCTTTCCGTTCGCTATATGTGAGGCAAACAACGGCCAATAAGGCCTTCCCCCGTCACTCTTTTTTGAATGTTTGTAAAATATATTAAAGAAGGCTCACTCCTTGTAGCGGATGATGTTTTATAAGAAAAAAATCATTAAATACCCTTCCTCTCCAAGAAAAACAATAGTTGGACCCCCATCTAAAAAAAAAAACTGGAAAGAATTGAGGTATTCACCAAAATCGCGAAACTTTTAGTTTAAAATTCGCAAGCCATGTGGTACTGATATAGGTCAACTTGCATAATGATCATTATAACGAGAATAGTGCTAGAACATAGTGTATGAAAATATAAGTCATAGTTAGGTCGTGAACATTCTCATAATTACTGAATGCTATTTTGATTCTGATTTTTTTTTCGTAATCATTTTTAAACAGGAAAGTGCTTCAGCTCCAGCTATGCACGCACATCAAAAGAAGAAGAATGGCAATTGCACCATTACTTGATGCTGAAAAAACCCCAAAGAAACCCCCCAGAGACATTTTAAGAAGCTGCTTCCATATCATTTTGATCATCAGGGCTGCTGTCATGGTAAAAAGGATTCAGTCACATCATCGTGCGCAACTCCCTCCTCCCCGCTCCTCTCTCTCTCTTTCTCTTTCTCTTTCTCTACCCCTCTCCCCTCTTTCTGTGTCCCTTTAATTCACCCCCATCTCTCTCTCTCTCTGTCTTCACCTTCCTCATCGTCGGTGTCATCTACAAGCTATATGTGCACAATATCATCGGAGATATGCCAACCGATGTCGTCCCCTCCGTCATCATTTTAGACTTCAAATTCTTCATTACTCACTCTTACAAACTCTCAGCGGCGAACTCGAAGGAAGTTTTATAACTGTTTATATAATTATGGAAATATGTATTTTCCTTTTTAAGACGCATTTTGGAAAAGAAAGGAACGGAGCGAACTTGGGATACAGTGATGTTCCTCTTTATGCCTTTTGCATAATGTAAATTTGAGTGCGTTATTACCTACTCTACCCAAGCCTTTAAAGACAATTAGTGCATCCACCAGAATATTATAACGTTTGCACTGTTCATTTAGTGATGTTCTTGTGCGATATCACTCTTATACACGGCGCTTCAATTACCGCACCAGCCGCTGACGCAGTCCAACGTCAGAAAATTATTGACGCATCGTATGCGTCAGACATTACCAATAGCGAACGTTGTAGCACTGATCAGGGGGGCGTTTCATCAAGTGTCTTGTCGGTGATTTTACCGACAAATTTGCTCTCAGCCAATCAGATGCAAGGATTTCAGCCTATAACAGTTATTGCAACTTGTCGTTGATGACAAGGTTTATGAAACAGGGCCCAGGATAGGAGTGCAGCTATACAGTGATCAAGTATATGTACTTTCTCTGGAACTCACCTGTCTCATTGCAATAAATATTTCTTTGCGATGAACGACAATCAGTAAGTGAGATGAAGAAATCCTGTTATCAGCTGTGGAATATCGACGCAAATTGCTGCACATTGATGTGGATTCATCTCAGAATAAAGAATGTCAACATTTCCACAGGTTCAAGGCGTATTGTCATGTAAATTAATTTTTTTAATGAAAATATTATATAAGTACTAGTCTCAACGATCAAAGTAGTAAGAATAACAATGTTCTTCTTGCTCTGTTGTCGGATATATCATGCGTATGTCAGATTCAGATATATTTATTTTTGTCTGTCTAAACATTGATCATGATAGTATCGATTCTTATACAGTCATTATTGCGTGGATATTAGCATAAAAATTTGATACGCATGTATTGCACTTCTCCTTTAAATTCTAACATGAAGCGTGACAACGTGCAATAGTTATATTTAATTCAAGAATTTTTAAAAAGTGTTCATTCCGTCCTCTTTTTTTGTAATATACAAATAGTATTTTATTAATACTGTAGTATCTCTTTTGTTAGCTCAAGTTAGTCTTGTGTATATTGATATAATAGTTATTTTAGAAAAGGATATGGTTGTTTTAAATCAATGTATTAAATCTGTGAGAAATTGTGCTACAATGTGTATATACATTTTCACGTCCTAATCTAAAAGAAAAAGTTGTCAAGGAAAGCAAATAAACAACACACAAAACAGAACGAAACAAAACAAAACAAAACGAAAAACAGAGCTTTAATGGAGAATGTCTTGATTGAAATGCCTTTCATTACGATGTTTTAACTTCATCGAGCATGGAATAATTTAAACTCATTGTAGCACGTTATAATTTTATCTCACTCACATCAAGTTTCATGGCTTTCAAATCATTACCGGTATAAGAGACTTAAAGAATTGTCTGTTACGTGGTGATAGGGGATGAAGGTACTATATAGAATACTTCATTGTGTTTCACCCCTCCCGCCAAAAAGAAAGAAATTTGAATTAAATGAAATAATGTATGGCACATATAAATAGTTTTATTTTCATAAATTGTATTTTGTTGTTATTATTATTATTATTATTATTATTATTATTATTATTATTATTATTGTTACTATTTTTTAAAAATTATTATTATTATTATTATTATTATTTGTATCATTATCATTGTTATTATCTTTATCATTGATATCATTATTGTTTTTGTTGTGGTGGTTTCTGTTGTTGTTGTGGTTATTATTATTATTATTAATGTTTTATTGTCATTGTTATTATAAATATCATGTCATTAATTTTATCATTATAAGATAATTTTTTTTAAAACAAAATAGTTCGTCTATTAAGTGAAGCATTGGGGACGCAGGGACCCCGATAAAATTGATACATTGATATGAAGCTGTACTTTCTTCGTGTGTCGTGTGCATGCATGCTCTGTGAACAAAACATCTCAAATAATTTTTATACTTCTGTATATATCTCATTGTGATGTATAATATTAATTCACTTAGATTACTCCAGGCAAGTCTCCTGATGGAAATTGTCTTGAATTTTGTTTTCAATTTGATTTTAATTTTTCTCCGTTTGTGCGATAGAGAATATATTTGCAAACATAACGAGGTGAAATGATGTGGGTTTTCTTTCGTTTCTTTAACGATATGTTAACGCGTTAGCGATTTCCGCTTTACGTCAGTGAGCGATGAACAGGTTTGGTTCATTTATTTCTCGATGTGAAAAAAGTGCACTAGCTCAGTGTTGTCATAATACGATTTCCCTAAGGTATACAATTATTTACATTAAAAAAATATAATATGCCTCTAGAATTTCAGTGAGTCTGTATATGGTGATAACGCACAGAGATGTATTTATAAATAGATTTCGATTGCAATTACCCAGCACGAGTGGGTCTATACACAACAGTAACTCATTGAAATATTTGGAGGTTGTTATATATTTTTCCTGCATGTGGTTTTTGGCATGGTTCTTGTTTCAGCATTCATAGTGAATTGCTTAAATCTGCATGTTTTGACATTTCTAATATATTTTTTCTTTCTATAATTATCGGAACAAAATTATAAGACATAAATCCCATTAATTATATTGCTTCTAACCATAAGAAATTCGATATATCTATAGTTTTAAAAGGTAACACAGTAATATAAAATAGATGATATTAATGAAAATATACGTACGGATATAATCTGATGAGGAAATAATCCGTTAAGTCGAAATAAATGAATTCTATTTTGATGCAATAAGAAGGTGTATACTGAACCCTTGATTTTTTACTCTATGATCGTGGCATAAATGTAGATGGTCTATATTATTTTGATCTATGTTCATTACTCAATCCATGACAATGAATACAGTGAATAATAATAATAGCTTGAATTCATATTGTAGAAATTATATGATTATTAATATTATTAGTATTATTGCCTGCGTTCTTTGAATATGTATAGAGTATTTTCCATTTGTCAGAAATGTTAGAGTATAATATCGTAGTTTTATCACAAGAGATGCATATAAAAAACTTGTATGTAAAATTGCCAATAAATATAAAGTAATTAATATAATGAAATTTCTTGGGTCGGTATTAATTTGATTTAACGATACCTATTTGAAGGCCAAATACTGTGAGTGTACGGGTATATAGAGAGATACAATATATGAGTTTGATCCCCCTCTCTCTATATATCTCGCTCTCCCCGTTTTTCTGCTCTTATATTTCCCCTTTTTTCTTGTTCTATATCTCTTACCTCTCACTCTCTCTCTCTCTCTCTCTTTCTACATCTGTCTAATTGTATCTTGCTTCCAATCTCTATCCCTTATTGTTTTCTTCGCCCAATCGCTCCCCCTAATAAATAATAACAATTTCACATTGCACGTTCAGAAAAACACGCCGGCATTCGTCCAAAGCCCTCCCGGATTTGCCGAAAGGGTGAGTTTGGACTTTTTCTAATATAATATTAAAGACAGTTAAGTGGCGGATTTACGGATCCCAGCCCGTGCCCCTCCCCTTTTGAAAAAAAAGCATATATATTGTGCCCCCTTTTTGTATTGTGGCCCTTTTTTTTTTGCTTGACAAAGAATTATGTGACGAAAACTGGACCCCATAAAATCTGATAACCCCCCCCCCCCCCCCCCCCCCACGAGCAACTGTTTGGAGGGCCGGCGAGAAGAAAAAAATACGGAACTCCCTCCAAAGTGGACAGCCCAGCATTTGTGTGCCTCCTTTTACAAAATCCTGGATTCGCCCCTGATTAGTGATAATAATGAGGGGTGGATCCAGGGGGAGGGCGCGAATCGGCCGCCCCCCCCCCCCCTTAATAAAAAAATGCCTCCTTAATTGTGTACTTTTTCGGCTCTGTGCCCCCTCATTTACAACATCCTGGATGTGCCCCTAATAATAATAATAACAATATTTAGATAAAAGTCAACGCACCCTTTCTGCAAAACCAGGGGGTGGGGGGCTTTGGACGAAAATTCAATGATGGTGTTCCAGGCAACGCGACGCGACCCACCCTTTCGGAACAATACACAGTGTTTTCAGAGACTTCTTCAGAGACATCTCTCTCTCTCTCTCTCTCTTTCTTTCTCTCTATTTCTTTCATTTCCTTTACTTTTTTTTGTTGTTGTTTATATCGTCCACCCTCGTTGTTCATAGTGATATAGGCCTATATTATGTTACACATCACGCCATGCGATACATTATGTGGTAAGAAACAAAGAGTGGCAAGAAACCTGGGGAGCGTTTCATCAAGTGTTTTGTCAGTGATTTTTACCGAAAAATTTCCTCTCAGCCAATCAGATACAATGATTTCAGTAGCTTTTAACAATTGTCCGTAAAAATCACTGATAAAACACTTGATGAAATGCTTCCCTATAGTTTTGGGCGACACTTGGAGCCGACTTGGCATTGCATCCTCATTAATATACTGGGATGTACAGTAAATAATTAAACAGACAGGACTAAAAAAAATATAGGCAGTGATGTAAGACTTAGTGATAGATCTAATGTTCCCAGTCAGGGGGTCCAACACCAAGCAAAACAAAATTAAAGAAGGGAAAACTGAAGAAGGAAAAAAGTGACCCTCAAAACCAACCAAACAAACGAAAAACAAGCAAACAATGAAATCACATTTCGGTGCTTTTGGGGATCTAAATTTGCTGCTGTGTGGTATATAAAGCAGAGGGCACACTTTTTGTACAGGACAGTCCACCCTGATATTTAGTAGATCTTAAAGGGCAATCCAACCTTTGCATTAACTTGACTTGTGTGAAAGCAGAAAAAATCAGAGAAAAAAATATGTGAAATTTTGAACAAAATTACACAAACAATGAGAAAGTTGTGATTTTTAAAAAGTTGATGTCACTATGTATATAGGAATTTCAAATTGGCCGAAGCAGCGCGGCGGTCAACTTTCCCATTCGCTCCAACACACAAAATGACTAAAATGTTAATTTATCAAGATGTATAACTCAGTAGGATCTTTGTCTCTGGGGAAGACTTATTAGTAATATAGCTATCTGCAATATATTTGGAGTACTGCCTTAAGGGTAAAAGCGCTTATGAGAAACCCGGAATTTAGTGATATTTTGGTGCATACATAAGTAGGCTGACAAAACTAGAGTTGACCGTGAATACGTCACACTCGATTCACCAAATTTCCAATTTGAGATTCGCATAGATGTAGTGATGTCATTTTTCAAACATCTATCACTTTTTTTTTATTCTTTGTCCTATTTCTTTCAAACTCAGTCATCATCCTGTTTCTCTTATTTTCCCCTTTTACACATCAGCTTTTTACAAAGATTGGATTGCCCTTTAACAAGAGCCGAAAAATGAGAGAAACAAACTTTTTGCAAAATCATATAAGAAATCAGAAGGTTCTGATTTTTTTGTAAGTTGTAATAAATAAAACACAAATTTGTAACTTTGTGACGCATCTTATAAGAGGGCATCTCACAATAGCTCTCTACAGAAAATTAATTTTCATAAATTTCCATTTTCTTAGTTGTTGATGAAGGAAGATTTGTTTCATACAGAACTTGTATAAAACATAATGTACTATGATTATATTTAGGGTGTATATATGATTAAATATTATTTGTAGAGAAATATATATTTATGGGGAGTTTTTTTAGTACAGGGCGAGCTTGGGAAAGCTTGAAGACCTCGCATGATACGTCACGGAGTTTCCAATTTGTGTTTTATCGATCACAATTTATCAAGTTTTTCCTTTACTGGTTCTAAAATCAAATTGATATCAGCGTGGACTTTTTCTTTAATGTGTGTAATATGCCAGATTAGGTATTGCCCCCGGGGGGGGGGGGTGCTTTTCCCCCGAATATACGCTACAGGGGCGCGGATCCAGGATTTTGTAAAAGAGGGGGCACAGAACCGGAAAAGTAGGCCTACACAATTAAGGAGGCATTTTTTTATTGTGTACTTATTAACTATGGGTTTCAAGGGTGGGGGCCCAATTCGGCCCTCCCCCTGGATCTGCCCCTGCTCTAGTTCAGCCATCTTGGGAGTTATCCCTCCTTTTGGTGGAAGAAAAAACACACAAAATAACATAGAGAAGGGGGGAGAGAGGGGGGGGGGGCGATGCAAAAGATACCTTATCAAAGAAATGATCATTTGACACTGGAAGCTCAAGAAGTACAAAGAAAATTGCATTTGGAATATTGATATAGTAAAAATCAAAGGTAAGAAAATGATTTTTTTTCTTAACTTTCAAGCAGCGCATTTTCTGGGGGGAGGGGCTTTTTGTCTGAGGGCATCTTTGTGTATTTTGTTGTTGTTGTTGTAAGCCTTGGATCTGTCAACCCCTTCCTGATCAGATCATGGACCTACTCGGTCCATGATCTGATCGAAGTTTTGTCATTCTTATGAGAAAAAAATTAAGATGCACGGTCAATGCCTCTTCCTTAAAATTTGCTCTATTGCATTCATCGAAAAAAAAATCCAAACAACTGATCAAATCTGTCGTCAGTTTTTATTGTTTTGTAAAGTCATTATTTTTCCTTTGGACAAATAGTGGTATGTAGGCGACTTGTGGCTATTTTTTTTCTTCATAATAATTTATTTATTTTTTCATTCATTTTGAATGATCTAAATGAATGAATAAATTAATTTATTTTCATAATACTGCAGAAATCGGCCATGGACATTACAATTGAAAGTACGTGTATACATAGTTCAAATATCGAATACAGATCCCATAAACAATAATAATTTTAAGGTAATGAAAAATGAAAATGTATAATAATCAATGGAAAAGGCAGTATCATGGGAGAACCCAAGGAAAAGCACAGATTGTTAAAACTAGGTTCCCCAATCAAAGAGAATCACAAAAATACATGTAATTATGTAATTATGTATAAATATACAGATATGGCAAGACAAGATATGCGTGAAAAAAGAAATAAACACACATAAACATCACTAAATATCAAAATAAAATATATTAGCAGTCATGTCAGCGGTTTTCAGCCTATAGAGGGTTAATTCTCACGGCAGCCATGCTGGAGGACATAACAATAAAAACATGTGCATCGGACTATGAAAAGCCATTGTTGTCATGGTCTAGTGCACAGGTTTTTATTGTTATGTCCTCCAGCATGGTTACTTCTGGGAACCCTCTATTGGGTTTATAGTAGTAGAAAATCCAGATACACATCATGGTATCATGTGTAATTATATGATTAAAAAATGTCCAGAAAGATGGGTTTTGTTTTCAATTATGTTTAGACACAGGCAGAAAAGCAAATACAATTGTAAACTTTGAGGGGTCCAATCTTAATGGAAGACTATTTCGGAACAGGCTCCCAGACGAATCGAAGCATCCAGATGAAAATGTAGGGCTAGCAGTTGCGTAATTTCGATTACTTAGGTTAACATGAAATAGAGGATGATGTAATGAGACAGGTAGGCCCATGGTACGCCTATATGAAATAGTGACAATACGATGCGTCTGCTGACTTTGGTACACATTACGTAATTTCTATTTTCATACCAAAGTTATATCCATGTACAATGTGATTGGGTTTATTTTTTGAATTTGAAAACAAAAAGATTTGATGAATTTTCTCATCAAATAAGTTTTTAAAACTTAATTAGAGTAATAAAGTGTAATATTAATTGTGTAAAAATTAGTGTGTATTGAAGAAAAGGGAGTTTGCTTTTGCACTCGATGAGTACGCGCAGGAATATTCTGAGTGATGACTCTATATGTCAACATAAACAATAGGCTATATGGAAAGGAAATCTTGCGGAAAAAAATAATGAATTGCCAAAACTGATCACAATTTTCATCTATTTCTGTGCTGAGTGGGACTGTGATCTCTGAAGGAGTGTATAGAATAGACATCAAACATTCAATATGGAAGAAAACATAGCTCTAGAAGTCAGATTTGGAGGAGAAACACAAATTTACAGCCCTGGTTACAAAACGACCTGGCAAGATTTGCTTGCGATGGTGAGTCTCTATGCTCTCAATACACACAAGATGCGCTACATAGCGTTGTACTGGAGACGTACTGAGTAGGCTGCTGACTCCTATAATCATGTCTATTGCGAATTCTAATTACTAAAAATACTAGAGCAACAGAGGATCAACCTCGTACCGGCTAGATCTAAACTAAATGAATATCTCAGTCGATTACAAAAATTTTCGCCTGTAATAATATTCAAGATTGAACTTTGAAGGACACATTACATTTGTGTCGAGAGTCAGCATGTAAAAACCTTCAACAACACCTTTTTATCATAAAGAACAAAAAATATGCTAAAAAAAATAGTCATTACCGGATGGGACAATGCAGGACAGGACAAGTTTGGTCTAGATCTACACCTAAAATGCCATAATAATCAACTCATTGATTGTGGGCGTCAACGGAAAGACAAGACAAGACACAGGACTAGTCTAGGCCCTAGGGCCTAGTCTAGACTATAGACTTTAGTATAGTTAGAAGAAGAAGAGATATATTAACGTTGCTGTGTCATGTGTGTGTAATAACTAAAATTAAAATGCTTGTAAAAATATTTAATATGGCATTATATGGGAGATTAACTTTGTAGAGTCTACAAATAATGAATTGGCATTGGCATGCCAGTCAAATTAAAGTAAGTTATAATTATAAAATAATAAATGTATATGACTGGGCCCTAATAATATAAACATAGTTTCAGAATACATAATAGTCAGTCATGTCAGTTAGTAATAGTAGACCCTAGTACTGTTAGAATTTTTATTGAGATCTGCATTCTCCGTTCTAACGTTAAAGTGCGCAAACTGTAACTGTAAGTTCCAGCATATCACCTCTTGTCACTTGTTTTGAACTTTGTGCCCCTCTGACTGGACAACATGGCCTGCCCCTAAATTATAATTCTGATGACAATTAACATATCTGATTATGTGTTTGTTTGGTTGGTTTTCTTTTAATTGCAGCTGAAGTGTTCTTTTGACCAGGAGGACATTGCTGTGACTTACATTGATGATGAAGAAGATGAGGTAATGTCGGTCATTCTTATAGGATGTGGTCATAATCACATCAGCAAGCAATGGTCATATTGACCATTAGAATCATATACATGTGTGTATACTGGGTATTGGGGATACAGATGTAATTTTGTTTGAAATTGATGCTTTTGTGGGCAAACTGATACTTAAGTATCATTCTTTAGATTTTAAGTTATCAGTTCGTTAAGATACAAAATGTAGAAAGTTATAAAAACTTACATTTACAGCCCTCTTTTTGGTACTTGTTACCCATATCTCCATACGGATCACGACTGCTCTCAATAATGTTGCGCACTAGTGAGGCCGCTCTACATGGTTACGCACCGTAGATACGTACGCAGAATGTTACGCACACAAGCTATTCTACGAAGACCTGAAAGGGCCAAACTGACGACGTAAAAAAATAAAGAATATTACGTACGTACGTAGTAATTATTACGTACGTACGTAATATTTTTAATTTTTTTACGTCGTCAGTTTGGCCCTTTCAGGTCTTCGTAGGAGATCGACGAACCCATCGCGCCGGTACTACTACGAGCGCTGAGGGCTCCCTTCATCATAATCGTGAAAAATACAAACTGGATGCTGACGGGACAGTCTCGATAGCAGTTATCGACAAAAAGGACCCAAAATTTCAGGAAACCCTCTTCAAAGGTCACAAAACAACCTGGTAAGTTTTAATCATCTATTATTCAATATAATTCTTTGGATGTAAGTAAACTGCAATATATGATATTCAATTAAATATAGCCAAAAATGCACAGTGATGCAGTTTAGGTATGGGATGTGTGTTGGCTGCGTTACTACACAGTCGACAATGGCGTGTACCTATGAGTGGTCATAATTGTTTTAAGCATATTGTAGCAACAAAAATCACAAGACATTAACATATTTGTATAGTGCACGGCCAAGAAATATGTACTAGTATTAATTCTTAAAATAACAACTAGGCCTATTATAAATTCTAAATGGCACTACTATTTCACTACAATTACACTACAATTAAACTACAAATACCTCCGATACTCGGACAGCGTCGGTACTATCGTAGACGGGAGCGCTCCCCGAAGCGAAGGCAGAGGTTGAAGGTGAAGGGCTGACAGCGTTTGTAGCATGTATTTCATGTATTTTGTAGAGAGCATTTATATTTGCGTGCATATCAGCCAAGATTCACCAGTTCAACTGCGAATATGGCCGCGAACTTGGACGTCCGCGGCTGCTCAGAGCGAACAATCCCGCATGGTACGTGCGGGGTGTGATTTGGCTATCTAGCTAGGGCCAGGGCACTACATTTGTGTGTTCATGCCAGGGAGCTTTTAAAAACCTGCAGAAAAGAGAGTTTGTTACTTTGTTTGAGGGCAATTTTCTTTCATTAGTTCCTGAGCTGTTTTTAAGTTGCCTGTTTACTAGTTAATATGCTATTCTCTGGCATATTTGTTCACTTGTGATGTTATGTTGAATCTGAACCTTAAGCAGGACCAATCACCAAATAATATTTTGCTGCTAATGTTTTAGGTTGTATGTACATGTACTATCTTCAAATAGCTTTAACTATACTTTAACTATACTTCTCTGTAGAGATACATGTAGCACATGTTTAAATACCCTCTGAATAATTTTAAAACGACTTGTTCGTAAACTGTTTGACACTCCTGTATGTAAGTCAACCTCGAGTTACCTTCCATGCCAGCCTTGATATGAAAATAATTTTTCATCTTGGGCTCTTTACTTCAATTTTAACCATTTTCATATCCTGTATTGTTTTGATGGAGTGATTTTACATGTTATTACGAATGTGATAAAAATATTTTACCTGGTGGTTATTTATCTGTATATGCAACTCATTGTTGTGGCAATATTCATTTCATTGTTCAGGGTCCCGTTTCATAAAACTTGTTCATCATCATCATCATCTGTATGGAGTCGGGGATATCCTGTAGGTCTCCCGGTGGTATCACTTGGTATATTAGTAAAAGTCTATAAGCTGGTGCATGCGTGGATGTCAGACTATGCTATTTCAAAGTGTTTGTCTAACCAAAAAGAGTCCAAGCTGCATTTAAATGAATTAATGCTGGTAGAAGTTACTAGAGACACTTGTAGACAGTTCCAAGTCTGGACAACCCGCTTGCTAAAAAGTTATATTGTTAGCAATAACAAGTTATAATAACAGTTATAAGCTACTGAAATACTTGCATCTGATTGGCTGAGAGCAGATTTGTCATAGAAATGGGGCAGTTGTAAGTTTTCTGAAACGGGGCCCTGATTTTTGCAATTATTTTATGATTGCAGAACTTTTATGCGACTGTTATTCTTAAAGTGAACATGTTTTATCACAGTCTTTATCAATATCAGTGTCTTTGATGTTTCACCTTTGTTCTTTTATCTTTTTATCGTGTGCAGATCGCTGTAGACACTGAAGGTAAGTGAATATTTAAAATATGTGAAAAAAATAAAATATATGATACCTAAATGCTTCTCAGTATTACATGAATATTGATCAGTTTCATTTTTTACGAAAATCCTTGTCTTGCTTTTTGAATGTGATTGTCATATTTTTTAGAGATTTGGAAAAAGGCTTGGCCTTTCCTTGATCACAATGCAATGTAACGCGATGAAAACGCAATGAATTGAGCTTCTTTTTTCTTTTTCTTTTGTAAAATGTGTTTTTCATACTTAATTCTAGTCAGTTTTGTTTTATATTGATCAAAAATTTTAAATGGTACAGGACTATGGAATACAAGAATTATTCAAGGCACTTTTGTGGTGTTATGATATATATTTGTTTTGAATTTTTGTAATATGTACATTCATGTACTGCATATATGCTCAATTCTAAAATACTGAAAATGCATGGCTCATGTAACGGTTTTGTATGCTTTGGATACTTTTATCTGATTTTATAGATATGGTTATAGTGAAGAATACCTTTTGAATATCTGTTAAATGTAACTAAATCATATCATCCTTAAAGTATATAATGCAACATGCCTATGTATTTAGCATTGAAATATTACATAAGAAAAATACTTTTTGTTTAAATTGATAATCAGAGCAAGAAGCTTATGTTTTGTATAGTTTTCCATGGACATATCTCATTGACAGATTCTGTGTAAACCAGTAATACAATGAATTGATCTCCCTAACAGAAGAATATGACCAGGCCAAGGTGCTGGCCATCAAGTGTCATAATGTGCTTCGTCTTAGAGTCTACCCAAGAGACCAAAGAGTGGTATCAGAAACCCTCCCAAAAGAATACCCAAGTCACCCTGAGGTAAGCCTTCACAGCAATTTAGAACATTTCTTATTGCAACTGCAATTCCTATTCAAAACACCTATTGAATAATTAATTAGTAACTTATGATTACAAAGATGGAGATGTTTTTGAATGCTAGTTTTAATAGAAATGTGGACAAATCAACATGTGCCCAACAGAAGGACACACAAACAAAGTTTGGTCAATTATCTTGGTTTTGTAGAGAATTAATAAGATTACTTTTAACAATGTTGATGTTGTATAAACTTAAATATATTTTGTAGATATGTAGTCAAACAAAAGTGAAAATTTTAAAGTAAATGTTTTGTGAAAAGCATCTTCCAGCCGTGCATCCGTTTGTGCCCATTTGCTGTACAATCGACAAACCCCTATAGTACTTGTTCCGGCTTGTTCCTTTACTCGTTTATAAGAGGCTGGTGCATTTTTATCTTCTCTGGTATCATATGTAATTGGTCTCTCATATTTATTTTGCACACAGACGACAGAAGCCGTTAAAAGGAAGAGAGTGCACACACCACCGCGACCAGAAACAGCAACAATCAACCCGCAACCAGGCCCCACCCTCCCCAGTCCCCCTCCCATCCCCGTGCCCCCACCACGTCCTAAAGTTCCTCCTCGTCTGAACCGAACAAATTCCCTGCCTGCTCACAAACAGCCTCATGCTGTCAGTGGGTATGTGATGAAGGCTGTGGAGGAACTCAAACAGCTCAATGCTTCCACTGTAGAGCAGACTGATGGTCCTGATAAAGAGAAAGAGGTAGGAAATGAGCTTCAGACATTCCTTAAAGTCCAATAGCTCTTAAAATTTCCTTAAAAGAATCAACAAATTTAGAGGCATACTATTATGCTTTTGTTTATGCTAGTGTATTTTGTTTTGACCTAGCACATTTTGTTTTGACATGACACATTTTGCTTTGATCTGACACATTTTGCTTTGATCTGACACATTTTGATTTGGCGGTGAGGCAAGATCACAACTTCCAGTACAGATGTTGGTAAACTATATTGACATGGTATTTTGAAAATGCAGGAAGAATTTTCTCTTTATTCTATACATTGTTTGGTTTTGTGAATAAAGGACTATTTTATTGTCATTGTATTTGAATAGAATTTTCAAACTATGTCTGAATTCACAAATTGATCTATTAAAATGTGAACTGAATGATATATTTGTTTTACACATGTTCATGTTTTATTTGACTTTACAGCTGATTGACCAGATTGTAAAAGGCGTTCTTGATGGTCTAGGTAGTGGTTCCTTAGACAAGACCAGGCCCTTCTCTTGGGAACCATCTCAGAAGCTGTCTGGGACCAGGACCCCAGTTTGCTCCACCGCTCAGACTAGTGAACCAGGAACTAAGCCCAAGAACAGAACACCAGGTCAGTCCCATGTCTGTCTAGACCCCAGTTTCAATCCATGTCATTTTGATATGATGGATAACAGTCGTTAATAAATACTATAAATACTTGTATTTTACAGGTATGTACATTTAATGTTTACATGTTTACCATTATGAAATTAAAATCAGTAAAATACATGAAAATACACGTCTTTAAACCATTTTATTATAGAACATCAATTTTCATTCCTAAACTAATTCCACTTTGGAAAAAATGACATCTATACATGTTTATTTAGAAATAAGTTTTATTTTGACCATTTTGTATGACTTACAGATTTTTAGCATATGATGTTACAATCATTTTTATGCCTCCGCCCACCGAAGGTGGGTGCCGGAGGCATTATGTTTTCGGGTTGTCCGTACGTGTGTCCGTCCGTCCCACTTCTCGTTACCGCGATATCTGAAGAATCATTTGAGGTAGGAACCTCAAACTTGGTACTAGTATGTATCCCCATACGAAGATGAACTGATTAGATTTTGGGGTAAGTAGGTCAAAGGTCAGAGGTCACAGAGGTCAATTTACATGAAATTACATGGAATTACTGGTTTTTAGCACCGTTACCGCGATATCTCAAGAACTATCTGAGGTGAGAACTTCAAACTTGGTACCATTATGTATCCCCATAGAAAGATGAACTGATTAGATTTTGGATTAAGAAAGGTCAGAGGTCACAGAGGTCAATTTACATGAAATTACATGAAATTCTTGGTTTTTAGCACCGTTACCGCGATTTCTGAAGAACTATTTGAGGTAAGAACTTCAAACTTGTACCAGTATGTATCCCCATAGAAAGAGGAACTGATTAGATTTTGGGGTAGGTAGGTCAAAGTTCAGAGGTCACAGAGGTCAATTTACATGAAATTACATGGAATTACTGGTTTTTAGCACCGTTACCGCGATATCTCAAGAACTATCTGAGGTGAGAACTTCAAACTTGGTACCAGTATGCATCCCCATAGAAAGATGAACTGATTGGATTTTGGGGTAAGTAGGTCAAAGGTCAGAGGTCACAGGTCAATTTACATGAAATTACATGAAATTACTGGTTTTTAGCCTCGTTATCAAATATTTCTAGAACAGTTTGAGCCATCAACTGAATTTAGGCGGAGGCATATAGGAGACGCAGGCACATTCATCTTGTTTAATGTAAGTAACAATATTTCCCATCTTGTATTGTTTTCCTTGTAGCCAAGCTAGTACATACTGGTGTCAAATGTGATCAATGTGATTGTGTAATCACTGGCTTCAGATACAAGTGTGGGTAAGTGACACATAAAATATGATGGAAATTTCTGCAAAATTTTGTTTAAAAATCTTGTATAGTTTTATAGTGAATTGATTGGTTAATTTTTTTTTGGTAATTAGTTTAAAGTACAAGGTTATGGAGTATTTAGCTCTGTTCCTTTAGAATAGAGCTTACTCAGTTTGATATATTTCACCTCTGTAATTATTATGCAGCCATCATTCATTCCTTTTTATGCCTCCGCCCACCGAAGGTGGTGCCGGAGGCATTATGTTTTTGGGTTGTCCGTCCGTCCCGCTTTCTTGTTCTCACGATAACTCAAGAACCACATGAGGTATGAACTTCAAACTTGGTGCTAGTATGTATCACCATAGGGAGACGATCTGATTAGATTTTGGGGTACGTAGGTCAAAGGTCACAGGTCAATTTCTGAAATTGCAGGTGTTAGCCTTGTTAACGCGATATCTCAAGAACCATTTGAGGTATGAACTTCAAACTTGGTACTAATATACTAGCATGCATCACCATAGTGAGACGAACTGATTAGATTTTTGTTCATGTAGGTCCAAGGTGACAGCTCATAGAGGTCATTATACACGTGCATGTGAAATTAATGTTTATAGGAGACGCAGTCGCATTCATCTTGTTATATTTATTTTCAAGCCTGTGATCTTGGGTTCAAAGTGTGACTTATCAATTATTTATCAAGTTGCTGAAATTTTTTTGTGTTAGTCCTTGTAAGAGATACTAAAATTGCTTTTATTTTCCTTGGGGTATTCAATTCATTGCATGTACTTGTCGGATGACATAGATTTTTCATAAATCATACTTTTCATACACTTAAATAGTAAGCCCACATATTTCATCAAAACTTTGATCATGAAAGATTTGCCGTGATATTGACCTTTTATTTGTTTGTTTGTAGGGATGTAAAACTTGTAGAAGGAAAGTTGATATTTGTTCAATAAGTAGATTCACAATTAATATATAATTGTATGAATTTGTATTCATATTTCAGCCATTGCTTGGATTTCGACCTATGTGAAGAGTGTGAAGCTCTGCCCGGTGTACATGACCCTAACCATGTGTTCCTGAAGCTGAAACGACCAGCATACAAGGTTGGGATGAAGTCTGATGGAAGGGTAGCACCTATCTTTAAGCATCCTATCTATGCTGATGATGACACACCTGTCTGGGAATACAAGTGAGTCTAGATTTTGATGCTTATGTTGGTTCGCGAGGGAAAGGTTAAACAGCTATTTATTCTCCCTATTTTACCTGTATGTCCTTAACAGATTAAAAGTAGATGTGCAATAGTATGATTTAATTGATTATAAAAATTGTAATGATATTTTGCCAAGTTACAAGTTTTATTGTCTGGTTAAATCTAATGTTGTATCATATACCAGGCACACTCGAGAATGAAATTCTCTTACAGTGTGGTACATTTCTGAACGGTTCAAATCATTAGCAGGCAGTTGAATGTGCAAAATTGAAAACTGAAAATTTGATATGGATTGTGTTGCAAAACCATTTCAGGATACTGACTCATTGTTGGCCAAACTTTTTCTCACTCTCATCTTCTCTGTTTAGAATCAAGAAACTAGAAGAGAAGATGGCTAGGAAGGCAGCTAGGGCAGAGCTCAAGCGCAAGTATCGGGAGGAGAAGCGCCGTGTCAGGGTTGAGTGCCACAGCCAGGTCTCCCCAACCAAGAGAGAGAGGATAGAGAAGATGGCCGAAAAACAGGCCGAGCAGATCATGGCTGCTGCCAACATTGCTGCCACCCCTACAATCTCTACCACATCAGCAGCAGCAGATACTACAACTGAAATAACTCCTCTGCTTGCACAGTGAGTTCTGTTTCACACTTCCTTATCGATCTCCTTAAAATGGTAGTAATTGATTGATTGCCGGTATTGATCTATCCCAAAGCAATTTCAGTATATGTGTACATGCCAAATACTACTACTAGGTAATTGCTGTCTCTTACTACATATGGAGTGGAATATTTTAAAACTGAAACATGAATTAAACACAAAAGCCATTCTATGACTATCGTTAGAAAGTTATTGTGCTTGATGAAATTGATTATTCCAATTATTTCTTTGCAAGAAATTCAAATATATTATTCCTTTTTAATTTGATTTCTTCTTGTCCCCCATGCATTAGCATTTATAAAAGTTTTGTATGCATGATTTAGACATGAACATGATAAATTTCTATATGTGGAAGAAACATTCATTGGCATTGTTCTCACTTTTGGTTTGTTAATCTTTCACAGTGTGAAGTTTGATGCTTGCTTTGTAAGTGATGGTAACTTGCCTGATGAGACACATCTGCAGCCCTTGACTAAGTTTGTTAAGAGCTGGATTATGCTCAACAATGGCAATGTGAAGTGGAACTCAGACACCAAGGTAAGATATAGTTTCCTGCAATACTAAATGTAGGTCATAGAGGTCATTATACAGGTGTATGTGAAATTAATGTTTTTTATGCCTCTGCCCACCGTAGGTGGTGCCGGAGGCATTATGTTTTCGGGTTGTCCGTCTGCCGTCCATCCCCTTTTCGTTCTTGCGATAACTTAAAAACCGTTTATTTGATCAGTTTGTAACTTGGCCCATATATGCATATGGGAGGGACGATGAACTGATAAGGTCAAAGGTCAAAGAGGTAATTATGTACATAAAAATGGTTCGTTCTCGCAATAACTTCAGAAATGTTTGACGGATCACCTTCTGACTTGGCCCATGTATGCATATGTGAGGGACGATGAACTGATTAGATTTTACGGTCTACAAGGTCAAAGTTCAAAGGTCATAGAGGTCATTATATACATAAAAATGGTTTGTTCTTGTGATAACTTAGGAACCGTTTGGCGGATCAGCTAAGTCAGCCCATGTATTCATATGGGAGGGACGATGAACTGATTAGATTTTAGGGTCTCAAGGTCAAAGTTCAAAGGTCATAGAGGTCATTATATACATAAAAATGGTTCGTGATGTATGGAGTCTAGGCCTACCTATTTTAGAAATTTCAAGGGGACAGTGGTCTATTTGCTATAAAATATATATTTCTTTGGTGTATTTGATGATTGTAAGTCATCAATGGTAAGTTTTTTATTTGAAAATGAAATGAAATAAATTTTCTGTCTCCTGTGCTTTTTAAGTGAAAAGATTTGTAATTTTGTTGGACCAATCCTTTTTAGAGTGTACATGTATGCCATACATTTCCAATCTGGTGATGGCGGAGGCATAAATTCCGACCGCGCGCAGTCGAAGATTCATCTAGTTTAGCTTTGTTATCACCATATCTCAACTATTTTGTATTCATGACTAGGAGGAGATAAAGTGATCAGACTTTGGGGTTATAAGGTGTAAGGTCAAATGTCAATGAGGTCAATTAACATGTACAAATGTAATTTTAGGCTTTTATTCTGGTTATCATAATATTTCAAGAACAGTTTGAGCCATCAACTGAATTTAGGCATAGGCATATAGGAGACACAGTCACATTCATCTTGTTTTATAATACCATGCACCTTTAGAATTTAATAGTGATGATAATAGGAATGTTGATTTTTGTGTAGTTTGTATATCATATGAAAGAATATCTCTTATGCAGGGTGTGAATTATCATCTTGGATTAAGCTGTTGGTACATCAAAAGTGCTAACCACATAATATATTTTCTTGCAGTTGAAATACTTGTGGGGTGACATCAAGATCCTATCCCCTGACCATATGGACATCCCACTCCTGTCTCCAGGAGAGGAAGGACCAATCTGTGTGGACTTTGAAGCTCCAACCAAACCAGGCCACTACCAGAGCCACTGGAGACTTGCACATAAGGGAGAACAATTCGGCCATCGTGTCTGGTGCAATATTATAGTGGACCAGGCCGAAGTTCTAGAGCCCAAGTGTGAGACTAAGAAGACCATGCAGGAAGAGCTGATTCTACCTAAAGCCAAGGTTGGCCTCCTGAAGATCTTGATGAGAAATAATAAAAATGTGCAGATTTGTACGAGAAAGTTAAAACAGAAAGGGGGCAAATACCCACAATTTTTAATCTAACATTTTGTGAAATGTTTACAGGAGAAATATATGAAAGAAATAAACATATCCAGAATGATATTCTCATTACTAATCTAATTTTGTTTCTACCCCTCAGGAGAATGGAAAAGTCCAAGCAGAGACCAATGAGAACACACCCTCCAGTGCTGTGGCACACCTCCAGAGTGACCAATCAGATAACTGCTCTCCAACCAGGATGGTCTCATCCTCGGATGTACTTACTGCTCATGATGTCCTCTCCTTTGAGCTGCTCAGTATCCATGATGACCCCGATGCAGACAAGGAAGTCGCTGGTGTCAACAGCCCTGCTGCCACAGCAACACCAAACAACACACCCATAGGTTAGATAGGAACAAATCCTGATCAGCCTTGTATTGGCATGCAGGAAATTATGATTATGACCTGGAAATACTGTAAACATTAGATAGGATTGTAATTAAAATGAATGTGATAGAGACATGGTGTAACTATGCTACTCTTCCTGTATGTACTGAGCATCAATTCAAAAAGTCTTGACCTGTTCAACATGTATTATCTGTTATGTATGTGCCTATATCAAACCAATTATACACCTGTTATAAGATATCATTGAGTACCCTCCAAAATTTAATGTAAATAACTTATGTTCTTTTCCTCCATCAGTTGGACTGACCCCCTGCATCTCTCCCGTTCCTCAGCTAGATGAGAAGCTCCTATGTCGTAGGGTTTCAGAGCATAGTGACCTGGAGATCATCCGCAAGGAGGACATCCCAGAGATCATTGAAACCCAGGACACAGTGAAAGATGGACCTGGTTCAGAGATGGCTGAGGAAGGTGTAGCAGTTGCTTCATCTTTCTCTGACAATGAAGGTATGCACACATTTTGTCCTTTAATAATGACACCTCTTTTTCTTTGGAATTCACTCCAAAATTGATTATACATGTATAGATTTATAAAAATTGTAGTATTATATCATAGTGATTTATGACAAATGGTATAAACAGGAATCAGAGATGGAATGCAGAATAATTTGTCATGTTCTGAATTTATTTCTGATGCACACTCATTTTGTTACCAGTACTTGATAAAGTCCACACTTTTAAAGCTGTTTCTCAAAGCAGGAATTTTACATGAGTTTTATAACTGTGGACATGTAGTTATATCATAGTCCCAATTTTGAGAAATGTGTGCAGTGCTTTGTAACCGCAAGGAAAGACTCTTTATCAAAAACCTTTTGGATTGGTTTGGATTAAAATTTACTTTCCATTGTATCAATAGATTTTCTTTTCTGTTTTGATATTCAGATGATGTTGAAAGTATCTGTAGCTCATCTGACAGTGACATGTTGGATGATTACTGTGTGGTGCCTCTACCAGATTGCTTTGATCCTTCTAAACCCTTGGATAAGTCCATGATTCTCTCCAAGACATCGCTGTCTTCATCAATGGTATGTAACTCCACAGAAAGGATTAAATTTACTTCCTGTCTAGCACATTCATAGGATGTCAGCATTTATAATTAAGATGGTAAATCAATAACTTTTTAGATTTTGTAGCAGTTAACCAGAATATTTTTTTAAAAGCTGTATGAAAATGTTAAAGACCTAATCCACTACCATGGGTAATACCAGTATACAGTTGAACATCATTGATTTATTTTTTGCGCTATCTTCATTGCACATGTGATTACTGAGCAGTTAGAAAGAAAATACAGTCACTATAGGTGTTTAGTATAAGAAGTTATATACAACCTCCTGAAAATTGTTTTCAATCATTGATATAACACTTTTCATTCTTCATTTCAGACTTCAAGCATACTTAGACCAAGTGCAGAGAACACACCTCTGGTCAGGCTGCCCAGTTATGAGGAAAGCCAGGCTGAGATTGAAAGCAACTCTGTCTCTGAAGATTCCACAACTCCTCAAGCATCCACTCCAGTGATCATAAAGGAAAGAGTTCCTCAGTTTACTGCTGTCGCTGAAGACAACACCGCTCCAGCAGTAGAGCAAGATGGCGGACAGATGGAAGAGATCATTCAGATGGAAGCAGTTCAAGCCCAGGAAACAGCCAATGTGGCACCCTCTGTTGATGCCATCCTGAGCACCTCAAACCCAGCTCTGGAAACCACTCCACTCATCCCACTGGTGGCTGCCGAACCTGTAGAGCAGGCCACTCCCATTGAGCAGCAGGGTACGCCTGCACAGGAGCAGGCTATCATCTGCTCCCCCAAGCCTACCACCCCCAATCAGGAGACAGTTGCCATGGCGCCCATGCCGGAGATCACTCTCCTAGCCAGCCCTGTGTCTGTACCAACGCAGTCAGAGGAAGGGGTGCTGATTAATCCAGAGGGAAGTGTTGTTTATTCTACAAGACAGCCAGAGGTGAGCATATCTAGTCATCAAAGATTCACCCACACAATTCTGAGATATAAGGGCACGTGTGTTGTTGTCAGATAATTTTTCTTCGTCATATCTCATGCATTTCCAACAAGTCCAGAAAAAAGATTGTAGGCATAATCGTCAATGAGAGACTGTTCTTAAATGTGTTTGTAAAAATATTGAATAAGAACCGTAGAATATTAATTTGAAATATGTATTATGTCTTATGTAATTTCCTCTGTTGTTAGGTTGTGAGGGAGACTTGTACAACCCCTGGAGCTGGTTCTGCTGAAGGGACTAACCTAGACTTGGTTGAGACAAGTGTCCAAAGGCAGGAGCCACAGGTGAGTTTAGAAACAAAATTAGCCATCTTAAATCAGTTGTAATCATGTTCGCTTTTCCTCTCTCAGGCACAGGTGACTGATTAAATAATGAAAGTAATAATCTCAAGTGTTATTTAGTGATCTTTTCTAATAGGATGCACGGCAAGGAGTCACTATTAGGCTACATGCATTTGTTGCAAATTACATGCAACATAAAATTCATGTGGTAAATTAAGAAAATCTATAATTCAAGCATTATTTTTGAAAGAATCTCATTATGATTAGTTTAATTTGATTTTCAGAAAGAGGAGATTCCCTTTTAATACCAGACAATATCCCCCATTAAACCAAAAAAAAAAAAAAAAAATTTCAAAACAAATTTTGCATATCAATAAAATGTAACATTTTTTCATTTAGAGTAAAGTGTAAGTGAAAATGTTTTTGGAGGCAATCTCTTTCCGTAGCATATTGTTGACTTCTGATTGTTATTTATTGTTGTTCTGTTAGGTTGAAGAGCGTGAGAGGCAGGAGGAACATGATGATGAGTTCCATGATGCTCAAGATGTTCCAACCCAACATGAGAATTTGTACAATGATGTCCAGGTTGAAGCTGATCCAGTAGATCTCCTCGGGTAAGGACTGCGATTACTTACCACTTTGAAGGGAGAGAATTTTTATTTAAAAATCATGCTTTCATTTGAAATTCTGACTATGAACTGCTGGGAATGATACCAGATAAAGCTGGGCAATAAATCAGCTGCAAGAAATTGTTGTTATACCCCGCCAAACGAAGTTTGAAGGGGGTAT
The DNA here is from genome assembly GCA_025617745.1 of Heliocidaris erythrogramma. Taxonomy (NCBI): domain Eukaryota; kingdom Metazoa; phylum Echinodermata; class Echinoidea; order Camarodonta; family Echinometridae; genus Heliocidaris; species Heliocidaris erythrogramma. The sequence goes on from CM046856.1 coordinate 5,006,838, forward strand.
ATAGGAATCAGTCGACGGTCGGGCGGTCGGTCGGTCCGTTGCAAATCTTGCGGATCGAACTACTTTCTCAGTTTTCGACCAAAGCTCATGAAATTTGGTACACACATTGGTCTTGGTGGGAAAATGTGCAAGACATATTTTTCGGATGTGTCGGAATCTGCGTTGCCATGGTAACGGCATATTTATGGCAGAAAATCAAGGAAACAACTTGCGGATCGAACTACTTCCTCAGTTTTTGACCGAAAGTCATGAAATTTGGTACACACATTGGTCTTACTGGGAAGATGTGCAAGACATATTTTTCGGATGTGTCGGAATCTGCGTTGCCATGGTAACGGCATATTTGTGGCAGAAAATCAAGGAAACATCTTGCGGATCGAACTACTTCCTCAGTTTTCGACCAAAGCTCATGAAATTTGGTACACACGTTGGTCTTGGTGGGAAGATGTGCAAGACATATTTTTCGGATGTGTCGGAAGCTGCCTTGCCATGGTAACGGCATATCTATGGCAGTAAATCAGGGAAAAATCTTGCTGATCGAACTACTTCCTCAGTTTTCGACCTAAAGTCAAGAAAGGCTGTTGTCACGGGGCGGAGGTATTAATCATCATCTTCAGTGATATTTCTAGTTATAATCTGTAGCAAAATCTACAAAATCTGTAAGAACACTTGCTTACATATCAAGTGTCTTGCATGATTCTATATCATATTGTTATGGGTATATCATTGGAAGCATTATACATGTATATGTATTTTGTTTCAAAACTGAAAAGACATTGATTTCATAGACTTCACACACACACAAAAAAAACTTTTGACATTGACATTGTAGCAATGTCACTCAGTTTAGTGCCTGGTAAGCAATGTACATGTGTATTGAGGCTTTGGTTTTATAGCTATTGTGCAGATGACTATTTCTTTAATCTTATGAATGACAGGTATACTGCAGCACGTGCAGTAGAGGTAGCAGGAAGTGTAGTGAGACAAGCATTTGATACAGCAGCTAGCTCAATGAATGCTCTGCTAAGACCCCAGGTAAGACTGACTGTACTACTTGATGTGTGTCTTGTTTCACCTTAGAAAACGTTGCTTTGTACAGTTTCCTTATCAACAAATATTTGAATATTAATAAAGAATTTAATGATGAATGGAAATACAAGAACAGGACTAATTTAATTACAAATATGGAAGAAAGAAACTAAAACCAGAAAGGAGAAAAGAGGGGATGGTGGTTAAAAAGCAGGTGAGAAAAGGATTTGGATTTGAAGGAAATAGGGAATAAACATGAAACATGAGATGGTGGAAAGAGTAGCTGAAGATTTTGTATATGGAAAAGAAATTGGCACAATATTGAGAAAAGGAAATGGTTTGTGTTATTGAATTAGCTCATCTTTTGATTTGTATTCCACAGCCGATCCCCATGCCAGCCCCATATGAGCCCTCAAGCCCATCACCCATGGATCAGCTGGTTGAGATGGGATTCGGAGATAGGACCAAGAACCAAGAGCTGCTTGAGAAGCATAATGATGATGTCTCTAGGTGTGTCCAGGATCTCCTGCAGGCAGAGGACAATGACTGGTCCAATAACAGGCATTAAGACCTAGAACTGATGCCCCGAAAACAATAACTGGTCCAGTAACAGGCATTAAGACCTAGAACTGATTCCCCGAAAACAATAGCTGGTCCAATAACAGGCATTAAGACCTAGAACTGAGGCTCCCTAAACAGCTGGTCCAAAATAACAGGCATGAAGACAAAGAACCCTGGGAAAATAACTAGTCCAATAACAGACAGTCAGACCTATATCAAAGGCCCCAAAGCAACTGGTCCAATAGCAGGCATTAAGACCATGAACTGGGGATGGGAGGTCAGATTTTGTCTTCATCCTTGCTTTATTTATACTTCAAAACCAGTTCATGTGTTGGTATTTTATATGCCACCATATTATGATCTGAAAAATGTGCAAATGTACCTGCATTTCTTATTGAAGAATTTTAAGAAAGAAATCCAAAAGAAATTATATGATTATCAATCAATTATTTTACAATAAATGTATATATACATGTATGTGATATATGCTTGTCAAGTTTATTCTTCATAAGCTATGGTGAAAAAAGGATGAGTCAATTTCAGAACTTTCAAGGTAATTTATATTGGAAGTATAACATAATTTCACCTGTCAATGGAACTCAATGAGCAAATTTTGTTCAATATACGTGGATGCAAGATATCAACAACAAAAAATTGTTTGTCAAAATGTGAAGTTTTTTACTGTACAGAATTCTTTATCGGTTGTTTAACACACTAATTGTATTACATGTACATGCCCGTAACGTATAATTAATTGTATAAGGGTTAAGGGTTACATTTGGACTTGTCATCTTTTTAGCATACCTATGTATGTTTTCATATTTCTTCCCAATATTCATTTTTTCCCTTACTTTTCATTTTGTTATAATCTGAACTCTGTGCCTGTAGATAAATTTCAAGAGCTATTGGTTACTTTAAATATGAAAGAATGACCTGAAGTTCAGAGTGCTATATTGTTCTTCCCTGACACTACTTAGTACTTGTGACAAAACATTTTAGACATCAGACTGCCCTATAGAGTACAAACACTATTACTATCACTGTAATTTCCAAGTTATAACATTGGTGAAATATTTTTTCTCTCTCACTATTAAATCACATCTTCATGGCTATGGCAATGCTGTATACTTCCTGTGCGTAATATACATGTAAATGTGTGATATTATGAAAGTTATTTGTTAAAGTCAGAGAAACTGATTTGTCAAAAGTGTGCCCATGGCGTAGTGTCTACATTCAAATGTTTATTGATCTATGATACCAGCCAATTCTGTACAGTAAATATGTATTAATCGCTGTATAATCATAAGACTGATGTGAATTTATGCCACACTTATTTTGTACAGTTTTATTGTTCTTGTTCAAGTACTCCATAATACATGAGTATAAATCTCCCTTATTTTGTTTTCTCTATCATTATCAATTTATTATGATGTCATACATGTAATTGTAAATATTTTCAAGAGAAAGAACACTTATACAGTGTAGAGTTAAAGTGATACAAGATATGTATTATAAATTGTAGATAAAAAAAAAATGCTTATAAATTCAAATACTACCCCTATATTTTGAACTAAGTTTCACCATAAGATGCATAGAGGTAAGTTATTATGTTATTTATCTGGAAAGTAGGACAATTGAAGTATTTTGTTTATGTCTTTAATAATGAATGTAATTGGTCTCTCTCCTTTGCTTGGGAAGATGTAAAAATATGTACTTAAATGATATTGTAGAGGAAGGTACAGGCATCTGTGTAAAATTGGGGAAAAAAATACTTCTTGATAATCCCTCCATACTTTTATATGGCAATTTTTATTTTCAGTGTAATTTCGTAGCTCCCATATCCAGTATGTGTAGTTATTTTCTATCAGACTATTTTTGAGCTTTCCTTTGTGGTTAGGATCCAAAAATTCAAAACATTTAATGCAGGCTCTTTTCTTTCTTGTAGTTTTAAGCACTAGAAATAGTGTATTTTTTTGATCAGCTGGTGGGGTTACTTGGAGCTTAGAAGTAATGAGGACTTAAAAAACTAGAAGACATATGTGATGTAACTAAATTCAATCTCTTCTTGGCAAAGAAAATTAACTTCCAATTGAGACCTTACATATTACTCTTTTTGCTTGAATTGAAAAGTATTTGGAACTCTATGCTAACAGAAATATTTTACTATTTGTGCGTTGATGAATTATTCGGTGTTTGAGGAGTGAGGTATGCAGCTTATGGGTCAAATATGGTTCAATCATGTATTTTAGATTTTATTTAAAGGAAATGAAGATGTGATTGCATTAGAGTGACGCATGTAAGAATAGGTGTGATATAAAAGAGTGATGCTGAAGTGAAAATCATCTTGCAGAATGTCTTATTGATTTTATCTTAGAAATGAAGAAGAAAGAGATTAATCTAATAAAGATGTATATTCAACTGAATTGTCTCTGGGGTTTTTTTTTTGTTTGTTTTTTGTTCTGTGATTTATACCAGTGTAAATTTTCAAAGATGTGTAAAGACCAAATACAATAGAGTGCTCTATAGTCACCTGATTTGATCTAATATTCGGTTAGCAGCTAGCTGGAAACTTGCATATGCCTTACCTAATTATTAACATCTATTTGGGAAAAAAATTAGTTGTTATATAAAATTGGAAATAAAAAAAATATAATGTAAAAATGTGTATTTGCATATTCATAGGAAAAAGAAAATGTCCCAAATCTTTTGTTTCAGTTCAAGGCATGCAGTTACTACTTTAATTAAATAAATTTTACAAAAGTGAGATTTCATGAGGAGTATGAGCTTATAGTTGCAATGGTACTACCGTATGCAATAATTTGAAAATGGCATGAATAGCCAACTTTCAGTACCGTATGTGCTTTCAAGGGGGAACAGTATTCGACAATAGAAATCAAGTCCATGTCGCAAGTACATTTCTTATACATCTAAAGTATCTGATGATGATGATGATGAAAAGTGAAACGGGTCATGGTGATGATGAAGATAATGCTGATTTAATGAGAATGAGGGGAGGATGAAGGCCCCTAAAAATGAGACACCCTTGCTCCACCCTTTCTCTATTGAAAAAATTATCCATCTGATTCCCCATATTCAGTTTGAGCTTTAGCTCACCATTGTATGACACCCCTGCATTCCAAGAGGTAATAGTGTAAGTGCAGTTAATTTCCCAGAAAAAATGCGATAATAATGGTGAAAACAACGATAATGTCGGCACGCCTTCTTTTACTACGCGCTAGCGCTATCGCTAGCTAGCTAGCTTTAGAATTATACGAGACGTGCGCGTACGTACGTAGTACGTGCGGTAAATAACCGGTACGCTATACGCGACGTAGGTATATAGTTTCTTCTTCGTCGTAAACCAGCAAAGAAACACCTTTCAAGTGTGATATATCGCATATATCGACAGAAAAAACGACAGTTTTGTAAACAATAATTTGGGTACCGGTACCAGTCTTTCTGGATAGATGTTCCGGAGAGGTGAGTTACCGGTATATTGAATTTTGAGGGATTTGTGATGATCTAAAATTGATGAGAGACTCAATCTCGCATTCAACGGAATGTTGAGCTTTTCCAGCGGAGCAGCTTCCCGCAACGTGGCATTACATTTTCGATTAGATTGTTGCGGGATCACTTGCTGCGCGTGGTAATCATTAAGTAACTTAAAAATGTTTTAATGTTCGATCTTGATCTTGAGTTGAAGACTTGAAAAGCTGATATTAATTACAAATCTATATGTAGTTTTGTTGGTAATCATTCATTGTCAGGGAAAATTATTGAGCAAATCATCCATAACTAGCCTAGGATCACATTTCAACTTCAAAGTTCAAGTCTTATTTCTTATTTCGTGAAACTAGTTACGTTGATGATTTTTAATGTTTTCTTAGATTCTTGGCTTAATATGTTTAACAACATGTAAATTGCAATGCTAATTGATGTGAATGTGGTAATGTGTAGGCTAACTTAGATCTAATTTGTTAGTTGTAAAAATTGTCAATGTCATTTTATTTTTATAACAACCAATATTTTTCAGAAAAAAAAAAAGGTTTGCGGTACAACCATGTGAGTTGGAATAACTCCACGTTCCGGTCAGAATGCTCTGGCCGTCGTCAGGAGAATGAGAAGAGCGAATAAATCAGCAGAATTTATATATGAAGCAGCAATTCAATAAATAAAATGGATGCAAACACATAACATAGAAAGAAATAGTAACAGTAACATCAAAGTACCTACATTGAAAGGATAAATAACATCAAGGTACCTGCATTGAAAGGATAAGTGACATCAAAACGAATCCTGTGTTGAAAAGAAAACATTGAAAGCAAGTGACCGGAACGTGGAGTTATTCCAACTCACATGGTTGTACCGCAAACCTTTTTTTTTCTGAATTACAACTTCACCATGCAAACCTTCAAAACCAATATTTTTGTAATAAGAAAGTTGTGAAAGAAAGAAGTGTCATGTTTTGTTTCTATTTTTGTACGGCATGAAACTTTTGTGATTCTCCACCAGTTTCTTCTTCTTCTTCTTGAAGTTCTTCTTTCTGGTGAGCGACCGCAATCAACTAGTTGATAATTATGTCACTTTGAAAGGAAGTCAGCGTAGGACATTGCAGTAATTTTTTTTCTTGATAATTTCAACTGACTGTCTTGTTGAGGGTAAATAAAAACAGTAACAAAATAAAAATTCTGGTTTCTGACTTTACGATAGGTGTGGGTGAAATACCAGAATCTGAGAATCACTAGCAGGATTCGGGGGCGGGGGGGGGGGGGGGGGGGGTTGTGTGTCCGGACACTTAACACAAATTAGCCTGTCAATTGTTTTAGTCTTCTGAATATGGCCTAGATCTAACGTTACATACTTACATGTAAGTAACATACAAAAGGTCCTAGTGGTGGAAAGTATTGAAAAATACTGAAATCTGTAATAATCATTTTCCATTTTTCGGCCATCATACATTGTACGTAACCACAAACAGTGCCAACTATATACACATGGATTGTTCAACTCGGTTTCAGTTGGACACACCCTGATCAGCCTGATGCACATTCTTTTGTTGTGCTTGTCCAACAAACAAACATGTACCGTATTGTGCTCAACTTGAACCGAGTTGACCGAACTATTATGTTTGTATATATCCGTGATTTCAAAATATGTTGTCATTTAACGTAGGATGGAAATAATGACATTGCATACATGTATGAGCAGAGAGGAGAGAATGAGAGAGATTCATGAAAGAGAGAGAGAAAGAGAGAGAGAGAGAGAGAAAATGAGACAAAATGGCAGAGTTTTTAACTTTTAAGATAGAATACTGTTACACCATATATTTTGAAGAAAACCCCCCTAGATTGTTCTTTTTTATATTTTCAATTCAGCTCCGCTATTGCTTGTTATCTTAATTTATGTGAATTCGAAGTTAACCCCCCTGTAGATCTTATATTATAACGCTAGGTGTAGCGAAGTTGTTTGTTTACTACAGTGATCAATGAACGTAGTAAAATCAGCTGTGATTGTTTACTACAGTGATCAATGAACGTAGTAACGCCAGCTGACTTGTGCTATTTTTAGATTCCTTTCAATACACGGAACATGATATGTGGGACTGGGTTGAATGAAACATCGTGCGCCGTGATGCACGAAGGTTGTAGGCTCTTTTATTTCTCACTTACCTTGTAAATGCTTCCTAAAATAGTAGTTTGATGTGATATTTTCTCCTTTTGTAATAGAATGTTTAGTTTAGTGATAGGATTTAAGGCTCCAGAAGTAGATTATCCCTGCCAAAAATGGGCGAGTCTACATTTTAGGTTTCGCGCGTAATTGCGCCACAAACTCTTGACCAATCACAGTCACGGGGGGCTGCAGTTGTTTTCTGGATACACAAAAAAGGGAAGCGCATTAGAACAAATTGTCATTCTGCTGCTGAAAGCTTGAAAGAGCAACACTTGCTGAGGCCTGAGTAGCTCTAATATTTAACTATTATTATATTTATCATCTTGAAGCTCCAGAACAGTGAGTTAAAACATCATTTCTACATTTCATATTTATTAGGAATTGACTGCAAAATACTTTTGTTATTTATAAGAGGAAATTTGTTGAATATTTTTGTAAGAATTGTGAAGTGAAATAGGGGTAAACTTGATTGCAGACTTTATGTTTATGCACTGGATGTGGAGTGACATTTATTGAACAGTGTTAGTGATTATTAAGAAATGTTTACACTGCTGATTATAGTATGCTTTACACAAAGAAATTACAGTAGAGTTTTGTTTCTATTTCTCTTTTCTTTTATTTATCAAATCAAATAAATCTAAAGTTCAACATGAAGCCAATCTTGATCAAAGAAGTAGGAGTGACATAAGTGATTCAAGGGTACCTCATAAATTTATACTGTAGACTGTACATTTAAACGTAAATAATTATCATTATTTTTTTTAAAAGATGAAGGCCCTAGAATTGTAACAATAATCTCGTTAATTACATGAATTGTAATTAACTTAAGGATAATATTTATTCTTGAAGTTGAGAAATGATGGTATTTCGTTGGTAATTTTGAGACGGAGAATTGCTTATTGTGTTGTAGAAAATGGATTATTGACTTAGTTACTTTAATACTGTGCTAGAATGTTTCCTCCCCCCCCCCCCCTTCCCCTTCTGGAATTGACTGTCTTTGGAGAAGTTCTTCATATAACAATCTCGCATAGAGAACGTTACAGTGTACAACCTCGAGTCTACATCAGACGTCTACAGATCTGGTACAGGTGACAATCTTGAACAAAGAACGTCACACTCACCTTTTTACTTCAAATATGCCTGTTGTTTTATTCAATCCCGAACAGGGAACGAATAATAGAAGTCTTCAGACCTGGTGCAAGTGACAATCTTGAACAAAGAACGTCACGCTCATCTTTAATTAATCTATACATTATTCTTCTCGTTCAATCCCGAACAGGGAACGAACAAATTGGAACCACAGGTCCACCACAGTATAAGCAACAAGAAGAAGACAATAAACCTTTCCTCAGCCTCCTGTTCCCATTGCTTATTCTATGCACATGAATACATTATAACTGCTATTTTCTAATTAAGAATTATTTGTGCAAGTATATGCTTAGCTTATGTCCTTATAGTAAGAGTATTATTAGGTATCATACATAAACATACACAGTAAGATAGTGGAACGATATAAGAGAAGTTAACGGTTTGTTATGGAAAAGATTGAACATAGAACGTTGCTTTTTAGTCTTGACTTTGTTGAAGATGTGATGTCTGGGAGATAGAATCTCGAGGCCAGTCATTACCTAGAAATTGGGGCAAAGGGAAGAAGCCGGGGTGGCGAGTCCTTTAACTATATATGGTGCGGTAAGGGCCGGGTGCAGGTTTATTGTAGAAGATTGATTTATATTAACGGAAGAAGTTTTATAACTATATGCTGGCATAGGTTATGGCAGAGATGATATGGAAAGAAACAAAGATAACCTTGATTTAAAGTGGAATGTTGTTCGGAAGACCGTAGAGTACAAAAGAATAGGCCTACTCGGAGCAAGGATTTGGTAGTGATGCTGATAGCTGAAGGCTTATTTACATTTATACATAAACATAAACTTACAAGTACACTGTACACATTAGATTTAGTTGAAGGATGATAATTAACCTAAGTTGTACATCGTACTCAAAGAGGATTATTAAGTACGGTGAACGGTTGGAATACAGAGACGAGGATTTAAGTGTTTGAATGAATGTTTAGAGGAAATCCATGTAACCTAGGACCTACTTAGAATGTATATAACTTAGGTTGTAAATAGATGAAGTTGAACATGTTACTCTCTTTATTCTTTACATGCACTGTTTGAATTACTGAATTTCTCATGACTTGTTGGATTTTACACTGTTAACAATTATTTACTTTAATAAAAGTTTTAATCGGGTATAACTCGAATTTATAGTTTCAAAACGAGAAATTACTTAAGCCTGGTTTAGCTGCACAGGTGAATGAATAAGTTGAGTAGTGATCAGTGATTGTAATTGTGCACTGAGTTATTTAAGTAATTTAGGTAAATACAATTTAGTTTACAGAATAGAGTGTTCGTATATTTCGAACAAACGTTCCCGTCATCAACGCTCGACTTAGAATATTCTTACCATGCTACTCGTGAGACAGGATAAACGGATGAATGGGAATCAGAATGTGTAAGATGTACACTGAACGTCTGTGGTGATGTGTGCCTGATTGTTGTTCACTGTACGCTGTACAAGATTGCACGTGAGTTAGAGGTACACTGTACGTCATGTTAAATGAGACTTGAATTGAATGACTGACTGTTGAATGTGGCCAGTAGTATTTGATTAAACTTATTGATGGATTTAAGGAATCATTTTACTTACCAGTAACACCCTGAATGTTTGATGTGCTGGTTAAGTCAGAGCGAGATGATGTATTGTGGTCAGGCTAGTTGGTCAGTTCATCGGAGTGCAGTCAGCTGTTCAGTCACGTGTATGTGTACCTAGCGTGGTACACAGCGTACTCTTGCCTAGTGACTTGCTACCCCCCCCCCCCTTTTTAATCACATGACTCGGGTGTTTGTCTTACGTCATACTGGATTCCCGGTTGGGCGGTTTGGTTTACCAGACTGGCTTAAGGGTTCATACCACCCTTATAAAATAATGGTATGTGGTGGCAGCATTACCGTTGGTTAGTAGGGTCTCACGTTACATTTTTGGTGAGCAGCGGTGGGATTGCTCTCTTTCTGTAACATATCAGAAACTTACATTTTTGTCTGTAGTAGCATTAGGATTACTCTGTTTCTGTAATATATATACCAGAAGATTTACCTTTCCTGGTGTAGCAGCTGTGTGATGCTTTGTTTTTTGTAATTTAGTAGAAAGTTAGTTTACATTTTTCTAATGAACTGAGTAGAATCAAGATAGAAGATTTTAGCTTGGTACAAAGTAGTATTTCTAATACTGTGAATTAGGTTGGAAGTGGTTGTGATGTTATGGGTCTGAATCGACAAGTTTAAAACTTCTCTTTGGTGAACAGTCAGAGTCTGTCTCAAAGTTAAGTTGGTTTCAAGTAGTACAGTAAAATGGTGAACTGTGGCTGCTGTGAAGTTGGGAGTCGAGTTTAGTCTTGTAAGTCAGTTACAGTGGATGACGTGTGCTTTGTAAACCAGGCATAGAATTAAATTACATTTTAACTATGAGTGCAGTAGAAGAGTGACATGTTTTACAATTAAATAGCTAAGCTTACATTTGTAAGATGCTAAGATACTTATACAACATATAACAAATAACTTAAGGAGATATACTCCTTTACTTTACTTTGTAAGAGGTACCCTTGATAAAAAAAAAAAAAATATTATCACAAAAATAACAGGAATCTCCTGGTTATTTTTCTAAACTTTGCACTATCCGAAATGGAAACATAAGATTTAGAAGCTGGAGATGGAGAGTGAACAAGAAACTACGGCAGCTGGAGCTATGATGGAGCTTGCAGCTGGTGGTGATGAGGCAGCCTTGCCATCACACTGGGCAGTGAGTGAAGACGATCCCGAAGTAGCTGTTAGAGAAGCGGGGGATATGCGTCATAGTAGTGAACAAGTCTACACTCCGCGGGGATTCAAACATAATCCTCAGTATGTATCCAGCACCCAAACCACTGACGTGAGACAAGGCAGTTCGGGACATCGCAAAGAAGTACTACCAGAGAAGTTTGGTGGAAAGACTCCATGGAGTGACTACAAGCGACATTTTGAGGTGTGCATGAGGCTTAACGGATGGTCTGATTTTGAAGCTGGTCAGTTTCTGGCAACAAGACTACAGGGTCCTGCATTGAGGATCTTAAACAACTTTCCACCTGGAGGACATATTTCATATCGTGACTTGGTATCACATTTGGAGAGTAGGTTTGGTCCTGGTGAGCAAGCAGAAAATTTCCTCTTGGAACTACGCATGAGACGTCGAAACAGAGATGAATCACTTCAAGAACTTGGTCAGGGGATTCGTGATCTGACTTGCCTAGCATATCCAGAACTGACCGGTGATGCTCGTCAGCGACTAGCTAAGGGGCATTTCTCAGATGCAATTGATGATCCAGAGATTCGGGCAGGTATTTTCAGGGCCCATCCACAGACGCTGGATGACGCCATCAGAGCTGGACTAGCTACGGAGTCCTTCCTTAGGGCTGAGAAATCTCGGGAGCGAAACAGGACATCTCGTCACGTTCGTGCAGTTGACATTAATGCTCAGCCGGTACCTATGGATGAGAAAACAAGAAAAGAACTTGAGGAAATGAAAACAAACATGAAACGTCTCACAAGTATGATTGAGAATATGGCTATCAATCAAACCCATGGCACAAACATGAAAGCATGTTACAACTGTCAAGAAGTAGGTCACTTTGCGAAGAATTGCCCCAATGTCAATGTTCGGCAGGGAAACGACAATCGGTCTTCCCGACGGGCCACGGCCAGGCCGGATTTCAGACAAGGTCCGAGGATTTAGATCTGCAAGAGAGATCTTCATTTCAGCGTGATACAATAATTTGTACTATCAGCGAGACGTATCAGAGTATGTTCTTGGCAGCAGCTGTTGGGAATGAGAGATTGCAATTACTTATAGATACTGGGTCAACAATTACCATATTATCCAATGGAACATATGACAGGATACACGAGAATCAATCTATACAGCTGAATGATACAAATGTTAAATTACTGCAAGCTGATGGCACACCAATAGAAGTCTATGGAATAGGAACCCTTGTGATGGAAATTGGAGCATCCACGCACAGAGTGGAAATGGTCGTAGCGGATATTGAACATGATGGCATTCTTGGATTGGACTTTCTGCGAGAGAAACATGCTAGCATTAACTGTAATCAAATGTATGTCAGAATCAATAATGAAATCATCTCATGTACAGATCGAGAAGGAGAGAGACTCGGTTCCTCGCACAGGACAGCAGCTGTCAACCAACCCACAACAAAGGTACCTGATCATCTGCAAGACATCTACGAGAGAACAAGAAAGAATGTAGGGGAGAGTTATGAGCGTCATATCATTGAACTTCTTAGCACCTATGAAGATGTGTTTTCCAGAGGGGATCATGACATTGGTAGAACAGATAAGGTAAAGCACAGCATTCACACAACATGCCTAGCACCAATCCGCCAGCATCCGAGACGTCCACCTATGGGTCAAAGAGAAGAAATAGAAAAACAAGTTAACGACATGCTGAAGAGGGGTATAATTACTCCATCGGCCAGCCCATGGTCCTCACCTGTAGTTCTAGTCAACAAGAAGGATGGATCGAAACGGTTTTGCATAGATTACAGATTGCTTAACCAGTGCACCGTCAAGGACTCATTTCCCCTACCCCGCATAGATGAGTCAATTGATTCTCTGGATGGAGCTAAGTACTTCTGCACATTGGATCTTGCTGCAGGCTATTGGCAGGTGCCACTAGATGACGATGCAAAGTTGAAATCAGCGTTCGTAGTCTCCGGAGGCCTGTATCAATTCGAAGTAATGCCTTTTGGTCTATGTAATGCGCCTTCAACGTTTGAAAGATTGATGGAAACAGTGCTCTCTGGTTTGCAGTGGAAAATACTGCTTATCTACTTGGACGATATCATAATCTTTGGGTCAACGGCAGATGAAGTGGTGGAGAGACTGAAAACTGTGTTGGATCGACTGAGGTCAGCCAACCTAAAACTCAAACCTAAGAAGTGTCATCTGTTTCAGAAGGAAGTACTGTATTTGGGTCATGTCGTTTCAGAAGAAGGAGTTAGTACAGATCCAGCCAAGATTGAAGCCGTGTCATGCTGGCCTACACCTACCAACCCAACAGACGTTAGAAGTTTCCTGGGTCTAGCCTCCTATTATAGAAGGTTCATTAAGAAGTTTTCAGATGTTGCTAAGCCACTGACTGCTCTCACTCAGAAGGACCAACCTTTCATATGGACAGAAGAATGTGAGGCTGCATTCACTACTCTGAAAGAAAGGTTAACCACAGCACCCATACTTGCTTATCCGAGAATAGGCGCAGGATTCATACTGGACACTGATGCCAGCAAGTATGGGATAGGAGCTGTTCTGTCACAGGAGAGAGATAATAAAGAGGTTGTAGTGGCCTATGCAAGCAGAACACTTACTCGACCTGAACAAAACTACTGTGTGACTAGGAGAGAATTACTTGCTATTGTAGTATTCCTAAAGCACTTCCGGCACTACTTGTACGGGCAGGATGTAACAGTTCGTACAGATCATGGAGCTCTTAGATGGTTGATGGAATTCAGGAACCCTGAAGGTCAACTTGCGAGGTGGATTGAGGTTATCAGCCAGTATAGACTCACCTTGATTCATCGTGCTGGACGGGTACACATGAATGCTGACGGGTTGTCACGCCGCCCCTGCTCCCAGTGTGGTAGATTGGAGGATATCTGTGAATAGAGAGAAAATAGTTTGTTTAAATATTACAGTAGCAGTATTATATATGTTTTGTTATTTTTTGATTATTTGTAGAGTAACTGATGGATGTCGAGTCTGACTTGGCAGAGAGAGTTCAGGCAATCAGCCTATCACCTAGCATTAATAATGCTAGTATAAGGAGAGCACAACTTCAGGATACTGATCTGAAGCATATTCTTAGATGGAAGGAGGAATCAACCCAGAAACCAGAGTGGAAAGATGTATCAAGCCTATCTTCGGCCACAAAGTCATACTGGGTCAACTGGGATTTGATGATAATTAGAGATGGAGTCCTCATGAAGAGGTGGGAATCTAGCAACGGCAAGGAAATCAGCTGGAAAGTAGTACTTCCTCACTCCCTACGTCATACAGTGCTAATGGAACTACATAGCTCAAAAACAGCATGTCATTTAGGAGTAAACAAGCTGTTGCACAAAGTACAGCAGAGGTATTACTGGGTGGGACTAGCAGCTGATGTCAGATCGTTGGTACGGAAGTGCGATGTATGCTCAAGACTTAAAAACCCACCCAAGAGATCAAGGGCCCCATTGCAGCAATATCGAATTGGCGCCACTCTGGAGAGAGTGGCTATGGATATTTTAGGCCCTTTACCTGAAACTGACCGGGGTAATCGATACGTTCTCGTAATAGGCGATTATTTTACCAAATGGATAGAGTCGTATGCAATTCCTAACCAAGAAGCTAAGACGGTAGCAAAAGTTTTTGTTGAGGAGTTCATTTGCCGATACGGCATTCCTAAGGAATTGCACACTGATCAGGGGCGGAATTTCGAGTCTTGTCTTATGAAAGAAGTGTGTGAGATGTTGGGCATAAAGAAAACTAGGACATGTCCACTGCACCCGAGGAGTGATGGTTATATTGAGAGATTTAATAGAACGCTAGTTACCATGGTTACTTCAATTCTTGATCCAGACCGCCATCAGAGGGACTGGGATGAGCAAATTCCATACGCCATGTTGGCTTACCGGTCAGCAGTCCAAGAATCAACAGGCGAGTCTCCTGTCATGATGATGCTTGGCAGAGAAGTAACTCTACCAGTGGATGTGATCTTCGCTCAGCCGCCAACTGATGAAGGAAAAGAAAGAGAAGATTACTCAGAGCAACTTCGAGACAGAATTAGAGATGTGCATGAAAAGGCTAGGAACAAACTAGCATTAGCTGCTGAAAAGCAGGCTAAAATGTATGATCGCAACACCTCACTTAGAAGATTTAATAAAGGTGACTGGGTATGGCTACATGGTGTTCAGCGCAAACGAGGTGTATGTCCAAAATTGATGTTTAAATGGAGTGGTCCTTACATGGTCATGGATAGTCTATCAGATGTTGTGTACCGCATACAGCAGTCGGCTAAGTGTAAGCCTAAGGTTGTTCATCTTGATCGTTTAAAGTCTTACACTGGTCCTCAACTTAACAACTGGGTGATGAACAAACCGCAGTCACTTCGGCGAAATCCTGCTAGAACAAGGGTAACTCCAAATAGATACCGAGATTAGGTAGCTAACAATGTGTCTACCTACACATGTGCATTCAGAATTTCTTTCTCCGTTTTCAATATCTCTCCATTACAGATGTTTTCTTGTACCCTCTGCCCAGTGAAGAAAGATCGCGCTGTCGATTTAGATATGCATATAGCCATGCAACACAACACGGAAATGACGTTGGCCTGTAACCACTGCTCTTTCGAGAATGTCGGTCGAGCGGATATCGCCAGACACTACGCACGAAATCACCTCAGCGACAAAGGAGAAGTGAAGTATTTAAGTTTCAAGTTGGCCTCTAACAGTTACTTAGAAAGGAAGAAAGAAGATGAGAAAAGGAAGAGAGAGAAGGAGCAACGACTGAGGGACAGGAGAGAGCAGGAAGAAGAAGAGAGAAGAAGGAGAGAGAGAAGGAGGGATGAAGAAGAGAGGGAGCGGAGAAGGAAACGGGAAGATAGAATGGAGAAGGAGAAGAGGAAGTTGAAGGAAGAACTGAGAAGAAAGAAGGAGAGAGAAGAAGAAGAAAGACAAGTACAAGAAGCAAGACGGAAGGAGAGAGATGAAGAAGAAAGACAAGTGCAAGAGCAGAATAAGACTGACGAGGGCTGCGTTCCAGAGATAGACATTCATCCAGAACAGGAAGAAATCTTGGAGGATGTACAGGGGGAACTCTTGGAAGATGTGAATGAAGAAAAAGAAGAAGAAATCTTGGAGGAGGTAAAGGAGGAAAACGAGGAAGAAATATTGGAGGATGTGAATGAAGAAAAAGAAGAAGAAATCTTGGAGGATGTAAAGGAGTCAGAAGTTGAGGAAGTGACAGGCAAGAAGAGAGGATCTCCACTAAGAGAAGATGAAGAGGACGATTACGAAGTAACGGTCAAAGTGAAGAAACCTCGAGTAGGGATCGTAAAACTTACGAGATTGGAGGTGTATACAAATACATACCTTACAGTTTTCGGTAAGAGAAGGTTGCACGAGGAGAGGAAGACTGTGCACTACTTCGAAGAAATGCCATCCACAGACGAGTAGAATGGTGGATGCTTCGCCTGTACATAATGATCTGTGATGTATCTTCTGTAAATAACACAATGCAATAAAATGTGATTTTAATGCATTAATGATATATACTTTAATATTGAATATTATAAGATATATGTGTATTGTGGTAGTGTAGTAGACTGATGTGAATTTCGAAGCAGTGGAGACTGAATTTATTATGTATTTTTATTCATACAGTAAATAGTCTCAAGTTAAATCGCTGGGACAGCGATTAAGTAGGAGGGGGACAATGTGAAGAAAACCCCCCTAGATTGTTCTTTTTATATTTTCAATTCAGCTCCGCTATTGCTTGTTATCTTAATTTATGTGAATTCGAAGTTAACCCCCCTGTAGATCTTATATTATAACGCTAGGTGTAGCGAAGTTGTTTGTTTACTACAGTGATCAATGAACGTAGTAAAATCAGCTGTGATTGTTTACTACAGTGATCAATGAACGTAGTAACGCCAGCTGACTTGTGCTATTTTTAGATTCCTTTCAATACACGGAACATGATATGTGGGACTGGGTTGAATGAAACATCGTGCGCCGTGATGCACGAAGGTTGTAGGCTCTTTTATTTCTCACTTACCTTGTAAATGCTTCCTAAAATAGTAGTTTGATGTGATATTTTCTCCTTTTGTAATAGAATGTTTAGTTTAGTGATAGGATTTAAGGCTCCAGAAGTAGATTATCCCTGCCAAAAATGGGCGAGTCTACATTTTAGGTTTCGCGCGTAATTGCGCCACAAACTCTTGACCAATCACAGTCACGGGGGGCTGCAGTTGTTTTCTGGATACACAAAAAAGGGAAGCGCATTAGAACAAATTGTCATTCTGCTGCTGAAAGCTTGAAAGAGCAACACTTGCTGAGGCCTGAGTAGCTCTAATATTTAACTATTATTATATTTATCATCTTGAAGCTCCAGAACAGTGAGTTAAAACATCATTTCTACATTTCATATTTATTAGGAATTGACTGCAAAATACTTTTGTTATTTATAAGAGGAAATTTGTTGAATATTTTTGTAAGAATTGTGAAGTGAAATAGGGGTAAACTTGATTGCAGACTTTATGTTTATGCACTGGATGTGGAGTGACATTTATTGAACAGTGTTAGTGATTATTAAGAAATGTTTACACTGCTGATTATAGTATGCTTTACACAAAGAAATTACAGTAGAGTTTTGTTTCTATTTCTCTTTTCTTTTATTTATCAAATCAAATAAATCTAAAGTTCAACATGAAGCCAATCTTGATCAAAGAAGTAGGAGTGACATAAGTGATTCAAGGGTACCTCATAAATTTATACTGTAGACTGTACATTTAAACGTAAATAATTATCATTATTTTTTTTAAAAGATGAAGGCCCTAGAACTGTAACAATAATCTCGTTAATTACATGAATTGTAATTAACTTAAGGATAATATTTATTCTTGAAGTTGAGAAATGATGGTATTTCGTTGGTAACTTTGAGACGGAGCATTGCTTATTGTGTTGTAGAAAATGGATTATTGACTTAGTTACTTTAATACTGTGCTAGAATGTTTCCTCCCCCCCCCCCCCTTCCCCCTTCTGGAATTGACTGTCTTTGGAGAAGTTCTTCATATAACAATCTCGCATAGAGAACGTTACAGTGTACAACCTCGAGTCTACATCAGACGTCTACAGATCTGGTACAGGTGACAATCTTGAACAAAGAACGTCACGCTCACCTTTTACTTCAAATATGCCTGTTGTTTTATTCAATCCCGAACAGGGAACGAATAATAGAAGTCTTCAGACCTGGTGCAAGTGACAATCTTGAACAAAGAACGTCACGCTCATCTTTAATTAATCTATACATTATTCTTCTCGTTCAATCCCGAACAGGGAACGAACAAATTGGAACCACAGGTCCACCACAGTATAAGCAACAAGAAGAAGACAATAAACCTTTCCTCAGCCTCCTGTTCCCATTGCTTATTCTATGCACATGAATACATTATAACTGCTATTTTCTAATTAAGAATTATTTGTGCAAGTATATGCTTAGCTTATGTCCTTATAGTAAGATTATTATTAGGTATCATACATAAACATACACAGTAAGATAGTGGAACGATATAAGAGAAGTTAACGGTTTGTTATGGAAAAGATTGAACATAGAACGTTGCTTTTTAGTCTTGACTTTGTTGAAGATGTGATGTCTGGGAGATAGAATCTCGAGGCCAGTCATTACCTAGAAATTGGGGCAAAGGGAAGAAGCCGGGGTGGCGAGTCCTTTAACTATATATGGTGCGGTAAGGGCCGGGTGCAGGTTTATTGTAGAAGATTGATTTATATTAACGGAAGAAGTTTTATAACTATATGCTGGCATAGGTTATGGCAGAGATGATATGGAAAGAAACAAAGATAACCTTGATTTAAAGTGGAATGTTGTTCGGAAGACCGTAGAGTACAAAAGAATAGGCCTACTCGGAGCAAGGATTTGGTAGTGATGCTGATAGCTGAAGGCTTATTTACATTTATACATAAACATAAACTTACAAGTACACTGTACACATTAGATTTAGTTGAAGGTTGATAATTAACCTAAGTTGTACATCGTACTCAAAGAGGATTATTAAGTACGGTGAACGGTTGGAATACAGAGACGAGGATTTAAGTGTTTGAATGAATGTTTAGAGGAAATCCATGTAACCTAGGACCTACTTAGAATGTATATAACTTAGGTTGTAAATAGATGAAGTTGAACATGTTACTCTCTTTATTCTTTACATGCACTGTTTGAATTACTGAATTTCTCATGACTTGTTGGATTTTACACTGTTAACAATTATTTACTTTAATAAAAGTTTTAATCGGGTATAACTCGAATTTATAGTTTCAAAACGAGAAATTACTTAAGCCTGGTTTAGCTGCACAGGTGAATGAATAAGTTGAGTAGTGATCAGTGATTGTAATTGTGCACTGAGTTATTTAAGTAATTTAGGTAAATACAATTTAGTTTACAGAATAGAGTGTTCGTATATTTCGAACAAACGTTCCCGTCATCAACGCTCGACTTAGAATATTCTTACCATGCTACTCGTGAGACAGGATAAACGGATGAATGGGAATCAGAATGTGTAAGATGTACACTGAACGTCTGTGGTGATGTGTGCCTGATTGTTGTTCACTGTACGCTGTACAAGATTGCACGTGAGTTAGAGGTACACTGTACGTCATGTTAAATGAGACTTGAATTGAATGACTGACTGTTGAATGTGGCCAGTAGTATTTGATTAAACTTATTGATGGATTTAAGGAATCATTTTACTTACCAGTAACACCCTGAATGTTTGATGTGCTGGTTAAGTCAGAGCGAGATGATGTATTGTGGTCAGGCTAGTTGGTCAGTTCATCGGAGTGCAGTCAGCTGTTCAGTCACGTGTATGTGTACCTAGCGTGGTAAACAGCGTACTCTTGCCTAGTGACTTGCTACCCCCCCCCCCCCTTTTAATCACATGACTCGGGTGTTTGTCTTACGTCATACTGGATTCCCGGTTGGGCGGTTTGGTTTACCAGACTGGCTTAAGGGTTCATACCACCCTTATAAAATAATGGTATGTGGTGGCAGCATTACCGTTGGTTAGTAGGGTCTCACGTTACAATACAGTTACACCATATATTTTGCAGGTGGGGGGGAGGGGGGGGGGGGTTACTTTTGCAAATTTAACAACACGCTAAAATATTGCCAAACTTCATGCACAGAAGGTGTGCATCTGGCCTGGGCATCAATACACAGCCAGCCAGCTACACTACCAGTACTTGTACTGTATCCGATCGATCTAAACGCTGCTTATGCTATAGTAGCACAGCATGGCAGTACATATATGCATGCGTACTGTGTACAAGCTTACTAAATTCACCACTTCATTTTGCGAAAGTGCATCATCAGTGCTTGATATAGATTTCAAATTTCAAAATTAAACCACTCGCAAAGTAGCCTGGATAGTCCAATTCACTTCAAATTATGTCCACGAAATATACACATGTATGTTTCAGTGAGCACTTAACTACTTTAATGAATGTTTTGAAATATTAATTTTGATTAGTTTTTAATTCAAGCTGGCTTTCTCAGTCAACCGTAAAGTTTTGATTGGATATGTCAGGGCACACAGAAAACAAGGCCTAATCTTTTCCAAGTTGCCTTTTAATGATCAGAATATGAAAATTTCTAAGCCTTTTCTTCAAGACTTATCTTTTCTGATACCAGCAAGAACCAGTACAAATTTTATCAGCAATGCATTTTGTACCATTTCACAATGGCCTGTGCTTACTCAAGCGTAAAATATTGTTTGATATTTTGGTGTCATTTGATAGGAGCGACCCTAAGCTATCCACATGTATGAAAATTTCATGAACATATTTTCAAATGTACCTGTGGGGACTCTGGGGAGACTTTTTCCAACTGTCAACTTTTAACAGTTCTCAAAGTTGTTGATACCAGCCAGAACAAAGACCAATTCTTGTCAAGTCAGGATTTTGCACCCTTCAACAAAAGTGGCCTTTGTGCACTTGAACGTAAAACATCACCATATTGTTGGTGGCATCTGAGAGAAGAGACCTAAGCTATCCACAGATACATGTATAACAATTTCTTACAAATAGTTTTAAATATGGATGCACTGTATAGACAAATATCACTGATATGACATCATTTAACAATTAGCATGATCAGCCTTGTTTTTTTTCTTCTTTGAATTGCAATCTACATGTACATGTAGGTCTACATGTACATGCTGTTGTTTTTAGGTACAGAACAAGTAGTTATAATTTTTCATTGTAGAAAAAGAGAAAAGAAACAGACTCTCTACCTTGAACTAATACTTAGTTACTGCTAAAAATTTGGCATGGTTACTCACATGTGTAGGTTAAGGTAATACACTGCCAATAGCCAATTTAGGGTTATAGAGTCTAGAGTTAGGGCAACCTTAAATCAGTCTTTGTAATGTGATTTGTTAGATAACATTGCGATATGAAAATATTTTTCTATTTTGTATTTATAAGCACAAAAATTGTTGAATGAGAGTTTTAGCAAAGAAAGAGAGTAATTTTCATACTGAGTAGATCAAAAATATGGTTGAAGGACATTTGACTGACTTTTATTCTTTTTGTTGTTGTATCAGTGTCTGGACCCCCATAACCCCCCCCCCCCCCCCTGAGTGAATTTTGGAGGTCTGGCGAAATTTTTTTCCAAAAATTGACAAACCTGCATTTGTGTCCCCCCCCCTATACAAAATCCTGGATCCGCCCCTGGTTGTATGTTATTGTTATTGTGTACTGTTTTGTTGTGATCATTAAGGGTACATGTAAAAGAATTAACAAAACAAAACATCTTGCCAAAAGAATGGGACTATGCTCGACTAGCACTTGTAGTTCCAATTAACAACTTCACCTCAGTATTACAATACATGTAGTACATCTATATTACATTGTCATGTACATGTACGTTGAACTTCATGTACATATAGATCTATGACTACATATCATTGTAAATCCATTTCTGTTCATTAATGTATGTATATATTACTTTTACTTTTTATGTATATGTATTCATGTACAATTATTACTCTTTAGTACATTGTGTGATTGTTCATAATATACTGTCATTTATGTGATGTATTGTTAATGAATTCAATCAATCAATGTAAATTTATGCTATCGTGATGATCATTGTAAAACACGTTTCCCATCTATTTTTACCCTTTGAACTGGTTGTACTAGGTCTGACGATGATGGCTGAATACATTCCAAGACCTTGTGTTTTCTGTGGGCCTTCAGGGTCAGGCAAGAGTACATTGATCAAACAGCTGATGGACGAACACAAAGATACTTTTGGATTCTCTGTCAGTCGTAAGTTTGATTACTATTACTTGTACAACAACTTATAACACAAGCCTACATGTAAACTGCCATTGATTGCTCTTGGCAGAGTTTCAAAGCTAGGCCATGTAAATTAACAATTTTTTGAATTGGCAAGTGTTAGCAAATTAGAAAGTAAACAATTCAAGGTTATTCTCTATTCAATATGGAAATTGCAAGTTTTAAAATTATTATTATTCATTTGGCACTTCCAAAAGAAAAATCAATCAAGAAACAATATACAATGTACATGCATTCATCTTGAATGAATAGTAATACAATAATTGCATTGATACTTGTTCACCAGACAAGGTGGCCTGGGTAAGGAATAGGTCAACTTAATGACCATGGCCGACAGGCAATGTTATGTATTTGAATTGTAGAGTTCGTTGTCTTACAAAGCAATTATGTTTTATATTCATAATTTCTTTTCTATGTCTGTTTGATGAACCGTTACCTTGAGATTTACATGGCAGTAATGTAATTATTAATTTGCTAGAAGTTAACATTTTCAATAAGAGTATTACTGCATAATCATTGTTGATGGATTTTACTTCACAGCCCCCCAAATTTTAGTTTGTACTTCTTGTTTCCAAAACCAAATCACAAGAAAATGATGTACATCGATCATGAGAAGCAGTTTGTGATCTTAAAACCAGTATTCTGTTTTGATTTGGTTTAGATACTACCAGGAACCCAAGACCTGGGGAACAGCATGGAGTTCGTAAGTGAAAATTTTCCTAATCTTTATCATTTCCGATCGTATAATGGAGAAATAGATGGACTAATTATATTCTAGATACATGTAATATACAATTGCACTCCAAAATGGTTAAAATTATGTATTATAATGGATGTATTACATGGCATTATCATTATCACTGAATTAGATGGATGGAGAGCTACATGTAGTTATATATATAGCAAAAAAAAAAGGTGGACACTCTTTATTTTTAGTTTAATATAATCCTTCAATAGAATATAATAAAATATATATCAAATTAAAGAAAAACTGATACATCAACTAAGATAAAGTTTTGAACTTTCACGTTTGGATGGGCACATACATTAAACCGTTAAAAGGTCTGATGAAGAAAATTGCAAAAATGGAGCAAGTAGGCATTCAAACGTTAATGAACATGTGCATATATCTGTTCAACAATAGAAAGAAAAATGAGAAACAGTGTGGAGGATGGGGCTCTGGATGTCAACTGTAGTCTCAGGACAGCATGGTTTTGACAAGCACAACTACAAATTCAAGTGTTTCTCATGATTTTTGTTTTCATTATTTAATTTTTTACTACGAGATGAAATACTCATCAACATTTGAATGGCTACTTTCTCAATTTTGCAATTTTCTTAATCAGACCTAACGGTTAAATGAATGTGTCCATCCAAGCATAACAGTTCAAAAATTGATCTTAATTGATGTTGGTAGACTATTAACTTTCTTTAATTTGATATATATTTTATTGATGGTTTATACATGTATGAAAACTGTTAAAAATTTGAGTGTCCACTTTCTCTTTTTTGCTGCCAAATGTATTTGAGAAAGAAATTGCACTACAACTGGAACAGCTTCACCTTGCATTGGTTTGGCTTAATGTTTATAATGGCCATATACATGTATGCATTACATGAAACAAAACATAGAATGAGGAAGTACAACATCAGAGGGACAGAGGCATTTTAATACATGAAGTGAAATGAAAGAACCATAATTCCACTCCTGTTACTTTGTGCATGCATTGCACGAGTCCTTAATATGAATAGGTAGATCTCTTGTATTGCTTATAATGGGTAACTGCAATAGGTTGAAGGTTTGTTACCATGATCAAAGTGAACTATGTTTAATTGTACATTCAAGCTGTAGATGCAGCTACCAATAGTGGTCTGTAGGTGCTGCACTTTGTTTATTTACTTGAAGCCACCTTGAATAATTCAATTATGATGTAGATGTCAAGATCAGAGGGTTTAAGCACGAAGTAGGGCGATTTTCATTAGATTATCAAGAAGAAATTAAGTTACAGCTGAAGTATTTGATTATATATACACGTAATGTAGGTCATAAAGTTTCAATATGAAGTATTATCATCTTTTGTACTCAAAGTGTCCTTTCATGTATTCTTGTGTATTTCATGTTTATTTATTTTTCTTCAAGAGAAATGAGCAAATCTTTAAAAAAAAAATTTTGTTAGTAAAAGAAAATATCTTATGGATTTACTTGAAAAAATAATGACCTTAATGTATCATACAGATTGAGAGGTCCTGATTGTTCACATTTTATCATATATTTGGAAATGTATAAATTTGCATTGAAATAATATTAATTCTTTCCAGTACAAATTCTTACATGATATGGAGGGGTGGTCCCTAAAGATAGGCACTTTATATGATCAGACCCATTGAATATAAATCTTGTCTAACGTATTCAATGTACAAGAACATGTTATTTGAAGAGAATTTTATAGAGATCTATATGAAAGTACGATTCACCAGCCATCTGTTAGAAAGTATAACTGAAGGTAGATTTCATTCATATGTATATCCTCTTCATCTTTATTGGAAAAATAGTGGCCTTCCCTTAAATATTTCCTAGTGCTATCAAACCCCAAAACTGAGAGTTACTTTGGGATTGGTCATTTTACTGTGTTTCAATTGAACATGGACATTTTTATTTAGAGTTCATATATTCTGAGGGGTTTCAGGTGATTAGTTTCATCCCAATTACTCTCCAAGAATAGTTTCTCCAGGAATAGTTTCATTTCATATTTTGTCAGATTATCATTTTACAACTCGGGAGAAGATGGAAGAAGCCATAGCTAATGGAGAATTTCTGGAGAATGCCCAGTTTTCAGGGAACTTGTATGGCACAAGGTAAGAAGATTTCATGTGTTTTGTGATAAATATGAGGGAACATGCATTGTAGGGCTGGAAGATATTAGAGTTGAGAAATGATATCCTACAGTGTAGCAATGAATGAAATGATAAACTCTTAAAATTGTAGTGATCTATTACATGTATTTTAAGTTTGTCATGGGGAAACCAGAAAAGTACCTACCTACTTGAAAGATAGCAAATGGAGAAGAGAAAAGACAAAAATATACAGTATCAGTGAAACACAGAGTACTTAGAGGAACCATAGATTTTATTCGTGAGCAACTTAGGCCCGAATTCACAAAGGAGGTTTAGTTTAAACCATGGTTTAAAGCCCCTCCTTGGCTTTTTAAGCATACATGCGCACTGAATCCGATCCAATCATATATTTTTCTTTGAGCGCGCGCATGGGCAATGTGTGCTTATTTACGCCTATTTCAGTACGCTTAAGGAGGTTTAAACCATGGTTTAGGTTTAAACCTCCTTTGTGAATTCGGGCCATAGAGTTTGGAAAGGCCATTCTTTATACCAATACATTGCACACAGTTCATTGTTAACCTTGTATCATATGACACATTCCAATCGAGAGTGAAACACCAGTATCAAATGCCTTGTACTCGCTACAATTTGGGAAATGTAATGTAATTTCTCCCTTCACGTCTCAGGGGCAATTTAATTTATGATCCATTTCAGTCTCTATGGCAACAGAAATGCACATCCTTTCTTCTGGTTTCATTTATGAGATTACTTTTCTTCCATTGTCGATGGATACAATGCTGGATTTCATTCATGTACATGTACACTGTTCTCTCTTTTGAAACAACCATCTTCTCTTCTTTTTAGCTTAAATTGAAATATATGGATTTTTTTCCCCCTGTATACCTTCCAAAAATGAAAAAGAAATACAAAAGAAATATCATTGAAGTGACAAGGTTACAATATATAAAGCAGTAAATTGCATTTATATGTACATTTGCACTTATTTAGTTTTATTTCATGCAAGCTGCACGTAAGTGCTTTTTCCAGTACCTGTAGAGTTTTTATTTGATTCATGTCCAATTTGTCCATTTTACCTAAATTTTCATGATCATTGTTGGAATATATTTTGTAAATTGAGAGGCAGGCAAACATCTACATTATGACATAACATGTATAACATGTACATGATCATTCATATTCATTGTTTGATAATGACTGTATATCCACGCTTTACATACTTTTATTCAGTCATCTCTTTGGGATATATTTCATTTTTAGGTTTTTAATTCTACACAAATATCTTTTCATTATTGTGAATTCAAAATAAGAAAAAGAACTTTGTATAAGTATCTATGGGATTGTATACTATAATTATTCTAGGGTACTTATGGCGAGACTATCCCTTTTGTCCTTAAAATATTATTTGTTGGCTCAAAGACTATGCAAATATGTTCCATCTCATCTCAGTCAGTTACAGGACAACAAAGCATTCATAAATGTTCCATGATACTTTTTCAGTATACATGTACCTGTATACTAAATCACATTGTATTTTTAACAGCTATAAAAATAAAATTACCCCTATGTATAAGAGGGATATTGAATTAAAATTTGGCTGACAGATTTGTTTACATTTAGTATTGAATACATGTAAATTATTTTCAATTGTTAAAGAAGATTGAATATAATGAACTTTGTCAATCAAACTATTGGCAAGCTTTAACGTCGTGAAGTTATTGTAGTGAAAGATGTGTCATGCCTAACTACATGCATGCATACTGTTTTAATACAGTGGCAATTTAGTTTATTGTGTAGGAGTCTTTCTTGATTTGATGGAATAAACCTACAAAATATCACGATATACTTACCTGGAAAGCAAAGAACCAATATCTTCAACAATCGTTGCAACCAAACTTATAATATGACTTTTGGTACTATAAATGATAAGCAATGGACTAGTAAAAGTATTTTATTTGTACCTATTTGTATTATACAAGCAGGTTAAAGAGTGATAATGCTTTTCATTATGGAAATAATTTCAAAATATTTGTTCTTATTTTGTAGTAAAAAGGCAGTTCAAGATGTCCTAGCAACTCAAAGGATCTGTATTCTGGACATTGAAGTCCAAGGGGTCATCAGCATCAAGAAAACTGATCTCAAGCCCATCTATATCTTTGTCAAGCCACCAAGCATACCTGTCTTGGTAAGCTAATGGTTGATTGAAATACATGTAGATATGAGAAAGGAGAATAAACCAAGAATATAGGAATAGATGTAAATTGAATGAAGTTAATCATCAGCAACAAATCATATTGGTCGAACCTCTTTATTTTCTAAGAATTATAAATTAACTGTAGAGAGTAAGGAATGTATTTCAGTTCGTTGTTTCAGTTCTTTGTTTCATATTTAGATTCAACATCAAATGTTGTCCATACCTGTTTGTGTTTTGAATGTTTGACCTCCATGGTATGTGTTAATTTGAGAGTGTTGATTAGATTAAGACTAGAAAAGACAGGAAGGAGAGTACAGTGGAATAAATAAAAGCAAATAATTAGACCTTGCTACTTTAGCTATGATATTTTGCCAGATCAGTGCCAGATCAGTGCCAGAACAGTGCCAGAACTCAACAAATATGAAACAGATATCCCCAAAAATTCACATCAATACTGTATTTCCTGTACATGATGACTGTTCATTGGTCCCTGGATGAATATGACTCATTAATTGAACATATAAGTGTGTAGAATTTGTTTATTCATATATCATTGGAGAAAATATGCCATAAATAGCTTTTGGGCCCTGTTATCAGTAACAACTGCTGCAGATCTATGACAAATTTGTTCTTAGCCAATCAAGTTCAATGATTTCAGTAGCTTATAACAACTATCATAACTTGTCATTGATAACAAGTTTTATGAAACCGGTCCCTGGTGTTTGAAATTGACAAAGGAAAAATATATTGTTTTGTTACTTAAAAACACTAAAGAGTAGCAACAACACATGACATCATGATGTATGTTTGATCAAGGAGGTACTAGGCAAGCCTACATGTAGTACCTCCTTGTATGTTTGGTGTTGAAATTGGTTGAATTACATATTCATTTCCTTTCAATTTTAGGAGGAGAGACTTCGAGGCAGACAAACAGATACAGAAGAAGCCATTCAAAAGAGATTAGCAACAGCAATAAAGGAAATGGAATACAGTAAGTACAGGAATGAAACCATATCGTAATATAATGCTACAGATTCTTTTTATGGAAAGATGCCTTTCCCTGTGGAAATAATTATGGGAAGGAAAAGAGAAAATGAAAGCAAGAAGAGAGACACAGAGAGAAGAGGTAGTAATTCCAAGCAAGAAAAGCAGTTCTAACAAGAATTTTGAGGGGAAAAAATTTTTTGTACCATGTGCAGTATGTACTTATAAAATAGAAATAAGAACTTGCACCAAATAAAGCAGCACAGTACATGCACTTGGTTTAAGTTACAAATTATACACATGTATGTATTCATTGAGAATGGTACTAATGCATATTTTGAGCCAAATTACATGTACACAGTGCACACAAAACACGTCAGTTACTGTTCTATTAATAATAACATTTCTTGTTCATCCTTGAATATTTCATACACAAGACAGTTTCATAAAACTTATTATCAATGACATCTTACAATAACCGTTATATGCTACTGAAATTGTGGCATTTTCTTGGCTGTCAGAAAATTTGTTAATTTTAATAAAATAAATAATTTTATGAAAAGTTATAATTTTTGGGGCATAGATGAAAAGGCTTTGAACAGATTTACACTGGGACTGGGCATATTTCATGAATTTTGCACCCATCCCTCATGATTATTTGTTTTTTTATTTGTGTATCATACTATATTTCATACACATTGCACATGTGAAATATTGCTGTTATCACTATACACTGTATAAAGTTTGAAACCATAAATGTGATGCCTGTGTTGCATTGTTTCAAGTGATTCACTCATCACTGACTGTACCCTTTACCAGTGGCGTAGCTATTGGGGGCACAAGACAGAAAAGACGAGAAAAAGAGAGAACAAGGAGAGAACAAGAAAGAGAGAACAAGAAAGGGAGAGAGGGAAAGGAACATTTCAAAGAGATGAAAGGACCCCCTCCCACACCGTCTCCTTAATTGCCAGCCTTGTCAATTTCATTTCACCTGTCTAGTAAGATTGTTGTCCCTCTTTGCCTGGGCCCATACTACGCTGCTGTTTTTCACATTACTTTTGATTTTTTTCAGTCAAATGTCCAGTAAAATTCAATCATTTTTTGATGTTTTAGGACAGATTAGACAGACAGATTAGACTCCCCTGCTTTGTTGGGTTAAAGAGTTTAATGAAATACAATTTTGACACGATCTTATCACTTGATATATTTCACATGCATACAGTTGAGAAGCAAGATCCCTACGAAGGAAGTACATATTTCATCATGAATGATGTATTAGAAAAAGCATACAGTCAGCTTAATCTAATCTTGCAAGATGAGATTATCAAACTCAAGGCACGATAAGGAAATTCATTGTTTATTTCAGTGTTTTATCAAACATTTTTATGCCTCCGCCCCCCCGAAGGGGGGTGCCGGAGGCATTATGTTTTCGGGTTGTCCGTCCGTCTGTCCGTCCGTGCGTCCGTCCCACTTCTCGTTACCGCGATATCTGAAGAATCATTTGAGGTAGGAACCTCAAACTTGGTACTAGTATGTATCCCCATACGAAGATGAACTGATTAGATTTTGGGGTAAGTAGGTCAGAGGTCACAGAGGTCAATTTACATGAAATTACATGAAATTACATGAAATTCTTGGTTTTTAGGACCGTTACCGCGATTTTTGAAGAACTGTTTGAGGTAAGAACTTCAAACTTGGTACCAGTATGTATCCCCATAGAAAGATGAACTGATTAGATTTTGGGGTAAGTAGGTCAAAGGTCAGAGGTCACAGAGATCAATTTACATGAAATTACATGAAATCACTGGTTTTTAGCCTCGTTACTGCGATATCTCAAGAACTGTTTGAGGTAAGAACTTCAAACTTGGTACTAGTATGTATCCCCATACGAAGATGAACTGATTAGATTTTGGGATAAGGAGGTCACAGAGGTCAATTTACATGAAATTACATGAAATTCTTGGTTTTTAGCACCGTTACCGTGATTTCTGAAGAACTGTTTGAGGTAAGAACTTCAAACTTGGTACCAGTATGTATCCCCATAGAAAGAGGAACTGATTAGATTTTGGGGTAAGTAGGTCAAAGGTCACAGGTTGCAGGTCTTAGTGGCCAATTTACATGATATTTAAGCCTGAGTCGAATCGATTGGTTAGCCGGTGTTCGATCGAAGACATCGAATCCCGAATACGTTTTGGCAAATTCGGTGCATCAATTTGTAGTCTGCCAGATTTTTGACTACCGTAGCCACCATGAAAAAATCAAATAAAAAAAGAAACTCCGTAACGTACAGCATATATACTAGCAGAGAACGTGAAGGCGACTTCAAAGTTCAAACTGTTGGCTAACTTTCGCTAATTCGCTAGCGGAGGACGTCGCGCTTTACCTGTGCTTTCTCTATGGAAAAATCGCTTTGTCGTTACGAACTGAAGTTTACGATAATTTTCTTGCACTCTCTCTGCATTGTCAATTTGACAATTGGTTAATTGAACATGATAAATACGGGCATGAGTACGAGTGTTCCTACTTAATTCGCAATAACTAATATCACACTCTCATCAAATTGGCAATTACTTCTGAATGATATCTCTGAAGCTGAATGAAGTCGAGTCTATATTGAGCGACGAAAAGTTTATTTCGTATTGTTTTTTTTTTTTGGCATCGAACAAACGTGTTCCATTCAGCTCTCCAAAGACAAAGTAAGATTATTAATTCTTTGAATTTGAATCATTGTCGGGTGTGTCGACAATGAGCATCGCTTCGTGCGACACTAGTGACGTTTTGGCTAGCCATACGGACTAGAAACTTAAGATTTTGGCTCGTCCGCTGTGATTTTTACTAGCCATTGGCTAGCTGGCTATCGTTAATTTCGAGCAGCGAGAGCCCATACATATGCCCGCGATGCCAGCGATGCCAGCGGACCGGTCACCGGTGCATGGTGCATGCACTGCGTGCAACTGTGTGCAACTGTGTGCAACTCTGTTTTCACCGCACATCATTTATCGATTAACCGGTATTCGATCGAATCAAAGCCGTCGAATCCCGGTTTATGAAATATTCGATATGACTCAGGCTTAATGATATTAATACAGTTTTTGGCTACATTTCCACAATATCTCAAGAACAACTGATTATATTGCTTTATAGTCAGAGGTCAATTAGTAATATAGGATTTTAGTGTTTTAAATCACAATTTCGCAATAACCATTTGATGAATGCACATCAACTATATTATACTTGTAGGTGATCAGGAATTATCTGAATACAAGCGGAGGCATATTGAAGACGCAGTCGTATCTTTTGCTTGTTTTTTCTTTTTATAGAAATGTTTGTTTATAGCATAGAATATCTTAATTTAACTTATTAACTATTATATTAAAACAATTGGATTTCTCGTTTGGTTAACATCTGACTATTGATATTCTGAAATAGAGCTGAGATTAGTCTGTTAATCTAGTTTATTTCTTCCATGTTGTAACCACCATTTTACTCACACAACTGTTGAAATGAACACTGATCATTCACCAAATACCACCTGGTTTTTTTTATAGTCTGTATTTTTCTATATTTTCGTAGACATGATTTCTACACCACTGAGCGGGTCTTAAATAGCGCAAGTGGTCCGAGCGTACATCCGGCCGCTCCGGGCGGCTCCCGCCGCTATTTAAGACCCGCTCAGCGTGATCTCGGCTCATTGTCTATGACTAAGGCTAGCAGTATATAGCAGCCGAAACGTCAGACTTCCTACGTTTACATTTGCACATCGTGAGACAACTGATTAACTCTCTTCAATTACGTTTATTTTTATTGCTAATTCACAATGTCATTTGTATAATGACAAGTTTGTTGTTGAAATGTTTATTCTAAATTGATTTGAGATTTGAGAGAAAATTTATGATTTTAAGATGTTCAACTCTACCATAAAATTGTTCTTCTAAATTTTTTTATCATGTTTCAAGTTACATAACATGTAGTGTATGATTCAGGCTCTATCAATCAAATTTCAGGAATAATACACTATTTACACATATATTGGATTAATAATCATTCCTGAGATGTATGTATATTTTGTATTTAAAAAACTGGTGGAATTAAATCAGTATTCACAACCTTTTGATGATATGCCAATACACATGATTACATTGTTTTCTATTAGAAAGGCCTTGCTTATTTATGTTATAAAAGACAATGTAGCCAGAGCTTCTTTTTTTTTGGGGGGGGGGGGGGGTGGTTAGAAGGATACATTTCCCTGTCATGGTATGAATAAATAACCATCCAGCTAATTTTTTGGTAATGGATATCTGTGCTATGTTTTGAAAAGGTGATAGTCATTGTGTATCCCTGAATTGGCTCCATTTGATACATTGAGTCATTTGATAATGCTCAAGGTTCTTCTTGAAAAGTAGAAAAGGAAGATAGCAGATCATCGTACTACGTGATTTTGTTGTTGACATCCAGTCATCTTTATCTGTTTACAGTGTTTATGGCCCTTGCGTAATATAACACCATTACATTTGAAATTTAAAGAAGTTTCATGTTCTTCGGAAGAAAACAAAAATTTCTTATTCATCTTTTCTTTCTTTTTCCCCATTGTTTACAGTCAATGAAGAGACCTCCTCCAACTCGCCGTCAACCTTTGTTGTCGTGAATGATGACAGAGATGTGGCTTATGAACAAATCAAAGGAATCCTTAGCACTGACATTGTCAAACTACGTGACATCAGATTCAAAGCAAAGTGACCTCAGATTCAAAGCAAAGTGACCTCTCAGTGCGGTGTCGCAAGTGTAACCTCAGATGAAATGTCTTGTATTTCTTAAATTATAGAGCGAAATATTTATGTTATTTTAGTGTGAGGAATGTATTTTAGAAATGAAAATCGGCGTGGTCATGGTTTGTAACACCTCCAAACTACATGTATCTAGATCTAAATAATACCTTGTTTTATTCTGTTTAGAATTATGATCAGATTATCTAAGTGGTTATGTAAATGTTGACAATTTGTAATAAACAATCTATTTACATGATCCTTACATGCATGCTTTACCTAGTCAGTCCATTATTTTAAGGTAGAATAATCTGCTGGCCTAAGATACATTTTAGTAAGCCAGTAAGTAAGTAGAGTAAAGTAAGTAAAGTAAAAAGTTTGTATTCAAATATAGTCTGCTTCTCAATGCAAGCTCCAAAGCTATGCTGAATTCATTGCATTATTTATGAACTAGTGACCAGATTCGATTGCTCATATTAATAAAGATGAACTAATTTAAACCTGGTTTAACTTTGTCCACTGGTTTATGGAGTGCCAAGTGTTTAGCTCTTTGTTCTCTTCAAATTTTATAATTCTGTAACAAAATTGATAATCGAGATGAACCCAGACATGAAATGAAAATATTAAAATTGAGTCATAATGACATAGTTTGTTTGTTCATTTAGTTATGGAATTAAAGTAACTCTATGGGATGAAAAGTCTGACACTTGGCGCTTCATGAACCAGTGGACAAAGTAAAACCAGGGCCCCATTTCATAAAACTTGTTATCAATAACAACTGCATCATTTCTATGACAAAATTGCTCTCAGCCAATCAGATTCAAGGATTTCAGTAGCTTATAACGATTATTGTAACTTGTTGTGGATAACAAGTTTTATGAAACGGGCCCTAGTTACTAGTTAGTGTTACTATTTAGTGTGTGTTTAACCACTGAATAGTAATTCAGGTATGTCATTTGGCATGATACTGAAGTTTGTACTTTCGTAACTTAGGCCACATGGCAAGGGTTGACATATATTTAACTTTCTATGCTGGTTCAAAATAAATTCTGAAATCTGTACCGTAAGGTCTAGTATATTTCTCCTACATCCCAGCATGCAAGAAAGTACAGTGGAAACTCACTATAACAAGGTCCTTGGGACCATGAAAATTACCTTGTTATATCAGGAATCTCCTTATATCAGGGTAAAAACTAAAGGAACACAAAAACCTGGGACCAGCAAAATACCTTGTTATATCAGGAATCTCCTTATATCAGAGCTTTTTATAGCAAGTTTCCACTGCAGTGCTGTAGAAGTACATTATATAACCTTTTAGTCACTAAACCGCCCGGGACCGCCCGTGGAATTTGACCTGTGTAACACTGCTACAAATGTATTGTAGGGGATATCGGGCGCTGAAACTTAGTGTGTGCTGTCTTTACACACAAGCCATTTAGAATCCGCATTGAAGCAATGCATTACTGTGGAAAGATTTTGTGGACAGCAGAGAGTCTATGCCGCAAGATGGTTTACTGAGACCAAGTTCAGTGAGTAAATGACTACAATATGCGTAATCCTCAGTGACTAAAGGGTTTATCTAATGAGTGAACAATTGGAGGATTATGAAATATGAAAGGTAGTTCATTCTTTCTTTTCAATATGGATGAGCTTATGTATTAACAATATATTTCCTTCCTACATGTGCAGTAGTTTGTATTCTTTCCTTTTCATGTGTTTTTAGAAATTGTACAGTAATAATACTGAAGGTTTTACACATGTAGATATGAAAGTATGTACATCAATGAGTGGTAGATTTTGTGTCATATTTAAGAACATGTGAAGTATTTATAGACATATCAAAATTTTGTAGAATTTAGTGGTTTGGATGGTTCAGCAGAGAGTAATTCAATGAAAAATGGTACCGTCAGTTCAGTATCATATTAATTTTCCTGCAAGTTATCATGGTATTGAATGGAACCTTGTTTGCGTACTTCTTCACCTTTATCAGTCAAACAGGATCTACTTGTTGAGAAGAAACAAATATACCCAGTGAATGATTGAATTTAAGCCTCCTTGAAAAAGTCATGTTGGGCTTACAGCATTTAAAATTGGACAGTGTGTGTGAAAAAATGTACATGAAGTTGCTATCATATCAATCTGTATGTACCTGTTGTAAAATTTGTATTTTTTTTTTTTTTACAATACTTATGTAGTATAATCAATGAAATGATAGGAAAAATGAATAAGATGAATTCAGTTATAAAGAAATAGTTACCAATATCATGCATTCCAGAAATCCTTATATAGTTGAGAAAATGACATGTATATGAAAATATTGGAAAGCGAAATTGCAAACTGTATAGTGCTTTGAAAGCTTCATGTTTAGAAAGTTTAAGAAAAGAGTGATTGCTTACAAAAGCTTCATGTTCTGAAAGTTTAATTAAGAAAAGAGTGATTGCTTACAAATGTACACAGCAGTATTTTGCCTATGAAGATGTCATTGAAAATAGGGATAAATTTTCACCCTAAAAGTTTGGAGAAGTACCGTAAGTTTGTGTTTAAAAAAAAATAGCAGCTGTTTATGTTTTAATTGCATCTATTTGGTTTACTGCTTAGGTTTACAGTATTTATGCATGTATGTGTTTATGTTTAAAGTGTGTGTTTGGTTGTGGCTTTCTCATCATAACAGTAATCCATATCATATGACAGAGTGGGAGAATGGAAAATAATCTGAATATATGATGATTCCGATGACATGATCATTGAAATGTGCTAGCAAACCATGGTCAATAAGGTTCAAAATTGGCCCTTTGATCATTGTTATAGACAAGTTTTATGTGGAACGTTGTTCTATATTCTGCCAAATATTTGTCGTGACTTCTTTTTGACATTGCACTCTCAGTTGTGAGATGCTTCTTTCCTTAAAACAAGATTTTCCCTTGTTAAAGCACACCTGGAAATACATGTATGTCAATTATTGTGTGCAGTCACTTTAATATGAAAGACTTTTTAAAATCAAGTTCTCTTGTCAAATAGTACATCAAACATGAACATTTGCGCTACTACTAAGGGACGAATCTTCCATTTCATTTGTATCAAAGTAATTTGATTTGTAAGGTGTATCTTATGAAAAGTTCACAGTGCTATTTAAAAGCTGATTAACTTTGATATAGTAGGGGGTTGGTCCAATGTAGTGCTAACTCTCACTTTCATGAAAAATGATTAAAGGGATTCGGTAACCGGCTTTGTGGAGGCTTGATTTAATAAATTATTGAATTTTGATATCTGTCTTGTATCAAGATGTTCATCAAGATAAATAAATAGCCAGGCATAGAAAGGTTTTCAAATATATAATGCTATTATTAAGATATCTATGACTGAATACTCCCATTTACGAAAGCGTATGGCCATATGCTTTAGTCTAACACTGATTCTATGTAAGGCAAGGCAGCTCAGATTTTATCAAGCCTCTACAAAGTTACCAAATCACTTTAACATGATCAATCCTGACTAACTACCCTACAACTAGAAATAAAATATTAATAATTTCATATTCAAAGTCAAACAATAAGTCAGAAAAAGTAAAGACGAAACTTAAAATTCTACATTGACATGCATCATAATACTTCCAAGTGAGTTTGTTGCATTTGCTGGTTAGCATAGTTAGTGACCCCCTCATTGTCACATTTTATTTTGTTCTCTCCACTTGAAATGTACTGTATGAGCACCCTTTTTAAAGGGATTCAGTAACTTTGTGGAGGCATGATTTAATATATTGTTGAATTTTGATATCTGTCTTGTATAATGATGTTCATCAGGATAAATAAATAGCCAGACATAGAAAGGTTTTCAAATATATAATGCTATTATTAAGATATCTATGACTGAATACTCCCATTTACGAAAGCGTATGGCCATAGGCTTTAGTCTAACACTGAGTCTATGGGGGAACATGAGTCTGGCATTTCCGGTCACTGGCATATGTTTACTTTTGTGAAGGATATTAATATTTATGAAGTGCTTTCCCCCCCCCCCCCCCCCTGGACTTCATTTTTACACCGTATTACATACACTGATAGCATGTCGGCCAGGCAGCTCAGATTTTATCAAGCCTCTACAAAGTTACGAAATCACTTGACACTTTAAGTTAAGTTTATGTGAAATAACACTTTATTAATTATGATGTCAATTGATTTGTCAGAATACAGGGTTATATTTGATTTATTTGTTTTCCCTTTTTTTTTAGTGATCATGTATTGTACAATTTTTATTATAAATCATGTGGATTTATTTCACATTGCCTGATAACTGATAAAACAAAATGTTTTCTGTCTTATGTAGACCAAACCATGTAAGTGCATGTACATGTACTTGAATTAGCATTCAAACACGTTCTAAGACTGTATAACAGATAACAATTTTTTTTATTGTTTAATTTCTTATTGGATACTTCATCAATATTATAACAAATATGTACCTTATTTTTTTTTTTTTGCATTGAATGTCATTGAAAGTCATTGAAAGTCATGTTATAAGAAGTTCTTAGAATAGTTAATAATAAAATTATTACTTAAAAAATCTGAATGAAAACATTAGGTCAGGTGATAATTATATGTGAAAAATAATTTAATATTACAATTCTTAGTTCATGTATTATTTAGGTATTACATGTCTATTGTTATATGTAGGAACATCTCCTGGAGTGGGTTAATTTGGCCTAGGATATTCTGGTTTCAATGTGTGTGTCAAGTGTATTTAGTTTCTTACTGTATTGGAAATTATGAGTGTTATTTAAACTTCTTTTATTTTACAGAATTTTTTGTGTAAAGTGTGTATATATAGAATCTTAATGTTTTATAAGTATTATGTAATATCATAGTTAATTGTGCCTCCTCTTTGTTTTGAGAGTAAGCGTCATTCATTTTCACTTTTTTAAGAATATCCCAATATTCATATGATAGCAATTACTGAACATGTCATGCATGTATTTGATATGTGAATGGTATTCCACTCCTTGCTCATATAGATGACACACATTTCTCTGAGCCTAATATTTATTATTTACAAGGAATGATTTTTATCATCTAGACTGCGATTTCCAACCATCTTTGTTTTATAATCAAGACTTATAATCAGATTTGTGTTTTAAAACTAAAGTTTTCAAACTAGATTTTAAATTTGTTGTCACAGACTCACATAGAATTTAATATCTTATTAGTAAAATGTTCAGTTTAAAGATCACTTGAAAGAAAATGATAGTACCATGGAATAATAATCTAGAAATAAAGAATGAAATAAAATGTGTATCAATATCATGCCTCAAATATCCTAAAACCTTGATATTAATATTCATTTTGGTAATACATGTATGTCAATGTATTGTCAGAGGTATGTAGAGTACATGAGACATGTATATGTTTCGATGACCAATTATATATTTATGATAATTCTTCTTTGATGGGATAATTTGCGAATAACTGTCAGTATTGAATCATTCAGTTGGTGTGAATTAAAAAACAACTAGATGAATAAATTTATGCCTCCGCCGTTGCCAGATCAGAAATATTTTGCAAATTCATGTTGATTTTTAAAAATTTTGTTTGAAAAATTTAATAAAATATTGTATCACTCTAAAGAAATTAGCTAAAACACTATTGTTACTGCAATAAATATCTGAACGACTGCAGAGACCATTGCCCTTAGAATTGTTGCCATTCCTGTGTGCATAAATGGGCTATGTTTGAAATGATCTTTAAAGTAGTTTGCTGTCTTTCTAAGTCTGCATAATATTCTATCAAGCAGAGTTGCCATATGGCTGAATTCCCTAATCTGATCAGATCATTGTCACCCTAGTATGCATACATGTACCAAGTTTGAAGTTAAAACCGTCTATTTACAGGTACATGTATATAACATCCTCTGTGACCCCATGACCCCTAAATCTACCGGTAATCAAATAACTGTCGCCCAATTATATACGTGTGCCACGTTTGAAGTTGATCCATTAAATCGTTGAGTTGTGAGAACCATCTATTTCTAGGTATATGACCTCTGTGACCTTTGACCTCAAAATCAACTCGGATCATCATCACTCCCTTATGCGTACATGAGGCAAGTTTGAAATTGATTCGCCAAATGGTTAAGTTATAACAAGAACAATTTATTTTCATATATGCAATGACCTCTGTGACCTTTGACCTTGTGAACCCAGAATCTAATCAGATAATCATCTCTCCCATATGCATGCATGCATGAGCCAAATTTGAAGTTGATTTGCCAAATGGTTCTTAAGTTATTGTGAGAACAAGCCATTTTCATATACGCAATGACCTCTGTGATCTTTGACCCCAAAATGTTATATTCCCCCTGCCATATGCATACATGAGCAAAGTCTGAAGTTGATACGCCAGATGGTTCTTAAGTTATCACGAGAACAAGCCATTTTCATATATACAATGACCCCAAAATCTAATCAGATCATTGTCCCTCCCATATGATGCATACATGAGCCAAGTTTGAAGTTGATCTGCCAAATGGTTCTTAAGTTATCGGCACCCACCTTCAGTGGGCGGAGGCATAACAATGCATGAAATACAAAATGAAATTGAATACCTAGTGAAATAAAGCAATTATGACAAAGCAAGTACAAGTTTTCAATTATTTGTGTTTCTTTATTTTACATTATATCTTTGCCAAAATGTGTGTTGGCTTCATGGAATGAAAACATTTCATCTCCATTTAATGTAGATGGTGACATACTCATGCAATCACACCACTAATAAGATTTTAATTTACCCTGCATCCTTTCATATTGGTTGAATGAATTGCTTTTCATGCTAAAAAGCAATTTCTGTAAAAAGGAGCATCACTGAATTGGAATTTTGACAAATAAATTTGTAAGAGCACAGAGAAGCATAATTACACACAGTTAACAAAGTCAGGAAGTTCATCATATTATGAAAAATTCTGACAGACATGGGACTGTACAGTGGAGCCTCACTATAAAGAAAAGTTATAACAAATTCATTTTAACCCTTTCAAGACAGGAATTATTTAAGGGCTATATTGATCACATTTTGTTTTTCAAATTGGCAACAATATTTTTCTTTTAGTGCTACATGCTTCTAATAAGGTGTAATGTCTTTGAAAATAAATACATAGGAATTTTGTTGAAAAGTTTCAGAAATTGCCAAATTTTGATAAAATATGATTTTGAACCTCTCAATATGTTGCCAATTTATGAACTTTAAAGCTTATTCTCGTTATTAAAATTCCTGGCATCAAATGCAATATGGTCATGCAACAAACTGGACATAGTGTGCGCAGAAATATTTGCTCTTTCTACTCATGCATCTGGACTTTCTGGTATATTTTAGAGCTCTGAATCAAAGTTATTGAGCCAAACCACAAAATGTGGTCAATTGTCTCAAAATGGTTTGCAAGTCCCACTTCATTTTATTCTATTGTTTTTAGGCCATACAAGGTTTCAAAATAAAGAGGTAATTTCCTAGGTCCCAAGGAGTTTGTTACGAGGTTCCGCTGTATTTCTTTGTGGAGGAATCTCAAGTAGTAATCCATGATGAGTTTTATTTCAAATTTCAGTAATGAATAGAAAACTAGACAAATTCATGAGCTCAAATGAATGAACTTTCATTATGAGACACACGATCATATGAAGATATTCAAAGGAAATAAAAAGGAAAAAAAAC
Organism: Heliocidaris erythrogramma; assembly: GCA_025617745.1. Taxonomy (NCBI): domain Eukaryota; kingdom Metazoa; phylum Echinodermata; class Echinoidea; order Camarodonta; family Echinometridae; genus Heliocidaris; species Heliocidaris erythrogramma. Next base: position 5,047,827 of record CM046856.1, read on the forward strand.
AAACTTTTCCACAACAAAAATGGACAGGAAAGTTGAAAAACAGAAAAACAGAAATCTTGACTGAAATTATCCAAGTTGTTTATCTGCTGTTTATATCTGGTAATAACCTAGGAGAGTACATTTTACAAGCTTAGAGCTTGGAATAACTTAATATTTATGGACTGAATTCAAAGAAACCTTATGTAAAGTTTCTTGGGGCTTTCCAAACATGTACATGGGCACTTATAGCACTTCTTATAGGGCTTCACTATAATGAAACAATGCTAGCATATAAATATGGAAAACTATTAAGCAGACATATAGCTCTTGGCTTGAGTACAGCTTCACAATGATGATGATAAAATAGTAATAATTATTATATTAGGAAACAAAGATAAAATGGGAGGAGAGAGGAAATACAAAACATGCCCTCTGTTGAGAGCCAAAAGGTTGTTGACTCTAGCTGTCCAAAGTGTATGTATGGGTTAATGTCCTTCTGACTCTATTGCAGATGAGATTGGAATAATGAAGAAAAGAGTAAAGGTCGATTGAATAAGCAGAATATTGTATAGTTTTGGAGAAGAAACCGTGGGAGGCCAAAAGAAACATGGCGAAGAACTATAGAAAGGATCCGAGGAGCAAGGGACTAAGCCTTGAGACAGCCCCGAGAACAGCCGCAGACAAGAGTCGGGTGGAGAGCCCTTGTGTTGCCTCAAGCGCCGGACAGCTCAGAAAAGGATTGAGTGAGGGTAAAGTTTTCAATACTATTGAGGACATATCTTCTCAACCAAAGGAAATGTTCCAGTATTTGACAGAAACTACAGTTTTGTATTTCTTAACTGTTTCTGCCATGAGTGCATTTGGGGGGGGGGGGGGGGTATACATCTAAATCTTTGGTCTGTATTATTATTTATTCCATGATCTTCATAAAGATACTAGTATTACACATCACTTCACACTTGCCATTCCTATTGCAATGTTACCAGAATAACACATTTCATCATTCACAAAACCCATTTATTAGATAACTGAATAAGGAAGCATAAAACTGTTGCAGGGATTCCTAAGATCGTTACCATTAAACATAGATACAAAGCAGCTCATACAGACAGTTCATGTTATGCAATGTAAGTTCTTAATCGGCGGCAGACCATTATGCTGGGTCCTGTTATTCCAGTGGAGTACCTATTGCTACCCACGAGCAAAGCAAGGTCTGCATGTCAAAGTTTATAATAATACTGATAATAGCTTCATTCATATTGTGCAGATAACCATCCCAGGTGATGCTCAAGGCACCTACAAAGTACCGTATTCACCGGCGGAATGGCCGCAACGCCCCATAGGCCCCACCCCAACTTTGACAACTCATTTGAAGAAAAAAAAATATGGGGAAAAATCACAAGCATAAGAAATTTTGCCCCCCAAATAAAAAACAAGGGCCAAACTTTTTATTATATTGACTATTTGAAGACGATTATTTCTAGATGTCTTTGCTTTATGTCATTAAGAATTGAAAAAGTTGAACTTGAAGAGAATCTGACGAAGCGTTGTACTCGCAAACACGTACATCTTTTTAGACTAGTACTATACGGTACGTGCAGTCTCCCTACTAAAAAAGTTTGACAACAAACAGGACTATCAACTGTGAATGCAACTCGCAAATTGAGGCACAATCACAAATGAAATTGGAAAGGAAATGTTTCCACCACTCTAAAAAATCGTGAAGAGATATCTTACATAGGTGCATATTCCATCAAAAGTTCCTTATGTGATATCCAAAGACAGAAAAATAGATATACCGTACATCATGATGGTTTCGAAGAGGAAATTGAAAAGTGAGAAAACGTTGTCACGACGATTTGCAAGCTGAAACATGTCCTTGCCATGACCAAAGATCGTGAAAAGGAAGGGCGCCCTTCCCCATATGAGGCCACTTCCGTTACATAAAATTGGGGGGAGACGGGAATGTCCTATCTTATCTTTTAGGCCTACAATGTAGGATAACGCGCACGCCACGTGCACTATGAAAATCCTCTGCGATAACTGTCCGTTCTCCATACAAAATACACACATCTCTGTGAAGGATCGTGCAAGGATACGACCGCGCTGAAATAGCGCGGAGGTGGAGGGGTGCCATCGATCTCTACACATACGAGGGGTGTGCTCAAAAGACAAATTAAAACTTACAAAGCACCTACGTAGTGCTGTAACATCCACTACAATAGCTCACAGAACAGAAAATATTTTTGCCTCTTTGATACTACCATAAAATCTGCCCGGGAAGAAAATTTGGGTATTTTTCGTGGCTGATTTCAGCACGTTACTCGAGCTCAATAGAGAGCTTCGTATGAGTGCTTTGTCAACCTCGGAAGACCATACGACATACGAGGCCGTGTTTGTAACTATATTGATAAGATATGTAGTTATTAGTTCTGAATTATTTATTTATGACTGAAAATATTTCAGTACGTGAAAGATAATTAGATATACATCTACTTAGAGATAGAGCACAGGCTTACTGTAGACCTAACGTTTGTCCCGTCCATTCCAATACGTGTGGTGATTTTGGAGGCGGTTCATTTTTGTCTGTTGTTGCCCATCGGCCTTGCCCATAGGCCGCACTCAGACTTTGGGATCATATTTTGGGATCATATTTTGAGTGAAAATACGGTACTACTAATACCCTGGATTTAGCCCAGCTGCCCTAAGGTGCTGAAAGCATTCAAGGAATAAATTCCTACCAGGTACCCATTAACTACACCTGGGTGGAAAGTGGCAAACATAGATTGTCTTTACAAAGGACAGGTGCTAAGGCAGGTGACGTATCCAACAGACCATTCACAAAAATCTGTATAGAACTGGACAATGCTACAAAAATGTGTCTCTGATTGTAATTTCCAGGCAAGGGATCTAAAAAATAATATATGGCTTGATAGATGAGTCCAAAATGATAAGTTTGTCAATAGTTGATAGAGGATCATATATCCTACATAACATATATGAAGGGAAACATAAATTTCCAATAAGAAGTTGGAGTGATTTGAAATTTGTATCATAAATTTGATCAGTCTCAATCTTTAAACATGAGATTTTGATGTCAAGTTCTTGATGTACATAAATTTCAATAATTTCTATGTGTTCTGCAGTAAATCCCTGCAACTGTCTTGAACTACCAATTCTTATCTGATCCTTGACCAACTCTCAGCTTTCTGTTGTTGATTCCCCACATTCAAACCTAGCAAAGTCTACCACCTCCACATTTTCTTGAAGTAAGAGTTCTCCAACTGTGAGACTTGGATCCAATAAATACTCCTGATTCACCATCTCATCTGTCTCAGTTTCTGAGGATGATGGAACTGAAGCTTCATCATCAGATGGGTCAGATGGTGGTGGAGGTTGAGCCATCTCCTTAGACTCCAGATCTACTGATATGTTTTTTGTTAAATGAAAGATACACAATGCTGTTTATATTGACAAAAGTCAGGTTTAAACTCCACATGAATACATGGTATATCAGAGTAGCAAAATTAAATTTTGCTTATGGGGGTAGGGACAATCCAAACAGCTTTGATTGATATCACAGCAATTATCTAATGCAGGATAAATGACTCGTCTTAGAGCGCAGTGAAGCAGTGTGAAGCAAAGTCTTAAATATGGAGATATTTTCACTTGGTTGGCAAGCAGCTGATCAATAATCCTTTGGAGTTTTAATCATCAGAATTTCTGGAAAGCCAGTTGGATATTACAAGAACATCTCTGTTCTTGGATGTTTTTAAAAAATATATTTATATACCATGTAAGAAGCTGAAAGCTAAAAAAACATGTTAAGGAAAAAATAATAATTAGGTCCATACATAAGAAGGCAGGTACCTAGTTTGTCAGCGAAATTAAAAACATGTGAAATTCACCTCACTCGGCCGAGCGCAAAAAATCAATCACATACAGTAGTCCTTAAAATACCCACTACACAATACAGCTACCAAGGAATATGCTCAACAATTTCTTTACGCTATGTGTACAAATGAATCAATTTCTCCCTATCATACTCACCCTCCGGATCTGGTGGCATGTACACCCCTATTCTAAGTGGATTCATCCCCACTACATGCTGTGATAGCCTCCTCCCAAGGACTTCTGGACGGAAATTTGGTGTTGTTTCTCCTAGCTTCTTGAAGACAACGAGGGCTCCATATCTACCCATCGTACACTTGCTCTGGTGTTCCTGCTGGGGCTTTTGAAGTGCTGAATGAACATAGGAACCTAAGAAGTAAGAAAAATCCCAGCATACAATAAAGTGGTATTGAAATTGGAATAGATAGGCCAGAGCAATATCTTCAAATTAAGGGGAAAAATAGAAGCAACATAGCAATATACATATTTAATGAATGTCTTGAACTGTAACATTGACATTTAGAATACAGCAAACCAATCTCATGATTAATTCAGAAAATAGTCAAGAATTATCATCCTTCTTTTATTCTGTGAAAAAAAATGTAACAGAACTAGATGATGGACTTAAAGTCTACATGGATAAAAGGTAGACAGTATCGTCATATTGAGTGAATGTATCTCATTGATAGACATGAGAGAAATGATAGTTCCTCATCATGATTCTAGCATACATTTGATTCTAGAATTTCATGTAACAAGAAATAATATTGATAGAGACTTTTTGTTTTTCTGAACCTGAATCTTTTAAGATTTTAATTTCCTTATTTCACTCACACATCATTGAAACATTTTTTCTGTCCCACAAAATAGTAAATGTGTTATATTTAGATCAGGGGAGCGTTTCATCAAGCTTTTTGTCAGTGATTTTTACCGACAACTGTTATAAGCTACTGAAATCCTTGCATCTGATTGGCAGAGAGCATATTTGTCATTAAAAATCACTGACAAAACGGTTGATGAAATGCTCCCCAGCTTACCAATATAGAACTGTTGAGGTGCTGAGAGGTATAGGCCTCTCCTGATTGACATGTTCTCACCAACCTGTCCTATCGTCAAAGCTGTCAGGTCCTCCATTGACTTGCCATCATCACCAACAGAGGACTTCAAGTCTTCAGCAGACATAGGAAGCTTTTGAAAATATAGTTATAAATGCAAATATCTATGTCAAAGCGCATCCTATGCATCCACATTGAATAAAGTAAAAATATGAACTATGTACATCATGCAGCTACATACTGATCATCGGAGTCTGAGGAATACCATAGTGATTATTGGTTTTTTTCTATCCATGAAACAGCCCAAGGTATCTTGACACTTGGCTACGTTTGTTAGTTGTTGTTTTTTAGATATAAATACACAAACTGATTCTTTTATTTGCAACACCAAGATATCAAATATATTCTCTCTATCCCCCTGTTTTAATAGTCTACTGTCATATCAATCATAATACTGTAGTCTTCTCCTACACGGGTTTAATTACATGTAGCAAAAATTCCTACTTTATTGAATGGATAAACAATTATCCTTAATTTGAGCCTGACTATTTTTTATTCTGACGGTGTTGTTTTCCCCATTCGTCACTTACTTACGAGCATATTTATATTGATTTGAGCACCTTCATTTAAAAAAAGTAACATATAGGTTATCAAAATGAATTGTAAATGTGTAATATCAGCCCCCTCACCTTCAAAATGTTCTGATCTGCATGTTGGTCTTTTTGACGGGAAAAGGCAGCAGCTGCTACATGGCTGACAAGATTCTGAAATTTAGCATTCCTTGCTACAAAATCAGTTTCACAATTCACCTGGGAATAAAAGAATACAGAAAACGATTAAAACTATTTGACAATCTTGCTAACATCTTTCAGTCTATTTCCCAAATCACACATCAAACACTGGAGCATTTGCCTTAATTATTATTTAAATCTGATTTTTCTTTACAAAATATGGTGATGGTGATGGTGATTGTGGTGGTGATGATGGTGATGATGATGATGATGATGATGATGATGATGATGATGAAGAAGATGATGACGATGATGACGATGATGATGATGATGATGATGATGATGATGATGACGATGTTGACGATGATGATGGTGACGATGATGATGGTGACAATGATGATAATGATGGTGATGACAAAATAATGTTGATGAGGTGGGTGGGAGAGGAGGAGGATAATGATGATGAAAGTGATAGGAAGTGAGAAAGAGAGGAAGAGAGAAACAAAAGTGCATGCAATTTCTGATGCTCGATGAGAATACATATTTTTAATAGCAGTCATCTAACCTCACCTCAACCATAATAGCAGAGTTGGCTTGACACATGACCCCAATGAGACCCTGAGCTGTCACTCTCCCCTGAAGCTTAGTAGCCTTGCTCCAACCTTCTTTCTGGGCCTGTTCTCTCAACCACACCTCTGCCTGTAAGATCAAGAAACATGTGTACCACATTTAACTTCAGAACAGGAGTAACTCTTTGGACAAAGTTTCATTTCTATATCAGCATTTCAATCTACACTTGGCTTCCTTCACTAACAGCTCTTGAAATTCAAAGCAAGGATTGATCACTTAAATGATTACAGATCTATGATTTGATGGGTGCCCATATTTCATATGCCAGAAGGGCATTAACTCATATCATTTAACACAGGGTTAACACTTTCTGGCTCATAACTGACATCTCTCCAGAAATTGTGACCTTATGGTACTTAGCAGTTTCATTGAGAATCACATGAGATTGCACAATGGTGTTAGTGGTCATTTCATCAAGGAATTTGTAATTAAATCTAAAACATATTTGACCATTTTTCTTGGATTGGAAATCCTTAGCAGGATTTTAAATTTGGTCATAGCATTACCTGGTCAACATCATTACTAAATTTCTCAAGGGCCTTCCTGCAGTTCACAAAACTAAATCCAGTCTTTCTTCTTAGCTTGGCCAGATTTGCCTTGCTGCTTGTAGCAGCAGCTGTAGCCATCAGCCTCATCATGTTTGTTGACTGGAAGTATCTTGCTGTGAGACACAGTGACATTCCTGTCACAGAGAGAGAGCGAGAGAAGGGGTGGGGGAAAACAAGAGGGAGGAAAGAAAGATGGGAAAGACAAATACCGGTAGATAGAAACAGAGTCAGACAGAGTGAGAGGGGAAATAGAGAACGATACATACAGATGGAATTTTGGCAAGAAAAAGTAAAATAAAAAGATACAAAAAGTTAGCAAATGAGAGACATTTTACAAATAAAATGCACATGTAACTTGTATATATGGGACTACCCATGCAACGTAAGATTTGTGTAGTCCCATATATACAAGTTACACATGCCAGGTAAAAAAAACCTGATCACACCTGCTGATTTTTGTGTTTTTTTCTTTTTTAGTCATTCAGTTTTTACAATCTTAGTTGTTACTGGAAGGTAACCCCTTTAGCAAACTCCGAGGGTTGTTTGCATGGGTCACAGTATGTGACAAATGGTGATATTTAGACCTAGTTTTTTTTTGTAGAAAATCTGCCTCCACACACAGTATATGGATCCCATGTACAGCTCCGTAGGCCACTACCAGATTGATAAGCCAAGGAGCTCGTACAGCTAGGGTCAGCTATATTTTAAGTGAATAGCCGACCCTATCCAAAACAAGAGGCTAACGAACGAAAGACAGCTATAGCTAATATGCCCAGTAATCCTCAAATTGGCAAAAATCTTACCTAAGATATCGAAAAAACAGTGAGCAGAACAGAGGTAGGGCCTAGGCCTACTGAATTTCTATAGAGTGGAGGTAGGCCCTAGACTATAATTATAAAGCCTTCTGAGCAACGAGCTGTAACATCACAACTGCTCGTGGTCTAGTGGTTCGAATCCCGCTCTTCTTGACTGATATTTTTTTCAGTTATGAAATAACAATAGCGTTTATTCCGTTGAAAATGATCAGAATTTCAATAATAAAAACACAAGAAACTAGACTGTTGACTAGTAAAATATATTCACTTGGTCAGGCGGATTTAATGGTGGCTGGGCATAACGAATTTGGCCCGAAAGACACAATTTCCCGTCTACCTGCCTCTGGGCCTGGTCCTGGAGTTATGAACAGTTCACAAAAGTAGACTACACCCAAACTCCTAACTCAACTGTCAAGTGTCATATAGTAATATTGTAAACAGCAATAGCTATGTCTATGGAAGTATGATTATGAATGGGACTGAACTGAAGTTACAAATAATATCTAGGGCCTATCTATGATGACTATGCCTAATGCAAGTATGGCGTGATCTCTTTCATCTATTGTTCGTTGATTTAATGTCAAATCAGTATATAAATCAATTCAACTGTACTGAGACATTATTTTGAAAAATTTGAAGCAAAATCTAGCCTTGGCTTACCTGTTTTGAATAGCATATTTGTTAACTGGTAGGCTGCGAATGCGAATTAGGAGTTAGTGTAGTGTCCAGGCGCTATATAGTAAATAAATTAAATCCTGTAGGGGGCATATTTTAGGTGGGGTGGCGCGTACAATCACCCCCAGATTTCGATGGAAAGAAGAGCGATATTAGCAATAGCAATTATGATTATGCAGTATATAAAAGCAATAATATTAATACTTAGTAGTAGGCCTAATAGATTAATAGTCAATAATAAGACAATATAATGATAAAGTTTGAAGGACAAATAAGAGGTAAAAACTATTTTGCGTAGTCGTAAATTCAAGGATCGCTCAAAGTTTCACCACAATACTAGGCCTACTTTACCCTGTATTCCGTGTTTGCATGTATACGTTTATGTAAGATTTGTAAGATTTGTAAGATTTTATTGACTCTATCGACCCCCTCTCGGGGTATGAGAGTACAAACATATTTACAATATGATTACAAAAACATAAGTGATAATGTATATATACATGTGAAAATATAATATATAAATAAACACATTTACAAATCAAGGCGTATAGGACGTTTAACTACTCTACCACTACGTGTACATGCATTCGTCACCATTTTACTTTCAAAAACAAAACTACTGTCTTTCTCCTTAGGCGTTGAAGAAAAATGTAGCATAATTATTCTGACAAATTTGGCTAGTTTTTTTAAATGGCAAGCACTAGCTTCCCTCCATAATTCTCTGACAAGCAAGAAAAATAAAAGGTTTTCGTTCTAAAAGGCCCCCCCCCCCGATCCGCCACTGATTACATATAACTAACGACATGTAGTCCAGAGTGATATAATACATTTTATGTATTGGCCTTATTTGTTATCATTATTATTTCTTGTAAACAAAACTGCCGATAGGCCTATGTATTTTAAAAAAATGAAATGTGAATATGAAATAAAGCGAACTGAACCTGAACCTGAACCTTGTTTCCTCAATAAAAGAGGGAATTAAACTTATTGGACTTTTTAAGCTGATAAGTTTGTGCAGCGGGGGTGCAATTTTGTTTGCCCATGCAGGGCGCCATAATTCCTAGCTACGCCAGTGTTTTCGGCAGAAGGAATTCCATTGTGATGAAAGAAGGGCTACATTTACAGACAAGACGAGTTAATTGGCCCCAAATATTTATCATCTTTTAAATAGTGAAGCTTCACCTTTGTCTTGGCGTAATCACTACCGTGGATATGCTTCATGAATTTTCCCCGCTTTGAAAATAATGCTTCCACCGTGTATCAAATGCACCGTTGGCGCCTGCCCTAAATTAATATTAAATTCTATTCAATTACATAAAGGTTTATGAGAACATGATTAGCTGCAGTACACAGACTGAAGTGTACATATTTTATAGTAATTTTAAATACAAATTGCAAAAGTAATAAAACATATAAAATAAAATAGTATGTAAGATAAGTTACCGTACATTAATAAAATCACATGAAAGGGGCTTGAAATATATACATATTAAAAGCTGTTGTAAAAACATGACTATATAGTGTGTGTGTGTGTGTGTGGGTGTGTGTGTGTGTGTGTGTGTGTGTACTGTATACATATCAAAAGTTGTTGTAAAAAGCATGACTATATAATTATATTAAAGTCACTTTGTATTGTAACACCAAGAATCTTCACCGAATTAACAGAAAGTAATGGTGTATTATTGATATAAAAGTTGGTTTTAGCTGGAATATTAATTTGTGTATTTGTTCTGCACTCTACAGTACTAGTGCTAAATCATCTATACGTATTTAAAATTCGATAAAAAACGAGTTACTACAGGCATCTTTAATCATTTTTAGAAACGAAATAGGCCCTAAGTACATTGAGGTACTCCTACTCATGGGCCGCGGAATAGGGGGGGGGGGGGGGGGGGGGGGGGGGGGGGGGGGGGGGGCTGCAGCCTCAACAAGTGTGAGTAGACACGTTTCATAAAATATCGGAAAAAAGGTTCGAAAATTATAATTAATGAGTGAAATCAGATCAGCCCCCTCCCCCACACTTTCAAAAACGTTCCGCGTCCCCTGCTACTGCATTGTAGTTTGATTGAGGTAGAAGTGTCCTTTAAACTTGGCTTGTACCGAAAAGGTGGGTAGCGTCATAATCGTCCCGAAAGGCCCCCCCCCCCCCAGGTTTTGCCGAAAGGGTGCGTTGGGAGCGTCAAGTCGCGTCGCGTTGACTGGAACGCCACCATTCGTCCAAAGCCCCCCCCCCCCTGGTTTTGCAGAAAGGGTGCGTTTGGACTTTTTCTAATATAATATTAATGATAATGATATTAATAATAACGCCAATGTTTAGAAAAAGTCAACTTACCCTTTCGGCAAAACGGGGGGGGGGGGGGGGGGGGAGGGGGGCTTTGGACGAATGGTGGCGTTCCAGTCAACGCGACGCGACCTGACGCTCCCAACTTGGTACCCTTTCGGCAAAACCGGGGGGGGGGCTTTGGACGAATGGTCGCGTTCCAAACAAGGTGACGCGACGCAACGCTACCCACCCTTTCGGTACAAGTCTTTAAACTTCACACTGACGATTATTAAGAAAGTCCACTATTAATGAGCTCAGAGTCGACCGGGGATATGAGGTCTAGGCCTATTTCCTCTCATCAATTATCTCTGCAAAAGTGTAGCTGCATATACATGTATTAAAAGCCATAAACCATGGAGGTGATCATGGTGATGGCATTCGAGGAGAAAAAACTTCCCACTCCTATATTATCTTCTGAGAAAATAGTTGAGGTTTGGAATGTAAATGCGCTGTATGACAAGCGCAAAGTAATATTCTCACTTTAGAAATGAAATTGATTGATATAAGACGCAATAGAATGCAGGGGTGCAGTGGCGGATCCAGGTAGGGGTGCCAGGGGCGCGCGCCCCCTTTAATATTTCTGTTTTGTGATATTTACCTGGGAGGGGGATACCCCCTTCCACACCCTCCGCTCCCTCGCCGCTAGCGCCCCTCCCCCCCCCCCCCATTTCAAATTCCTGGATCCGCCATTGGGGGTGGGTGCGATTATCTTAATATGCATTGTGATTTAAGACAGTGGTATTGTTTTGCTTTAGTTTATCATGTCAGTTTATGATGTGATTTGGTTTGATTTAATTTTATATGTCCAGTAGTGTAGGCCCTAGTTCTATCATTAAAAATTCAATTCATTTAGATTTAAAGACATTTATTTCCAACTTTCCAATATAAGTATATATACAAATAATAAATGAATTGGGGGGGGGGGCGATATGATCTTTGCGCATGATTATGACCGAATTGCTGACGAAGATTTCCCATATCAGGTTTTCCTTTGTCCCCTTGGTGCCTTCATGGGGTCAAATTTGCTGATTCCCCCCCCCCATACACAATCACCTTGTAATTATATGTAAATAAATAATATGATTGTTTTGATTCAATAAAACACATTTAAAAGAAAATGACTTGAGAATCGCTTGTCCGAGTTTGATATTTCGTATCCGTTTCTTTTATTTTTTTCTTTTCCTATCGGTCCAACTGGATAAAATCGATTACCAGAAAATTTATTGCAAATATTTTTAAAACAATAATGTACACAAATGCCCCCACAAGAAAATAAAATATGTGTCATAATAGAAGATTCAAGGTACACGATCTCCCCAGTTTAGTTAGACGCCAAACTGAAAATGATTTCCCGGTGAATAGGTAACTGTTAAGTAGCAAAAACTTAGGAAAAACATCCATTCAAAGCAAATATTGAGCTACAATGAAAATAAAATAAAAAGGCATGAAAATATGTAACTTTCCCATCTTTCATCTTCCATCTCTTTTTTAATTTTTTTTTACTCTCTCTCTCTTAAGTCATTGCCATTCGAAGCAAATATTGAGCTGCAATGAAAATAAAATAAAAAGGCATGAAAATATGTAACTTTCCCATCTTTCATCTTCCATCTCTCTCTTTTTTTTCTTTCTCTCTCTCTCTCTCTTTCCCCCTACTTAAGTCATTGCTTGTTATTGTTTACAATATAATGATTTGTACATATATAGGCCTAAACAACTCTTCTATTTCTAGTGCAAGGGTGCGGGGCAGGATAATGTAAATGTGTATACCTACACTTTTTTAATATCAGTTTATGCATTATATTTGTATATATTCAGAGCATTTGTACGGTATTTTTTTCTTCTTTAAAAAGTGGTCATAAAATACAATCTGAGCTTTTGAATAGACTCCTCCACTTAGGCCTATGTTACTTTGCTGTGCCTAATTTTACCAAAATTATGGTAATACAACTGTTTATTATAATCCCGCCCCTTTAATTTTTCTTGTGCATGTGTAAACACTTCTTAATGCATATGAATTTGTGCGTTTGTTAGACATTTTGTGGACATAAACAAACCTTGAACCTTGAACGCTTTGGCTGGATTTGTGGAAGAAATAAAACAACACAAACACAATGAAAAATAAATTTAAATAAAAGACACACCCACCCCTCCCCCAAAGGGTGGAGTAGTAGCCCCCGGAGTAGTAGTGGGCGGGGGTAACCGCTTAACCGCCACGCACGGCGTCTTGATGGAAGACCAGCTTTCAGCAGAGAGACAATATGGAGGCGTCAGGAGATGCTACGGGTGAAGAAGTTCAGACAAGTGCACTGGATGTGGAAATAAAGGAAGAAGAAGCTCCCGAAGATGCACCTCAAGAAGCTGAAGGCCAGCGTCAAGAATCATCAGTCGAGTCTACAAGTATTTTACTCGAAGAAGAGTTCGAAAAATGGGCAAATTTGAAGAATTTCCTGGGTATTGCTGGCATCAAAAGCGACGCCCGGCTGGCAGGGTTCCTCATGAATTTTTGGTAAATAACGTGTTTAGTGTGGTCCCATGTGTCGATAATTTTGTCTGGTTATGTTCAGACAGTGCAAGTGTGTTGGATTCAATGTGACTTGATAAAAAATGAGCTCATATCATGCCTTAACACAGAAAAAGAAATAAAAAGTGGACAAAAGTGATATTGTAATATAGCAAACATAGCCTAGCTATAAAATTGATTTTACCTTTGTTTTTTCCAAAACATGTTGCAAAAATTTCATTTTTGACTTGTGTTCAGCATGTTCAGAAAAAAAAATTAAGCACAGTCATCTGATCCACTCCGGGTACATTTCTGTAAAATAGTTGGTATTTTCTGTCGCATGTACTAAAGGTATGGGGGGGAAAATAAGATAAATATTTTAAATACTTGCTTTCAAATTCAGCCCTTAAAAATCTCACTCCTACCTCAAATGGCCGTTAGGAAGAACTTTTGATATTTACAGCAAAATCCAAAGTCAAAATCTTGTCCAAAACCGGAGAAATCCCCGCCGATTTGTTTTGCGATCGCGTGTTGTTTACAAACTGCCGATGTCTTAGACTAAAATCGGCCAATATAATTTTTGTCCACGAAGAAACTCGGGATCGCAAGGGCACATCGATCTTTACGATCGCGCACACAGAAAATCGGAACTTTTCCGTGTACGCCATAGGGACCGAATTTTTGAGGACAAAACTCTTTTGGGGAGATGTCAGCGCCCGCGGCGACCAGGAAATGTACACAATGACTCCGATAGCTCGTTTCGCGAGAATCAACAGTAAATTGCGGATTTCATTTTTGTAAATATCTTTTCCAACATTGGTGAGTTGAATTTATTGTATTTCTTGGATATTTTGGGGTCGGTTTTTGAAAATTAAATGCCGATTTTGAGTGAATATTGGTGACTTTTGTGCAGTGGTGTTTTAAAAAGATGAGGTGTATGACTGCCTACATTATACACACGAAGTATAGGAATGTACCTATGAGTGATCTGATCATCAGTCATGAATCAATCCCAATGACTTCATTTTTTCCAGTAGATCTGATAAATAAGAAAACTGAAATGTAAAGTAATTATTCTGCCCTTGGAATCCAGTGTCATACAATTTGAAACAATTTGAAGAACAGCACTTGAAATGCAGATTTGAAATGGCGGCTGCGTGTGACGGCGTGCGCTGTCGGCACATCAGCAAGCAATGGTCATATTGACCATTAGGAAATATACATGTGTGTATACTGGGTATTGGGGATACAGATGTGATTTTGTTTCAAATGGAGGTAGTGCTGTAGCTCGGAACGCAAAACTCGGATCGTTTTGGTCCGGCAAAGTATTTCTTTAATCTCGACCGGACCGGTCTGGTCCGGGAACTCGGAATTGAGTTACGGCTGATTTTATGAAAGAAAAAAGCTTACACCTCCCGAGTCAGTTATTGTTAGTGACCTTGACCTTATAGTAAGAACAGTGGACCGTTACATTCTTATCTCACGGTCTGCGGTCCAGACATGCCACGTGCCACAACTTTAGGATCAGTTGTGAAAGTTATTGTCTCTAACCGACTGCCCACATGTCAGTCACCCGATCATATTCACGCCACTCCTGTAATGAGCTATATAGAGCATAAATTTAAGTTCATACAGTACACATGAGTGGGCGTGTCTCAATTTACCAAAGCTGAGTCCTAGCTCCGCCTTGCAAGCTAATGGCAAACGGGATTTTGCTGTTTAACAAGGCTGGTGCCCAGTTATAATACGATTGGTCCATTTGCCTGGCTAAAAAAAAGTGTGGTACGTGACTCCACGGAGGTGGGAGTAATGCGGCCAACCGGCATGAATTTATTTGCATAACATCGTGGAATGTGCTTGCCGCTCAAACCACGCACTCTCTGTAAAAAGACCGCGGTGTAACATGACACCCAAGCTGGGCGTCAGCTGTCTGACATGATGGCAAGCTGAAATCTTTGCTCAAATAATTCCCATAAGCTTTGATAACGAATACTATTGTTTTGATTCTCCATGAAAACGGAAGTCGGCATGATAGCGAGCGAGAAAAAAGGAGAAAATATTGGAAGAGGAATGATAAGGATAACGAGAGTATCAGAAAAAAGATCGTACCATGGACTTACTAGAGTGTAGGTCCATGATGGAATACACTCCTCTCACATCGATAAGCATAATATGAATAATGATGAGTTCACCAGTGATGATACTCGCTTGGGCTAACGCCCTCGCCCATTGTCCGTACCGTCTCCATAACGCGATTAGTAAAAGCAGGGAAAGTCTCTCTAACACTTCCCTGGTTTAAGTAAAGCGATTAGTATTCATGTAGGTATACATGTAGATCCGACTTGCCAGAAAGCCCGACGCATATTGTATAGGCTAGCGTGAAAAAAAAAATCTCAGCAGGTCATAAATCATTAACTGGGTCAATGACATTGAGAGACTCTTGGGAGCCATTGTCTGGCAGCTTGTTGATATCGCGGTTATTTATAAATAGTACGCGCGCGCGCGGTAGATCAAACAATCCTATATGCAATTTGTAAAAAGTACTAAGAGAGAGAAAGAGAAAGAGAAAGAGAGGGGGGGGGGGAGTTACATGAAGTCCGTGTTGTATCGACGAATTGATGGTTCGAGAAAAGGGGTAACAATGAGCTAGCTAGGAAAGAGGGGATCATGAAAAAGCAACGAGAGAAATATCGTTAAAATGAGTTGAGTTAATTCATTTACTTTTTAGGAATTTGTCGATGGCCGGTGCCTCTTTTTATTCTGTCAGCTTTTCATTCACCTTCTCCGCTGTTTCTCTTTAATTTGTCATTTTCTTCTTCTATCTATCACATTGACACCATTCCATTTTCCATGTATTGATCATTCTCATCAGTGAATTTATTTAAAGGCAACAAAAATATACATCGGCCGTCATTTATTCATCTAATACTCTAGTAATATAAATATTATTTCTTTGGGCGATCGTAAATCTGTATCATTTTATAGCGAGTGCAATTTAATTTCATCTGACGATTATTTATTTCATATGATGAGCTTCAATTTCTTTCACCGTTAAACCTCCGCATAATTATTGCGATCCATACATTTCATTAAAAAAAAATCAGCTATTTTTTGCATCTTAATATCGGAAGAAATAATGCGCATTTGGGGCTCAAAACTCAATAATCGTCGACAGTCCTTCGTTCAATCTGGCAATCGTATTCTTTTTTTTTCATCGAACGGTCGACGCTGTGTTTTATCTGGCGACCGTCGCTTTACAGTATTCATAAATAAAGCAAATTCACTATAGTATATGGCATCACCATAATCTTCAAAAATAATTCTTCCGATCCTTACAGTCAAAGAAAGGGAAATACTTAACGAGATTATATATTTATCATGCCGGCATGATCGATATCGCAATAAATGAAGCACCTTCGATTGCGCTGCGAGTTTCTGACAAAACATCATCAACATAATACAAACACGTTGCCTTACTCTCTGGGAATTGTTGACAGTTTTTACAGGTCAACAAACTTTATCAACTGAACGCCCTTTTCACCCTTTCCCAATCATGTTCCCAATATATCCCCCTAGCCCTGCTCCGATCACATCCCACATCATCGGCAATGCAAGTGGACCAAGCCAGCTGCCAGGCACTTGGGTCACCGGTCACCAAAGTTTGCCGAACTTTCATTTATGTTAATTTCAACATCTCACTCCTGATTGGTCACTAGGTTTCACAACTTGAGCTTGTTACAGTGAGCTGTGTGCACAGCGCAGAACAGCGATCTTGCGTACGTACGTTTGTGTATGCAGTGTATGGATAATGCAAGCATGGACCCTACCACATGCCATGCATAATGCAACGGTACGGCAGGTCAAAACAAGGAGTTATCACACCGTATCTGTGATAACTCCGATCCTTGCTTGGTCAAAATAGCTGTGGATTTAAGCAGCACTTCCTTGATTTAAGCAAGACAAGTATGCGTATGCGCTCGTGGCATGATGATAAACTGCGACGATTAATGACCTTTTTACAACCGGTCTCTGTTACCGAGCTGACCCAACTCTTGCCTCAGCCCGGATCGGAAGCAGTCCGGCTCGGAATGCTTTGTCCGCCGGACCAAAGACCGGAAAACGGTCCGAGCTACAGCACTAAATGGAGGTTTTTGTGGGCAAACTGATACTTAGGTATCACTCTATACATATTACGTTATAAGTTTGTTAAGATACAAAATGTAGAAAGTTATAAAAACTTACATTTACAGCCTTGTTTTTCGTACTTGTTACACAGACCTCCATACGTATGACGACTGCTCTCAATATGTTGCGCACTAGTGAGGCCGCTCTATATGGTTACGCACCATAGATACGTACACAGAATGTTACGCACACAAGCTATACGGACAAGGTCGATATTACAACGACGGGTGGCCGTTCTCTCCCAAAGACTTTTTCAATTATTGCTCCTCGCCGTTAAAGCACTTTGCTTAATATCCTTGCACCAGAAGGAATACAGAATGTAGAGAATGCACGATGAGAAGCCTTATCGCTAGACTAAACTCACTAACAACCCCCAAGCTGTCTTAACAACAGGTTAACAACGAGGTGGAGATTGATGATCCGATCGCGCCGGTACCACTACGAGCGCTGAGGGCTCCCTTCATCATAATCGTGAAAAATACAAAATGGATGCTCTGACCGGATCTCGATAGGTGATTTCGCAAGAAATTCCCAAAAATTTCAGGAAACCCTCTTCAAAAGTGACAAAACAAACTGCTAAGTTTTAATCATCTATTATTCACCATAATTAGATATCTTTCAGTACATTTCAACCGAAGGATTTCACTTAAATATAGCCAAAAATGCACAGTGATACATATTAGTACCGTACTGACTATTGCCTGCGTTCCTACACAGTCGGCAATGGCGTGTGCCTATGAGTGGCTGTCAGCGACGTATAGTTTCAATTATGGTTGTATTGCGCACCGTCGCACGCAGCTGCCATTTTAAATCTGCATGACAAGAGGAGGCATGGATACACAAACACTTTTGAGTTCTCTGAAATAACTTATGCTATATTTTTCTTCTTTTTTTTATAAATACTTACAATCATTAAAAAAAAAACATTCCAAAAGTTTCCCTAGGAGGAAATGCTGTGGTGAAGAACCTGTCGGTCACAGGAGTTATCAGGAAAGTGTTATTTCAGGGCATTTTCCATGTCCTGCTAACCGTGCGCCGTTAGATTGGCGTAATAAAACACCTAGCTTCGTGATGTAAAAGGCGTATAGCCCATTTTTTTTTTTTTTTACACTCAGGAAGCTAGTCCTGGCTAGGAGTGGCTGGGGCAGACATTGGTCTATATGTAAACATGCTCCTCCCCTCTATTTCTGATGCAACTTGCAAGCTTGGGTTCAGGAAAAAAACACCTTGTTCCTAAAATAGAACATAAATCGGAAGCCCTATGTGTAAGAGAGTCCAGAGAGAGACAAAGGCCCGAATTCACGAAAGAGGTTTATGGTCTAAACCATGGTTTAAACCTCCGCCGTTGACTGAAATAAGCTGAAATAAGCGTAAATAAGCATATTTAAGCGCATTACTACATGTATCCTCCCATTGGACATAAGGACTACACTTATGGAGGTTTAAACCATGGATTTATAGATAAATCTCTTTCGTGAATTTGGGCCTGAGAGTTAAGTGTGCCTGCAATACCCAGTTTTCTTTAAAATCTTCAGTTCATGTACATGTATATGGATTACATATTAAGGTGCAGTGTGGTTATCTGCAAACAGTGAAGCAGCTCTTACAAAAAAGAAGAGGAAAAAGAAGATCATGAGGAGATGGGTTTTTGTGCGTTATTCAATATCTGATCATTTTTCTCATACACACAATTCATCTAGGGCCAATTTAATTTTTCCTGAATCTATTAAAGTTTTGTTTACCAATGCACTTCAATGGCTCAAAACAAGTTGACATCACTTTAGACTACATGAATTTCTTGTTTGCTTTTTTACTGAGATTCATTAGATCCCTCCTGACAAATTAAATGTATTAAACATAAACAATAGAAAGGAGGTGAGTAGCAAAAAGAATTGGGCAGGGACAAGATTCTAGGAATAAATTTTTATGCCCTTTAACCTTTGAGAACAAAGGGCATAGCTTTTGATCCCCTTATCATCTAGAGCCCAATATCCAACTACCCAGTGATCTCCAGTGCAATCCACTGAAATATATTTGAGAATGTGCATACGATTACCTTTAAAATATATTGGATAAATACACTTCAAAATGTGTTGTAATATTGAGTTTTCTCCTTCCGTCTTTTTTGAAGCAGTATGTTTTATGACATAATAGGAACAAGATAAAAGTATCTGACATGAAAATGAAATGAGCAAGGGTTTTTTTTTCCCCCAGGTCAGACCACAAAGATTGCAAACAACTGGAGAAGAAAGAGAAGAAGAAAAAGAAATCCAAACAAAGGTTAGTATGTCATTCTTCAGTCAATATGCCTAAGCATTTTATGGTTGAATGGTTCAATACTGCATCCTCATTATACTAAGCAAAGCTAGTGAAAGCAGGGAGATGGTGATACAAGCAATAATTAGGCATGGTGAGTTAAAGGAATAGATGACATTCTCCAGATAGTGAGAAACTAGGATTTGAAGTCATCAAAGTAAATATATTGAAATTTTTGAATTATCTCTTAGCTGTGCTTGCAAATCACTATAAGTTTAAAAAATGAATATTAAAAAGACTTGAAAGTCTAGTGAGAAGTATACTCCTTTGATTCATCATTGAATTCAGAAAGTTCAACTTTGATATTATGAATTACTCTTTCATTGACAGAGATTAACTGCTAATAATTTTTCCACATTTAACAGACATGAGCCATCAGCCCCTAAGATCAAGATTCCAGTGAGGATGACGAGTAGAGGTCGTCCTGTATACAAGCCTAATATCCTTCAGGTCAAGCTGACCAGTGATTCACGCACCAAGAAATCCAAGAGAAGGGCAGCTCTGCAGAAGCAGCAGGATGCCATCAAGAAAGCTAAGATCAAGAAACGGGAAGCTGCGAAGAAAAAGAGAGGCCAGGCGAAGACTAAGAGGAAGGTGCCCAAAGTGCCTCTTAAAGAACCAAAGGTGAGTACACTGATGATGGGTGTGTTTGAAATCAAATCCAGTGATCATGCCTTTAAACATTGCATTTTATCTGTAGTAGTCTCTCTAGATCCAGGTGTAGTAAATGCAAACATGTTGAAGGAAATCGTTGAATGCTATAATCATGATAATGGTCTCCTTGCTATTAAAGTGAAATGATATTAAAGGATCATGAATTGAGGATATGGAGGAGACAAGAATTCAATATTTGTAATACTTCTATACCTACATGCTGAGTAAGGAAGCTAGGTGTTTGGGAGATAACACACACAACAAAAGAGGAAGGAGCTGGAGGAGGTAGAGAAAGTAGTGGAATGCATACAGTATGTGTCAGCATGTGAAGGCCTCCCAGAATAGGAATTAACTAAATGTTGATAAATCAAAGGCACTGATTTCCAATAATGTGCACACATCTTTGCAGGAATTTGTTCTGATCTGAAACTCTGAGATGTACTAGCTGCAAATTTTGTATTTACATTTTATGCATTTAGGTGCCTAAAATAACAATTTTCACAATTTTCAATATGTTTTGCCTCCAACTAACACATATCTTTCTCTGTCTTTACCTTGGAAATGAAGATTATTTGGCGGTCTGATGATGATGAGGACGATGAAGATATTAATGAATATGTTGATGATGATGCTGATGGAGATTACACCCCTGCAGGTCACAGAAAGCCCAGGGTAAGTTTGATTAATACTTCCTGTAATGATATATTTGTGATACTTAAAACCATATTCACATGTTGAAGAAATAGGAGAGGCTTTAGATTATTATTCATTGACATATTTGTTACCTTTCTCAGGAGAATTTGCCCATTGTAATTCCTTTTTCTCAAGTCCTGAATCGAAGTGATAAGAAGCTTGTCAGCACTACACAAAATATTCACTCTCCAACACTTAGGCCAGTCTGTTAACTGAGGCTGTTGTTTTGAAATTCCATGAGAAATTCAATTGCTGATCCACATAGAAAATACTGAACTAGTGTTTCCTAAGAGTATCTTCAGGTTAGTGTTGAAGTAAAAAAATCAAACCAATAGTAAAAGCTTTGCCTATTTGGAGTTCTACAAATCATTGACTTAGCCCCTAGTATCTTTGTTATACTCGACTAATGCCATGTTTTAAAAATGATATAAATTTTTGAATGTTTAGATTAAAAAAGCTAGCTTTAAACAGGGATACCATTTTTGCAGCAATTATTTAATTTCAGCCTCTGTTACCTCTCTTCTTCAGGCATTTTTGAGTTTTGAGGCTTTAAATTTATATTGTACAGAATGTATTTGGCTTCAACACAGTACAGTAGTACAGTAGTTTCCTTGTTTAAATTTATGAATGTTCCTCATGGTCCTTGTATGATCACATCTTTGATTGTTATTCCTGTCCATTCAGGGCCTAGCAAAGCTTGCAGCTGATACAGAGTTTAGCGATGATGAGCTGAGCAGCCAAGAAACCCCTCAACGGAGAAATCCTAAGGCTGGCTTGAGAGGAAGGAAACGTGTGATGAAGAGGGGTGAGAAGCTCCCTCCGAAGAAAAGGAAATACTTGGATAAGACCAGGCTGAAGTAAGCACACACTTGGTGATGAATACTTTATGGATTAGTAGTATCTGGTAATGAACCAGTTCAAATTTTCAGGTACCAATGCAACTGTCCTCAACAAATTCAGATTTATAGATGCTACTTCATTGAGTTATATATTTCTTTTACCAGTTGTGAGTTGTAAGCATGGGTTTCCTCTTACATACATTATTCTCATGTATGTCAATGTAATGTAGTATTGTTCCATTTTCTTCTTTTTTATTCAAGCTTTTCTTCATGATAAAAAATGGGATCCTCTCAGATCAATTCATGTAGACCATGAAGTGTGTAGTCAGTCTCTCTTATCGCTGTTCACCAGTGCTCAAAGCTCACAACTCCTTTCTCAACAGTTTCCAGTTATATGAAACTTGAATTAGGAAAATATTTTGCTTTTTAACCAATAAGCAATGGCCTTACGTTTCTGCCAAATGTTCACATATGAGATGTAATTTCAATTTTCTTTTCAGGGGAGAGACATGGTACCGCTGTCGCATCAAGAAGATGATGAAATATACCAAGAGGTTCCAATGCAAGATCTGTCTGCAGGAAGTCAGTTTCATCACTGAGGTCATTGATCATATCCAGAATGAGCATCCAGACCAGATCTCTGGCTTCCGAACCTCCCTAGGCCCTCACCTGGAGAGATGTGGTCTCACTGTTGTTTGGAGTCTGCCAGAGGTGGATACTCTGCCTTCAAAAGGCACAGATGGAGATGGGAAAAATGATGGATCTGTCTTGAAGAATATGACAGAGGCATCTGGAGGTGAAGAGGAGTGTACATCGGCATTGAAGCTTGGTAATGATAAGAACGTAGGGGAGGATGAGGGTATTTCTGAGAGAGCTGGTGGGGATGGGTTTCCCATGGGTGGGGGTATCTTGAAAGGAGGTTACATGTCTTTGTTGGTAGGTGATGAGGCTAATGCTTCATCTCGTGAAGCTGAAGGACCTGGTAACAACAGAAAGAAGGCAGATGAAGACAAACCATATTCTGGCAAGGAGGATGGCATAGGTAGAAGCGGTGATCGTAGAGCAGTCGCTGTTCTAGAAGATGGCCAGACAGATGATCTCTTCAAAGATCATCAGGGTGACTCGCAAGTAACGAATCTAGAAGAAGATGTTGATGTGTTATATGAACTTCAGGGCTGGGTAGTCATCATGATAGAGTGCCCAGACTGCCAAGAATTTGTCAGTATATACAGCTTGCCTAAACACCAGTTCTTGCATAACAAACCTAAGCAGGAACACAAATGTGACAAGTGCAACAAAGTCTACAGACGTCTCAACCTGCTACGCAATCACCAGAAACGTCACTTGGAGAAACCTCCAAAGCCCACAGAAGAAGAAAAGACATTTATGTGTGAGCTTTGTGGTGATGTTTTCAGAAAGGCAAAATACTTAAAGAATCACCAACTCCGTCACCAAGGAAATCTTCCATTCGTCTGCAAGATATGTGACCGTCGATTCCTGTTCCAGAGGCAGTTGAAACGGCACGATATAATCCATCGAGATGTAAAGCCTATCCTTTGCCAGGAATGTGGTCGTGGCTTTGTTCAGCGTTCACAACTCAATGCTCACATGCGTCAACACACTGGTGAGAAACCATACAAATGTGATTTGTGTGAGCGAGCTTTCACACATAACGTCTCCCTGAAGACACACAAGAAGCGAGATCATGGTGTCCAGGTGGGGAAGTGTGCCAATCCTCATCTAGGACGTCCAAAAATGAGTGGGGAGGGTGCACCCAAGAGCAAAGGCACAAGAGCAACATCGTCCAGAAAGCCTTCCCAGGCAAGGAACCAGACAGTCATCAACAACCCTCCAGCATCACAGTATTCAGAATGCAGAATGATCAATCCTAACATGAACCATCTCCCACTTGGCCTAGTCATCAACCCAGACAGACAAGGTATGGATTTAAGCATGGATTCCTCTGATAGTCCTCCAGGGATAGACAACAACAGGGGAGCACCCATGCAGGGTAGGACTGCTGACAGAACCCATCGAGAGAGGCATGCGTCCGTAGACAGACAGAGCACAACCATTCACAACATGGACACTCACTCCAGACCCAACCACAATGAAGGACATGGCAACATGGAGCATCTAGGAAACCCCCATATAGAGAGATCGGTGATCAACATGGATAGACATGCAGGTAATGGAGGAGACGGGAGCAGCAGCGGAAATAGTGGAGGCAGCCATAACTCCCACTCCCACTTTGAACGTGCCATAGCCATGCCACTGATTGAGAGATCTCTTGCAAGTCACCTGATAGACAGACAGGGACTTTCCCCTCCGATAGATACCCGACCAGGCAATGCCCACAGCCATCACATGGACCATCACCATCATCAAGGTGGCATACCACTCATAGCTAGACCAGACTTGAACCAGCATCTCATGAGACAGAAGAAAGGGAAGGAATTAGACATGCCCCCTCATCAGAATAACCCCTCACATCCACCCTACCCATGGGGAGCTTGGGGCAATGTTGGTGAAGGAATGGGCATGAGGTTCCCAGTGTTCCCACAGTAGAAAAGAAAGTCCTGTTCACATAACATGCATCTTCACTTCCATGTGGTGTCTGTCACTTTGCATGTTTGATGTCAGATAGATACTCATTTACTCCACCTTGGATTTTAGTAGATTTCTTTCTGTGTGCATGTGGACGATATTTTGTGGGATGAAACTTTCTAGAGGGTGTCCTCTTTTATTTTTTACATGTAAGACATCATTTTAGAGCAGTTTTAGGTGATTGAAATACAAATGGAACTATGGAAACATAAAAATGTAACAGCATTGAAAAAGTGATACCTAGGCATCTTTACAATTTTTAGAAAGAGTTATAGAACTTCCATGTTGGTTTTCGTTTCCTGTATTGAAAGATACAAGATATTTAGATTGTGGGGTGTTGTTACGACACATTGTGGTCGTGCAATGACACAGTATATGTGGACAAAAAAACAAGAAAAAAAAAATGATATTTGTACATACACTCTATGAAAGCAAACTCAAAACAAAAACACACCACTAAAAAACTTTTGTTTCTTCACCATGTAATTTGGTTTAGAATTGGTCAATTACAAGTACCGGTACACTTTCAGTTAAGTCATGTGTTGAAATTTCATTAACAATATGTATCAAATCAATTGCATGTCATAAACTTGTTTGAAATTTTTTCTACTTGTATATAGTGCACCCACACATAATCTACGGAAAAGCATGAGAGAAATTATAAGAAATTTAGCTTTTTATCAACGAAGCCAACAACATGAATTTTTATGTATGTGGCATTAAAAAATGCATGAATTGAGTATACATGCATAATATATTGCACATGCAGGAATGTGTGAAGGACGTCTCACAAATATTTGTAGCAAATATACTGCATTTTGTGTGACTTTTATTGAACATCTAGAGAAATATGTGTTTTAAGAATGTATATATTCACCAAAGAATGAAGAATTTCAGCAAGATGATATTGTATAATGATTAAAGGATATGGCTTCTAAGTAGTACATGATGTAAGCCCGCGGGATGTAAGCTCAAAACCTTGCATAGTGTCAGTCACACTAGCATATCTTTTTCTTAACCATGTAGTGTTTTTTTTAATTTGAGAATCGCAGTAACTTGACATTGTTAGGTAGCGCATTACTTCTGCCAAGTCTCAAAAGCCTTACATTATTCTATTCAATACAACATAGTTTTGTAACCAACATTTCTATGGGCATGTGTTGTTTTAGAAGATGTAATGTGCTCTTCAAAGGGATGTACATCTACTGGGTAATGTTTAACTCCAAGCCAGGGCATTTGGGGAAGTTATTGATTTAAATAATACGATGTGTTAAAGCCTTTGTGATTGAATAAACAATTGTCTTGCATTAGAAGAGGTGTATGGTAATGATATTTGATAATAAAGTTATTTTTTTGTATTATGCTTTAACAGTTCCAAATGAATTTGAAGTGCTTTACTTATTAGTATTATTACCCTTTTCACTGGATTCACTTTCATTTCTGCACTTTGCAACACTTGAAAACGGGGCACAAAAAGAAATTTCAGAAGGATAAATTTTTTATTGTGCACATTACTTAGAATATCTGTATGTATAAACCCAGTTTGTAGAAGTGAAAAGGATTGGTAGATGTATGGTAGTGAGAAAAAAAAATGCAGAATTTTACTAATATGTTCATGTTGCTAGATATGTGTATGTACTATTATTATTATTTTATTATTGGTGCTATTTTTCTAAAAATTAAACTAATAATGAATTTTGACAAATTATTCTATTCTAAAGTATGCAATAAATATGGTGATGGTGATAATATTTTCATCAAGTTTCATTCGAATGTATTTTTCATTACTGAAAGTACTCACCTTAACCTTTAATGATGTATTATCCCACTTTAGACTGTCCTGATTTAAAGACTGAAGCCCATGACAAACTTTAAAGTGTCATTTGAAGTGGTTCTGTAAGATTAGGATCAGAGAAGATTAAGAGGGAATCTCAAAATTGTAATAATTCATGTAATGACAAATAAAAAATGTGCATTTTACATACGCTAATGATATGTTTTGTGCATGCTGTATAATAAATCAAGTCAAATAGTTGTCGTATTCAACTTATGAATTTTAATGAAACTTTTTATGCTATAGCATGTGTGCTGCTAAGAAGAATAGAGCTGTATTTTAAAGGAATTTGTATTGCTGGAATTCTAACAAAATTGTACAACTGCTGGCCATGGATACTAACTAGTGTAAGAAAGAAATTGAAAAAGGTGTATGAAATGGTAGATTACTGAATGATACTTTCTGTATTCTTCTGAGCACATTGTATATACATGTAGTTGCCAATTTGAATGTTCAATGTCTGCATGGTTTCACTTCTGATTATCTGTATTTTCAAGTTTATTTGAAGGTAAAATGAAGACAGTATGTTATGAGGTAGCCTGTCCTTCCATCTACCAAATTGGAAGATCAAATCGTACCAAATTGGAAGATCAAATCGTAAGTCCTGATAAATTAAGGCACAGTATGTATTGATAAGAAAGAAGATGTGTTAGCATTGTAGCAGTAAATGTCAAGGGTCATTCAAGACTTGCTTTTATTTATCTTGTTGAAGGTCTGCCTAGGTCCAACAAGATCTCAAATAACAGAACAGGAAAATGAAACTAAATGAGCTTCTCATTTTTTATCACTGTTTTGCTAGATAAATTCTGTATACATTTACGGCTCTGTGATTGTGATGAATGCTAGTGCAGTTATAATGTATTAAGCTGTCACAGAAAGGGACATTGTGTGTGGTGATTTTTATTACAAAATCTGCAAGTACTTGTATATCATTTAGCAGACTTTTAATAGTTACATAGATAGTTGAATGTATGTGTCTGAATCAGCATGCAAATATAATTTGTACTGCAAATATATAGATATTTGGGAAAATGTAGTGAGAATACATGTATATGTAGTTTAGATGTCTTGAGATCATGTTCAGAATATACTTCACACACATTTTGATCAAAAGGATTTTAAAATCTGCAGAACTGTAGCCTTATGAACTTGAAATGAGAATAAATTTATTATCTTAGTAATGTATCAAATATACATTTTAGGATTGTAGTCATTAAAATTATATGTGCATGGATGTGTTCAAACTGAGAGCCAGATTTTGCACTCTATTGTCAACATGCTTGTAAGGGAGTCATTATTCTCTGTGCTCTGTGCTGTAGATTCAAATTTCAACTTTACATTTTGGAAGCCTTATTATAAAGGAAAGGGTTTGAAATTTCTGACATTTTCTTCTCCTTTACGGTGTATTCATTATATAAATTCATACTAACTCTCCTTGTGCTCTCTTTATGTTATTGTATCATGTAATGCATACAATGGCTTGCATTTAAGTTTTCAAATGTTGCCCAAAGATCTCCTGTGCAGTAAGCACAAGAAAATATAGATGTTGCACATGGGACATGTTTGTGTGTGACACTAATATGTATTGTTTAAATGAAATCAGCATTATAACTTCAAGATGTAGTGGTAGTGGTATTAGGTGTGTTCATCAAAAATGCTGATGTGAAATAGAAACAATAGTCATACAGTGTTCCTTTTCTCCTCCTGTATACTGTAAAGTATTCATCAGATTAATGTGCCAATATTATAATCTTTTCGTGTAGCATTAAAAAGAAGTTAATTCTAATTCCAAGATTTATTCTTTACTTAAATTTGATTGTCAGTTAAAGAACAAGTATAGTTGCATAAATATCAGGTGCCACAGTAATGATTAAATGTTACATGACATGTTCATCTTTTTTGGATAAAGAAAAAAAAAATGTTAAAGAATAAACCCATTTTGTAGTTTACAAGAGAAATAAAAACAGGAAGATGTGATTTTTCATTTGCTTATAAATCAAATTGAACAAATGCAACTCTAACAGTTGTTATAGATTATTCATATTTTCCCATTTCTTCCTGTTGTTCAATATTAAGTGAATCTGACAGTTCTTGTACTAAACATAAGCTTTAACTTATTATGAATACAATTTTTTAATAACCAGAAGAAAATAAGAGTGAGAGGGTAAAAAAAAGAAGACTTGTTTAACCCGTCCTTAACTTATCTACATCTCTGTGCATTTTTCAAATTTTGAATTATTGTACAATAAATGTTGATGTAAACTTAAAACAGTATTTTTGAAGCTAATGTATTATTTTATCAAACAATATGACCATATGTCTGTTATGTTCTGTAATATGTAAATCTATTGACATTATTTCAAGAAGTAGAAATTGTATGTAACCATAATTTATGTTAATGTAGCAAAGCTACTCTTTCTATGTTTCGTACATTTTTAAACAAACTATTGTTTCCTTCCTATCTGTATCATTGTTCGCCTATCGGTTGTTTTCAACATTAAATGTCATCCTGACATAAAAGGAAATTACTTTCACCAAGTTTTGAAAATGTGCTTCATTGCAGTTTTTCAAACTGTCACGATCTCTGCTCAGTACAATTAGGTTTCATTGATAGCAATGAAAACCATTCCAGGTGGAAGCAGGCTAGACCTTGCTGTTGTAACATCAGAGAAGTGGGCAAGTGGCATGGAGGGTAGAGGAACAGTCTGTGATGAATATTTTCAGGGAGGTCCTATATAATCAGGATTACAGTAGAATATATTGTCTTTTGAGAGCCAGAAGGGCGCAAACTTATATAATATTATAGAGTTAGTGCCCTTCTGGCTGTCAAAGGATGATATGTGTTCATCGAAAACTGGTAACAAATTATTTTAAATTAAAAAAGTTCCTTAGCTTTTAAGCATGTCCAGGCTCGAGAATGGCTATCAATTTTAATAGAATAATATCAAATAATCTTCACTCACTTTAATGTATAAATAGATACGTATGGAATGGTACCTTGGAGTTTGCCACAAAGACATTAGTCACAAGGCTCAAAACCACTAAAAATGTATCATTCGATTTTAGGAATTTGGGAAAATTCATCTATTCTCAAAACTATTCTGACATGAAAAGAATGAAAGATTACATTGTGAATTTCGACTCAGATAAATATGAGCTCGTAATATTCTCAACTTATTTTTTCACTCTTGAAAGTAAACAGATGAATTCTACCTCTGTAACCTTACTACCCTTTCATTTAAATCAACAGTACTTTGTAATTGTAGGAATGTACGATACTAATAATTTTTATTACTAGCTTTGCCTTCTGATTTGACAACTCCAATTTCAAAGAAATTGATTATTTTCTCCTTCCATTTGAAAAGATTTAATCACTTTGAAGTCAGACCTTCACAAATGTGCAAGAGGTTGTATGCAGTAAAGGTTCAAGTGTTGCATGTATTTTCCCCGATACCTAAACATGCCTGCCTCATAACTGACAAAATGTTTCCTGTTAAATGTGTTTAACGAATATAAACAAACAATATGTATCACAACATTATCAAGGAACATGCAGCAGTTTTTAATATGGTAACGATGTTTCACACATATGAGTCACGTATGCTACAAAAGTAAACACACATTAAGAACTCTAAGAAGCCAAGGTGTTCCAAAAGTTATAAACTCTGATAACTCCTCTAGAAATGCCTGCTTTTCAAAGAAACTTGTTGCATGCATATAAGCCGACTTTTCACCGTCTAGCGGTTTGTCGAGTAGATACTTTAAAGGGATTCGGTAACTTTGTGGAGGCTTGATTTAATAAATTGTTGAAATTTGATATCTGTCTTGTATAATGACGTTCATCAGGATAAATAAATAGCCAGGCATAGAAAGGTTTTGAAATATATAATGCTATTATTAAGATATCTATGACTGAATACTCCCATTTACGAAAGCGTATGGCCATACGGTTTAGTCTAACACCGAGTCTATGGGGAAAATGAGTCTGACATTTCCGGTCACTTGCATGTTTACTTTTGTGAAGGATATGATTTTGAAGGGCTTTTTTCCCCCCTGGGCTTTATTTTTACACCATATTACATACACTGATAGCATGTAAGGCCAGGCAGCTCAGATCTTATCAAGCCTCTACATATTTACCAAATCACTTTAAAGTAGAACTCTATTGATTTTAAATATTTAATTGTTATTGCGTAGGTGAAGCTTAGATCAAACAAAGTTATCCAAATTCAACACATGTTTAAATACACCAAACTCTTTATAAATTGAGAAATAATAGCATTGCAATTACATTCGTTCGTTATAGGACGTCGTCTGCTTAGGCAGGATTGGTCATCGGTGTGACGTCATCAAAACGTCGCTATATTTCTGGTGAATCGCTCGGATATCCCAGATGCTGAGAAGTGCTTTTATTTGTGTTATTTTTTAAGCACCAGTTGACGTAAAAACTTACCGTAGCCAATCATGACAAATTGCTATCTGTAAGCTTCCCAGTTTCTAGTGATACATTATTTGCCATGTTGGTGATTTTCATTGAATAGCCCTTTTAAGATAAATTTGGCAATTTATATCAAGTTTATTGATTTTCTGATTTTAATACATAATTTCAAATACAATGCACATGTATATGTATGTTGATTTGAGTTGATTTGATATGTAATTTCAGATTCAATGACTTATATCAATTCCATGTTGTGAACCTGACACTGTAAGTTGCTGGAGTAAAGTCTTGTACCCTATTTTCATGCTAATAAATCAAAATAATAAATCAATATAAAATATTTTCTGTGGGAAATAAAAGTAAAACCTGTACATATGTTGCCAAAGGGAGAAAGAGAAAGAAGTAATAATGACTCAAGAGGCTTGCAAATTAAAAAGAAATCTATTCTTTATTGCATTTGACAAGTACCAAACAATGAGACAAAAGGCAATGAAAAGATGAAATGAATAGTTGAACCTTGCATAATGATAATAATTGTCATTACAAATGACGTATAGGCTCTGTAATGTCCACCCAAAATCAAGCAATAACATTTATGACCACCCACAAGACTTATTAACTCTTATCACTACTTATTATTTATATTTGATTATGGTAAAATATCACAGCTATAACACAAGGACTGCTTTTAAATGCTGTTACAAGTCATATGTACATGTAAGTAGTATAAATTACAGGTGTCTTATTTCACTTTCTAGTTTGTCTTTTTTGAGAGCAGTTTACTTTGTATTTTTCATTCCATAAAAAAGCACTTCTAGTTTACAAGAGATAGAGAAGCATTTTGACATCATCAGTGTTACATCATCTGTTTGAAGCCAGAAGGGTGTTCTTTAACTTTAATGTCCTTTTGGCTCTTACAAGATATTTGCATGTTTTTAAAGGTACATGTACATGTAGTATATCCCTTTTGCAAAAACAACATGAACTTAGGCATGGGTCAGCAATATACTATTACAACAATGTGTATGAAATTCTGCGGTCCTGTTGATGCTGATTGGGTGCCATGTGCAACACTTGTGTATCAAAATTAAGAATTTCTTATTAAGAAACCAATCTGATCGATTGGTTTTGTGGATGAAATCAGCCCCAAGACCAATTTTGAGTACAAAATCAGTTAGAAAGATTGATTCTGTTACAGAATCATTCATCTCATTACAGATAACTTATGTTACACTTGGTGCCCCATAACCAAAGAATATTTGAAGTAACACCTAAACCACAAAAGTGAAATCTAACGCTCAATTATTCCATGAAAAGTCAGTTTCCAGTTCCTATATTTGGAGAGGAGCTCTGAAATGATGTGTTTTCCACATGTTGTAAACATACAATGCTGTATTTTGGGTCTTCAAAAGACAATGTGTGTGTGTAATTGGGCTTTTACAGATGTGTATCAATCAGCTATGATTATTTACGTCTGGGGACCGACCTTTAACGTCATCTTTACAAAACCTTACTGTAGTGAGCAGTCACAAAGTCAAGGCACCCTGATATATATATATAGTGAAAGACAAGCTGTTTGTTGAGAATGACGCTTACTAAAACATATGAATACTATGGGCACTTGATATCTCACTGAGAGCACTGAGAAACCTAAATACGTATATTCAATACATGTAACTTGGGACTAAAGTAATGTTTTTCTTAATCAAAGAGAAACGGGTAAATACATTATAAAATTCTATAGGACAAGAAGTTAGATAAACAGAAAACTTTGCAAAATTTGACCCATGAATGCAAATTCAAGTAAATAGTTTAGAAGCTTAATGGGATAGGCAGGGTTATCATCGAACAAAGTTACATGTGAAGCATAATTTATAGGAATGTAGTTATGTGAAGTTTGCCCTATTGACTTTTACAGGTGTTTTGTGAGCCTAAAACCAATCTACAGATCAGATTCTCTGTGTAAAATTGGGCCCTAGAATTATTTTGCTGACTATTACTGTTATTTACTAATTATTTGGACATTGTGTAAGCCTTTAAGGCACATACTCACATAGGGTACAACATGAAATATATATATTGCACAATTCGTTGACAAACGTACTCAACTCCTTTATCAGAATCTCCATATTACCATCCTGTTCCAAGGCTAATGGTCATAAGTTGCACAAATATCAAAACGTTTTCTCTATACCGGGCATATATGCACTAAACTTGGGTCAAGAGCATTCAGTGTCTTGCAAATGGTCATTATTAGTGCCTTGGCAGAGATAGGAATTTGGACCAGTTGATTTATGTTCTGGTGAAACATCCAGTAGATCATTACTTCTCCACTATATGCACCACATTCTTTCTTCACCTTTAATGTCTTCACCTTATTATTTTTGGTGGGATTTTATGTCTTGCAATGATGTACAATCATATGTCTTGTGATATGTCACCTTTAATATCATGTACCTTGCATTGCTTAATTCCTACAATGAAAGACTGAAAACCTTTTCATAAACCCCCAAGAGTGCATAATAGGAGAAGAATAGGGGCATTTATAGGAATTTATGAATGTATATGCATCAAAATAATGTGAATCACTTTGGTGCATAATTGCCCCATTATCCAGCATATGCTAGGTTTATGAATGCAATAATGTGGACCTACATGTAGCATTATCCCACCTTGATATCAGTCAAAGGTCATTTGATTTCCCGCACCATGGCAACTTCTGCTTCACAGATTCCGTACGCTGCTGGGATTTCTGAATGGGTGATCATCAAAATTATGCTCTTAATCATGCCGCTTTTGATAGTTTGTGAACACGATTTTTATTGCTTTAATGCGCATTATTCTAGTGCGCATAATAGGAGCATGGGTTTCTGAAAACGGTATAAGAAGGAATGTGTCTTGAAGGAAGATCGTTCAAGATATCATATTTGTAAGCACAAATCCCACAGGAATAAGGAGTGTCATCAAGCCCTCAACTTTTAAAGATGCCATCACATCAACATAGTCTGTGGAGATGACATGTGGAATAATGGGTTTCAGCATCATCCCTCCTTGCTGGACTACCATTGCTATGATTTAAGATTTTGAGTCATGAGGATTGCGGGATAATCATCCAGCCATAGATTGGAAAATATGCCATCATGTCTGTGAGTTCAAATCCTGCTACGAATGATGGGTGTTCTATGTGATCTAGCCTCGTAATGTTAAGGATGAGCATCTCAAAAGGACAGTCTGTAATGATGGGCTTCATATCATCAAGCCTTGTAGGTTTTCCTGCGATGAAAGATTTGAGGGA
This sequence comes from Heliocidaris erythrogramma, assembly GCA_025617745.1. NCBI lineage: Eukaryota > Metazoa > Echinodermata > Echinoidea > Camarodonta > Echinometridae > Heliocidaris > Heliocidaris erythrogramma. The sequence continues at coordinate 5,081,838 of CM046856.1, forward strand.
TGATCATCCAGCCTTGCAATGTTGAAAGATGTCACCATTTTTAGGGACAGTCTGTGAGGACATGTCACACGAGGAATGATGGTTTTTAATGTCCGGATCATGTTGACACATCTCCAGTCAAGACTCAAATGATCAAGTGAATGAAGTCTCCTGTTACCATGACAACCATCAACATCCTTGGAAAGCATCTCACCAAATTGCCTAAGGGCCCCTGATGAAAAGGGAGAAAGACTGTTGGGTGCAAATATGGGAAGAAACAAATGAGACGGATAATCAGAATGATTTGTCATTTATGTGATCAAACAGATATGTTGCATTCCTAAATGTATTTAGAGCAATTTATTCTCACTTATTTCCTTATGATCAATGCTATATGCATCTAATAAAACATTACTTGGTTCATACATGTATTTTTGTATCATCTTGAACTCAGTAGTATATATTATTGCATCAGAATTGAGAGTCATTCATCACTTTAATACATAACCTGTTATTCTTAAACCCTAAAAGGCAGTGTTATTTTATTCCCCCTTGGGATCTCTGCCATGGAGTGACAAAAATTTCTGCAACTTGGCACGCAGATAGAGTATCTTATAAAGAATTAGCCTGTAAAGTTTCATATCTATATTTCAAACTGTTTTTTAATTATCGCTAATTGATTATTCACATATTCACGCAAAAACAAATTCTGCATTGTGTACAGTACATATGGAGAAATGTACATTTTGGCAGCATGCAGTGTGGCTCAAAAATGACAATCCTCGAACATATCGCGGCACGTGTCCCCAGCGGCCCTTTCAGGGTTAAGCATATACCAGCTAGAGACATCTTATAATTTGACCATTCAAGGAGCTATAATTGTACATGAACGTATGATGATACTTATCTTACCACATATTAAGGCAGTATCCCGGCTTTTGCTTTGTGCGCTTTGTGTCAGCAAACGCTCTGCTCAAAATGATCAGATCTGCATCATCTATAAAAAAAATTAAACAACAATCATATCATGGCTTGCAGAATTCATGTAATAGAGTCCAATCATGCAAGTTAAGACAAATTAAAGCCCAACTCTGAGAAATGGTCTGGTCATTGTCAAAATGGCTAGAATTGGAATAAGCACCAAATAACATATGGCTTTCCTACAGCCTACTTGGGTGAAAGGATTCAATGAAACCTGATACATTGTAATTTACTATCAACCATGCAATGGAACAACTAACTCCGATAGGATAATGAACTTTAATGGTAATACTCTCCATATATATGTATTACAATTATCCAAACAATATCTCATCTTAACTTATAATATCAAAATAAATTTTGTCCATTCATAATGACTTTTTCAGTAAATATCTTACATACTTATATAAAGTCGCAAGAATGGGGGGGGGGGGGGGAATAGAGAGAGTGAGAAGGAGAAAACAGAAATGAACTACTAACCTAGTTTACGATCCGATAGATTAAGATGTTGAAGGCTACAGTTGTTAATCAGTGCATTCACTAAACCATCCTGGTATTCTTCTTCACACACTGCACAGAAAAGACACATCTACAGTGGAACCTCGTTATAAAGAACAATGTTACAACAAACTCATTTTAACAAGGTCATTTTGCTGGTCCCACTTCTTTGTATTCTATTGTGTTTAGCCCTGATATAACAAGATTTCGATATAAAGAGGTAATATTCTTGGTCCCAAGGAGTTTGTTATAATGAGGTTCCACTTACAAGAATATGTAAAAAACATAAACTTAGTAAAAGGTTTTAGTTCCAATGAACAGATTGAGAAATGAACATTCAACTAATAGCAGAAAACCACACTCATGACATGTATACAAACATCTAATTCAGCAATAGTAACTTCTGCATCAGGTCAAAGTCATATTCAGTTTTTCATTATTGATGGGTAATACACTTTCAAAACCTTGCATCTTCTGTGCATACACGCAACAGAGTTAGAAAAACAAAACAAGTTGAGTTTTGTGCAAAATAAAAACATTTTTTTACCTTTAATAGAAAACTTGCATTGGCACAAATCAAGTGAGCACAGTCCAGAGTGTTGTAGTAAGGCTAGGAGGCCTTTTGGTTGAGATGTAGAATACTTGTTTCTCCTTACGCTCATCCTCTTTAACGTAGGAGAGTCTGCACAAAGAACATGCTAACATATTATTATTCTTAAACATAGGAGAGTCTGTACAAAGAACATGCTAACATATTATTATTCTTTAACATAGGAGAGTCTGTACAAAGAACATGCTAACATATTATTATTCTTTAACATAGGAGAGTCTGTACAAAGAACATGCTAATATATTATTATTCTTTAACATAGGAGAGTCTGTACAAAGAACATGCTAACATATTATTATTCTTTAACATAGGAGAGTCTGTACAAAGAACATGCTAACATATTATTATTCTTTAACATAGGAGAGTCTGTACAAAGAACATGCTAATATATTATTATTCTTTAACATAGGAGAGTCTGTACAAAGAACATGCTAATATATTATTATTCTTTAACATAGGAGAGTCTGTACAAAGAACATGCTAACATACTATTCTATAACATAGGAGAGTCTGCCGAAAGAACATGCTAACACATATTATTATTCTTTAACATAGGAAAGTCTGTACAAAGCACATGCTATTAACATATTTATTATTCTTTAACATAGGAGAGTCTGAACAAAGAACTGGCAAATATATCATCCTCTCAGAGGACATCTTTCCCTAGAAAGAGAATGAAGCATGAACCAAATTGTTTCCATAACTGTATTTGCGTAAAAACTGGGATAGTTCTGCCAAAGACATGTTGTGAAATGTTACAGGTTTTGTTGAGTAATGATAAAAGTAAAAATGGAATTTAACTATTAAGTTACCGTACATCTAGATAATTAAAATTAAACATCAATGAGAAAGGCTAATCAGTTTTGATGGAAAATGAAGAACTAAAATATCAAAAAAAGAAAGTGATTGCAACAACAAATTCTTCAAATGATAATTTCATGAATGATACTCTAACCTTTGACAATCCCCACATACCATGTGACCTATTACAAACATCAAATATCTGTAGGCAAGAACTCAAAACAAAACTACAGTGAATGTAGAAAACTGACAGATTTAGGGATTCAACCTACATGTCATCAAATCATATAATCCTGAAATAAATTTTGTTTTCATTGGGGGGGGGGGGGGGGGGGGGGTAATCCAAATTCCAACTTACTTGCTGCAGCTGCTAGTAGAGTATCCATCTCCATTGTATCAAGTGAAGAATTCTCCAGCAGTAAGTCTGTGAGGACAGAGTCCCTGCTTTGAATGGCACACGCAAGGTCTGAGGGTGAGACTAGCTGGTGGAGAGGATGTGAGTTGGAGTGGTCCAAGGTCATAGGTCGTCCCCAGCAGTTGAGGGTCAGGCAAGATATGCTGGGTAGGTACTTGGGAAGATATGCTGCAAAATACAAACACATACACACACATGTAAATGCCCTACCAAGCAAGAAATGAAGAGATAACTCATGATGTGTAGACAGGAAGGAGGGAAAAAACCAAAGAAACAAACAATACAAGAAAAGAAGTGAGGAAAAAGAGGAAACTTTGAAGGATAGGCAGATAAGACAAAGCTGGAGTGAAAGAAAAGGAGTTCAATATGGCATTACCAATGGAAATAAAAAGCTTCAGATCCACTATTATACTGTATTTCTTACAATAGCTCCAGGAGTGTCAATTTTGACAGACGTGGCGAAGTACAAATGGTGGCGAAGTACAAATGTTCACGATTATTATTATAATCGATGCAAATAATGATGCAAGATAGAAGTGCTATGAGCTGGCTCAATATCAAGAAACATGACAGCATAAACTTTCTACATACTATTAATTGCAGTGTGCTTTATTTGTGCATTTACATTACTACATGTACAGTATAATAATAATAATAATAGTGGCTACTTGTATAGCGCGCAGGTCCGCCTTTCGACGCTCATGGCGCTGTATAGATAGGTATATATTATTACCCCCGGTCACTGGATTCTGGCACGCCCGCACACAGTGTATGCACATTCTCCACTCCCTGGGGAGCATTCCAGCCAGGCGTCTGTAAAGCGCACACATGCTAAGCAAAGGACATTACCTTTTGCCATCCTACCGGGTACCCATTTAACACCTGGGTGGAGAGTGGCAAATGTAGATTAACGTATGTATGTATAACATACGGTATTAAAGTGAATTCATCATTTCACTTTGATCTTTTCAATTCAGTATCTCACAAGAGATTAATTCACAGAAGAGATTGTATCAGACATAGTTCTAATCTATGATGGTATAGTGTACATGTACTTACAGTTGTCAGCTACTTGGCATTTATGGCTTAGAAGCAGCTCTAACTTCAGACTCTTCATTTTGTAATTTTGTCTGTGAAAAAAACACACACAAAAAAAAAACATAATCAAAATGCACTTGAAACCAATAGAATACTGCCATACATGTTAGTATATTCTGAACTGCTTGTAACTAGTCCACACTCTTACTTTTTGACGACCATCGAGTATGTAACATTTATTTAAACTTTCTTTGAAAAAACAAACACAGTACATTATTCATTGTCAGTTTCTAAATAAACAAGGTTTATTTCAATTTATAGGTGCATTTCATTTTAATGATTTTCCCCAAGGTGAAAATCATTTCCCCATGTTCTCATGCAATCATGACTGTTACAAGACAAGAAGGTCTTCATCCTTACAAGTGATAGGCTTCCAGCATCTCATTGAGTTTGTGTGCACAGTACTGTCCAAACATAGATTTGGGTGGGGTTCTGTAAGTTTGGCTACATGTTAGAGCAAGTTCTTGAAGCACTAGTCCCTTCTGTGCTCTCATGGCTAACCCAGACATGACCTCACACCAACCACATGCTGGCATTACTTCAATGAGAAACAGAAGAAACAGCAATTTTAGCATATTTTCTGGAGATTGCTTCCACATGTCAATGATAAAGTAAATAAAAGATGGTTACAAAAGTGAAACAGAAAAAGAGATTACAAGAGTGTTATACAATATTTCGTCATATTGTTGCTTATTGTCTGTAAAAATCTGGGAATATGGCAATCAGCAAATGTGATGATCAGGGGTTTTATATACAGGTCTGCTTTTTTGGCTTTATATTCTTTCTTTCAAGTATTGCTACCTAGCAAACCCAGCCTTGAGTGGGATGCATGGACACACCAGTACAAGTCAGTATGAACACTATTATTGAAAACATCTACTGTGGGAACAAGACATAACATAATATAATATATGAAATATTGAGTAATCCATGGAATGGACAGACACACTGGCAAAAAACCACGGACAGGACATACCTACCACACTGTATCAAAGCCAAGGATTGTAAAGATGTAGAACTGACTAAGCAATTGGCCAGGGCAGTACAGCTTCCAGAGTTTAGTCGAACATAGACCAGAACTAGATTGGAGATGGAATGGCCTAGGGTTGGTCTAGGATCAGGAACATTTAAACCATGGTGGAAACATGTGTTATCTGAAAAGGAATTCAAGAAACAAATAATATTACGCATTTTGGTCACCTGTGCTTGTAAGGCAAATGTGGAAGTGAATCACTTTAACCCTCAGGTCTTTCCTCCTTGTGTAACTGACTGGGATGTGCAGGTGTATATGTACCACTACCAGGGTTTCTTCACATTATTTCAAATACAGTGCTTTAACCTCTTCCTTCAGAATTTCTGACTGATTCCCAAGTTCTATTAAAGAGCTCAGTCTGCTAAGTCATACGTTTATCAAGCTTTTTAACCACTGTAACACAAAATGCAATTACATAACAGGAAAATTGAAAGTTCAATAGTTCCGCATCTCCAGAATAAAAGCAAATTATAGACATGTATCATTCAAGTATGAATCTTCGACTTTAAAATGCAACTACTTTATCTGAAGGAGCCCAGTCCAAGGATAAAATAAACAATCTTTGGTATGAGAGACATTTTCTTTACAGATTGAACATTATCATCTTGTGATTGAATAAACAAACCTGGATCCACATAGTGACAGCATTCGTCTCTCCAGAGGTCTTCATGCACGGCGTATGATGTCATCAAACAATCCATGTTCTCCTCTCCAGCCGCCCCTTCCTCACAAAACATATCAATGTTTCCTGTTGCCGGGACCCTCGTATCAGTGTCAACATCAGTGGCTGCCTCCTCCATAGCACTGTAGAAGTCTGTCTTCACTGGCTCCTTGAAGCAGAAGTCATACAGATCTTCACTGAAATCATTATCTTCATCAGTTCTCTGTGGACTGCTAGGAATGGTGGCCTCCTTACTTCTTGACGAGTTACCTTCTCCTGTTGATTCTTCAAGCATATTTGCAGTCTGATCTGTATTCATGCCATTCTCTCTTTGATCATTCACTCTTCCTAACAGCAGCATGGCCAACAAACAAGCATAGTCTACAGCTTCACCACGCATTATCTGCTGTTCCTTCAGATACATAGTCTCCAGATTTCCCCTGGCAAGTAGAGCTCTCAGGAATCTCTCTAAGGCTGATGTAGCATGTTCTATGTACTCTGTAGGGATCTGAACCCTACACATAAGGGTATGTAGATGGTGTGCCAGTAGACAAAGTGCAGTGGGTGATCTGGTTAAGGCTATCACAGTCTTGATGTTAAGGAAGAGCTGGTGTGGTGTGTATTGAATAGTGCCTCCAGAATCCCTCCAGAATGGATACTTCAAGATGGCTTTAGTTTCTGTCATTGAATGCAAGAAAGATTACATAAATATAGAATATGTCAAAGGTGTGCCTTGAGAAATGTAATGTTATTCAACTTTATATGGAAAGCAATTTAAGAAGAAAAAAACAAGACAAAAGACAAATGAAAGGCAAAAGATGAATAAAAACATTCTCATCAATTTCTCTGCACCAAATCTTCAGTAATTAATATCATTAAGATTGAATAACCCCAACCAATCATAATTTTAGAATATGAGGGTGATGCCAAAATAAAATCACAGAAATTACATCATGAACAATTAACTCTACAACAGTGTGCTGGAATTGTGTGTGTGTGTGTGCGTGTATGCTTGGGGTTTAACAGACGTGTACCAATCAGATGTGATTATTCATGTCTAGGGACCAACCATCAATGTCGCTATCTGAAAGACATGACTCAGTTTCGGAGTCTTTCTGAGTCAGTTTGTAGGCTAAGACAGAGAGCTGACCAACTGAATGTATCGCTAGACCGAATCACATCATAATCACTGAAATGTCTACCTTTTCACTGCAATATTCATAATAAATATGCATTTAGTCAAAAATGAAAAAAAAAATGAAAATAACAAACAGAGAAATAGATATTACGCTCAGTGACTCAGACAAAGGATTGTATAGCTGACCCAACAAAAGTGTAAAATGATCAAATTGGTTTCTAAACGGTTTACCTTCATCAATGCATGTTCTCGGGACCTCCCTGCCTTGTTCCACTGTCTTTGTGCGTATCTTTTCTAGATTCTCTTCACATATCTTGTCCATGTAAGTCTGATACCAGTCAACGTCCTGTGAACTAGGGTCATTTAGGGTTGTAGATAAACATGCATGACACTGCCAGAATGGGTCATGAAGGTTGGACTTGAATTTATGGCGGTAGAACCAGAGAAATCTAGCTCGGCACCGATCCCGCCATAGTGTTTGAATGTCAAGACCTACAAGAACCAACGAAACATTTACAGCAAAGAAAAGGAGTGAAGTTAAAGTTATCAAATGGCTGAAACAAATAACTAAGTATTAATTGAATATAATGCAATATTGGAAGGGGAAAAAAGCAGCAAAGGACAACAATATGTTACCAAAACTATGAACAAGTCGCAGGAATCTATTTTGTTGTCTTATATTTCGAAAAACCAGAGATTTCAAGCTTCTCAATGACAAACCAAACGAAGAGAAATAAAGATAATGTTTTTCTGCTTCAATTAAAAGAAAGTAATTTTGGACTGGTGGGCTGGACTTCCCTTTTATAATCTATAAAATAAAAAATAAAATTGTTTTCAGTTTTCAAATACCATCGAGCAGACTCAGAGAGCAATCTAGCTCTCAGACTTTGAATAAAATAGTCACAAGAGAAATCAGAAATATCTGATGGTGAATTTTAATGACTTAGAGAGGTTTTCTTTTTCCAGGAGTGAGTTTCCATGACTTTCCAGAAGAATTTATTTATTTATGACTTTTCAGATTTTTTGATGACCGTGGGAACCCTGAAAAGACCGATAGAAAACAATATATTTCTTTCTAGCAATGTAAAAAGTTACCTTTGTTAATGGCTATATTATGAATGAGAGCAAGTCTATAGTCATCGCATCGAGGAAACAGACATTTGAAGAGGGCAAGAGGAAGACCTAAAGAAAAAAAAAATATCAAACATACAACTTAGATACATGCCAACGTATGATACAAAATACAAACGAGTGTAAGTTAAATAAACATTTTATACAACATCTAAATGATGAATTATAAGAAAAGGCATATTTTTTTGTCAGAAGTCTCGATACCCTGATTCACTTCATAATCATTTTTTTAATCCGAAAATTTTACAAAGACAAGTAAAACATAATTGCATTTCTCATACAGAATTTAAAAAAATCTTTTGTGTAATTCAATATTTGTTCTCTCTTTTTTTTAAAAGATGGCCATAGGCCTATAATAAAAATACAATAGAACCAGCAGAAATTCTATTTGTCCAAGCACTACAGATACTCAAAACGAGATAAAATGTACACTATATAATTCTTGTCACTTTGTCATCTAGTGGTTCTTTAATTTCTAGTCAAAATAAGACATTAATAAAACAACAAAGGGGATGCATGAGGGTGTGCTAAGAACTAAATCAATTTGTTCACTTGGTGTTAATATATGAATGAATGTATTGTATTTACCTTCTAATTCATTCCCAAGGATAGGAATAAGATTCACAACTTGATCAAGACACAGAGCCTCTAAGGATGCTACTCCTTTCTCCTCCATACTGTACTCATACTGTAACATAGAAAAATAACAGAACTACAGAGTGGTCAGGAGTAAAAGAGACAGACAGACAGACAGAGAGAGAGAGAGAGATCTGATCGCAGGGGGTAAACTGAAAATTTGATTTTTGAGAGCTGATTTTTAGCCAAACTCTCCAGACGAGACTTACCAACTTGCATTTACACAAACAATCTCCATATTTGTGTATTCATACGGTGTGATTTTCAGCCAACCATGGCTACTTGTCTCATTTTCATTGTCATTGGGATCTTATCTTTTCTGGGTGAAAGTTGCCTTGAGCATGTTGAGTGGCACTCATACATATATGCGAGGTTATCTATAAATAACCTTGCCCCTATATGTCTGTACTGCAGTGACTGCCGACAATAGTGAATGTGTGAGTTTCAAACAGCAAGATCCCTGGCCCAAAACAGTATGAAATTTCACTTGATTAAGGTGATTGAATCCAATTGAATCAAGGTACGAATAAGATATTTAATCATCCCGCAATACTTTGTCGGTCGTAAAAATAAATGTGTTTAAGATCGCCAATCTGAAACGCAGAAAAAGGTGCATTTTGTAACACATTTCCGCCAAAATCACGGTCGCTGATATTGCATGAATGCAACAGAGATCTCAATGATGATTCTATGACGTCATTATATGCGCTGAAAGTGGCAGGCTTCTGGTTCCGTGCAATGATAGTGGCCCCTTCTGAAAAAAAATTACAGATGAAAAATCAAAGAAAAACATAAAGAATAATAAGAAACAGAGAAATAAGGAGTGAAATACAGAAAAATATAAGAAAAGAAGGAAAAAGAAGAAGATAGAGAACTGAAGATGATAGAAGGATCGAAACAAGTAAAACAAAGAAAAAAAGGAGAGATTAAAAGATGGGATAAAGGAGAAGATAAGGAAACACATAGGGTAGGGCGGAAGAAACAGTGAGAGAAGGAGAACAATAAAGGGAAACATAAAAAAAAGAAGAGAAGATGAGGATAAAAGCAAGGAATAACATAAAAGACAAAAAGAGAAAATAAAAGGAAGATAAAAAAATGAATAACACAAGGAAATATGTAAAGAAGAATAAAATGATTTTAAAAAACCTAATACAAAAGAAAAGATTGAGAGAAAAGAGAAGAGAAGATCAAAGCAATGAATAACACAAGGAAATATATAAAGGAGGAAAATGATGGAATAAAAACAAAGATTAACATAAATAAAGGGAAAGACAGAGAAGAGAAAAAAACCTCAAAACAGAAAATAACAAGGAAATATATAAAGATGGAAAAAATGATAGAAAATAAAAACAAAGAATAACATAAGGGAAAGACAGAAAGCAAAGGGAAAGACAGAAAGCAAAGAGAAAGAAAGATCAAAACAAAGTATAACAAGGAACTATATAATACAAAAGGCTAGATGCTAGATGAAAGATGAAAGATGGAAAGAATAGAGAAAATGTAAGGAAAAAGAAAGAAATGGAAGTTGATTGAAGGATAAATACAGAAGATAGAGAGATTTAAAAAAAAATAATATACGGAAAGACAGAAAGAGGAGATGATAGAAAGATCAAAATGAAGAAATCATTAGGATAGAAAAAAACATGACAGAAGAATTAATAGAGACATATAACATAAGAAATGACAGAAAGAGAAGATGAAAGAGCTACATGTATCAAACTAAAGAATAAAGAAAGATAGAAAAAGAAAAGAAAATAACGAGAAACATTGGGGACGAGAGACATAACAGAAGAAAAGGTGAAGGAAGGAAAGAATGAGAAGAAACAAAGTAAAAAGAAAGAGGATAAAGTAAAGTAAAAAGAAAGAGGATAAAGTAAAGTATAAAAACTGTTCAAAGAATAATAGGAAAAACAGAAAGTGAACATACAGTAAGAAAGATAAAGAAATACCAAGTTAATGACAGAAACAAAATATGAAAAAAGATAAATATGGAAAAAGAAGGTAAGGAAAGAAACAAAGAATAACAAGTCAAAAGAACAATAGAGAAAAAGGAATAACATAAAGAACAATCATGATGATAGCAAAAGATGAAAGAAAACAAAAAAGCATCAGAATGATAGAAAAAAAAGATGATAGAACTAGAACTCAAGGCTAAAACAAAGAATTAAATAAAGAAAGATTTAGAAAGAAGAAAAAACAAAAATAAGGAAATGTATAACAAAGAAGTGAGAAGGAAAAGGGCGTGCCGCAGTCTTTACTTCCAGTTCCAGTTTCAGGGTCTCAAACTGCGCACTACGACTACGTCTCTACGCTGTGCAATGGCAGAGCTTGAAGTTGAACTGAGCTAGAATCTGTATCAGCGTTGATGAAAAACTGCCTGAACGCTAACCCGCTGAAACCGTGTTTTAAAACGGCGTTTTGATTTGTGATTCATGTTCGTGATTCTAATATTTCTAGATTCAAAATTTGCATGAACGCACTCTTGGACTACTGAGCTGGGTAACAGTGATTGTTTGACACAGTCCCACTGAGTAGCATGTGCCTACGACGAGTACGAGCTATGAAGTATGAACTTAATGAAGTATGACTATGAATGATTCTAATTTCTATCATGATTCTATGACTATCACATAAACAACTATAAAGTTAAAACAAGAATAAAATGGCAAGTATTCGCTTAAAAGATAGGGATGCCAAACAATGAATTATTGTCGACATGTACTAAAAGTAAACATAGATTTACTCACCTAGAAAAAGAGAAATAAAATCCGAAACAAAAGGCAGCAGCAGCAGAAAGTAGACATTTGTAAGGTATCTTCGAAAGGATAAAATTGAGGAAATGATCATGATTACGCGCGCCGCTCATTTTTTTTTTTTTTTTTTTTTTTTTAAGAATCTTTTATTACTTTTTTTCAAAATAACATTTTCACAATAATCAAAGTAAAATACACAAACAAATATATTCACATGTCAGTATCATTGTGCCAAATTACATAATAATTACATGCATGTATTAAATAGTAAATTATGCAAAATCTGGAAGTCTTTATTGTGATAAAAAAGGGGGAAAATATAAAAAATGAAGATTAAAATAGGAAAGAAAGGAAAAAAAGGAAAAAGCCCCCCCCCCCCCCCCCATTGTGCCCGTTGTTCCGCCTCAGATTTTAAAAGACTACAGTTCAGAATTTTCTTCATGATTTTGATGTTATTAATTAAGCACACATTGTGACCATCGACCATCGATCTCTACCTTTGATCGAACAGTTGGGGCCCGAAATAGCTTACAGAAACGGGTCCTACTAATAACCGCCAACAACAGCCAACAACAGCCAACAGCAGCCAACAACAGCCAAGAACAGCCAACAGACTGTAATCGATCTACTAAAAGCCGCCAACAACAGCCAACAGCAGCCAACAGCCGAGACCGACTAAAAGCCGCCAACAACAGCCAACAACAGCCAACAGCCGAGAACTAGTTCGATCTACTAAAAGCCGCCAACGATCTACTAAAAGCCGCCAACAACAGCCAAGAACTATCGATATACTGTAGATTCAGCCACCTCAAAAATAATTAGATCAATATTATATAATTTCAAGCAAATTACATTATTTTTTTATCCTAATGATTATAGCTTCATGTTACATTTATTATTTTTTTTAATGATTTTTTTATCAGAATCCCCCCCACCAAAATACTTCTGTCAAAGCATAAATGTAAAGGTTTATACAAAATAGTAACCATTTTAAAATATAAATTAAGACCGTTGCGATTATTGTTCATACGATTACAGCATGCCTGAATTTATTCTCTTTTTCATCTGACAAATTCGTAATAAAATGTATCCTTTTCAATATCAAAACAAGTTGAAGATGAAATACTAAAGTAAACGAGAAAATGGAAAATGCTATGAGTGAAAATATAGACTCTCACAAAGAAATTATTTTAAGTGAGAGGTACAAGAAAGGCTTGGATTTTTCTTCTTAAATAGTTATTTATTTCTTTATTTTTTTGGGGGGGAGGGATATATATATAATAAAAAACTTTCAGTTAGAACCAAAAATATTATCATTATTATTGTTATTATTATTATCATTATCATCACCATCTTCATCATCATTAATATTATTATTATATTAATTATTATATATTAGGTATTAGATCATGAATCATTGCAAAAAATAAATAATTCATTTCCTTTTGTATAGCACTACTGATAATGTGGGGTAACATCCAGGCGGGGTGTTGCACTGCCTAGAAAAGTGCAAAAGATGACGCTGTGACCACTGTTTGATATTAATGATTATGATGACAATGATGCTTAATATAATTAATAATAATACTAAAACAAATGTAATAGTAATAATAATAATAATAATAATAATAATAATAATAATTAATATAATAATAATATTAATGATGATGAAGATGGTGATGATAATAATAATAATAACAATAATAATGATAATATTTTTGGTTCTAACTGAAAGTTTTTAACACAAATTTTTGCTACAACTACATGGTTATTCTTATATCTTATCTCTATTATTACATCCATCATCACCACCCATGGTGACATTAGTGATTAATGTAAAAATTAATTTCCTTTATAACACTAATAAACCTCATAATCATTACTACTCAGGAGCGGCGATCAGGGAAATTTTCTCGCTCGGTTGCTACGCTCACTTACAAACAATACTGCACCAGATCTATAAACTGTATGGGTATCATAGTCAGAGATTGCTTTTACAATAGACATTTACCAGTATATCTATTGCAAATATTAAACAAAACTCAAGTACACAAGTACTCCACGAGACAACCAAATATGTTACATCTACCACTGACCAGAAGAGTTACTGCACATAAGACTTTTATATACCGGACCACTCTGGAACCCGTTAAATGATACCATTATTCAACTCTCCCCATTTTTGTAATTGAACGTAGACGTGAAAATTTCCTGCTGAATATATACATACAACTCTTAAATGGCAATAGCAATTGGGAAAACATCCTTTCGAACCAAAAATGAAAGAAAAGAATGAAAGAAAAGGCATTACAAAAGGCAGTGCGTACATATATCCTCCCTTTTTTGCCAGTTTTTTAAATTTCTCCTACTGTTTTTCCAAACATATTCCCTCTTGCTATCCTTTCATTGCTCTTGGTCTGTTTATATGTGCTTCTTTTCCACCATTTCATCATGTATTTCTCTTTTCATTTATCGTTGTGATTATATTCCACAATTTTCCCCTGGTTTTTGTTTTAGGTTTTTGTTTTCTTGTTTTTCCTTCTCACTTTTCCTATCTTTCCCTATGTATTTCTTTGTTTTCCCTACCCTGTATCTTACATTTATATTCATTCTTATGTATTTCTGTTTTTCTGTGTATGTTCTCTTCTCAGTTTATGTTATATAAATGTATGTATTACTTTGTTTACTTCCTTTTTCCTTATGTATTTCTTTGTTTCCACCTTCTTCAAGCTTAAGTTTCTTTCTATACTTATTCATTTATGTGTTTCTTTTTTTCTTCCATCTGTTTTTTTTCTATTTACTTATGTAGTTCCTTTTAAAAAAAATTTCAACCTCTCTTTCAATATACCCCTATACATTTGTTTCCTTCCATATTATTATTATTATTATATATATATATATATATATATATTGGGCGTGATTTCTCTCTCTGCATGTGCATTTATTTATTCTTCTGTTTCTTCTCTTTTTCTTATGCATTTCTTTGTTTTGCCTTCTTTCATGTTGTATTTCTATCCCTGCTGATGTATTAATTTGTTTTAATTCTCTTTCCATATCCTTTCATGTATATCTTTTTTTTCACTCTCCATTTTTCTGTCTTTCCTTATTTTTCATTTTCTATCTCTCATTTACTTACGTTTTTTTGTATTTTTTTCTTCTCTTATTTTCTACATGTACTTTACGTTTCCCCTTCATCAATCTTCTCATTCTACTCCTGTATTTCTCCCCCCCCCCCTCTATCGTCTTCAAATGTCTTTGCTTTTCCTTCTCTCCTTTTCTTTTCTTGATAAGACCAACCCCTGAATTGTGTCAGGGGACACCTTTTCATACCGCGGTGTAAGGGGGGGGGGGGGGTAAATTAAGGGCCTGATTTGCGCGCCAGTTTAAGACCCATCCCTAAAAGCCGAGCTGGCCTCTGACACCTTTTTTAGGTGTTGCCGGGATCTTAGACCAGCTGGGTCTTTGGGATATACCACAACAAGATGGAAACGTAGCCATACCTGCGCTCTGTTAACGATCAGTATTGCAAAGCTATAATAGACCTACATGAAATATAATATATCACAAACTAATGGCTTGATTGTAATCATTGCAACAAAAATGTCATTCTTCCCCCTCCCATTTTTGTTTCTGAAATTGTTTAGGGGCTGTAGCCCAGTACGGCCTATATCATGAAACGCACGGTCTACGATTTTGGGGGACGCCTCTTACTGGAAAATTTTAAGGGGGCTGCCCCCCCCCCCCTACGAAGTAAAAAATGATTTTTACAAATCTCTTAATTTAATGCTACCTAATCCCAGTAATACAGAGAGAGAATTTGAAAACAAATACGTGTATAGATCCAACAATGATGTGTTTGTGTGATAAAAAGTGCTCGAAAATGCAAAGTTCCAAACTACAAATACAAAATTTGCAAAGCTCTATCATTTGAGAAAACATTTGAAAAGGGTAACAGATCAACTTTTATGTACTAGTCAGCAATGATTATTATCACAAGTAAAATAATGACTAAAAATAATGATACTGATTTTCATGGGGTTTCGCCAGCCTCCATTATTTTTGAGAAACCATAGGCCTACGGCCAACCTTGAATACAGCTGACACGACCCTCGTCTTTTTTGTTTGTAAGAAGATAAAAATTATTTCTACCACTTCATAAAAACATCCAAAGTCTGAAAGAATAGCCTATGGTAACAAACAGTTAAATGAAATAAAAAGACAATGAAATGCAAAACCACACCAAAGGAAATTTCATGAAAAGGTTACAGATGAAAGCTAAGGCCCACTCCACCCCCCCCCCCCCCCCAAAAAAATGAAATTTTCAATAGTACTCAAATTCAAATTCACATTTATTGATATAGAATTCTCACATAATAGAATTATCATCAAAACAAAGCAAAACAAAGCAAAACTCGGCAGAGGCATCCATGCTGAATATATAGATACAGAATACAAAAAATTAAAGGCACGTTATATAAAATCAAAGTTGTACATAATTATTATCAGATTATACTTGATTGAAAAGGAATGTAGCTACCCTTATAAACAAAACAAAACATGATAGCAGCATACTGAATATAAATAAAACCTTGACATGTCGGAAAATTATATCAGAACCAATTCGCTATGGAATTATACATAAGTAATCATAGTAACAAAAAAAAAAAAAAACATACACAACGGAATGATGAATAGAAGCAGAACCTGTTACGTACTCAACTGATAGAAATGTTGCTATCATTTCAAACAAACAGATGAAGAAAAAAACCTGAATAACAAAAAACAAAAACAAAAAAAACAGCGTTTATTTATTTATCCTTTTGGGGGTGGAGGGTAGATTATCACAAAGAGTGGGTCATATCACTACTATAGATGCATATAGAATATATTATTTTAAGAATTACCACAAGTGACGAGCGTCTGTTGAAGTTATGGCAAATTATCTAGGGATATCTCTGTCGCTCTCAGGTTATTACCAAATATTTTGTTATTACACGTATTGTTAATATGATAAGAGGTTATTTATGACGCATTCATGAATTAACTATTGTTATTTTGTTATTTTTGTTTTATGTATATGATTATACACATTATAAATCTGGTAAACTTGATGTTATTTTCTGAACAAAAACAATGAACGAGGAGTTATTCCAACTCACATGGTTGTACCGCAAACCTTTTTTCTGAAAAACAATGTCATATTATCTTTTCCGTGTGTTTATTAAATGCATTCATTCAGTCTCCCATGTTTTTATTAAGGCTACAATAGGCCTATATTCGTAGTGAAATGGAAAAACAAAGATAATACAAACACTGTCATTTTCATGTTTGTTTGTAACTTCATATAATATATAAGTTAAGAGAAGTCAAATCACTCTCAGCGCCAGGATGTTTTTCAGGGAGTTGACACTATAAACATAAAAAATTATTATACAATTACAAATTTGTGATAAATTTTATATATGAATGAATAAGTATCATGATATCAACATGAATTAAGCCATTTATTGTTATATCATGGACATTAGCATCATCTTTATCATCTTCATTATCTATTTAAATTTCTTTAACAAGAAAAGAAAAATCAAACAAACAAAAAAGTGATGGTGAACTTCAAATATCGAAGCTAATGAAAACCACCATCTATGAAATATCAAAGAAAGAAAATATATAGAAATAAGTAGTTTAAAGAGCGAAAGGCTAGAGGAAAACACCGAAACTGTTTTATCTTCGAAAGGAAAGAAAAGAAAAGAAATTCATCTACATGTACCTGGATATATATCTTGACATTCATTATTATCCCCTTGTATTTATTCATGTATTTATTGTCTAGTTATTCAAGAAATTTTAGTTTTCATTATAAGAGGACCATGGGGGGGGGGGGGGGTGGAATAACTTGTTGGCGGATGCATGCAGGGCCTAGGAGGTACGTGCCCCCCCTCCCGCACCCCTGCAAACCTTTTCCCCTTCCTTCAATTTATTTCACTTAATTTCTTTTTCTTTTACTACTTATCAACACAAAAAGCTTTGAAAGTATTGTTGACCTATTTTATCATTTATTCATTTTCATATCCCTTCTTTCTATCTTTATATTTCATTGTGGGTTAGGGTGAGGGGGTTTTACAGTACGGACCCCTCCACCGCCCTCACCCCCCCCCCCCCCAAAAAAAAAGGGGGGGTAAAAGAAAGAAAACGAAAAGGAAAAAAATAGGGGAGGAAAACTTTAAAATATAAAACATATGAATGAATAGAGTTTTTTGTTTTTTTTTCAAAAATTAAGTCTCATTATGCTTGCCACTACTTCATTTTGTACTTTTACTTCCATACCCTTATGGTTATTGGTTAAAAAATAATATTAGTAACACCCTGCTTGTGGCCGAATGGAATATGGAACCAGAACGTAGATATTTCCCGTATTCCGTGAGAACAAGCAGGGTGCAACGATTTTATCCCTTAAATTTGTTGGTCAAGAATACGGAATTATCTCTCAGACAAATTGACCAATCAGATTACATATAATAATAATAACCGTATTAAAATATATATGAATCGATCAGTTTCCGATTGTCTTTGCCCCTATCGATAATCACAACTTGTTCTTTGATGATTTCGTGATTTTTAGGTCCTGAAATAATCTTTTCTGGTCAATTTCTGATTGAAAATTACTGAAATAAGCCCTAGCAATCTTGAAAGTGCCTCTTTATTATCTCTTGGCAGCTCTGGGATTTGTTTTCGGCTGTTGGCTGCTGTTGGCTGTTGTTGGCGGTTGTTGGCTGTTGTTGGCTGTTATTGGCGGTTTTTAGTAGGACCGACAGAAACCACTGGAATAACGGTATTAAGAAGAAGAAGAAGAAGAAGAAGAAGACCGTCATAGTTAATGCTTTCTGTTAGTAATTTGTTCTTTGCTGTTTTTTATTCCAAGATCTGGTGTGTTTGAGCAGTTCACTCTGGTCCCCAAAACGGATCTAACGGGGTCATTTAATGACATATACGACATTATGTGCGTTAAAGGGATACTCAATCGCAGATTGTGGACGTTTTTATGCCGCGAGAGGGCACCGTGTGCAATCTTCGGACAGACTAGTCGTGTGCAACATGCACGCTACGCCTGAGCTCGAGCTCTCGTGCGAGATTCGGTCGGTTTTTTTGCTTCAATAATGTAAAACATGGTTTGACTCCATATGGAACATGTAAAATCATCATTATTGTAACTTATTTTCATACAAGGAAGGGATTCTTTATTATCACATCTATAAAAATTGAAATATTTGAAATTTCATATAATAAAATCCATAAGGAAAAGTGAGTGTGTGACATCATCGGTTCACTCATTTGCATACCGCCCATGCTATGCGTATCACTGTTTCGTGAAATAATGCAAAAATTCAAAATGCCATAACTTTCTTATTTTACATCCGATTTCAGTAAAATTTTTGCTGTTATGCTTGTTTAATTTTACTTTTGGATGTCTTTGAATGGTATATTCTTGAGAATGTAAAATAATTCAAATATCTCGGGATTGTAGTAGGCTATGCAGTGATGGCTTGTTAAAGCAAGCTACAAAACATTTAGCTGATGAAGGAAGAAAATCCCCTTTTAAATTATACAATTCGTTTGGCAAATATGCTCTTAACATTAAAATTGCTACACGCTGCTATGACAGTATATGATCAAACCTATTTTATTATATGGATTGGAAATATGGGGAAGTACAATGGTCTGCAGCAAGCTCTTATCAGAACAAGCAAACAAAACAAAACTATATTTCAAACCATATTTCGAAAAAATCCATCTTTAATGCTGTAAACATTATGCTTGGTATAAATAGCAAAATTAGCAATATCGGCGTTATTGCTAAAACTTGGCAGAAGATAGTATCCTTGAGGCAGGGGCGGATCCAGGATTTAGTATAAGGGGGGGGGGGGCACACAAATGCAGGTTTGTCAACTTTTGGAAAAGGTAGACCCATATTTTTTTGGTCTTGCCAGCTTCTCGAAAAGTCGCTCAGCAGTGGGGGGGGGGGGGGCACAATCGACAAAAGCATACTTTTCTTCCAAAGGGGGGCACGTCCGGCCCGTGCCCCCTGGATCCGCCAATGCTTGAGGTTCCAATTAACATTCTTAAGTACTGGATAAGAAGGCGTAATATTGATCAAGATATCATACTGTATGATAGTTAATATTGAAAACAAACGACCATCTGTGAGGGTACAGTAAGCTACAATATATATTTAATAACCAAATAAAACTTGACCTTTTCCATGAGGAAAACAATGGAGAGGGTAACTAATTGCGAACTTATCGATTATTCAAAACTTCCATTTGAAGAAGAAAAATATCTCAAAATTCTTACTGATATATAGAAACATAAGGCAGTGGCGGGTCTACGGGGGGGGGGGGGGGGTTAGGGGGTTTAACCCCCCCCCCCCCCTTGGGCTGCCAAGTAAAAATTTAATGTGCATAGAAAAACGCCATCATAATAATGTCCAGACCCACACAGTATGTTCCTATAGCACTCTGTCTCAGGCTCAGCCTCAGGCAATAGGGTTTAACCCCCCCCCCCCCTGGGGCTACCAAGTGAACATGTGTCAGTATATCACTGTGATATGTGCATAGAAAAACGCCATCATGTTACATCGTGACCTTCAATTGGCTGAATAAACAACATTTAGTTGAACTTAATTTTAATTTCTGCGTAATATCAATCTACTTCATTGGCCTGAACTCCAGTATAATCATTTACATCATAGTGGTTACCTATATTTAAAATTTGTGGTATACAAGTCAACGTATGTTACACTGTCTTAAATCTAGCTTTTTATCCCGTATCTTTCTTATATTCCCAGTCACTTTTCGTTTGTATCTTGACTTTTAAACATGTGGTTAGAGTTAGACCAAAAAGAAAGAACGCACACCGGAGAGAAACATTTCAAGTGCAAATATTGTGAGAAAATATTCAACTCATATTCTGGTTAGGTAACTTTTAAAGTTAATAACCAAACACATGATAACTCTGGATATAACTGTATTAAACTTACTTGATTTAAAAAGACGTTATCATGGACTGCTTTTTATGGTCTCCATTGCGTTAGTAGATGCCAGGAAAACATCGCTTACGGGGGTTCAAAATACTGAGCAAGAAAGAAAATCGGCTCGCGGCTTGGACGATGCTCTGCATCGTCGTTGGGTCAACCCCCCTTGGAAAAAAGCTAGACCCGCCCAAAACATCTGCAAACTTCCCATAAGCTCATATAACCTACCAATTGAGAAAGGAAGATATCATCCCTCACAAAAACAGCGCATATACGCTTTTGTGAAGAAGTATGCAAACAGTAGGAGACGAATTCCATTACGTCATGCAATGTGAGAAATTTAGAATAAAAAGAGAACTGTTGTTTGATTATCTTAAAGCACTCAATTACAACTTTGAAAACAAACAGTTTTGATAGATTTATATTTATAACGTCACTCAAAGAAGACGCTCTCATAAAAGAATTTGCCAATTTCTTGCGATATACTATAGTGTTTATTAGGCGTATCTATAGTAAAGTCACGGTATTGACATTGACGTAGGCAAAGACAAAGACACGGTTAATGCATTGTAGTCAGTAAGTTTGATGTTTTATGTTTTATAGTGTATAAATATATGTATATAATTATTTTATTGGCTCTTTTTCTCATCACCTAACACTACTTGTACATAATCTGATAATTTATATTTCATGAAAGGGCATGTCTAGCTGATCAATTAAGAGTATTTTGTTTTTGTTTTTGTTTTGAATGCTATGCTCACGATATATTGTTCTGTTTTTGTCATGTGTTACTCTTATTATCATTGGTGCTACATGTATATTCGAACAAAATATTGTTGGATATGTCAATGAAGTTCAATGAATACATACATACGTATAATCAGTGGCCATCTTACCTTTGTGGAGACTCCACCGACCACTGCATTGATCATCTGAGGCTCAGACTTCCGAGCTGATATAATTTTATACAGTTATAATGCTCTTCTGGCTGTACGTCAAAAGATCATATGTATATAACAAATAATTATTTTACATTACAAATTTCCTTAGCATTTAGGCATCTCCAAGCTCGAGCATGGGTATCAGTTTAATAGAATATAGGTAATAATCTGGTTACAGCCCTATAGGTATCATTCCATACATATCTATTTATACATTAAAATAAGTGAAGATTATTGGGGTCATCCCTATAGCTATAGAAGGTCCGATAGTTAGCGGGTCCGATAGACCGACGCCCAATAGATAGAAGGTTCGATAGACCGAATGTACGAGAGGGTCCAATAGACAGACGGTTCTATATCTATAGACCGAATCGGCGGATGGTCCGATAGTCCGATACCCCGGTTAATTTTGCCACTACACCGATGTATTGGCAATGGGGAACGCTGACCATTTTTTTGAAACTTGGAAATCTAATTATATGGTGCACACTAAAGCCCCGAGGCCACCATGCCCGAAGCACTTTTTTCTAGTGGAGCAAGCTGAGGAAAGGGCGTCCCCTTCTAACACAAGTGCTATTTTTTAAACAAAGAAATCTTATGGGGTGCACACTTTATAGTTGAATTTTCATTAAAAGTAACAAAAGATAAGATTCTGACAACAAAAGATTCTGACCGATAAAATGAAATTGTTTCAATTAGGGGCTACCACCTTCTTGGGAAGGGGGCGTTTTCATTTTTTTTTGAGGGTTGTCAGGTGATATTTTCCTACCAGCTATGATGTCAGCTTTTATACTTTTTGAGTGTTCACCGGCTACACCCATACTACTTACCTTATGTCAAATTTTAGTCTGTGGACTCTGTCGGGTAAAATATACCATTTTTTTTTTGGGGGGGGGGGTGGGGAATTCGAGAATATTCGGATACCTCACTGCCCGAATATTATGATATTCGGGCTTCTTGTTGCTGCCGGACGTAAGAGGTGCTTGCTGCAAGAAACAACAAGTTTCTTGATTGTATGAGCAAGCAAAGCGAACGAATGGGAGAGAGAGGGAAAAAAGAAGAATTTTGTATCCTGAGAATAGGTTCTATAGCGTATTGTTATTCCGTTGTCATAATCTGTGTAACATAATATTATCGGCATCTTCCGTTCTCATATTGGGAAGAGACTATTGGTCACAGGCCATTATTTATGAAAATTCATCTCTTTAGCCCCTTTAGGTCAACTTGCATGCCGCTCGATTCCTTTCAGTTATGTTGCTAACATTCTTTGAGTAGAAAATAGCATAACATTAGCTAGAGATTAAAGATGCAAACCAAATAACTTCCATAAGAATATGACTTATTAATATAATTGGCATTGGTTTATATACATAAATATGGTGATTATATTAATAACTAATATCAATAATGAAAATATAATGGGCATTGGTAAATTAATGCTAGTGAGCGAAGTTTTTAAATTTTTGTTTTCTTCTCTTTCCTTTCTGATTTCTTCTTTTCCTTTTTCTTTTCTTCTTTCCTTTTCAACCTTTTCCTTTTTTGCTCTTTCTTTGGTTGGAACGCCCCAACTTATTTTCACCACTTATTTTTTACCCACTTATCATTTCATCCACTATATTTTACCCTCTTGACGTATTTATTGTCGGTCTATCGGACCTTCTAACTATCGGACCCCTACTGAACCTTCGGACTATAGGACCCTTTTGCCGATTCGGTCTATAGAACCTTCTGTCTATTGGACCCTCTCGTACATTCGGTCTATCGAACCTTCTATCTCTTGGGTGTCGGTCTATCGGACCCGCTAACTATCGAACCTTCTAGCTATAGGGATGACCCCAATAATCTTCACTTATTTTAATGTATAAATAGATATGTATGGAATGATACCTTGGAGTTTTCCAAGAATATATAGTCACATGTGAAAGGTAATTAACCCGGACATACGCTATCCTCTTACAGCTTTCAAATCTTAAGATCAAAACCATTTAAATCATGAAAGAAATTTGTTTTTATCAAGTCCATGAGCTGGACCAAGACTATATATTACATTTTACACTCTTACAATTTTTTGTAATTAATGATTTGGGATATTTTTTTTGGGGGGGGGGGGAAAGAAAGAAGGCATGAGATAAAAATAAATCCCAAAGACATTTCGGTTCTCTTTTATTCCATTTATTGCATATACTATACAATCATAGTTCCATATATTTATAAGTAATAGATATATTATATACATATTTATTAAAGAACACATTTGAAAGTGAATAAAAAGTATGGTGGTACTGGTACAGGGTGCACAGAATAAATCTGAAGCAAGATTTCAAATCTGGAAAAAAGGGAAAGGCACTGGAAAGAATGATATCGGATGGATTTCCTTTGCAAATACCGTACACATATTTTCATGTAGAGTGTAATTATAAATACAATCATGACACTGCATTACATACAAGAAATTCTGCCTCTTTGTACATGTATATTGCTGATAATGATCACTATTGATTTACTCTAAAATCACTACGCATTCACTGAAGCATAAGTTTTCCTACATTAAAAAAATATATATATCCTGGTCTGCGTTAAGTTAGAGTAGTCAATTGGCAGGATTCTCAAGTATGCATAGATTGAAATATAAGTATACAAGTTCAAATATTATTAAGGCATGCACAATCAAATAATACTAGTAAACAGAAGCAGATTATAGATGGAGTATGGACGGAATCTCCAAATTTCAGACAATGGTTGGTGGGTTATCTTATTCTCATTGAAATAATGTGTGAAGAAGGAAGCATAAATCCAGGTACTAAATATGCAACTAAATCAATCAGACTTACACACTACAACAAACCCTTAAACATTCAAGGACGACATACATGTGTATTCATGTAGAAAGATAATGCAAAATGTAATAAATATTTCAATTGAAAAGAAGAGATTGATGTTACATCATTATCTGAGCAATGTGAAGTGCACCAAGTTTAGCATTTTCATTTTACAGCATGGTGCAAGGATCGTCACCAAAACGTATTAATTATTTTGTACCTTCATACAGCCTTCTCGCTAATACATGACACCCTTGGTGCTGATACCAAGGGCTGATGCCAAGGGTGATGAATTTCAGAAAATAAAAACCATATGTAGATTCCCTCTCCCCCCCCCCACAAGGTTAATAAATTAGTCAATGCCTACTTCCACTCTCCAAAGTTGTTTTGTTCCTCCCAAACCACCTCCATGGGATGTCATAAGGCCATATTTCACTTTAATATGAACCAATAAATGTGTCAGTGCATACTTTAACCAGCAATATTGCTTTGGTCCTCTCAGATCACCCAGCCCCATGGGATTCGGTAAAGCCATACATGTATTTCTGTCAATATGAACTATGCGTAAACTATTTTCTGCGAGAAGCCTGCCTTCATAAATATAAAATTGAAAATATTGAAATGTAGTGCACTGAATGATGGAAATTACATCAGCCTAAAACTTTTCACATGTTGCTGCATATATCTGTATTTTATCAAGGCACATATTTCAAAGTCTTAAATACTGAAGTATACTGTATGACGTAAATAATAAAATGAATACTAGTCAATCATTTATATAATGATGGTAAACTTGATATATCCAAACCATGTAAATAAAACTTCAGACTGAAATAAATTAGCAAATATCAAAATAATCAGCACAAGTATATTTTGACACGATAAGTTGCATTTAAATTTCTTTTCTGCTATCAGAACATCTTTTAATATGTATCTAATTGTTCAAGTCTGTGTAATAAAAGTTGCTAAATCGAAATACTGATAATCACATAAAAGGTGGGCAGAGTGATTCAAGTTGCATAGATAAATCTTTCATTAAAGAAGACTAGATGAAGCATAATCTATCAGATCAATGTCATATGTAAACACTTTAAATGCATTGTGCACCAATCAAATTCAAAGAAATACTTCCAGTCTTAATAAATAAAGTTTAATTCCATTCCTTTGAAGGCATTAAATTACAATAAAGTTGAAGCCTACTAGTTCACTGAGAACTTAGCGTGTGGATCTGTTTGTTGTAGTTTTAACAGTTACTTCTCATCCATAATGAATGAGATCAAATTTCATCGATGACAACTACGTTTACACCAGCTCTGGTCTTCCCATGGTCCGTGCTTCATCAGCTAGTTGCATGGCTTGAACCTCATCCAAGACATTCCGAAAGCTCTCCACACTGACTTCTCCTCTATCACTCCTAGTTGATGCTACTGACCATAGCTTCTGAAATGTGTCCTGGTCCATCTCAACACCAATATCAGAGAAGATTCCTTTAATCTGTTTGGAAATACATGTATAACAAAAGTGTTTTAAAAAGAATAAGAATATATCAAACAAAGCAAAACACCATTGACTTGTATCCATATATTTGTACTAGCTGTTTAGAACATGAGCACTTAAAACATAAAAATGGCTACTAACTAAACATCAAACTGTAAAATAGAACATATTTGATTATTGATATTTACTTTCAAATTATACACAATCAAAAGTCACAAAGAAAAGCTTGTGTCTAAATGATTGCAGGGCCGTCAGGGAGAACAGTATATAATACTGATGAGGCTACCCTGGGTAAACAAGACATATTATTATTATTATTATTATTATTATTATTATTATTATTATTATAATTAGGGTTTATACACTTTATACACAATAAATTTTTAAAACAGTACCAGTGAACAACCTGATATTCTTAGAAAATACTCTGGTATGCCAGGACAGTTATATCTATGAAAAGTTTTGAGGTGATATTGCTCTTACTCCTCAATGTATCTGTGAGCAAGTGCACATATATAATTTATATGTAAATAAATCAATGAACAGAAGTCTGTTCACAAGCTAAACATAAATCAAGCAGATGTAGTCCAGGAGCCTGTCCCAAAATAGTCACCCCATTTTATATATGAGATTTGACCCCTTAAAGTTACTTCGACCATCCATGTCATTCAAAAAAATGTTGTCAGCTCGAACGAAGCCGCTGGGTTTGGCCCCCAGAGCCCCCAAAAGGGCCCCAAAGTTGGGTCGATTTCAACCCATCTTATGCCCCAAACTTTGTCAGAAGGAAGGTGTATGACTTTTATACATAAGACATAATAGAAGAGCTTGTTAAGTACCTGGGCTATGTGGCTGCCATGCTGAAATCTACCATTCATGTGTTAATTACACAAATACCTTGCAGGCTAGTGCCTTGTCAAATAGACACAAATGCACAATGGGTGTGTTCACATAATCCTGACAATATCATTTGACTACTTTTGAGAAAGCAATACAATTTTCACAATTTAATCACTTATTATTGAAATGATCATTTGACACCAAATTGCACCCCAAGTTACAATACTCAAGCTTGTAATATGTAAATTTGCCCTAAATTGAATGAGACACTTTGGAGTTATTAAGGTTGTAATGGCAAAAAATGTTTTTTCTCTACATCCAGAGCATTTTGGGCAGCAAAGCTTGGTTTAGGGGCACTTTGGTGTTTTTTTCATGGGCATGTTACACACCCTTCCCAATGGATATTTTTCAGTTCTTATATTTTTGTAATGTACAGTACACCAGCCCTCTTCCTTCTATCAAAATTTGCCCGAATAATTAGCGGCCATCTGACAATCCATCCTGTTAGAAAAAATTTGCCTGTTTTTGTGTTTTGGTAAAAAATATACCTTCCTAATGACAAAGTTTTGGGCATATGTTAGATGGGTTGAATTCAACCCAACTTTGGGGCCCTTTTGGGGGGCTCTTGGGACCAAACCCGGTTGCTTCGTTCGAGCTGACAAGCTTTTTGTGAATGATATGGTCTCTCATATGTAAAATGGGGCGACTATTTCGGGACAGGCTCCTGGCCTATTGTAGTTAAGAGTGTCAATTCATGTATCATATGTAAAAAAAATCAGTTCACATATGGATTAAGAAGAGAGTTCCTATTATGTCTTAACTTTATCACTGATTCCAAATTCGCAACCATTTCCTGTCACTGAATTCTCTGAACTTACCTGCTCAGGTTCTCTTGGCTGGAAGAAATCCTTCTCATAGATACCCTTGTTACTATACATTGATGGATTGATCAGACCGTATGCATCAGATTCATCACCATAATTCTTGGTGTCGCTGATCCGTTTGATTCTTGGAGCTGCGATGTCACTTCGTACTGTTGGTACACCGTAAGTTCTGTACCCTGTTTATACAGAAATTCAATACAATGCAAACAGAAAATCAATGCCAATCCTTTTCAAAATTTATCACATGATATATCTAAAAAAAATTACCGGAAATTGGGAATGTGACAATACATATTCTGTGATACTACATTGGAAGGTCCTCTTCACAAAGAGTTTTTTCAGAAAGTTTTAGTAAATATTGTCATTATAATTTGGCTTGTGGTAACAGCTTACTCTCATGTTCTGCAGAAACTACGAGACTACCTATTAACCTAGCATAGAAATGGGTAAAGTTTATTTTTGAGGAATATATTCAATGGACATCTTACCCTTTGTGGAGACTCCACCGACCACTGAATTGATCATCTGAGCCGATGTTCTATGACCACCAATAGCCCGATCGATCTGCTTCTTCATTCTTTCAGGAGTTCCTTCCTTGGCTTGCTTTGGTTCCTCTTTCACTGCAGCGGACACTGGGTTGGTCAGTCTCTCTCCCTCATTCATTTTGTCCTTCCAGTTGAGAAAGTTTGCAAATTCATTGTAGTCGATGTAGCCATCAGAGTTGGCATCACAGTAGAGGATCAGCTGCTCTAAGAGCTCTGGTTCAATGGGAAGGCTGAACTGATCACAGCAGAGATGCAACTCATTTATGTCAATCTTGCCATCACCATTCTGGTATTATAAAGAAAACATTATGTATTATGTATTATAAAGAAAATATTAATTCTACAAGAAATTCAAAATGTGTGAAAATGCTTTGCTCTACCCATTCAAAAAGTTGTACAGATTCGCTACAGTGGTAAAGTGGCTATCTTGTAGCTTTCAATCAAAAGAGTACGAGTTAACTGACATAGTAATTATAAAAAACTGAATATATAGTAATTGTCTGTATTGACCACTGTTGCAGTAAATGGGTATCTATAATAATAATACTGCTATTTCCGTAGATACAAAGCGCTTTACATAATACAATTAACAAATAACTTGCTTACAAGAATATACATAAACAAGATTTGCATCAAACCTGACTGCATTAAAGAGGTTGATTACAAATTGTAAATACAAAAAGTAATAGAGAACTATGACAAAAGATCCAAGACGAAGCTGACAAGTGGGCATTACTGAAAAAGGTTTGTCTTAAGATGTTTCTTACAAGTATCCAGTGATGCGTTATTTTTTATAAAATTGGGTAGATTGTTCCACGCTTTGGGGGCAGTGGCTACGAATGCCCGTTTACCAGCATTGGTACGACATCTTGGAATTTCTATCATTGTTCTAGTGTTGGATCTAAGATTATACTGAGACTGTGTAACATGAAGAAGGTTAGTGAGGTACAAGGGAGAGAGACCACTTAGAGACTTAAATACAAGAGTAGCGGTCTTACATTCATGTACCTGATACTGATAGGAGGGATTCCTTGAATGATTATCTACTCAGTCAAAATTTGTTCATTTTTTTAAGGGTACTATTATTTATCAACCTTTTACAAACTCTAAAACCTACAATGCTTCTAAGGAGGTCAACAGGAATAGTCTATTTTACTTCTATCTTTGACATTTTTGCGATAAAAGGGGAAAAATGGCACAAGTGTGCAGAAACCATAACCCAACTGACTTCCAAAGACTAAGAACCAACAAAACTACTGACAACCAAGTCGTACCTTATCATAATGGTTAAATGCTGCCTGCAAGTTGTTGAAGTTGTGGTAATTTGCTTTCTTGAGCTGTTGTCTGATAGCAGCTAAGAGCCCCCTATCCCTATCCTTGCCCCTGAGATAGCTGCCAGGATAACGTCCATGGATGAGATCACCTGACCCGTATTCATCCGGTTTGATGAGGATACCAAACGAGTGGTCAGGAGGAACTGTCAGGGTCTCTTTGATGGGGTCATGGACCATTCCAAGTTGAGGCTGTGTCCGCTCACGGAAGTCATCCACACGTTTTGACACCACCTTAGTTCCTTTATCTCTGTGAGAATTACACAGTTTTTTGAAGGTCAAAAGTTGAAGCACAAACATACATGTAGGTGTATAGAATGCACACATCTATCGTAAGTGTTTATTTACAGGCCAAATTTATCACAGTGGAGACTTTGAACTAGTGATTAATCATACAGACAGCATCAGTAGAAAGGAATACTTACAGTTGATCATTTCGTAGCCATTTCAGCGTCTTGGCAACATGTTTGCCAGCATTGTCATGTGGAGTAGGAATGCCAAATAATCCATCCTTTTGGTATTGGGACCAGTCATAATCTCTGTCAACAGCCTCTCCTACATGGAAGTTGTGATGTGTCTTCTTGTACAGTTCACGACCCTGCTCACTCTCAGCATAGACTTGCTGGTAAGTCTTGGCAGGACTAACAAGCTCTCCAGCTGAACAATCTGAAGTCAAGTAAAAAAAAAACATTAAAAAAACAAACAGTCTTTCACAAAATGTTCCTGATCCAAGATAATACTTCAAAGAAACTTAAATGATGAATCAAACATAAATTGCCTATGAAAATGGTAAATATAGTTTCGATGAGGTTAAATTTGGATGTAAATTATATCACTGTCTTTCTACGATTTGTATTTGTGTCTTCAAGGAACATCCTACAGTGAAGACTTCGAGAACTAAGTCAAACACCACCATCAGCAGCTGTTTGTTCCATGGTAGCTACTAAAAAAGGATAACTTTCAACACTATTTCACATTGGCCTGCCTAATCCTTCAGAACCTTTGTTGTTTCTAAAAATGTCATCATACTAGTGATTTCATATCTAGTGCAGATAGCTTGGTAGAAGTTTGTGAAGTTTGTGGAGTTTATTAAGCAGTCTGTAAAGTGTATAAAGGTTTAATGTTGTCATGTTGGCTAAATTAAAACCTCTATGACTAACAAATCATTTTTAAAACACTGCTGACATTTTTTGTATAGAATGCATTACACTTGATTTCAAGGGACTGTATGGTTACTTCATCCGGTTTAAGCTTTGTATCTATACTTACCAAAGATATTTGGGGTGCCAAAAGTTTTTTCTAGCGGGTTCAAATCATTGGGAAGGCCAGGCCTTTGATCATGTGATGAGCCAAGTGGTGCCTTCTGCTTGCTGGCATAAAAAGACTCTTTCTTGTCTGACAAACGTTGCTCAAAGAGTGTCTTTGGTTTGGGATTGACAACCTCTCCAGCCTGACAATATGAGAGTTACAAAAAATAATTATTCAAGACTGTAGACTGTCAAACACCATTTCCTAGCTTTTATAGACACTAAAAAAGTATAAAATAAAGGCTAAAATAAAAAGGCTATAAAAATGCTATAAAACAAAAGGGTAAAAAGGGCAATGAAAAGGGTTATAATATGAAATAAAAAGGCAATAAGAGATATCACACAAAGATGTGTATTATACTAGGGAATTTTGAGGTAGCTTACAGCATCATATGGGAATGAAAACCCAAACATCAGATTTTTAATATTTATTTTTATTATTCAAAACATGGTAAAATTAGAGTCTCTGGTCAAACAGCTCTAACAATTTTCAACTATGGAAGAAGTTCTTCTCAAGAAAGCTTCACAGAATCGGTACATCCATTATAGTACAGAAGATTTTGTAAGGAATGCTAAAAATGGAATCCACTTTACCAGACACCAACCACCCACTTTTCCAATCAGAATGAGAAGTGGAAAGCAGTAGTTTATGATAAAAAAAAAGAAGAGATGAGTGATATGAACCATAGATAGCAGAGAACAAACATACACATCATTACCATGTTTTGCTGAGATTTCATTCACATACCTTCAATGAACCCGTCGTTTGAACACCATGAGAAAGAGTAGAGGCAATATCTGGGTCTTCTGCTTTCCCATAGAAAACTCTCCTTACTTGGGGCTCTGGTCGCGTCGTGTTGCGGAATTTCTTGACAAGTGGTGGAGTTTGAACCTGCATGTAGAAATAAGGAACAGTAATAGTAATAGTAATAATAATAGCTTCATTTATACTGCTCACGTATCCATCCCAGGGGGTGCTCAAGGCACATACAAAGTACTATTATTGCCCTGGCTTTAGCTCAGCTGCCCTAAGGTGCTGAAAGCATTGAAGGAATGAAATTCTACTAGGTACCCATTTGCTACACCTGGATGGAGTGTGGCAAATAGAGAGACATAATTTACAAGAAATGTGTAAATGAATTTACAACCAAATCACATTGAATTCAGGCAAAAGTGATGATTCATATAAGAAATAACAATATGTGTATATATATTAATACAATTAAAGGACAATCCAACCTTGGTCATGAGATGATTTGTGTGAAAGCAGAAAAATAAGAAAAACAGGATGGTGAAAGTTTGAAAGAAATTGGACAAGGACTAAGAAAGTTATGGATGTTTGAAAAATGAGATCACTACATCTACCGGTATGCGAATCTCAAATTGGCAGTTTGGTGAGTCGATTGTGACATTTTTGTGGACAACTCTCCCATTTGTCGTACACAAAAATATTAATTTGCGGCATAGCACAGTTGCAAGATCACCGAGGGCCATGGTTTTAACCGTGACGCGAAAAAGAAGCAGTCAACATTTGTTTTATATACCTCATCCTTCTTTAGCTCAGAAATTAATTTCAAAGACAGATGAAAACGGTACCGTAACGTAATTCTCATCGATCGTTCTCTCAAAATTTAGTTTGGTGTACATGTGTATGGGTGTCGGCCGCTCGCCCGCATATCTAAATTGTCATAGCTTTGCGCGCATTGCCATGCATTGTACGCGCGAACAGAACTATGCCTGGTCAATATTTTTCACAGTACTGCCTGGCAGTCCGTAGTGAATTTCATGACCACAAATTTGACCAATCAGAGGCCTAGAATCTAGACATGCGGTATATAAATATATATATAAACTTAATCTTTAATGACACTTGTGTCCAGTCTTAAAACTAGTGGCCCGTATTCTGAACTTCGGTTTAACTTAAACTCTAGTATAATTTAAACAAGAGTTTAATCATAACTGACTTAAACTGCAAGTCCAGCCTAAATTTCTGCACAAAGTTAAACCACACTAGACTAGAGTTTAAGTTAAACCAGAGTTCAGAATGTGATTTCTAAAACTTTGGTTTTTAAAGGGCAGTTTTAGAATGGGTTTAAACCACACTTAGACTGCAATTTTAAGTGAAACCGGAGTTCAGAATACGGTCCAGTACATAGTGACACTTTGAAGTTTGATTCTACCAAAGTCTGTCTCTTTGTAGGACAAAACTTCTACTACATGTAAGAGGTAAATTCAAAGAGTTTGGAAAAAAAATCCACAGTGATTAGACCAATTTATCTAGAGTGTCTTCATCCACAATACTGTCAAAGACTTAGTCTAAAGAAAAGATACTTACCCTTGCAATATTCATACAGTCTTTTGTCGTCTCTCCTTCCATTGCAATGAGCTTTCCCGCCTAAAAGAGGAATAAAAGAACAGAGCAATGTAATACAATGCATTCCTCGTATCGCTTTAGTATTTTTAGATTTTGACCTTTTTAAACTCACAGAATCTACTCCTGATCAAATAGAGGTCTATTCTAACTGTAGTCAACAGTATAAAAAAGTGTAGTCTTGACCTGAGATGATTGAATGAAAGATTAATGGAAACATGAAAAAAAAAATATGGTTCTTATTCATTTGCAGCAATATTAATTGTGCAGTCAACATGGTCATAGTCTAGGCTTGTGTCAAAATAAATTATTAAATCCAGTTGATCGAACTTATCAACTATTTCTATTTCTTTATTTTCCATATATATGGGGTGGATCAGGTTTGCGCATTCAAGTGAAGTTGGTTTTCAAAGGGGTCTACACATAGTTTACACCCTTAAGAAAACCAAGTTAAGTTAGGGTCTAACTGTTACAAATCAATTCAATGTTACAACACAAAAAGAACAAATAGAAACACAAACAAATAAAGGGGTCCCCAAACATCACATATTAAAAAAACAGTTAAGTTAGGGTCAATCTCAGAGCTACGGAGCATTTTTGAAAGTGGAGGGGGCTGCTTTGATTTCACTCATTAATGACAATTTCTAACCTTTTTTCTGAGATTTTATGAAACATGTCTACTCAAAAAAAAGGGGGGGGGGGGGCGGCCCATGAATCTCTAAGACTAATGGTAAAAATGAAGAAATACATGTAGAATCTAAAAGTTAGACCCAACACTAAAAGCCCCATGTAGATCCACTCACGGAACCAGCACTATGTGGGACTGTGTCAACTTTGCCGGTGGACACGACCTCTAAGTTGAAGAGGTAAAAAAAAACACCAATATAATCAGAAAAAGTTTGAGAAATACTTCCTTCTTAGGATGATAGAATATCTAATTTCATGCCAGATTCTTCAGTAGGATCACTATCATCTTGATCAAGTGAAATTTTCAGGCTGTTTTTGGCCGGCGTTCTTGCTCCTTTCAGCACACGCATGTGCAAAATATCACACACTTGCTATGAGCGGCAATTCATCACGGTACAAAGGTACAAAGTGCGAGGTTATCTAAAATAACCTTGCATATGTATGGGTGATGTAGACCTAAAGTTAGATCTAACTTAGTATGGTCAGGGGTCATATATACGCAATGCAACGCGTTCAATGCACCAAACTTTTGGTGTGACTGAGCAACAAGATTATCATTTACGTTTGCCAAAAATAATGAGTAATTTTCCTTTATTTATGTGATATTATCATTATTTGGGAATCAGGGTGAAATTCACATTAGTCAGCTTTAAAATCAAGATTTACATTCATTTATGTGTGCGCAGCTTTAAGTTATTATTAGGACCTTTTCATTTTGTCGACCAAATTTGACATGGGTATCAACATCGACTTGGTCTTTAATGTTATTGATATTTCTTCGTAATTTTCTCAGGTATTTAATTTAAGAATGACTGTATGTATTGTAGAACCAAGATAAATAAAAGAAATTCACATAAATCATTGAAAAAGTGACTTTTAGCTGCTGGAAACAAAGTGCGTAGCTAACCTTTAGGTCCCCCTATCTTACGTAATACGAATCCAATTATTGTATTACGAGAATCTCTTGTTTAAGATCGACTTCACCATAATAATACAGGAAGGCTATGTATTTCAGGTGGGGTATCAAGACCCCGATTTTGCTTTTTCTGTTTAAAGAGTGGCCAGCACCTTGCAGCTTCACATGAGAGGTTATTGTATTGCCTAGTATTGGGTTGCAGCTGTACTCTTCATCATAGACTTAAGTAATACTGGTGTAAACAAACTCTTACTGGGTCACTATAACTCTCTACTCTACGCTAGATCTAAAAGTTAGTTTAGACTTAGACCGAAAAATCACTGTCGGCTAGCGACAGACGGGTTGCCATTCTCTGATTGGTCAGTTAAGACAGTGCGATATACATGTACGTGTGCGCTGTGTGTGTACGTGAGCCGTGGTGTGTGCTATGATATATTACGTACATGCTCTACACGCTGTATAATGATGTTTTTGTAAAGTTTCTTCAAACTCTTTGACTCTGCCAGTTTGTTGCTGTTTGTATAGTTCTAATCATATGTTATCTCTTATGTTTTCTCTGTTTATTGGTTCTCCCATCAAAATCTCATATCTAAATTACTCTTTCATTTCTGTCTCTAGAAAAATATTCTCTCCCTTGCTCTCTCCATCTCACCATCTCTCGATTTTTCTATCTATCTCTAATGATTTAGATGCCAGTCAATTAATAGACCCTATCTACCTGTATATAGTGAAAATGGCAACATGCCGGTCAATGTACCTATCTACCTGAAAATGGCAACATGCCGGTCAATATACCTATCTACCTGAAAATGGCAACATGCCGGTCAATTCTACCTGTATGTACTGAAAATCATAGCACACACGGCTCACGTACACACACACAGCGCACACGTACTACATCACACTGTCTTAACTGACCAATCAGAGAATGGCAACCCGTCTGTCGCTAGCCGACAGTGAAAAATCAGTCTATTTCGTTCAGGGATATGCTCCGCTGAGACTACGTCTGGCTTTACGGAATCCCTCTCCTACATATATCTTGGAGGAGAGCCTCGAAAGTCAAAAAATGTTATAAAACTCATCCAAACAGACAGATTTTTCTGTCTAGTTTAGACTAGTCTACAGTAAAAAAAAACAACAGATAAAAAAATAAAAAAATAAAAAAAAATAAAAAATAAAACATACAAAAAACAGTTAGGCTATATTAAGTAATATGCCCAGTAATCCTCAAATTGGCAAAAATCCTACCTAGGATATCAAAAAAACAGTGAGCAGAACAGAGGTACTGAATTTCTAGACTATTACAGAGTGGAGGTATAAAGCCTAACTATACACAGCGCTGTACAAGCTGGCCATTCAAAAGCATTGTGAACCGCGACTACAAAATAGCGACTACATGCTTTTTGATTAAATTACATCCTTTCTTGAAGTAATTATAAATAGTATTTATTGCGTCGTCTGCCATGTCTGCCCACAGTAGCTGTACTATCACCTCTATGTACAGTGTAGGCAGACATGGCAGACGACGCAATAAATCATCGTTTCTTGGTAAGTTGTAAGTTAGTTAACTAAATTTAAATTAGGGAGCGCAATAAAGTAATAGTTTAAGCTTGATTTGGTACTCTAATTACTTCAAGAAAGGATGTAATTTAATCAAAAAGCATGTAGTCGCTATTTTGTAGTTGCGGTTCACAACGCTTTTGAATGGCCAGCTTGTATATACTATATATAAAGCCTAACTAGGCTTAAGAGCAACGAGCTGTACCATCAACTGCTCGTGGTCTAGTGGTAAAGAAACCTGCATGGTCGAAGTATCCTTATAATATTCTACACCGCATGTTCTACAATGTTGCTGGTTCGAATCCTGCTCTTCTTGACTGATATTTTTTTCAGTTATGAATTAACAAGTCAATAGCGTTTATTCCATTGAAAATGATCAGAATTTCAATAATAAAAACACAAGAAAAAAAATTCACTTTGTCAGGCGGATTTAATGGTGGCTGGCATGGCTGGGCATAATTTAATAACGAATTTGGCCAACAGTTAGACCCCTAGCCTACATGTAAGTTAGGCCCTAGGCCTAGATCATACTTGCATATGAAGCAATAATACTTAATAATAGGACAACTGATATTATCAGTGATAATTTAAAAATTTTAATTAAAGTCAGTAAGTAACATGATTAATAATAACAAACCTACCGCACTCATGTCAGGATTTCTGTCTCTGAATTTTCCTGTGTTGCTGGCTATTGTGGGCTCACTTTCTTGTGAGTTTGGAGGCGTTTGTTGCATAATGCCATTTGTTGGTGGAGAAACGACAGCAGCCATTTTCTTGTCGATAGGCCTACCCTTTTTCTGTTTATACTAGTATATTCTGTTTCCACTTCCAAAGTTCCAGCGTTACGAAAATGGTCGAACTTGCACGAGAAGCGAACAGTGCAATCATTGAAAAAGCCCCCACAAGATTAGGCGTGGTTACTCTTCAATCTCCGTTGGAAGACGGCTAGACTCTCACTGGTTTTTATAAGCTAAACACTGTATTTTTCATTAAAAAATGACCTTACAATTAGAACATATTTTGAAAATATACATGCACTATTCAGTGCTACTTCAAAGAGTCTGCAAAGCGCCTATTTTTAAACCAGTTAAACCCCAACTTGATAGAGTTCAACGTTCATCAGCTCGTTGAATTGTCCGATCCGCGAGTTCCCTGGCCATTATGACGTCGCGTCGCGATCGCCGACACGTAAAGTACATGCACAGTACATACACGTTACACACGTTGTTTATGGCATAATGTTGCTAAGGCTCTTTCACTTAAACGAAATATAAAAGGTAAACTTTAACAATTATTATCTGAATTTATAGTTTAAAACAAATTAAAACATAGAAAGTAACTTAAATGCTTATTTAAGATAGTATTTTATTCATAGTATATTTATCGATATCTTTTATATCAACAAATATTATAATATTATTTAAGATGAAAATACTAATCGTCTCGTTTGTATTAGACTGCAATTTCTCGTAAAGAACGTGAGATCTCGTGATATGACGTAATGCAGGTGGGGTTTCACGATTGCGCACAAGGGCTTTTATCTTCCTGTTGCGAAAAATAGAGTATGTAAGGCCTAAAACCGTACTGAAAATACGACGTTTGGTAAGGAAAATTAATATTTTATGAGAGCGAATGTATTATAACATTATGGAGCTTTATGAAAACGCTTCTAATTTTTGTGTGAGGTGTATAGTAAAATGTGTAATACATTATGACTGAGGGGGTGTCTCCGGCTCGCAGAAGTTTTGCTATAGGCTTCAGTACATGGTAGGTCTAGGTTATTTTGTGTTGACGTTCACCGGGCCGGCAGGGGTCACGCACAGACGGGGAGTGTGTACGCTATACGTCGCAAGTAGTCGCTCTGCGCGATCACCTGTGCTGATGTTATGATGGTGCGCGGGGGCAGGTCCATCTCCATGTCGTGGCTGTGATGTTTAGACTGGATCCCCCACCATCATGACCATGTCCACCCACCACATTCTTGTGGCTTAAAGCCTTAAGCCTCTAAACTAAAAGTAACACAAAGATTGGGCCTGGCCCTGGGGCAATATCACGAGAAATAAATTGGGAAAAAGTCATTCATTTAATTGTGCGCAAAGAAGACCTTAGATGTTAGACTCTTAGAGTTAGACATGTCATGAGTTAGACCGAAATTTTCTGTCTCTCGTTCGTTAGCCTCTTATTTGGATAGGGTTGGCCCTTCACTTAGAGACAGAAACGCTCCATTCACTCGCCTGTGCAAACTCACTGTCTGCCGAGAGACAGTAGGCATTTCGTTGTTAAAATGAGGATATTCATGATAATTAATATCGACAATGATATTAGGAGTTTTAAAAATATTTGTGTAAATTAAATAGATTAGGCCTAGGCTCTATACTTAAACGAACATGTTCAACTTACCAATTTCATTGTTTTATTCCTTTTATTAATGCTCCTTTTTCAGGTAATTCAGGGTCCAAGTTGTTCTCGGTTTGAAAATCTTACGCTGCATTCAAACTGTATAGTGTGTAAGTCAATGTGTATTCGGTTTGCACAGGCGATTGAATGGAGCGTTTCTGTCTATAACTCTAAGTGAAGAGCT
Organism: Heliocidaris erythrogramma; assembly: GCA_025617745.1. Classification (NCBI taxonomy): domain Eukaryota; kingdom Metazoa; phylum Echinodermata; class Echinoidea; order Camarodonta; family Echinometridae; genus Heliocidaris; species Heliocidaris erythrogramma. The sequence goes on from CM046856.1 coordinate 5,120,879, forward strand.
AACGAACGAGAGACAGAATTTTCGGTCTAAGACGACCTATGCCGGGTGTTGCAAGAAAATTGCGATTGATTGCAAGTTGCAACTGATCGGTACTGACCAATCAAAATCATTGTTGCAAGCGCATCTTCTTGAATGGGCAGACCCAAACCATCCAGAATGGTTGTTCTAATTTGCTTTACAATTTGCAACTTTCTTGCAACACCCCACTAGTCACCTAGTCCTAGCTGAGTCGTGTGAGTGCTAGTAGCAGACATAATTTGAGGCATGATATGATTTATATCAAATTATCATATTCATAATCACACTTGTCATAATTTGCAGTCTCATTCTCACTGAATTCTCCCCACCCCCCCCCCCCCCCACCTTACACTAGTTCTCGTTCTAATTTTGATGAGATTTGTTGCAAACTTACTCTTAGAATATCAGGAATCAAAAGGAATAAGAGGAATATTAAAGAAATTCTTAAATTTCAGGTCAAATCAAATCTTCGGTGCGCAGACATAAGCATGATAATGCTCCCCATCATAATGGTGTGCGCATCTTGGTGCATGCAAAATGACAGCCCATGACAGCGTATAGTATACTATAAAAGTCAATTGTACTACATGTACATGTAGACCTGTACAAATGCCCTTAACCTACACATGCGCAAAAAATTGTAATTACAAACTGGCTTATTAACATTTGTCAAAACCAAATGTGACCAACAAATGTGACATTTCGAGGCTTGTGAATAAAGTCACTGAATTCATTTTGATTTGTTATTTACATGAATAATTCGGCTATGATAAAGACGAAACGTTTTTGTTCATTGCGTGTTTTGTTTTAGGCAATGTATACAGCCACACGCGTGTGTCTTTACCATCCAGCCACACGTGTGTGGTTGTATCCGAACTAAGCCTGAGTCGAATCGATTGGTTAGCCGGTGTTCGATCGAAGACATCGAATCCCGATTTCGTTTTGGCAAAACCCGGTGCATCGATTTGTAGTCCGCCAGATTTTTGAATAGCGACCATGAAAAAAGCAAATAAAAAAGAAACTCCGTAACGTACAGCATGCTAGCAGAGAACGTGAAGGCGACTTCAAACTGTTGGCTAACTTTTGCTAATTCGTTCGCGGAGGACGTCGCGCTTTACCTGTGCTTTCTCTATGAAATATCGTTTTGTCGTTACGAACTGAAGTTTACGATAATATTCTTGCACTCTCTCTGCATTGTCAATTTGACAATTGTATAATTGAACATGATAAATACGGGCATGAGTACGAGTGTTCCAACTTCGCAATAACTATATCACACTCTCATCAAATTGGCAATTACTTCTTGGAAATGATCTGAAGCTGAATGAAGTCATGAGCGACGAAAAGTTTATTTCGTATTGGTTTTTTTTTGCATCGAACAAACTTGTTTCATTCAGCTCTCCAAAGACAAAGTAAGATTATTAATTCTTTGAATTTGAATCATTGTCGGATGTGTCGACAATGAGCATCGCTTCGTGCGACACTGGAGTGATATTTTGGCTAGCCATACGGACTAGAAACTTAAGATTTTGGCTAGTCCGCCGTAATTTTTACTAGCCATTGGCTAGCGGACTATCGTTAATGTCGAGCAGCGAGAGCCCCATAAATATGCCCGCGATGCCAGCGGACCGGTCACCGGTGCATGGTGCATGCACTGCGTGCAACTGTGTGCAACCCTGTTTTCACCGCCCATCATTTATCGATGCACCGGTATTCGACCGGATCAAAGCCGTCGAATCCCGGATTATGAAATAATCGATATGACTCAGGCTTAATCCGAACCACGTATGGCTGGATACAGCCAAACGCCGGCATTAACACGTATTGTATATCACCGTCATCACAATCAAAATAACCTCATTTTTTTCATTTAATTCTTACATTCTACGCCATTTTAATTTCCTTAGAATCGTTTCAATTTCATTCTCACCGTCTTCTCTCCTGGATTTTCTAGTCTGTTTAATAGCAAATTTTCACACTTTTTGTATTTATGCATGAACTATTAAGACCGGTACAGTATGCAAGAATACAAGCTCATGAATATTCATGTTTCATACGAATCGCGAAGTAGGCGGGCATACATGCATGCACACATCGGGCATGAACGCATATGTAGTACGTGTATGACTTGTGGCCATTTATGCCTGCACCGTATGTACACAGTACATAATACATGCACATATTTACGCAGACTGACATAGCCGTCGCGAGAGCAAGCCAGAATGGACATGACATAAGTAGTAAAAGTGTGAAAATTTGCTGTTAAACAGATGAACCTTTGTAACAAGAGTAGAAAATCCAGGAGAGAAGACGGTGATAATGAAATTGAAACGATTCAAGGAAATTAAAGTACCGTAGAATCATGTAAGAATTAAATGAAAAATGAGGTTATTTTGATTGTGATGACGGTGATGTACAATACGTGGTGATATACAATACGTGTTAATGCCGGCGTGTGGCTGTATCCAGCCATACGTGGTTCGGATACAACCACACGCGTGTGGCTGGATGGTAAAGACACGCGTGTGGCTGTATACACTGCCTTTGTTTTATCAGAATAGCGCAGGTACACCTTTGCGCAGACAAGGGAGCTGCGCATACTTGGGTACTCCAGCCATACAGGGTAAGGACTAAAGTTGCCAGGGATCGAACGGTCGCCGGTATTTGGCCGGACCATTGTTTGCACTACAAAATCACTTCAAACGACCTGGCATCATATGGGAAGCATTTTTGGCGGTACAGAGGTCTGTTGTGCGAAATTATTTATAAAAAATCTACATGTATCATACATGTATATGTGTGTGAGAGTCATGGCATAGAGAAAGGGAGGGAGTATTGATGACTGCAGTTTGATCAGCGTGGAATCATGAAGCGTCCCAAACTCTCCATTGAGTTTGTACGTGTGGCCAAGACTTGTGATGCTGTGACGTAAACTGGCCCCAAGACAGGGAAAATCAAAATTATATTGCCATGGCATCTCTTGCATTTTTTCAGGATTTTTCTTTTCTTGAAAGAGCAACAGTATGGCCTTCCATGATTTGAGTAGGAAGTGAAAATACATGTACAGTCAAACCTGTCTATAGCAGCCACCGAAGGGAAGTGGCAAAAGTGGCCGCTATAGACAGGACGGCGGCCATTTTGAATTTTTGCACATACATGTAACAACATCACTTGTAGTGTACATGGATCTATAATACTTAGGAAAATAAGCTATAGGTCTACAGATTTCTATAACATTTCATAGTTCAAATATAAAATGCCAAAATAATGTGCTTTGTTAATAAATGAGAAAAAACAATAGATCTACGAGCAATCTGTGTTAAATGAATTTTCCCTCAAATTACCATGTACGTACCGCCCGCGGTAGACTGCTGTTCTTGATTTTTATAGTCTAAAAATGATGCCTTTGCTTCCTGTCAATAAATTACCATAATAAGTATATCTTTTGAATGAAATCATGCAATCAATTTTCATTCAATAAATATTTGTCTTTCGAATGGTTTAAAAGAAGTTTTAACTGTTTTTTTGAGAACAGATGATAGAGGGTGCTTAATTGATTCGTCAAAAGTGCGAACATTGACAATGGATCACCAGTGGACAAGTTTTCCCGCCGTTTTTTAGCTGGACAGGCTCGTACATGAAATTGCTATTATTGATCCTTAAAAAATAATAATTGGGTAGTATTTTATTGTCTTCACTTTCTACAAAGTTCACTCGTTGGAAATTGTTTTTTTCGAAAGATTTAACCCTTTTAAATATTGAAAAGAAGTATTGAAGTGTACGAGCCTGTAGTATTGCCCCTGTGCGATTGATATCAATGTCGATCGTGTTACCGGTTGTTTCGTTTTGTGTGGAGGTAGCTAAGCTTAAGAGAACAATACAAGGGGATCGCTGCTGGATGGTGCGAAGATTACGTAAATGAACAATAATAGTGCTTAATTCTTACTCAAGAGACTCTAATTAGTCGGCAATGTGGTAAAACTTTCATGAAATCAGTACTACATCTTGGCCGTTGTAGAATCTATTCTCGACGTTTGTGTGAGAGTGTGGCTGAGCTAGGACTTGGTAAACACACTACGGCTTTATTATTGCATAAGCTAACTTTTTGTGCATGAAGCTACGACTCGACTCGATATTGGTGGCCGCTATACGTGGTAAGATATTGACCGCGGGATACATAATGGGTGGATGCTGGCCGCGTTAGGCAGGTGACCGCTATATGCAGGGTCTACAACACAGTTATTTTCTGCGGGGAATTTTTACTGGCTGCTATAAGCAGGTGGCCGCTAAGACGGACTTGACTGTAGCTCTTTCATAAAGAGTTATAAAGTTGGATTTTGTGGCTGAAGACTGGCTTCTGTAGTCTATGCTACGCTAGTCTTATTATTGTATGACTTTTTTGTATGCACATACTTGCATGCAATTTTCAGTGGGCAGAGCTTTCCACTGAGGTTGGTTTTTGCCAGTCCTACAATGCATAAGGTCTAACCAACAATTATATTGACCTCATTCCTGATAAGATATAGTGCATGAGAGCACCAATTTTTAACACCATGTTCGAAACAAATAGACCAAATATGAAAATTTGTTCCTAAATCTCACATTTGTTGCAAAAAACACTCAGTCTTAACTTAAATGGCTGTAATGGAGCAGTTCTGTAATTTCAACACATTTCAAGCTCAAAATCATATATGAAATCAAAATATGAAGTTACTTAACTGAAGCCTTTCTTTTCTTTTTCTTTCTGCAGAATATCTGTGAATATCACTGACAGTGGAAGACAAAGAGGTTGGAAATCTGTGTTGCCAGTGGCCAGTTTAGAAGCATATTATCTTTTGGAAGTAGCAGATCTTGTGGAAGTAGCAGATACTCAAAAGGCTACCTTGTGTGCCGACATCATTTTCGGTGGAGTCTGCACACACACACACATACTTGCTATTTTTTTCTGGACAATTTGTCATCTTTACATGTTGAACAATGGCTAACAGGGGAGGAGCACAAAGGCCGAATGGCACCCAGGGCAAGATATGTCAGTTCAAACTGGTGCTATTGGGAGAGTCTGCAGTGGGAAAGTCCAGTTTAGTGTTACGGTTTGTCAAAGGCCAATTCCACGAGTTCCAAGAAAGCACAATAGGAGGTAAATATGATGTGGTCCGGTCCTGTCAAGAAAGCTGGTCACATTTTGTATTATTTCATCATACATTGAGAGAAGTTTTTCACACACCATGTGTATGTACAGTTTAAAGGAAATGCAAATTAAGTAGAAAGTTCTTTGAATGAAAGCAAGAGAACCAGAGGAACACATTGGTGAAAGTTTGAAGGAAATCGGATGGAAAAAAAAGAAAGTTGTAAGTTTGTTAATGTTCAAATCATTATACATTGGAATTTCAAATTGGGAATTGTTATTTCCTCTTTGATTTATTCTTCCATTACATGTAGCTCCCACACACGTCACACGTTTTACAGCAAATCAGGATTTTTTTTTTTATTGGAGGACAGATGACAACACGCCATCCATAATGTAACTTTAGTACCAAAGGAGGAAAGAAGTTTACTTAGAAGAAAACTGGCATTTTAATAGTGGAATTTTAGTGTACAACAAATGGGAAAGCTGTCTCTGAATATGTCAGTCATTTGAGCATTTCACCAAATAAATTTAGTGATCTCATCTTTTCAAAATTCCTTTTATTGATCTCATCTCTTCAACAATTCGTTATAATTTCTGTCAATTTTTCACTAATCTGTTTCTCAGATTCTTTTATTTTCACTGAACTCAGCTTGTTATAGAGGTAGCAGGTTAACCCTGTGAACCCTGAATTATTTGCATATTTTGTGAGCTATACCCTGAATTATTAAGTTAATGCATATTTTACTTATGTCAAAAATACATCAAAATTTTGGAAAGATGACCACTTGTACTCCATCGGCAAACTGACTATGATCTACCCCGCTTGTACTGGGCTGGAGGTGCATACATGTAGGTACCGCTAAATCCACTGACAATATTCTAAGTCATTAATGTCTTCCGCGGAATCTCGCAGTAGTATTGCAAGAGAGTCATCGGCTGTGCATGTTTTTCTTGCCATTTTTTCCGGAGATTTCCACTTTTTCTTCGATCAAAATTCAAGAAAATTATGTCTGCAATATCAAAAGACCGGGGCGAACACCTGATAAAAAAACGGGGTCATGCAAACTTTCAAGCTGAGCTGAAAAGAAGTCACATGATTTGTGGCCGGTAAACCGGCCTTTCGGGTAATTTTACTTTCTCTGTGTGGTCGGAAAAGCGGCCTTTCAGGTTCAAATGTTAAGGCTTGGATTGGATCATCATATTGACATGCTGGATTCTGTGATTGACTTGAATATTATGGTTTGTTGTGGTCAAATGCCTATAAAAATAAAATGCCTATAAAATGTGTGCCTTAGTTCAGATTTGATCATTCTTTCATTTGAAGTTTTATTATTCATCTGTTTCTTTTTGTGGTTGATGCTGTTGCCTTGCATCTGATAGTCTGAATTGATGTAAAAGAAGGAATAGTGTCAGGTCATCGCTGATTGGCAGGTTGTACAGTTTGCAATGGCTTTACATACCGGTACATGACTTTAGCCAACACACACTAAAGAATCTCAATACGATCTGACTTTCAAAGAAATTGCATTTGCATCAGATATGGAAATTTAAACATAAAATATGTATATCAGGGTTCCACAATAACTTTTTTCTTTGGGGTCCGGATTGACATATTCAGGTTGTGTCTACACGAGGCCAATGTTAACATTTTGAAATTTTTGGGGTCCCAACACCCATGTCATGCCCTGTATATTCTCCCTGATTGAGGTTCTGAATAATGATACAAATATTAGAAAAGACATTTTAGTGCACTTATGTAAGCCTTCTACATATATATAGTCAAGAGTAAAAGCCAAATCACTACCTTATTGTTAACAATAGCACACAATGAGCCTGACATCATTAGTTTTGGAGGCAATTGGGCTCTAATATCTTGAAATTTGAATTTCATTCCTCAATGACTATTCAGAATATATCATTAAGTTATTTTTTTCATGCTTAATCATTCATATTGAGTGCTAATGCAAATTCTTCCAAAATGGGATCGTAGTCAAATCGTAGTGTGTTGTGCTGTACAATACATGCAGGTCCAGGACTGTGGGATGAAACCTAGGCATTTATTCCAGCAATGTGATCATTTTGCTGGCGATATTTGATTTTAGTTGAAAAGTATGACCAGCTTTTTGAAGAATGAATATACAGTATTGTTGCGTGAGTGATAAACTTTTACTTTGGAACATCAATGCTGTTATATCAGACTAGCGTTCCGCATGGTTGTGTCGACTAGTCTACCCCTGTATTTTCTGAATCAGCCAGCGTCTACGCATGAGAGATCTCAGAGCAAAAAAAAATTTTTGTCTTTATGCTTATTGACAGTAAATTTAAAATTAATGTCTTTATAAAAGTAATATTTGAACCTCATAGCAACATGGAACCCCTAAACTAACAGACACAATGAAATATGATTGGGTGATGTACTTTATAAACATCTCAAATTAGATAAGTCAACATAATGTCAATAATATTCAATATTATATCATGAAATTTCATGAAGTTTGGCCAAGTTTGGATGATACAGAATGCTTTATCTTCTGAAGCTACTGTTACTCCCCGCTTGCTAGATCTTTCTACAAATGAGAAATTCTGTTATCCAGTGCCTTTTCCAAATGTAAGCCTTTGCATATGCTTTTTAAACCAACAAATAATCTTAAAATTAGCAGCCGATGCCAATACCAACATAGCCTTTCAAAAGAAAAAGGCTCAACAGTCAACTCAAAATGTGCATTTCCTGACTTGCTATTTAAAACCAGGGATGTAAGACTGCCGGATTTTTTAAAATTTAAGAAACATTTCCGGGTTTTTTCTGTGACATGTTATGTTGAAGGCATTATCGTACTTTCGTGTGCATAAACCTAGTGGCGGAAAAAAATCTTGCAAATGAAATATAGTCTTGTACGGGCCGTTTCATACGAAGTATGTTAATATAGCGTGAAGTGGTTCTCGTACGCACAGCACAAATTTTTTATAAAAATCCTGATAACGAGTATGTGTGGACAAATGCTATGGACTGTAAAACCATGCGCTTTACTAAAATTCACGTAACAGCCACGTAATGATTTTGTATTTTGAACGTGCGGCGACAGGAAAAGTGGACTGATGTATGAGACTATACGTTCTGGAATGCATTGTCAGGACGACCGCATTGCGAAGCTAGCGCTAGCACACGTGCACAGCGATATTGCGCTGTACATGTACAGTACATGTATGTGTACTGTCGACTTCGCGTATCGCATGCATATCACGCAGCTGCACAGATACTTGGAAGTTTACGACTTTGTGATAGCGTTTCAACTTCGTTTTCTGATTTTCTTTTGCCTCTTATTGGAATAAAAATGGAAGTGGACAGGACTGCAAATATAGCGAAAATCGACATAGGAATCAAGAATAAGTGGAATTGGAAATGGACAGAGGAGAAGGATGCGAACGGAGTAATCTTGAGCGATTACGTTCGGACACCTACACTTGACTGAATCACTGCGCTCGTCAAATATTTTCCGGATTTTTTTTGCTACCCACTTACATCCCTGTAAAACTGCCATGCATGCAGTTTGCATAGACATTATCAAGTAATGCCTCTAGGTTACAAAGGAAATATATTTTAATTTTCAAAAATCCAAATGTCTTAAAGTCCTGTACTCTGTTATAATGTTCATAAGGATAAATGAGGAAATACATGAATCAAAATTAGTTGTTACAAATTGAAATATTTTTTACAGCATCTTTTGGACACATCAAATGAATGTTGTTTACTTTCCAACTTTCTTGTCTTCTGCTAAAGATATTCATTGAAATCATGAATGAGGGTTATCCGTCATATAACGATTTGCTCTGATAAAGGAATTTTTAGTTTCTCACGAGTCATGATGACACTTATCATTTTCCAACAAGGCTTGTTGTGTTATGCAATATTTATTATTTAATAGTCCTGGTCTCTATGGATGTACATATTAAAATGAAAACATAATAATTTGTGGCCACTGTGTATGGAAACTGCATAGTAGATGGTCTGTTACTTTTGTGAAGAAAAAAAATTTGATATATTTGATTTTAACTGTGATTTATATTATTTAAATTGATTTATTTGATTTTATTCTTAAATTTGTTTGATTTATTGCCCTAAATGTTGCTCCTATAGAAAAGAAACAGAATATTTTGTAAGCTCTAAATATCAGACATTATTTTGAATACATAAACTCTTTGATGAACTTCTTTTTAATAGTGGAAAAATTTAAAGAATCAATGATTCTTTTATTAACAAAATTTGGAATGTATGTATCTTTGTTTTTGGTTTAAATTGGGCCAACCCTGGTGTAAAGTGTATTTATATTGTATATTTGTGATGTTAGTAAATGAGAGTTGTCACAACCATTACCGGTATTCATATTTGGAAATAATAATAATTTAGGGTATTTATGATGTGCCAACTCCACATGACTAATGTGCTCATGGTGCAATGTAGAAGAAAAACTTTCATGAAAATAGACAAAAATGGAACAACGCCATTGTAAAAGTAAATCTTTTGAAAAGCAATCTTGAACAAATGAGTTTTGAGGGTATTTTTAAAGCAATCTTTGCCTGAAACATTACAAATACAAATGTACATGTATCTTGTGGCAATTGATTCCATACAATGTAGGTAAGGTCCAACATGTCGCCCCCCTCCCCCCAACTGGCATACGCTAAGGCCAAAAAAAAAAATTGTTGTATGGCGTAACCTGCCCGACCCTAAAAATGTCGGCGACCCTAGGGTTTTTTTTTTGTGGCTATCGATATCGCGTATCGTGCTGCCTTTGCGATCGCGATCGCGATCGAAAAACCCGGAAGTGTTGCGGACAGAACTAGCTGCGTGCATTATGTACTATACTGTCGTATATTGTACATGTGTATGTACTGTTCCCCAACATGGCGTCGTACGCCATAAAGATCACGGGCATGCTCGGGCCAAAAAAACTGTTTAGCGTGCTCAGGAAGTGTGACAAAGATGCCAGCCTAGGAGAAATAATACAAGAAATAGCGGTATATTTGTGAACAGCACCTAAAAGCTATATTTAACTGGCATCTTGTGTATTCTCCTGGAGATGGTGCCTGAGATATCTCAGGCTGGGGTCTACAGGAAACCTGTTAAATATAGCAAAATGAACCGTCTTCAGAGGGTTCTATGTTTGAATGTATGTGTGTACACGTATGGGTGTGTGTATTGGCGCTTGTATGAATAGTGGTATGTATGCAGATTGGGGGGGGGGGGGAATCCCTACCTACATGTACCTACCCTATTTTTCAGTGACCCGTTACGCCAATACGACAATTTTTTTGGGGGGGCCTAAGTATAAATTTTAAAAAATTGCCTCCTTAATTGTGTACTTTTACGGCTTTCGGCCCCCTCTTTTACAAAATCCTGGAACCGCCCCTGCATAGCAAACGTGTATTATGAATAGAAGTCTATCATAAACGTCCATTATGATTCTGGTGTTGAAAACCAGAATCATAATGGTTTTGGGTGTGAGTCACATTATGCTCTGCATGTAATATTTTCATAATACTTGAGTGCCTGTGAGAGTGAATACATGTTAGCCTACATGTACGTTGTATGGTACACTTCACATCAACATGTTCAAGGCTACACAAGCTTGTTCTACAATGTATACAGAGTACTGTACGTTGTATCAGTGAACCTTTATTGTAGGCATGAGTGTCCAAAGTGATTGCAGTGTACTACATCTACAGCATATATGTCTATGGCATGTACATGTACAAAAAAAAAAATAAAATGCCACGTGCCTTATACTATAGGGCAAATGGATCTTGAAATCACTTGCCCAGACTTTTTATGCGGAAAACTTGGGAGTGTTGAATACATTTTCTGCATGATGTGTCATACATATATATGTACAATGTGCTGATGTATCATTTGAGCATCAGTGAACAATGCAATTGTACAGTACATGTACATACAATATGTAATGTACAAAATGGTAGTTGCATGTTAAAAGGAAAGTCCCCCAGAAAATAAGTTGTTTTATTAAAAGCAGAGAAATGATAGATGGAAATCAGTGAAGGTGTGAAGAAAAGACAATAAAGATAAGAAATAGGTTCGTCAAAAAAGTAAACTTTGTATCAATTAACCCAAATTGGCAAGTCTCTGACCTACATGTAGATGTACCTTTTGAGCACCTCTCCCATTGTCTTGTACTGAAATTTGATAATGTCCATTTTCATGGTTGCTAATGAATTGAATAAATATATCTTTCTCAAAGAGGGAATGTGTAAAAACATAATATAATATACATGTATGTAGGCAGGGCACAGGTACATGCATAATGTAAAAAATTCATAAAAAAATGAAATTCATGAAATTTCAGAGAAAAATGGGATATATGTTGATTTGAATAAAAGAAGAAATATGAGAGAAACAGATTACTGAAAGTCTGAGCAAAATCCGATAAGAAATAAGTTTTAATGAGTTGTATCAATCAAGCCAGCTTGATGCCAGAGTGGACATACATGTACATGTACATGTAGTGGACTTTCTGTTCAAGGCTAACTCTAGACAATTTTCGTTGTTACCTCACCCATTTTCACTTTTTCCAGATTTAAATGAGAATGGAACCCCAAAAGTCCAAAATATTTGCAGGTAATGTACATAATTGTAAGCCTGTTCCAACTTTCAATATTTGATTACTTAGTAAGGAGAACAACCCCCCTAAAGTGTGCCCTTAAAAAAAAAACAGAATTGCGATGTTACATAAATTTCCAAATTCACCAGTTGAAATTTCATGATTGTAATTTTAGTACTGTAATTCTATTCAGTTTATTTCAAAATTTCAAAATTTTCTCTGATTATCTGCCTTTATGAGGAGCAACTTGCTTACTTTGCTAATCAAACATGTAAAATACATATTTTTAGTTACGCAATTGAAACTAGAAGTCCTACTTGTCCTTGTAGGTGCATCACATAATTTTGTCGATTAACTTTGTTTACTGGCCCTATTATTATTGTAAGGATCTTGATCCTTACAATGTTTTTACCATTCCAAGATTTATCTTGTTTCTATATACAGCTATGGAAAAAATTATTAGACCAAGAATGGTTACTGAAAGTGTTATATTTGTGGTAAGAAAGAAATAAAATATCATATATGCAACGTACAATTGCTGGAATTTGTTATTCATTCAATGAAATACAAAGACAAATAATTTTCATTAGTTTGAATGCATATTATAGTAACTTTATTACAGAAGCTTGGTCTAATAATTTTTTCCAGGGCTGTATATGACGACCTGAAGCAGTGTTGTGGCCAAGGGCAAGTGTATGGTGTGTACCCTATACAGTGTACATATTTATGCAGGGTACTTGCACAGTACTGTACATGTGTAGTATGCATGCTGCATCAATCCCCAGTGCACCGATTTGACAATATTCACCATGTTCCCACGCATAAAATTGGGGCTGTCCGCATTGACAACACATCATTCGTTCATATTAATAGAGAGACATCAGTGGAAATGAAGATGATCATGTTTAGTAAATTATTACAAACATGTGTTGTTGTATACAGAAATGGAAAGAAGTATGTAGATGTGCAACACACACAAAGAAAACATACTTCCTCTTGTAATAGTTTTGACTGTGTGGATAGGTTCACCAGGGTATTGTGGGCCTCCCGTGCTCTGTGGTCTGAATGATTATGTGATAGCGGGTTACAAATCTGCTTGTACAGTGAGTGAGGATGTAAAGAGATGAGAAAAAACAAAATCAAGACAGTGTGGTTTCCTTCTGTTCACAAACCTTATACAGGGTAAGAGGAAAATACACTTTATAGTAAAGCTGTGCATTTTTTCATGATTATGACTCATCAATTTTTGTTCTTGTGTGGAAAACTACTGCTCATGCATGTACAAATATTGTAAGTAAATATACATGTATTTGTACTCTGATATGTTTCATGTACCTTCAGTAGAAAAATCAAGAGTGAAGTTTGTGTCATTTTGAATTCATTCTATTTTATTTGTTTTGCTTTGTATTGATTTGTTTTTACCTTGCTACATGTATTACAGATGCTGGTTATTAATAAAGGAGCAGCAAATGGAAATCAAGTGCTTCGAATGAAATGGGCAAAAAAATTATACAAAGATGTGTTTCATTTAATGTACTATTATCGTGTGATCCACTTTTATGGAACTGTTTTTAAAATTCTCATTTTTTCCTTCTTTTTCCAAGTTGAATTCTCTGGTCTTTTTTTTGTGTGTCATACGTATGTGTAGGCTCCTTCCTTTTTAATTTTTTTTCTTCATGCAAAAGATGTAATGCATAGAACATGTACTTCTGAGGTACATGTAAGTACATGTAAACTTTACACATACTTACATGTAGTCCAGACAAAGTCCAAATTGTACTTCATAAATACTGACTAGGTTTCTGTTCCTTTTCTATGATAATTGATGTACATAGACTTCTAAATGCGGTTTTACATTGTTATTTTTTTTATTATTTATCTCTTTTCATATCCATAGCTGCATTCCTGACACAGACAGTTTGTCTTGATGACACAACAGTTAAGTTTGAAATCTGGGACACGGCCGGACAAGAGCGTTATCACAGCTTGGCACCTATGTACTACCGGGGAGCACAGGCAGCAATTGTAGTTTATGACATCACAAATCAAGTAAGTGTAATACTGATTCGATACCTAACAGTTGAATACAATCATAATGTGTCATCTTATATACGGTACATTAAAGTTTGGAATGAGCTGTACTATGCAATTATTTGAATTAAGCATATACAACCTACATATATACATTTCAATGAACAAGTTGAAATTGACATATTGATTTCACTTTTAGTACTTACCATTTGGCCAGCATATACAGCGTACAAAATATTAATGAGAAATACAAATGTAAATGAAAAGAAGTGATTTAAAAAATGATAAGGTCTTCTTTGCTTCAGCCTTTGAAAAATACCAAAGATATGTTTGTAATGAATGTTTTCTAGCATACAGAAATGGTATTTAATGAGATTTCATTACTTTAGATAAAATCATGAATCTTTGGACAGTTTGTTTATCATAACATTATCTAATGAATACATTTCACTTGCTTCCTTCCGGCCACCTTAGGACAAAAGCATGAATAGTGAACCCCTTGGTTTTGTACAGAAAGACATACATGTAGGTATATTGAGGACATGAGTCACCATTAGAAGCCTCTGAAGGGAAACTAGTGTCATGTTACAGCTGTTTTCAGGGTTATTCTTGCATACCCTGGTGTTAATGACAGCCAACACAATGATTACAGTCGTGGCCCTACACTGCAATTTGGTACCCAAAAGGTTTCACTCCGTCCTACCTAATTTGCATAAAATAAACAATTTGTTTACATAAACTGCTACCGAAGAATCACGGCTTAACTGTGAAATCTCGCCCTAGAAACAACCAAATGAAATGAACTAAACGTGAAATTCCAGAATAAGAGTTGCTCTAACTCTTAATTATACCCCCGCCAAACGAAGTTTGAAGGGGGTATACTGGAATCAGTCGATGGTTGGGCGGTCGGTCGGGCGGGCGGTCGGTCGGTCCGTTGCAAATCTTGCGGATCGAACTACTTCCTCAGTTTTTGACCAAAAGTCATGAAATTTGGTACACACATTGGTCTTGGTGGGAAGATGTGCAAGACATATTTTTCGGATGAGTCGGAATCTGCGTTGCCATGGTAACGGCATATTTATGGCAGAAAATCAAGGAAAACAGCTTGCGGATCAAACTACTTCCTCAGTTTTTGACCAAAAGTCATGAAATTTGGTACACACATTGGTCTTGATGGGAAGATGTGCAAGACATATTTTTTGGATGAGTCGGAATCTGCGTTGCCATGGTAACGGCATATTTATGGCAGAAAATCAAGGAAACACATTGCGGATCGAACTACTTCCTCAGTTTTTGACCGAAAGTCATGAAATTTGGTACACACATTGGTCTTGGTGGGAAGATGTGCAAGACATATTTTTTCGATGAGTCGGAATCTGCGTTGCCATGGTAACGGCATATTTATGGCAGAAAATCAAGGAAACGCCTTGCGGATCGAACTACTTCCTCAGTTTTTGACCGAAAGTCATGAAATTTGGTACACACATTGGTCTTGGTGGGAAGATGTGCAAGACATATTTTTTTGATGTGTCGGAAGCTGCGTTGCCATGGAAACGGCATATCTATGGCAGTAAATCAGGGAAAAATCTTGCGGATCGAACTACTTCCTCAGTTTTCGACCAAAAGTCAAGAAAGGCTGTTCTCACGGGGCGGGGGTATTAATCATCATCTTCAGTGATATTTCTAGTTATTATCACCCCATTTATAGTCAAATGATTTTTTAATTTGTGAAAACTTGGAGAAATGAGGATTGATGAGGTAATTTCTGTGGTCCAAAGGAGCTTGGTATAATGAGGTTCCACTGTATTGCATGAAGGTTTCATGAGTTTAGGGTACTTGTAGATTATAACCGTGCAACCAACAATCATGTTACGCAAATCATGAGGCTTTGAAAAATTCTGATTATTAGTGTTTTTTAAATGCAATCCTACATCTAGAAAAAAAGGAAAGAAAAGAAGCCGCTGGATGTTGCACTAGGTGGCATCTGTTTATCTTTAAAACTGTTTTCTCTGTGCTTATGGCTGTCTTTAGATGACGTGTAGACAGTGACTCATGACAAGCAAGTAACCACAACACTTTGTTCCTGCATAATCTACATAAATTTTAATTTTCATTCAATTATTACATTCAATTCTTGTTTAATAAGAAATTTATTTCCATGTACTTGCAATTGGCATTCTTCATGTACATGTATGTATCATGGGCATTGTATTAAAAAAAAGAAATCTGCACATATATTGTTTTACATTCTTGATGGTGGCTTGCCTTGTACTAAGCCAAATTTAAGGTGTTAGTCAATTAGCTATATATCCTTTTCATTGAGCTTGTGCCTGGGATATTATCTTACTCATGATTACTTAGATGTATCAATGTGTGTACCTCTTTCTCTCTGACTCTCTTTAGGAGACATTTGGAAGGGCCAAGACGTGGGTAAAAGAACTGCAAAGACAAGCCAGTCCCAACATTGTCATAGCACTGGCAGGAAACAAGGCAGATCTTGCAAACAAGAGAATGGTGGAATTTGAGGTGAGTTTTCTTCATTATTTGAAGTTTTAGTTCCGTAATCTGTGAATTTTTCCTGTACATATATAGTGTGAGATCTCAGCTATGGATCTTTGCGTGCTGAAATAGCCTATGTACATATATACATGGTTTGGTTTTTGCTGGGGGGGGGGGGGCTGTTGCTTCAAATTTAGGCCTACCGTGGTACCTTTAATTGGTTGCAATGAAATATCTTGCTTTGATCTAAAATCTTTGTCATTAAAATCATGCGATGGAATAGAATCCTTTGTTTAAAGCCCCTGCCCATTATAAAGTTTTCTTCAAAGTACTTTTGATTTTTTTCGAAGATTTTTATTATATTTGTTTCAATCATTCACGGGTAGAATGTATAAGATCGACCTAAAAAAATCAAATTTACCTGGCATTCTGTGGGCTGAGGAGTATGAAGAAAATAGGACACAAAATCCTGCTCACAGAACTAAAGACAGACTTTGGTTCAGTGCACATGGGTGCATCAACAACTTCTCTTTATGAAACTCTTATTTTGGATTTAGAAAAGCAACAAAATCCCTAACGTGCAGAGCAAATTATTTTTGGTGACATGATCAGAACCCTTTCAAATGCACAATAATCAGGTATTATTAGAACCCTTTTGGCAAAACTAAACCTTTAAATTATCAAAGGACACCTTTTCTTTTCATTAAATCGATGACCTTTCAATATTAGTTCCCAGTGATTGATGAATGAGATATCTGATGGTATTGAGTTGCTTTCTTTGACAGGAGGCCCAAGCATATGCAGAAGAGAACAGTTTATTGTTTATGGAGACATCAGCCAAGACTGCCATGAATGTCAATGATATATTCCTGGCAATAGGTGAGTGAGATAGATACGAGGCCCTATCTACGTACAAAAATAAAATAAAAATTACTATGAAAAAATTAAAAGAAATGTTTGAGGGTCCTCACAATCCTAATCACATTTGTAGAATTTGGAATATAAAGGCCTAGTAAAACAAAACATTGGAAAACTGTTCCTTCTAATTTTGATTGTATACATGGAAGTGACAAAGTTTGTACAGAGTATTGGTGGTTTTGTATTCAGAAGAGAAAGAATTTTCATTAAAAGGCTCATTTGTGAGACTTTTGAAGTCAGGCTCTAAACTGATAGCAGATTGCTGCAACTTGCAATGAACTGCAATGTCTCAACACGCATGCAAAGTTGAACTGTAAAGCTAAACCAAATATAATTGTATGAGGCACACACCCACTTAATTTTAATCATTTTCTTGCAAGCATTTCTGAAATTAACCATTACTTGGAAGTGGGAGATATTAATAACACAAATTTTGTATTCAAATATATTAGTCTATGTGAATGGGTCAATTGTATATGTTTTCGAATTATATCCTTTCATATCTACCATTCTCTCTTTCTTTCCAACAGCCAAGAAGCTTCCAAAGAATGACCAAGTTGGAGGACCTAGCAGTGGACAGAGGGGCACAAACAGGGGTGTGGACCTAACAGAGAGTAACCAACAATCGTCAGGGGGATGTTGCAAAAACTAACGATGGCTGCCGGTCTGAAAATATGTTGCATTTTATTTTGAGAGACAGAAAGAGAGAGATAAACGAGGGGGCAGCCAAAGGTCTTGCCCTAGCGCCAAAGCTCGAGTCACACCTAAAAAAAATCCAGATATTCATTTAATCAGAATGTAGTCAACACAGATGTGTAGGCTGTTAACACTGTTTTGCTGTTATTTCCTTCCTGCATCTCTCTAGACTTTCCTTACAGTTGGGTATGGTTGTGCTTTACAAGTGCAGTGTTGAGTAACAGTACAACAGTTATCCATGAGAATAGCCTAGTGCTCTATCATCATGAAATATAACTTCTTTCTGCAATGTATCCAGGGCTCAACACGAACTTGTGTGAGGGGTCATTTTAAGGATATATTTTTAAAATCCAGACAGTCTTGTTTCATCTATTTGATGGACTGATTGTAGAATTTAGGGGGGCCATTGGAAATTTTGGAGGACCATTTGCCCATGGATCCCTATTAGAGTTGAGCCCTGCTTTGGATTAGATGCAAATACGTAAGGAGTTCTTGTAGATCTTATTGGTGGAAAACTGCTTTCTGCTTAATATTGCCTGCTATTGCTTCATTCCTAGTGCATACTATTGAATACAGATAAATTAAACCATGACGTAATGAATTATACATTAATGATCATGATTTTCCTATCATTCATGTACGAGTTTAGGAGTATATGAAATAATTCAAATTGCAGTGATAAAAATAATCATAAATGTCTCTTCTCTTTCAAGGATAATCACATTTCCATTTTTCGGGGAACATCATGAAGGGATTACTGATAGGGAAAGCTGGCCTGTAGTGTACCATTTCACTTGCTACATGTAGTTGACCTTGAGTCATTACGATTCTAGTCTTGTTGAGGACAAATTAGAAGACTCCTATAAATTTTCTCACCAACCATATAAACCTACCAATGTGTGGCACAGTAAGTCCGGTTCATATAGCCACATTCATGTATGTACATACGGATACTGTGATGTAAATTCACACCAATCCATCCACGCAACAAGTTTTATCCTTTTATTATGAAAAAAAAAGAAAGAAAAAATATTATGTTCATGAAAACGACTTGTATGATAAGAAATACTAACTATTGTAATGGTTGTGAATTATAAATAAGTGAATAAAGAAGCTAAGTAAATGTTATTGTAAATATGGATTATATGCTTATTATTTGTATCATGTGTTCCAACATTTTTGTTATTCCTGTCTCTTTCATAGTTCCAATTATCCCGTCTGAGGTGTCCAGTGTTTCCCCATTACATTATTTTGCAATTTTGTATGTAATCCACAGCAGATGGCAACTTGTTCATATTTCGCACTTATTTTAAAGTTCTTGGTTATTATATAGGAAATGTGCCCCAATGAAAGCTAATTGCATTAAAATCCTTCATGGGGAATGAATCACTTCATGAAATGGGTGCGATAGCTTGTACAGCATTCAAGATTTCAATTTCTTCTGTTTGTGTTGAGGAATATATATTTCCCCTCTTCTCCTACCAAGAGCTATGTCCTCATACAAAACAGTTTATTAGCATATGTACATGTGTAGTACATCTGCAACAAATGAATGATAAGCAGGATGCTACTACTAACTAAATAATTTGCCATGGCAACCGAAATGTGGTCACAATATATGAATTGGAATCACGCATGTCCAATTGGGCAAGCGATGCACTCCAATCTTTCTCCTTGGAATTCTGGAAAGTTAAATAATTTTCGCAGCAGGGGCTGTAGCAACTTGGAGCATTCACCAAACTCAAATTCATGCACAGGTATTAGAAACCTGCACATAGTACAAAAGTGGACTTGCACATGCAACTGTAACATCTAGCTATCTTCATCCTCTTTTTCTTAACACAATTTATAAATCATGGTTGTCACCAACCATATGTAACTTTCTTTAAAATTGACTTTAGCCATTACTCTGAAAATCTAAAGTTTGAGCAATATTAAGTTCTTACTAGTATATAAACATGTATTCAATTGACTCGACAATAGTTAGCTAGTCATTTATGAGGCTATGATCAATGTTTATATAATGTGAATACATGTGCATCTGTTTTATTGTGTGCACTTTGGTTCGGAATAAAGTCAAGACAGGATATATGATAGGTATAGATTTTGAAATCATGATTACATTGCTTTATTTCTGTATCCACATATTTCTTTTAATGATAAAGGTGTAATGATCTATAGACACATTTTTAGATTAAGTGCATTGGGTAAGAGACCTGAATGTAAATGTAGTCTGTGGTATATAGCTTTCTTGATGACTTGAACACTCCTGTAATCTAGTTTATGACTTTCTTTTGAATTTCAAATGTCTTATGTGATCTCTGTGAAAGAGTCAGAAATTCAATATTTCTGTTACTATTCCTTGCAAAGTTCCTTCTATTTTGCATCATTGCTTTATTAAGTATCTTAAACTAGTTTTGTTTCTTCAGAACTTGTACATGTACACAATACAAATAGAAACATTTTTGAATATCAGACTGAGTTGTTCTGGAATAAAGTAAAAACTGTAACCAATCTATTTTCTTTCTTATTTATGCTTATAAATGCAAGATTACTTGTTTTTGCATGCTATAATCAAGTACATGGTATATGCTTGTTGGTTAGTGTAAATTTCAGTTATACTTTTCAACAGCTAGCTGAATTCTATCTAACATGTTCCGACAATTTTTGCAAGAGATGTTCCTTCTTCACTATTTATAATTTTAATTTATAATTATAAGTTGGTAGCAGACAGGCTGCTCTTCTCAACTGGTGAAATATGATGCGATTACAGGGCAATATCTACTTTTCTCTTTCTACCATCCGTTTACAGACAAAGGGATGCTCTACCTGTACAAATTCTATTGATGGAGTACCCATATGTCTCCTAACTTTAATTATAAGATATACTTCAGCAAATTAATCTCCAGTTGGAATAGCCGGAATATGTCTTTTTAGAATAGAATTTGTTAACTCAATTATATAGCAGATGATAGTACATTGTGGCGTAGATATACTATCATTGTTAAATCTAGGATGGTAGTTAATTCCTTATACTTTTAGGAAGGCTTTGTATTTGCTCAGTGTGAAAGGCCTTTACAAATGATCTTTGATCGTCACTGTGCCGTCCTCGGTGTAAATGACAGTGTATCTTCAATGCCCACATCTTTTGTCTATATCTTATATAGGTCAAGTCAATTCAAATGTTGGCAAGCAATGTAAATATGTGAACGAAAGTCTTGTAATTCTCAGATGTTTTTACGTCTGTTATTCATAAGAGAAAAAAAGCATAATTATATTTCAACATTAATTTGGGATCATGTGGCAGTCCTGGAAATCATTGGCTTGATGTTTTATAAAGCTGTACAGTCAGTTTTCCTTTACTTTTGTTCAAGGACATGGTTAGAATTTAAAATAAGACCAACATTTTGACTGTCATCTAAAATTGCTAATTTTATTTTTTTGTAATGAATATGTATTGTATATGTGGGACTACTGATATCATGTGATATACATGTAGAGCATGTAGAAGCAACTGATTGGGTAGAATAGGCAGTGCTGCTGCTGGAAAGGTACTTGCCTTTAGAATGGTGTACATGTAGGTTTTTTGTTTTTGTTTTGGCCAAGAAGGTGTTGTTTTTTGCTTTAGCTTTTAAAAAAAAAGCAAAGCCAAATTAAAGTAATGCATATATAAACAATTTGTAATGACGATATCAACAGAAAGGGCAGTCGTTTGGTTGCTTTATTAAAAATGAGAAGTAAACATTTCCAACTTTGAAGCTTATATGATGTTAAATTAGTCTTGTGTATCGTTCCACCACAACTGGAATAACTGGGTATACTTTCAGTTTTTATGATGTATCAAGTATAGATTATGGTTGTTATTTTGGTTATTTTTTATTATTTTGTTCTCTGTAAAGTTGATGATCATGCCTGTTTTATCCCAAAAGATGAGAAAATGTAATTAAAGAAAATGGATGAATAAGTAATATGTGTATACTATTTACCATGTACAATGGCATATGTGTACTCTATTCACAGTGCAAAAATAAAATAAAACAATTTTGCTATGGAATGATTTCATTGTTTGTTACTTTTCTTAAATGTTCTATGTATGTTCATGGGGGATATTTTTTTTAAATAAATGATCATTTGTTTGACAGCATGGTTAACATTGGGTTGTTATATATCATATATATTAACCCTTTTGAGGCAATTGATCATAGTTGGTGGTTTGGCTCAATAACATGGACGCTATGTCCATGTTTGTTGCATTTGATGCCAGGAATTGAGAATTAAAGACATTTATATAATATTGGATGGCCTTGAGGGGGATATCAAAATATATTGCCCGCAACAGAATCATATTGCCCCGAGTTGAAGACGAGGGCAATATAAAAGGGAAGGTCGAGTGCTGGAAAAGGAAAATAATTTGTGAGCTTTCTAAATCCTTTGTCAGTTTGGAAGAACATCATGGTATAAAAGGATTTCTTGTCAAATGCCCTTATATTCAAAATGTGACGAAAAATAATGTTCGGGTGGAACATTCATTTAACATCTGTGTGCTGTGCATGTGCTTTTGAGCGAGTTCGGGTTGATCTTATTTTGATGATTCCAAAGCCGCAGAGTGTACCGGTACGCCAATCCTTATTTAGACATGATCAACCTTTCCCAATTGCTTCCAGACGGTTTCTTTCACAATTTAATCGCATGACCAGAACTCAACTTTATATTCAAGGGCAATATTTTCGCTATTCACCGAAAGTAGAGCCAGCCAGTATTATTACTTATTTTGTTATTTCATGTATATGCCCGTTTTGTAGCAATTACAAATGAGTCTGTTTGCCTGTCAGTCCCTCTGATTTCATGTTATTCATATAGGCATGTAATCTGGGCCAAGCAATTGTGACGTAGATGTAACAGTTACCGCATGTATCCATGGGAGCCTTTGTACACTTAAAGATAAAGTTGAGTTCTGGTCATAAGATTGAATTGTGAAAGAAACTGTCTCAAAGAAACTGTCTCAAAGCAATTGGGAAAGGTTGATTATATAGCAAATAAGAATTGGTGTATGCTGTAAGGTTTTGGAATCACCAAAATGATAAGAAATTAACTCAGTCCTGCTGAGAGTCGCATGCGCTGCACACAGAAATGCGTATATGGGACTATACACAAATGTTCGGCCGGAACATTTCAGCCGTTTCTTGTCATATTTTGAATGTGAGAGCATTTGAAGAGCAATCCTTTTCAGGGGACATATCTACTATGATAATCTTCCAAACTAACAAAAAGAATGAGAAAGCTCACAAATTATTTTCTACCTTTCCCAAAACTCAAGCTTCCCTTCAAACGTGAAAAAAAATACTGCACGTATGCACTTTGATATAAATATGGCAAAAGGTTGCCCTCTTTTTTAGTGTAGTGGTCTATGGGGAAAACCCTGAATAGGGCAATATGAAAATATTGCCCCCTCTAGTAACGGATTCGGAGTAGCATGCAAAATACAGCTTTTTATTTTGCAGCTAAAATGCCTTGCTGTATAGGTAATTATACACCTTAGAACCATGTAGCACTTGGAAAAAAATATTGTCAATTTGAAGAACCAAATGTGATCAATTTAGCCTTGAATAATTCCTGTCCTGAATGGAAAAAACATTATACATGTATATGATGAAATTTATCGCATGGAATAAATATACAAAGTAAAAAGTATATGTAGATTTCCAATGCATGTCTTTATTTAGACTGAGATCAAAATTTGAGCCACAAAACACCTGCAACATGTATTCCACAATCAGCAAACACTAATCTCATATGCATACAGCCCTGCAAAAAATTATTAGACCAGCTGCATTTGGATGCATACAGGTAGTGTTAAGTCCATTGTCTATGGGACTAGGAAAATGATTATTAACAGCTAATTCATTATTAATGGACTACTACTCCCCATTGCAATTAGCTTTGTGACAATTACCCCTAAGGCGACTACGGCAAGGACAAACTGCCCCGGACATATTTCCCCAGAAATTACCCCCCCCCCCCCATTTTCCTATGAGAAAGGATGTTTGACCTTATAATACACCATAAATGTGTGAGAGGATGAATTTCAAGTGTTGGTTTTTGAGCACTATGGCCTGCTCATAATTCTACTGAGAACATACAAATTGAAGACAATAGAAAATTGAAGTTATCAAAAAAGAAAAGATTCTAGCTAAACTGCTGTGAAGAGAAAAAATGCAACCCCTTATGGACAGCATGCCACAAGGCATTGCTGATATCTTCAAATGTACATTTAGCAATTTTCCACCTAGAACTGGACAAACTGCCTCTACAGAAGTGAACATGGCTTAACATGACAATCTGGCATACCCCCTGGATGATTTTCCCAGAGACCATTACTATCAGAACATTATTTTCAAAACCTTCCTGCCCCTGGAGAACATCCCCAGGACAATTATCCTCTATGATATTTGATTCTGTTAGCTAATCTGAAGCATCCATCCATTTGGGAGTGCATGCATTTATGCCTTTAGATCTACTTGTACTTGTCCTTTGGGGATAACTGTTGGGGGGGGGGGGGGGTTAATTGTCCCAGGGGTTAGTTATTGTAGAGGGTAATTTTTAAGGGAGTAGTCATCCAGTCATTATGACTTAGCTAGTAGTTTGAAATTTCAATTACTGATGTAGCAACCACTTCTCACATAAGCCTTTAAAATGAGCTGGTCTAATATTTTTTCCAGGGCTGTATGTAGGCTTTGTATATATATGTTAAAGTGACAACAGAAAATTTTCAGTTATGAAACACATCCATAAGAGCTATAAGTGAAATATATTGAATGCAACCATACAATTTGCTTGTACATGTATACCTTGAAATATATAACAAATCCAAACAGAAACTACAAACTTCAAACACATTGTATGAAGTATGAAAAGCAGTTTTGTACTTGCACAAGCATTACCAGTTTCCAATAGAGATTGTAACCTAACATATGTTGATTAGAATTAAAAAAGTAGATGTGTGTAAGTGACAGAATCTGGTCAATGAAAGCAGGGGCAGAACCAGGATTTTGTTGTTAAAAAAAAAAGGGGGAGGGGTGCACAATTTCTATCAAGCAAGCAAAAAACGCGGCAAATTTTTATCTTTGGGGCACTTGAGGTATCCCAAGCTGGTTTTAAAGGGGGGGGGGGGAGGGGTGCCACCCTTAAATCAACTTAATAAAAGTATGTAAAACCTCTGACAAAGGATACAAAAATATACAAATATATGTGTGGGACCGAAGTCAACTAAGAACGACGCTCAAGGAGGCCGTGTTTTCACCCACTGAGGCATTACTAGGGTCGTCGTTAGGAAGATGACGTCATGCCTGAACGCAGAATAGCTCCTTTTTTCAGGCCAGAATCACTCTTTTGATGCATGCTTAGTTCAAAACACAGTTTAAAAACATAATTAGTGCCTTGTGCAAAGCCAGCGGCAGAACCCGAAATTGCCTTGAGATAAGGTTTCTGTGAAACGGCATTTGAAAACTGTGAAAATGCTGATTCTTACTTCATAACTGAACTATAAATGCACCCTAATTGACATATTGTAAAACAACATCAGATCAGATTTTTGTGTAAATAACGACATGTTGCCAATGGAATACAGTTGCAAAGTCATATAAATTGGTTAGTATAATTACAAGGATCCGGTGATTAAGCTCGTAATTATTCAAATTCAAAATGGATAAAAGAAGAATTTCAAACATTAAGGTGGACTCTCCCTTTGATAGCAAAAGATGCAAATTGGATGACGATTATCAAAATCATCACCTACAAATACATTAATAAGTTACAAATCTGGGCTAAAAAAGGGACAATCTATGCATTTGGATATTCGTTGAATATTTACAGAATGTACCATTGTCTACAAATAAAAATAAAAATAATATAGTTCAATGAATCAAATGTAATAGATATATGAATATAAAACTCATTTTCACAGTTTAAAAATAAACATAATTACAGTGTATACATTAGCACAGTCCATGCGCAAGTCATAGGATGGCAATTATACAGAAAGTAATAAGGACGGAATACAATGAACTTGAATACCAACAGCTGCATATAACTTCCCCTACCCTTTAAACCGTAACAAATAATGTATATTATAAAACGGGTTCAAGAATGTAGCCATCCCGATTGGTCAAATAACACCATGTGACCGTGCAAAAAAAAGTGATAACACATGGCAAAAAGGCTCTAAAGCACGGCTGAGCTGCGCGTACGCGTACCTCTGGTGCGTGCAAACTTAAAACGCAATGAAATCACATAGTTTGTCATTTTAGCGCAAGGATTACATGCGCATGACTTTTGTTGGCTGCGCTTCTGTGATGTCATCCAGGAAAGCAAATGGCAACCTCCATGACTGTGCGACTCTTGGCGTTTCTATGGGGTTCGTAACCATTTTTAGACTTCATAATCATATTGCCGACCCGTTTTATAAAACTATTAATACATGGTTGTGATTTTGTGCGTTAGTGCGATCTGGCAACACGCAGGTTTTTATCATGGTGTCAAACACACTCAGCTTGCGCCTCGTGCGTATCTTACACCACGATAAAAACCTTTGTGTTGCCAGATCGCACCAACGCACTCCCAACCATGTATTAATAGTATACTATTTCACTTGTAGTGTTTATTCAATCTTTCAGGAAGTCAAAAATGAATTCTAAAATTGGCAATATACAGTAGTTTATGTACATGTACATACACAGACAGACAAATGACCTAAAAGTACACTTTTTGGTCATAATAATGGGTCTATACAATCATATTTAGTTTTGCAAGTACATTATACAAATCAATCCTAATGAATTCAAAGGCTATCCCCTTCTAATGCACACTGTACATTTCCTAATAATTCCAATTTTTCCCCCCATTTTTTTAGAAAGGCTGTAAAATTCCAACCAAATAATTCATAGCTTGCATCCATTAAGAAGAATGACCATAACAGTGATGTTATCCCTAGAGCCAGCCATCAATGCACTCTGTACTAGTCTCTCACTAATCATCTCTGCAGCCAATCTATACTCCTCCTTCTTATCCACCATGCCCAGTCCCTCTGACAGACGAGACTTAGCATAAAAGGTGTGTAGCTCTGTCAATGTTTCAATATCCGCCTCATTTCCATCTTCACACAGCGCCGACAGCATGCTTTCAAAGTCCGTCTTCGCGCTTGCATTGTCGTTGAACTCGTCTTTGTAGTTTTTCATATGTGACACTGTCTCCTTCTCTCTTTCAGCTTTTGTGTCCTCAGCGACCCCTTTCACACGTATACCATTCATCTGGCTTTTCCCGTCATTAGATGGTAGTTTCTGCTGATTCTCAACATCCCCATCGGTGAGTGGTTCATTCCATGTTATCTGTGATTTGCTCTTGGTATCATCATCTTCATCATTTTCATCATCAGCATCAGCATCCTCCTTTAATGACTGAAGAGGATTCTTGAACTGTTGTTTCTGAGCATTAGCATCATCTCCCTCAGCTGCATCGATGTCAATGACTGAAGTGACTGTATTGTCAAATCCTGTCTGATCATAACTGGTTCCCAACCCGGTCGCGTACGATTCACCAAGGAAATCCTCTCCATAAGTTGTAATATCTGACGTACCGTAGCCGCCAAATCCATCATTAACATTTTCTGCCTCTGTCCTGGACTGGTGAATGGTAAGGGTTTGCTTGACCAATGACACTACCTCATCATCGGTCAGTACATCCCACAAGCCACAAGATGCCATGACAATGAACTGAGCATGCTGGTCGATTTTGACGCTGGTCGTGTATGGATCAGGGATGACAGCCTTCTTGAGATGCGGGTCTCCATAGTTACCTAGACCTCTTGTGGTGTCTAGGATGCCGTTGACACGACCATATGGACCACCGGCATGTATTGAGGAGCCCGCCTTCTCTATGCGTGTCTTCTCCTGCGGGTTTCCAGGGGTGTGACCCCTGGATAATCGATATGCTTTTCCAGCTCTGCATAACACTGCTTGGGTATTGCCTGCAAAGTGAGATGAAGAAAATAATCATAATATATAAAGTACACAATTATTTAGGAGAATCCAACTCACACAAGAAATATCACAACTACATGTATTGTAGCATATATTACTACATAAATATTAAGAAAGACCACTTTCCATGTCAGGTATTTAAGATTTGTGATATTAATTTTTGTCTTTGTCCCTTGAGGCATGTACTCCTTTGACAAAAGCTTGCTGCAGAAGGGCTTGACAAGCTTGTCTTTAAGAATTCCAGTATTATAGCTGATTAAAGATACATTAATCTTCTGTTAGTTCAGAACTAAATCAGAAATGATCAAGTTACAATTTACAAATTATTTTAGCACTACTACCCACATTTATTTACTAGTGCCTACATCCCTTCTAATATGATCCTTCAAATCCAAATTAACAGAAAATCATATTTAGATATTTACGTAGTGGACATTATACCAATTACCAAGTTTATAGATCTCAAGGGTGGTATTGTTAATACTACAGTATATCATCATCTATGTTCGTGAAAGTATGTTTATTATCATAACAAATCTAAATATAGACAAGTCATTGGTAATGCCTGAGCAAAGCTGGTTGCATACACGTAAGAGAGATGAGTGCAGGCACTAATAATACCGGCAAGTGTTTATTCTGCACTTATAATAATAATAACAAACGTTCTACTATCCCAATAGACAGCATAGTTTTCAGAATACTGCCCCTCTTTTTGAAGCTGGTCCCTTCTTTCACTCACCAGCATTAGCAATGTGCAAGACACCAAGTTCTTCCAGTGACACTTCATTCCCTTTTTCCTGACCCTCTTGCGCATCTTCTTTCTCCTCCTCATCTTTCCCAGCATTCTCCTTCTCTCCATCTTTCTTTTCTTCATTGACTTCATCATTTTTCTTAGTGTTCTCTACCGAGTTTCCTTGATTCTCAGCCTCCTCATAAACTTGTTCCTTGCTATCGATGAGGAGGGAAAGGGCTGAACATCCACTCCAGCGAACCAGTGAAGTTTCGTTGATTCCATATGAAAGATACCGGTCGAGATAGAGGTATGTCTTGTGGTATGCAACAGCAATCTTTTCAAACTCTGGATCTTTGTTTTTCTTCTTTCTCATGGGCCTATCACTCTCTGGTTCCTGGCTACCTTCGCTATCGTTCATCTTCATCAGATTGCTCTCGCAGGTATGCATGATCTGTTGAATGATGTTGACGCTCTCTTCATGCAATATGTGACGGATGCTATCACTTCGTACAATTGGAGATCCTCTCTCAAGCTGATAGTCTGTCAAATCATTCTTATCTGCAAGATTGACGGTGCAAGTACAGGAAACCTTCTCATCCACCTTCTGTAGCTCACTAAGGAAGACATGGTGAAGGTCATTAGCAGCTATGTCTGCTGCAAACCTACCATTGTAGCCATCATAGATCCCAAAGAAACATTTGTTGACATCATTGCCATAATAATCTTGAAATACACGTGTATCTTCCATTTTTGATTTCCAACGACTGTTATCATCGGAGCAAATTCCTACTGCTCTCACACAAGGAGCACTACAGTTAAGTGATATTCCTTTACAGTCATATACAAAATTTTCTTTGCTATGGATCAGTTCTTCAAAGGTTTCCTCAAGGTGGGCTTTCACCAGCTCAAATGCCTCATTAATCTTTTGCAATTTGTCAAAAGACACAGGCCTTCTGGGATTGCTTTTCTTCCTCAAATCTTTCATAAGTTCTTGTCTTTTTTTGAGGAGCCCCTTCACACTTTCTGGTCGTTCTTTGCCGCTATATCCTAGCATGGTGAGAGCATTGTGAAAGTTCCTATGCTCTTGAGTGGCTCTTACACTGATGAATTCATGGCACTTTTCACAGAATATGCCGATGTCTGGGTCATTAGGCCTATCAGTCATCATCGTCTCAGGGGTTGGAGGTCGAATCAGATGACGTGTCTTGATCTGCAGGACAGAGGGGGCTACACCCCCACCCCCAGACACAGAGGAAATGTCACTGCTCATCCTGATTCCAAGGTATCTACAAAAAGGAAAAATAATAGAATACACTATTTAGTTGAGGCTACAAATTACACGTATCATGTAAATCTAGGTCTGCCTTGCTAAAGAGGACCAGTCATTTGAAAACATAATTTGTGTGCAGCACAGTGTGTAAAGTTAACTGAAATAAATTTACCGAGCATAATACATGTATTGACAACAGGCCGACCGAAAGGCTGGCCTAGGGAGGAGTTTTAGCGAAAAAGGAAATTGGAATGAAATGTGTTGAATATGCCTAGTTTCATATTGTTGTGATGTTACTTGTGTTAAAAGATAGAGCCTATCTGTGTGAGATTTTTCCCTTTTCAGCCATGATTTCGGATGAGTTTCAGTGTAATATCTGAAAGTAAAAGGAATGCCAAAATTGAGTCAATTACTAAGATCTGGGTCCTGTAACACAAAGAAAAATTCTGATTGGTTAATGGTCAGCCTTTTGAACAATGATCTTGATTGGCTACTGCCATTTTGCAACTGATTGCAACTGATTGCAAAGCTTTGTGTTACAAGGCTCTGGGGCTGTATTCAAATCAAAATGCACATTAACTGTTAGCATTTACTTAGCATTTGGCTTGGCTAAAACCTGGCATCCACTAGAGCGCCGAAAAGATTAGAAAGGGTTGTGGAAGCAAATTGCGGTAAGTCGTTTTGGCACTATTTCCATGCCAGACACGAAAAAGTGTGTGAATCAGCGTTTCTTGGGACATTACAACAAATCTCTACGTATTGACTGCATTCATACCTGGGAGTGTCCGAGGAATCAATCGGCAAGGTCATGAAATGCCGCGGAAAATGCTTATCGTAGCAGGACAGTGCTGACACAGTGCTGAATGAATGCAGATTTACTAATTTTGCATTCTGCGTCTTGTCCGCACCCTAGTGGAAGCAAGGTTTAACTGGCTTAACTCGTATTCAGATCAAATTTAAGTACTTTACTTTAGCATATACAGTATCATCCGAAAACTATAAGCAAACTACTCATATTTCATTCTTAAAGGAATACGGGCCCATGACTCACAGATGGCTAACAACATGGAAATATGAGAGCTTCATAGAAATTACAGATTAAACAGTTGTCTGTGCAGGTCTTACAAGTGTCAATGTGGACATTGGAATTTGCATCATGAACCAGGTATATGAATTGTCCTCACTTAAAATGAAGCAAAGTTCAAAATCAGAGAAACAGATTGGTGAATATTTGAATGTAATCAGATAAGTGACATGAATGTTATCAATATTTGAATGTTCAATCAGTAAACACAAACCTAGAGTAGACTAAATGGGAATTTTAAATTGGCAAATTGATGATGTCTCTGTGATGTACATGTAGGTCTATGGCCCCACAATCTCTAAGGGTACAGTGCCACATTTGGGCTAATTTTGTTAGATATAACTTCCACTTCTACAAGGGTACTCTGCAGGATGATGGATCAATAAGGCAGGATGTAATGCCAAAGAATTAAACTTTGGTGCATATCTGTTGGTGCATATAAGCAATGTGCCAGTAATAATCAGTCCCTTGGTTTAGATCCCCTGTTCTTAAAGTGCAGCCCATGGGCCACTTGCAGCCTGCGAGACGATTTCATGCCGCCTGCCAAAATATCTAGTAACAAAATAATAATTTCTTGTTTTATGTAATATGTGGATACATAATACATCATCCTAACTATTGGTATTAATAAAGGTATCAAAATTTTTGCTCACTCGCTCGCTCGCAGATAACATATATAATTATCCGTTCCTTGGGCTGGTCCTACCACGCCAGTTTGAAAAAAAAAGAAAACAACAAACAAAGGGAAAATAAGGATAATAATTGTTTGTGATATAAAATGGGAGGGATATTCTAAAATTGTTCCACCATCCTTAATAGATTCGAGGATGGGTGCTGCAGCCTCCCTCCCCTTAATTGGAATATCAAAATTATGTCTAACCTACATTCGGGCACCCGCCACCTCATTTTTTCGAGAAGTGGAATAGTCTCTTTATTAGGTTATCTTACAAATCAGCACATTTTGATGACGAAATTACATTTTCACGGTTCCAAAGTGTCATTTTTTTTTGCTAGACAGAAATAACCGTCTGTTATGAGGAAATCTTTAATATTTCTGACATTTATCAACCTTCCCCATACGGGTCTAGTGGAGCCAGACGTCGTCTCAGCAGAACAACTGACTATACAGAGAGACTGAAGCTTTTAGTCTATTTTTTCGCTAGCTTCGCTCACTCTCTGAATGAAAAACTAGACAAAGTTAATACACAATGTATTCGGGCAAGAGACGTCAGTCCCATTATGTTAATACTCAGTGGCCCGCGATGTAATTTCAGGAATATTTCTGGCCCACCTGACAAAATAATTAAGATCCCAGGCCCACGGCCGGTTAAACTTTAAGAAATGTTAGATGCTGAGTGGAAGAGCTCCCTTGAACTTTAACAAGACCCGAAAATAGAATATTTTCATAATAATAATAATACATTTACTTATGTAAAGATTTTTATAGCGCCATTATTCAATGGGGGAAGAGTTCCTTTTGCGACAGCCACCCAAAATGAAAAAAAAAATATATAAAGGTGCAAAATGTCTATAGATGGAGGGTTAGGGTTTGGGTTAGGGTTAGGGTATAGACCCCTACATATGTTTTGAACACCTTCGACGTCAACTCGTTCTCGCAGGTACATCGTTAAGTCGAAGGACTGGCAATATCGAGGACCCAGGTTCGATACCCAGCTTTGTCATTTGTTTGTTTCATTTGTTACTAACCATGCTAACCGATGTTTTCTCTCTACAGAATTACAGATATACTATGAATGAATGAATGAATGAATGAACTTTATTTAAAAACCAAACATACATACATGGATCACTGTTATAATGCATTAACACGAGTATAAATAACAACATGAATGATTTTTAGGACCCAGCGAAGCTAAAGCTTGTGAGAGGGCCCTATACAAAACAAGAAGACTGAATCGGAACTTGGCGGCACAACAGGCAAGTCAATGCCAAAATGACAAATAAAATAAAAGATTGATTATTCTGACATCACAGCGTCACATCGTCCAAATGTGAACGAGCCTACAGTATAATGTACAAAAATATAGCTTATTACATGAATAAAAAGAAACGTATTTACAATATGTATCACACACATCCCACACCCTCACACACACAGACACAAAGTGCACAGGTTGGCTACATTAAATAAAAATATACCCACAATAACAAAATATTACATTAATCTTTGAAATAAAATTGCTTTACACAGGATTTTAAACCTCAAGTCAAGAGTGTTGTGCTATTTCTAATATCAAGTGGCAGCTTATTCCATTCTTTGATACAAAAAATCCGAAAGGAATTTAATGAGACATTTGTCCTAGCATGAGGCTGGTGCATAAGATTTCTTTGTCGAGTACTATAATTATGAATCTGTGCATTGGAGGCAAACAGATCTTTTAATAAACAAGTCTGAGGACAAAATTGAAGTTTAAACATAAAAATCAGACATAAGTTCATCAAATGGCAACAACTTCAGTCTAAGGAATAAAGGTTTGCTTGGATGCCTGAAGTTTGATTTCGTTACAAGTCTTATCACTTTCTTTTGCAAAATTTTTAATTTATCAGTATATATTCTGAAGGTATTACCCCATGCAACAGTACAGTAAGTCAAATATGGTAGTACAATGCTATTATACAGAGTGATTAAGACATTTTCGGTTAGAAAATGTCGTAATCTACATATAACACCTACACTTCAAGAGACCTTGGTACAAATACATTCTACATGCGATTTCCAGGTTAAATGTTTATCCAAAATAACACCTAGGAATTTAACCTGCTCACTGCAACTAATATTAGTCCCTCCAACATTCAGGTTAACATCATCTGGAATAATGAAAAGGCTGAGGAGACAGAGAAACAGAGACGGAGAGATTTTTACTCAGCCCCCATCAAAAATATCGCCCTCTTTTAGAATGTTCGCTATAGTTGGATTTGAGCAAATTTAGGTGGCTGTCGCAAAAGGAACACTTTCCTTTAAATGCATTATAAATCCATTTTGATTAAATGCTCAAGGCGCTTTATGGCAGCGGGTACTAAAGCTACGCACCACTTTTAATACGCGTTGTCTATGGGAGAATACGTGCTCCACATACAAAACAAAGTGCGTAGCTAGGACCCCCCATCATAATATTATAACAAAGAAAATTATACAAACATAACATGAACAGAATGAATAACAAGAAAAAATATCTGTCTTCAAAACGTAAGACTGAAGAAATAATGAACGTTTACGTTTATGTTGTTAATTATGATGACTAACGTTAAATTCTTGAATCTTGTTAATGTTTATTGTTACCGTAGTTAAATAATCAGAGTCAAAGAAATCCAAATAAAATTAAAATAAAAGATTAAAAATAATATGTGAGCTGCAGGCTTACCAATACTTAGCAATATATGCCTTTAAACCGAAGACCACACAACTTGGATTCAAACAGATCTAGTCCTCTGTCCCATCTCCAACAAGTTCTTACATCTGTCTTGGTGATGAGCTGTAACTAGGTTAATTTGTCTCGAACTCGATGGTGAATTTGCCAGCTAGCTGGCCGGCCAGCTAGGTACAGGTAGCGATCGAGCATGTAGCTGACTCTCGCTCCCGGTGCAGGCTAGGCCGGGCGCGGCGGCGCGGAGATCGAGACCGCATCGCAGTAGTGACGCACAAGTACACGGCTACCTATATTATAGCTAATGAAGGGACAGAGGGCGCACTGTCAAACAATTGTTTCCATAACTACGAAGTGGTCGAATAGGGGAAGTATTCTACTAAATAGGCTACTAAATAGGCTTAGCTGGTGTAGCGGCAGATACGGGGATCTGCAGATACCGTTCTAAAAACGGCCAAGAACACTATCTGCCGGCGGATCATGTTCCAACCCCGGCAGATACCGTAGGCCTACCTATCTAGACATAGCAACAAATAATGTATGCAAACTGGATTCCAAGTATTGTAGTTCATTCATTAATAACAGGTTAATGGAATACCTCGTTACTAGCAGGGGCGTATCCAGGATTTCCCAATGGGGGGGGGGGGGGGGGGGGGGGGGGGGGGGGGGGGGTACTCAGATTATAATCGGACGGGGGTGTGCGGCTGAAAACTCCAGACTCATACCCACATCCAAGGGTCCTTTTGCTGTATAAATAGGCACCCATGTCTAAGGATTTTTTGTGAAAAATGGACCCATGAAAAATGGACCCACTGAATAGTGCTTACATAGACCATTTTCCCCTATCTAAGTCTGTGCTCAACAATAAAGACAAACCTTGGATGACGTGTAAAATCAAGCAACTCTTAAAGGATAGGGACAAGGCTCATCAAAAGAATGACCATACTAAATGGGCTTCTTTGCGTAATCAGGTACAATCAGAAATAGGTAAAGCTAAAGCTAATTATTACAACCAAACTATACAGGATTTGAAGAGTTGCCAACCAGCGAAGTGGCATAAACACATTAAGAAACTATGTAAACTAGGTAATAAGAGAGTTGCTATACCCGGTGCTGACAACGATCCAGTTGGTACAGCATCAGCCATCAATACCCACTTTGCGACAATATGCAATCAATTACCACCTCTTGATCTTAACTTACTCCCGGCATACCTACCTGCAAATTCCCCTCCACCTACCATCTATCGGGGGCAAATTTTGTCTATTCTGAGAAAACTAAAAACCAATAAATCAATTCATCACAATGACTTACCTTCTCGCCTAGTCAAAGAGTTTGCTGTGGAACTCGCAGAACCTTTGACATACCTTTTCAATAAATGCTTACTGGAAGGCATTTTCCCAAAGGAATGGAAAACATCGTCCATCACTCCTGTACCGAAGGACAAAGAAATAAGCTCTTTCGACCAGCTAAGGCCTATATCTCTCACCCCGTTGTTCTCGAGAGTACTTGAATCATTTATCGCAAAGTGGGTAGTGGAGGATATATCGAACCATGTTGATAAGAAACAGTTTGGGAATGTCAAGGGTTGTTCAACTACACACTACCTTGTCTACTTGCTAAAGTTTGTGTTGGAAGGCCTTGATAAACCTGGCCATTATGCCTATCTTACTACCATTGACTTTACTAAGGCGTTTGATAGGGTAAATCATTCAGTTGTAGTCAAGAAACTCATCCTGTTAGGTGTACGCAGATCGATCATCCCAATTATTTGCAGCTTTCTAACTGCACGCACTCAGAGCACCAAAGTCTGTAATTACTACTCTCCCCTACTAGAGGTATCCTGTGGAGTACCACAGGGTACCAAGTTGGGTCCGGTTTTGTTTCTGATTCTGGTTAATGATGCTGTGAATGATTGCGAGAATCGATGGAAATACGTTGATGATTTAACACTTGGAGAAATTGTGAAGCGTAATGCTGAACCTACATTGCAATCTGTATTAGATCGTCTTTCAGTATGGTGTAATGATAATGATGTGCTCCCCAAACCATCCAAATGTAACCTCATGACCATATCATTTTTAAGGAACTTAAACCCCAGGACTGACTTCCAGCTTAACTCAACTCAACTCAATGTCGTTCAAAATCTCAAACTACTCGGAATCACAATTCAGAATGATCTAAAATGGAACTTACATATCTCAGATATTGTGTCAAAAGCATCCAGAAGATTGTACACACTATGTATCCTTAGGAAATCTAAGGCAAGCCTGGTGGATATGGTAACTGTCTACACTACGTACATAAGACCCATACTCGAATATTGTTCCCCTGTTTGGCACACCTCAATTACCCTAAATGAGAATAATAAATTGGAATTTGTTCAAAAGCGGGCCCTCAAAATAATTGTAGGCTATAACGTGACTTATGCCAATGCCCTTGCCATAACTAAACTCACTACTCTATCTCATAGAAGAGATTCCCTTTTGCTAAGCTTTGGACAAAAAATCAAAAACTCTGATCACCACAAACACCTTCTTCCCGTCCCTAGATGTAATTCAAATTTAAGACAGCTTCGTAACATGACTGGCTTCCCTACAATTAAATGCAATACAGAGCGATATCGAAAATCCACCATCCCTCACCTTGCCAGAATCTTGAAATAAACTCCCCCCCCCCCCACGCTCTGCATCCCAAACATTTTCACTTCTCAGATTCCATACCTAGATGTAATGACTCATTTTACATGGTTATGGCTTTCTAACTTGGTTATATTTGTGTATTGCTCCCAAATCTTCTCCTCTCTATCTATCTCCTTCCTTCTTTCTCTTCTCTTTTCTTTCCTATTCTTTACTTTTTCTTTCTTTCTCTCACTTTTCACACTTGTTATCTTATTATTTGTGTAGCGTAAATCTTAGTATTTTTGTTTTGCTTCCAATTATGTATCTTTTCATATATTTGATGTGATTCTATTGTATATATGCACATATATATCTGATTGTAAATTGACCCCTTCAGCCCCTGTGCTGCTGGTCAATCATCATATACCATAATAAATAAATAAATAAATAAATAAATGTCTAGTTTGTGAAAAGGTAGACCCGTATTTTTTTGGTCTCGCCAGCTTCTCGAAAAGTCGCTCAGTGGGGGGGTTTGGGGTAGGGACAAAAAAATTTTTTTTCGCCAAAGCTACAAAAACCACCACTGGATAAGAGCCGGGATAAGAGACCCATGTCTAAGGATTTTTTGGGGGAAAATGGGACCCATGTCTAAGGATCTTTTTAATGAAAAGGGGACCCATGTCTAAGGATCTTTCTTCAAAAAGTCACCCTTCCCAGCGGCACACCCAATACCCAATATACGCGAGTACCCCCCGGGGCACCAGGCATTATTGATCGCCGTCCTGGGGGAGGGGTCTAAGGGGAGGGGGCCTCCCCTTTGGAAAATTTTTGCTTCTGAAGAAGGGCTGAGATGCAAAATAATCCTATAATGTGACCAATTTTGAAGCCTATTTAATGAACAACTTTTTTTTTTTGCTAGTTTTTTGCGCCACCCCCTGGATAGCCACTGACTAGGTCCCCAGGAAAGAAACATCCATAAATTTGAATCACTTAGTAAACAGGTCTATGAGTATTAGGCACGAGAGTGTCTCGTACAAATCTGCCAATATACAATACACCTTATCTGCAGCGCCGTGGAACCAAATCCGCCGGGGAACCAAATCTGCAAACGTCAAACCCGGCAGATATGGTTCCGAGGTAGAACGATATCTGCCGGCGGATACGGTATCTGCCGGAGAACCGTATGTGCCGCTACACCGGCCCGTGTCTTATACTTTTGTAACCAAGCCTAGGCAGAAACCCCTTTTTGAAGACTTTGAAACAGACTACAAGTATCGGACTTGTATTTTCTAAACCCTCAACTCTAACCCTAACCCTAACTCTAACCCTAACTCTAACCCTAACCCTAACCCTAACCCTAACCCTAATAAGCAAAAGAAAATTTC
Organism: Heliocidaris erythrogramma; assembly: GCA_025617745.1. Taxonomy (NCBI): domain Eukaryota; kingdom Metazoa; phylum Echinodermata; class Echinoidea; order Camarodonta; family Echinometridae; genus Heliocidaris; species Heliocidaris erythrogramma. Next base: position 5,159,296 of record CM046856.1, read on the forward strand.
GTAATATAATCTTCTTCCGAGATTCGAACTCTTGGTTTCTTCACCAAGAGAGGACTGGATTATCCGATTGCGCCACACAGAGCAGCTGCTCGATGCCCTTGCTCGTTTTATTATATAGCTAAAATTCGTTTTCATGAATATTCATGCCGATTAGTCTTGACGGAATAAACCGTATTAGTACGAAAAAATGCGAAATCTGCCTAGGCTTGGTTACCAAAAAATAACACGCCACCGGCCCGTGCTTGTGATACTGTAAGAATTTCCCCCCCCCCGCAGCGGGAGTATCAGATGTTTTCCTCCATAATTGTAATGAATGGTTTTTCGCCATCGTTCCAAATTGCTTAGTGGGGGGGGGGGGGGGAGGGGTTCAGATATTTTCCTCCATAATTCTATGACAAGCAAATGAAAAAGAAAAGGATTTTTCACCGCTATTGCCCCCCCTCCCCCCACCACTGCCCGATAACCTTCCCATCCCCCCATGGCTACGCTAGTGCCGTGCAGTATAAAGAAATATATATATATATAGTTTACATGCTACTTCTGCTTAGCTCTTAGCGATGCCTGCATCCTAACCAATTATATACATGTATTTACATAATGCCAACAATATTCACATCAAACGTCATGTCATGAAGCCATTAATAACACAAGAAAGAAAGAAGCTTAAACTCTAAATCTGTTTTCTTCTCTTGTAATTGCTTCCATAGAATGCACAAATGAAAGAACAAAAATAGTAAAGGAATTAAAACAATACAAACATAACTGCAAAATTAACAAAACATTACATTACATTGCATAATGTTTACAGACTTTTGACTACAGGATTTTCTTTGCATTTTAAATCCAAGTTCTTGGGAGGAAAATATATAAATATATTTTGTAAAGAACTTCCAACAGTGTATATAATCAGTGTTGAAACTTTAATAATTAATGGTGGTTGAGGCATAAATTATCAAAAATTTGGGGTTGAAACTTTTTACTATGCTTATGTTTATACACATAGGCCCATATTCACAAAGGAGGTTTAAATCTCTGTAAGCGTACTAAAATAAGTGTAAATAAGCGCACATTGCCCATGCGCCCGCTTTAAGGAAATATATGATCGGGTTCCGTACGCACGTACGCTTAAAAAACCCAGGAGGGGGTTTAAACCATAGTTCAATTTAAGCCTCCTTTGTGAATTCGGGCCATAATGTATGTGCATGACAGTGCAAACCCTTCTTTTTGTGAAATATTGGTACCATTTATGCATGGGATCCTTGCCATTTCCCTACAAATTGTAAGTTTCACATTGAATTTCAACCTTTTATTTGGTTGACTGGCAATGAAACTTTTTAATTCCCTGTTGTGCATTTTTTTCCATAAAATTTTTAATGTGTCTGTCTTGAAATAATATAGCCATCAGTTAGCACTATTTGGCACTGAAAACCTCGCATATGAAATAAGATTGTAATTTGTTACCCAGGATTGGTCTTATCCTGGATGTATACAAGAAATAGTTACAGATTATGCAGATGAAACAGATCAAAACATAAATAAAATGAGAACTAAAATGTCTATAGCACCATGAATGTAGCCTATATCTGACATGAAAGCACTCCCAGGCGAAGCCACAGGCACTTAAATCAAATGACAGAAAATAATAATAGGAAAACAGATTACAGCAAAAATATATGAATAGATAGTGATTATTTCAACATAAAAAAAATACTCTCAGAAAGTAAATATGAATTGAGCTTTGCACTGAGGAATTCGAGCATTGCACCCCATTTCCTCTACAAACACTTGTGAGAAACTTTTATTTTCCATTCTTTTAATTCCAGGTAGACAAAATACAAATGTCTGATATTTTTGCGATGTGTGGAAGATAGGATATTATGTTTCAAGAAATAACTGTAACCCTTTGAATACCAATTTCTTTATTTCCACATAGTCATCATCCTCAAAAATGATAAAACTAGTCAATTTCTCAATGTCACTATTATTTTTCTCTTACTAATCAATACTCTATCAAAGCTTTTTTTTTCCTTATGAAATTAAAGCTGAACTGAAGTATAAACAATTACCTGGACTGACAAAAAATTCATATCACTCAATTTATGATTACTAGATTTCATTTTGGTTGATATGCACAATGACAGCAAAATTCCTTTCAATAGTTATACTTTTGTATATGTATATGATTTTTTAGTTTCTGATCAATTATATACATATTCATACAAAATATACCATTTTCTGATTTGTCAATATTAACAGATGGATACAGAGATATACAAGTCATTTCAAAGTAATTACAGTTTTATACAAACATTGTTTCCAAAGCAACATTAAGGTAATTATTACCAGAAAAGAAATACAAATATAGATAGTATATACAAAATTGAGAGAGAAATTAGGTAGATTTGATATTTCAGAATTTTTCTCTTAATATATTTTATTCGCCTGTAGAAATATTTCCAATGATAGACTATACATTCAAAGCACACAATGATTTGTATTTGACCAAATATGATATTTACAATGACAAATAGTACCTCATATCATCATGATTCGAACATTTACAAATATATACCAATAAATCTATTGAATGGTAATATCACAGCAGAACACATATATTCTGAGATCAATCATATCCAGTTGAGATATTAACTAAGCTCTTTTTTAGAATAAAAATTGGTAGAACTACTTTCAAAATAAAGGGAATAAGGGATAGATTATTTAGCTATCAATGACTATGCTATAAAGGTAATATCAACCATTTCCTGAGGAGGGGTAAAACTTTGCAAATGTCAAAATTTGAAGATGATGTTTTCAACATTATGTAAGAATTGAATTATTTATGGCACTTATTCTGAGTCTTGTAAAAATACTGTGCATAAGGACCTCTTGCATGATAATCATGATTAAATGCAATTCAAACATAAAACATAAGTCCTATATAAGCTATTCTTATTGGTTACAAAATCAGGGGGCATTGAAATTTGAGGAGTTGCATTCAATGGCAACAAGTTTTTGGCTTGAAGAGGCTGTTGTGACAATCTTACAGCAGATTTCTAAAGGATAAGTTTTATTTTAATTCCCCTTTTTTCTGATATTGATAATTTCATCTTGATTATGGTAATCTGAACAGAAATATTGAAATACCCTGATACATGTACTAATAATGCAGAATGTGGTCACTTCCTAATACCTGAAAAAGGAATGTAATAATTGTTCGCTCACAATTCTGACAATAAAATGTAAAAAAAGATACTTAAAGCTTGCATTGGGGCCCTAGTGGTGAGAGCAAGGGTTTGAGCAGATTCTATTTTTGCAAATGGCTGACATTATCCTGAGCTCCAAATCAAATCTAATAGCATAAAATCTTCTTGATTTCATCCACACTGGCAGTTCTTCTCAATGGCCCTCTTCTCAATGGCCCTCTTTAGCTTGGCAGTTGTCTTATAAACTACCTGAGGCTTCTGCCAGACTCTGGACTGTCATTCAGAACCAACCATAACATTTTTAACTGATGAATGTTGAGTTCCTATGCATAATCTTATGATCTTTGTCCAAATGATTCCTATAATTGTATTTTTATTACACATATTCTAATTGAGGAAATACAATCTGAGGTTGGATATAAGTACCTTCCAAAGTCACTCACATTTTAGACTGTGATGGGTTAATAACGAAAGGTCTCAATAGTGGGACGGTCCAATTCCATCTCTTTTTTCAGGCATTCATTTAACGCTCTGATCATAAGAAAACCAAAATATTGTTGGCTTTCACACATTTCTGCCTGCATTAATAACAGCAGTCAACAAGAGTTCTTTCTGAATCTTGAGAATCCCAATCTTTAACAGCAGTCTAGTGCATTGCCGCTACCATCCATGCTATGAAGGGCTATTAAACTCTCAGACTGGTCTTTATCATCTGATGATGGTAACCTGAAAAGGAGAGAAAAGAAAGAGATGGAATTAATCCAACCTGTAGCTAAAGGAAGTATCGATTGCAGACGGTGATCCCAATTGTCAAGAAGTTTGCCATGCATGGAATGTTTTCATTTACTACTATTACTGCAATATTCAAGTGATCTTGTAAAAACTATCAGAAATTTTGGTGAAATGCGATTCTCCTTATTCAAATTGAATTCATTCTAAGCAGGTGATGACTAAAGCAATATGATTGTAATGACTGGAAAGGAGCACCAAAAAAAAATAATTAATTACTATTATAATTATAATTTTTGTGATTCCTTATTATCCATTTTTGGCAATTAAAACTACTTGAAAATTTTGAAAATATTTACGCCTATGGAGAGAATACTGTATATGTAAAGGATGCAGAATAAACATTGTATGATTTTTCAAAACAAATGTAGAGTTCGAAAATGTTGTGAGGTGATTCCATCAAGATTACACAACAGATTCCTGGTCCTCTTTAAACTATGATAAAATTATATAGAATGGGAAAACAGCCTCTTTCCGTTATACAGCATACCAGAATATTTACCTTGCATGGATCCCAAAAGTACATCAAATTCTGTTAAAAATATATCATTTTGTTGGGAGAGGGGGAGGGTGAGTATAAAATGTGGCTTACCTGACATGAGGTGTTTTTCTTCTGCATATTGTACATATCGTACAGAAGAGGCAGCTTAGTCTGTGGAAACAGTAGTAGAGTCTCTTAATGAGAGCCCATGCAGGGTCCCAGTCATTGTAATGGGTTAGAATGGCTACCACGATAAATGACAAAAAGACTGGTATGGAGCCTAGGATGAACATCAGTGAGAAATCCACCTGCACAAAAAAATTATATAGAAATGAGAAGTGTGCAATATGGTCCTTTTCTCAAAAGGGCATAAAAAGATCACAATCTTCCTCCAAGAACAATCTTCCCAGCATCAAGTAGTAGCACAACACTGACTTTTTAAAAAATGACAAAATACTGCAATGTTCCATATTATAGATTGTTCAACAATGTAACACTTTATTAAAGTATGTAGACTTTAATTTAGCGAACAAGCCTAACATTCTTTGTCATGTACTACATGTAACTAGAAGAATTTGCATTTGAACAGCTCTACACTACAGTATTTCATGATCCCAGTAAGGATATACTTGCATTAAACTCTTAAGGGGGTGTTGCAAGAAAGTAGCAATCAATTGTAAATCCCCCAAATTGATTGCAAGTTCCATTTAAAACTACATGTATCATATTTGCAATCGATTGCAAATGGGGGATTTGCAATTGATTGCAACTTTCCTGCAACACCCCATTAGTTTAACTCATGTTCATTAAAGGGCAATCCAAACTTGGTACATTGTAATAAGATGATTTGTGTGAAAGCAGAAAAATAAGAAAGACAAGATGGTGAAAGATTGCAAGAAATCAGACAAGGAATAAGAAAGTCATGGATGTTTGAAAAATTAGATCACTGCATCTATGTGAATCTCAAATTGGCAATTTGGTGAGTCGATTGTGACATACTTGCGGACAACTCTCCCGTTTGTCTACACAAAAATATCATTAATTTGCAGTTTTCTCCACAGTGCCTTTACCCTCGGGGCAGTACTCAAAATATATTGGAGATAGCATATTTTTTAGGTCCTCATAAAGAATTTTGTCATTTTGTTTATCAGAGCAAATGGGGGAGTTGTCCGCAACTACATCAAAGTGACATTACCTATTCGGTGGATTTGAAATTCTCATATATATATATATAGTTTTCAAAAAAACATTCAAAAATTCGTAACTTTTTTATTGCTTGTCCGATTTCGTTCAAACTTTCACCAATCTGCTTCTCTGACTTTTCCTCTTCTTTGAGAGCAACTTGCCAGTAAGGTAGGATTTCCCTTTTAACAAGGTAGACATTATCCTACACACACCCCTGTGGCTGAAGGGTCCACAACATGTTCCAAATAAAATCAATTTCAATTTATTCAATGAAAATAACTTAAATAACTTACATTGTTATAATAGATATCTACAAGGATTGACATTGGAATTGTGAGACTCAGTGAGAGAGTTGCAATCAGTGATGACGTCAGGAAACAGCCCCTAGGAAACAATCAAATGAAAGGATTACAGAGTAAGGTGATGTCTGGGAATCAACTCATTGCATACGGGAACCCGATGGTCCCTGTATTAAGCCTATGGGAGCGGGAGAATTCAGTCGAGCTTGGTGAAGTCTGGGAATTAACTCATTGCATACGGGAACCCGATGGTCCCTGTATTAAGCCTATGGGAGCGGGAGAATTCAGTTGAGCTTGGTGAAGTCTGGGAATTAACTCATTGCATACGGGAACCAGATGGTCCCTGCATTAAGCCTATGGGAGCGGGAGAATTCAGTTGAGCTTGGTGAAATCTGGGAATTAACTCATTGCATACGGGAACCAGATGTTCCCTGTATTAAGCCTATGGGAGCGGGAGAATTCAGTTGAGCTTGGTGAAATCTGGGAATTAACTCATTGCATACGGGAACCAGATGGTCCCTGTATCAAGCCTATGGGAGCGGGAGAATTCAGTTGAGCTTGGTGAAATCTGGGAATTAACTCATTGCATACGGGAACCCGATGGTCCCTGTATTAAGCCTATGGGAGCGGGAGAATTCAGTTGAGCTTGGTGAAATCTGGGAATTAACTCATTGCATACGGGAACCAGATGTTCCCTGTATTAAGCCTATGGGAGCGGGAGAATTCAGTCGTAAACATGTTAAATGAGCTTGCTAGTACAATGACCTAGTGACCTGAGGGTCTTTGTGAATAGAGGCACACAGTCTATTTATACTACACTTCATTAAGAAGATTATAGACCTCCACCCTGAAGTGGACCATCTATTGTTCTGGCCCAGTATCAAGAAGCCCTAATCTACAGCAACAATGCAATGGTTTGTCTCACCCCTACAGTCTCTATCTCACTACAGGTTGTCCCTTGTACAGCTAGGATATATGTAATGTATGGTACCTTCAAAGAAAATGCAAATATCCACAGATGACCGACAAAATAGAATTCTAAAGCTACTTAATTAATTTTAGACAACCGAGAAACAAATTCCTGAAATTTAGAATTCCTATTAGTACCTTTGAAGTTAATGGTAATACATTGCTGAAGTCAGGGGTAACAAGTTCATATCTCATTCTATTAAAGCATTAAAATTGCAGTCAAAATATAAACAGCAACCTACACAGGACATCTACTCTATCAGATTCTTACCAGAGCCAGAGAAACTCAGAAAGCACTGTTCCCACAAGGCCATTCACAGCAAGGTAGATCCAAACGTTGGATTTGGGGAGTTGGAATGGCTCTATGTTAGTGTAATGCAGGATCACTATTCCTGGCCAGATCATTAAGAAATTGAATAGACCAACAAAACCTGACAGAAAAAGACAGAAAAACCAGTTGGTTAATTATGGTAAGCAGTGACTATGGACATAGTTCGCAATTAAAAATATAAAATCTGGTAACGAGAATCATGGAAAATGATAGCGAGTTAAGTCTGTTAGACTCATTCCTCCAACATATCAGTAAAATGACAATGTCAGCATTAAGAATAAACATCATTAGTTGGTCAAACTATAATAAGAAAGACCTTTAAAACATACCTTGTTGATGTTTGAGCAAACAATTGTACAACTAGATGAATATTCGACCGCGCGCGGTCGGAATTTATGCCTCCGCCATCACCAGATTGGAAATGTATGGCATACATGTACACTCTAAAAAGGACTGGTCCAACAAAATGACAAATCTTTTCACTTAAAATGCACAGGAGACAGAAAAATTTATTTCATTTCATTTTCATATAAAACTAGAAATATTTGATAACAAGGCTAAAAACCAGTAATTTCATGTAATTTTATGTAAATTGACCTCTGTAACCTCTGACCTTTGACCTACTTACCCCAAAATCTAATCAGTTCATCTTTATATGGGTATGCATACTGGTACCAAGTTTGAAGTTCTCACCTCAGATAGTTCTTGAGATATCGCGGTAACGGTGGTAAAAACCACTAATTCCATGTAATTTCATGTAAATTGACCTCTGTGACCTTTGAACTTTGACCTACCTACCCCAAAATCTAATCAGTTCATCTTCGTATACGGTAACATACTAGTACCAAGTTTGAAGTTCTTACCTCAAACAGTTCGAGATATCGTGGTAACGGTGCTAAAAACCAAGAATTTTTATGTAATTTCAGGTAAATTGACCTCTGTGACCTCTGACCTTTGACCTACTTACCCCAAAATCTAATCAGTTCATCTTTCTATGGGGATACATACTGGTACCAAGTTTGAAGTTCTCACCTCAGATAGTTCTTGAGATATCGCGGTAACGGTGGTAAAAACCACTAATTCCATGTAATTTCATGTAAATTGACCTCTGTGACCTCTGACCTTTGACCTACTTACCCCAAAATCTAATCAGTTCATCTTTCTATGGGGATACATACTGGTACCAAGTTTGAAGTTCTCACCTCAGATAGTTCTTGAGATATCGTGGTAACGGTGCTAAAAACCAAGAATTCTTATGTAATTTCATGTAAATTGACCTCTGTGACCTCTGACCTTTGACCTACTTACCCCAAAATCTAATCAGTTCATCTTCGTATGGGGATACATACTGGTACCAAGTTTGAAGTTCTCACCTCAGATAGTTCTTGAGATATCGCGGTAACGGTGCTAAAAACCAGTAATTCCATGTAATTTCATGTAAATTGACCTCTGTGACCTCTGACCTTTGCCCTACTTACCCCAAAATCTAATCAGTTCATCTTTCTATGGGGATACATACTGGTACCAAGTTTGAAGTTCTCACCTCAGATAGTTCTTGAGATATCGTGGTAACGGTGCTAAAAACCAAGAATTCTTATGTAATTTCATGTAAATTGACCTCTGTGACCTCTGACCTTTGACCTACTTACCCCAAAATCTAATCAGTTCATCTTCGTATGGGGATACATACTAGTACCAAGTTTGAGGTTCCTACCTCAAATGATTCTTCAGATATCGCGGTAACGAGAAGTGGGACGGACGGACACACGGACGGACGCACGGACGGACGCACGGACGGACGGACGGACGGACAACCCGAAAACATAATGCCTCCGGCACCCACCTTCGGTGGGCGGAGGCATAAAAACACAATACTTTATGTATCCTGAAAGGCTGACACAAATGGCAAGGGGGAAAACAATCAGCAACAACACAACATTAAGAAAGTTCAGTTCCTTGGTTAGATAGCTGCACAGGCTGGTATTTAAAATCTCAAACCTACATATAATGTGAATGTTACCCAGCATTTAGTCTGACAGCATAGCAACAACATTATAAAATAATGATATGTTAAACAAAATTGATGCAGGAACTTACCAAAGAACATTGGAATATCAATTTTGTCCTCATTGTCCACTTTTCTTTTCAGAGCAACGAGGTATACTGCATAAAAGAAAGCACCTGCTAGAGCCCAGAGGGAGCCAAGTTTAAACTGGTTATCCTTCGTTCTATCTGAATAGCTGACCATAAATATGCCTCCAACGCTACAAGAAAATAACAAAGAGCAATGATATCATTATCAATGCAAAAGTGTGTTTCAGCTGGTACAAGTGTAATATATTTAGATTTCTACAGTAACTGAATGCTCCCAGTATTTCTCTACACATTTAGCCAAATACATGAATAATTCTCAATCCAGAATGATGATTAAAATACATGTACATACCAATTAGCAACATAATGCACTTATATTGATTACATACATGTTTAAACACAGGCAATGATGCCCTTTCATCTTAAATCCAGTTAAATGGCAGTTTAGAGCAGAGGAACATACCTTCTATGCATACAACTTCATGCTCAAAATAATAAACTAAAAGTTGGTATTTTCTTTGATATGCTGCAGACTTACCTAAACAGAACTGCAAATAATTTTGTGAGTGTCAATTTGTCACCCTGAGAACTTGGAAACAGTGCTGCTAGAATTATTGTGAATAAACCTGAAAGAAGATGAGAATGATAAAGACCAAAAAATAAAAAATATACACTAAAAATAGTTATCTGCTTTATCGTACTTCAAGTAAATAACAAAAAAAAACCCTGAAATTATTTCATCACATTAAAATATGATGTTTTAAAGTTTCTGCCAGTAGTTAAAGGAATAACAAGAGTTTTACATTTTCCTCTTAGTGGGATGCAGGCCCTCTAGCATTATAGAAATAATGACAGAACAAAATATAGGACCAACAGATCAACTGGTTGAAAGACTAATGGAATGAATGAAATTATCCTATTTTGTATTAGCATTATCAAGTATTTGGCATCACCTGTGACTGGGAGGGGAAAAGCGAAATGAATCCCTGTAACCCTCAGGTCTCTCCTCCCGATATAACTGATTTAATATAGCCATTGTCTCGTAGGATTTGCTTGATGCGATGGGATTCGTACAGTGCTACATCGTATAAAACTGGTTTGATTAATAGCTTAGTGTGTCGCGCCTTGCAAATTTGTTCTCCGTGTAAGCTCAACCCTGAGCTTCTTCGCATCAAGCAAATCCTACGAGACAATGGCTATCCAGAGCTTGTCATTGATCGCGTTGTGCAGCGTACCATTGACTCGCGGACTCGCCCTGTGTATGGGCCCAATAAATGCCCGGTCTACCTCAAATTACCTTGGCGAGGTAAAGTGTCTGATAAGTATGCGCGTGATATTAAGCATACAGTGTCGCGCTGTTACTTTGCCGTGGCTACGCGTGTCGTGTTCTCTACTAATAGAATGCTACCCGCAGTTCGCAAGGATGTACTGCCTTCCCCCCAAATGAGCAATGTCGTTTATCAGTATCATTGTCGGTGTGAAGCCGTCTACGTTGGCCGTACATCTCAGCGTCTAGCGGACCACATTAAACAGCACGTACCCTCCGTGGTACGACAGACATCAGCTGGTAGCCGAGCACAGCCGAAGCGTAACTGCAAAACCGCTGCTAGCGTCGCTAATGTTCAATGCCGCAGTCACAGCGACTCTGCTATTGGTCAGCACTTGCTAAATAGTCCGGCTTGTTCCAAGGCGTATAACCCGGCTCAGTTCACTATTGTTGCCCGAGCACGCAGCTTTCAACATCTTCGCTTCTTAGATGCTTGTTCATTCAGTCGAGAGATCCGCTATTGTGCCGACAAAAGGAGTTTGTACAAGCGCTTCGATTATTTTAGCGTCCCCGGATCATACCCGGGTCGCTATACACACCCTTCCTTGACTTTTGTATTTTCTTGTATTCTCTCATTCCTGCGTTGTGACCCGATGAGTGCAGGTCGAAAAGCTTTGTCACTATGAATTTGTTAAATGTTATCTTTATTGTTCTTTCAGTTCTTACCTGATGTTGATGAGAGGGTGTTGACAATGGCCATCTGTGAATCATCTAATGCCTCTTGATAAGAAAAGTTGGCAAGGAACCACTGAAAAGAGAAGAAGAGAAAATCAAATCTGTGAAAGGACATGATGGTAGCATAACATTAAGATTTGGCAGTTCACACATTTCTTTCCTATACAAAGGTGTTTGTGAATTTATACGAAAATTATACAAATTTTCGCCAAACCTTCAAAATTCGCTCAGTAAGAAAATGGCGGATCGTCTATGGTCAAAATGCATACTTTGCTTCCAAAGGGGGGGGGGGGGGGGCACGGGCAGGAAGTGCCCCCCGCCCCGATCCGCCAATGATATGAATTATAATAGAATCGGTTCATTGTTTTAATTAAGCGGTGATCCGGCATTTGCTTCTGTGACAATTGCTCTGGGCGTTATTTCATCATTAGTATGGGTTTAATAGGGTAATGGTTTCCGAGCATTCATCGTTTTATTTTTTCTTCTGTTTGATTGTCAGGTATTTTCTGTGTGTGCCCCGCCCCTTTAAAAGTTTGGATGTGCCCTGATCTTTGCCCCTCCCCCGTTCTCTATCTATATCATTCTTTCTTTGCTTCTCTTATCTTTTCTCGAATCTCCACATCACTTTCTCTCTCCTGTCCCCCGCTATTGCTCTCTTAATATTTCTCAATGACTATTAGAACTATAATTATTTCCACCCCCTCCCCCTCTCTCACTCTCTCTGGAACTCTCTCACATCCCCTCTCAGTAAACAATATTCACATAGGACTGAGTGAAACACCGAGCTGTTAGTGACATAGGTATCATGCATCTTTATTGGAGACGTGCTGAATGTCCCTTACAATAGCAAGATGAAAGCTGCATGTTAAAGAAAAGTTACTCTATTTTATGGGAAATACAAATGAAATGATTTTGATAAAAGAAAAGAAAAGACAAAAAGAAAGAGGGAAGGGAGAGAGAGAGAGAGAGAATGTGCTTACAGTGAGTCAAGCATAGTTCCAGTAAACACACAAGGTCCATTTTCCTGAAATGAAAACACAACCCCACCTCTGTGTATGTATTCATTTTAACAAACAAACCATGTGCATTACATTTATTGGAATATCTGCTTAATAGCAAATCAATACCTCAAAAAACAATACCAATATTATAACAAATATTATATACAATAATATAGTATACAAATTACATGTATATGTATAGTAACGTAATTGTCTATCTGGCCTGGGGGAGCATTTCAATATTTGTCATTGTCAACCATTTTTTACTTGTTTTATGCACATCATGATCTTAAATAGTATCTTAACACAAATTAGCTATACAAATATAATATCATTTCTTGATCAAAATTTACATAACATGTATATTCACTTTCATGAGAACACACCATATATAATCGTAGATCCAGTATTAAATAAAATTCCTTCATATGTTTCTGTATCCTTTTCCCCCTCTCACTTTTTTCATTCTCGCCTTTTTCATTATCAATGATTCGAAAATATCAAATTATATTTCTGCACAAACATGATATAAGCAATCATATCTTATGTTGACATTTGGAAAGCACTTTTTGAGGTCTTCTATTAGAGCGAAACTCTAAATAACCCAAATAAGGTACAAGCGGGTGAATAATACTGAGTGGGTTTTGTGTTTTTTCTTTCTGCTAGAAACCAAATTGGAAATTGATGCAAGTTGTATACAAATATTCAGTTTGTTGAAGTTGTGAATCCTTATTTATATAAATATTCTGGTTATGAACGAAGAAAAAAAATCGACAATTATTTATCAAATCTATAAACATGATTTTTTGAAGTACAGTTTATACATACATAATAGTTAACCTATTATTAAATATGAAATACAAATTTTGTATTCCAATAAACCCAAATTTAAATTTCATTTCACAAGATTGTTAATAATTGTTAATCATTATTATACTTGTCTGATAACTAAAGAATTACAATTCGCACTTTCTTTTTATAGCAGAGGCTAAACAAAATGCATTGCATAGAATGCCTTCCAGTCATATAATACAAGATTGTATGAAGGAAGTGCAAGCACACTAGAATATTTTTTTCTTCTTTCAGCAATACAAACAGAAAAGAAATTCAGTAATTATTAAAAACCTGTAACATGTAATGAAACCATAGTTTACCCCCCCCCCAAACAAAAGAAAAATACATGTAATTGAAAGACAATCATTTTGATGAGGCAATTTTGTTTTCCCCTGCTCATGCATGGATTTGGTGTTGTTGTTTTTTTCCATTTGAATCACAACTAGCTGAGACAGAGAGTTGTGCTATTAGATGTTGTTCCTGATTGTACATTTATTTCATGGATTCTCAGTAGTTCACATGATTTGTTGAAAATAAAAACGTTTCATCTCCCAATTTTCAAGTAACTACATTTTTCAAATGCAAATTTTGCTTAAATCATCAATATATAGTATACTGTATAACAAACAATACAATTATCATATAATAGAAAGGTTTCCGTTCTAAAAAGGGAGGCACAATGCACATTTTTCTTCCAAAAAGGGTGGGGGTACGGGCCGGATGTGCCCCCCCCCCCCTAAATCTGCCACTGCTTCTGTTAGCTATGATTGCACCAATGTTTACAAGTGGGTTTTTACAGACACATATTAATCAGACTGTTCAGACATGATTATTTACTTTGGGGGAAATAAAAATGCCATCTGAAAGACAGGATTCAGTTTTAAACCAGGGTACGTCAAAGTTGGTTTGGAGGCTGTTGATCAGGACAGTGGAATCGTCTCCAAATAGTTGGAGCCAAGGGGTATAGGCTTTCACCATATGCTGGCTATGTCACTGTCTGTGTCAAGAAAACCTTTAGTATAGGAAAGCCTATGAACTATGAGGGGTCAAATCTGGATATTGAATTATGCTAATTGACAAAGTTTTGTGCCTGCAAAGTAATTTAACTGTAAAGTTAGTAATGACAATTTGAATAACTAGAATCTCACTATTTTCAGAGATTTCATGTGCACATACATAAAAAGCTTTGAATAATGTCTCAAAAACTAGTACCGATTTTCGAAAATCAACATTGCCCTGTTTGTGAATGCCCCTATAATGATAGTTTGCATGCAGAAACCCTGGTCAGTTGTAAAAGAGTGTCTGCACTGTAAGACTACCATATGTCATGTACTATAGCTGCTCCTGACATGACCAGAAGGTAGCTGAATTAGGCTTCTCTCAAGACAATGAATTTCTGATTAAGTGTCAAATTAGGGTCTGTGTTTGCAGACAACATAATTTCCAAGTGTGGGGGTGATGGGGGGGGGGGGGGGGGGATTGACCAAAGAAAATACCACCTTCAATCCATATGATCTGAAGGAGACGGCTCAGATATTAACGGTTTGATGTTGTAACAGTTCTGAGTAGGTATCACCAGGTATGGGATTGTGCTCCAAGTTGATTTCTTCAATGACAGACATGCCAAAGAGTTGCTTGCATCCAGATCTGCAAGGAAATCGAGGGATCAAAATAGATGTTCTTATTTATCAACACATTTGCTTGAAATTCATGTACGGTATTTAATTTTTCATTGATAGAAAAACCAAATGTATTGTCATTTCATTTGTTCTTATTAATATTCAAATATGGATTTAAATTTGTGAATCATGAAATTATGGATGCCAGTATTACTCAAACATACATGCAGGCAGATTCATGGGGTGAAGTGAAAACTGAAGAGGCCAACCCCCCCCCCTCCCCCCACCCTTAGAGAAAAACAAAGACATAAAAGGGCTTTTTGAGGATTTTTTTTTCCTGCAGCCCCCTTTTGGACTAAATAATGTTATAACCTTGGATGTAATTTACCTGGGAAGGGCTGGCAGCTGGATTCCAAAAATCATAATTACCGGGAATAAATAGGGAATTTTGTTTTGCTCGATACAAGACAGAAATCCAGCAAAGTCCAGCACAAGCTGAATTCACTCCTGGTTTTCAATCCTTATTATTCATGTATTCACATTTCATATTTATTCAGACATATGAGTGAGAAATAAGAGAACATACGTGTGATTTCATTGTCACTCAAATCTAAAATTCTGAGGGATGACAGTTCATAGGGATGACAGTTCATAGAAACTCTCTGGCAAGGTGGATATTGGGTGAGGCATTTATAGCTTCTATAGGATGGTCATCTGGTAGATTTCATCTGATGTTTACAGCTTCATTAATAAAACATGAGAGGTACAATGATACGTAATAAAGAGCTAATAATAAAAAGAAACAAAGGGTACATTAACTAAATCCATCAGTTTAGTAACACCCTTGATTACTCTACAATCAAACTCATTCTCATTGGCTTAAATCAGGGAAATGTAACTAAGAGTTAATTACATTTCCCGGCTTAAATCAAACAGCAAACAAATTATCAGCATTATACTGTACTTCAATACACTTTACTGGATAGATGTTTGACAAAGAATAAAAACTGATTAAGAGATTTCTTTGCTTCGCTCAGCCTGAATGCAAATCATTCAAAATAATTTTGTGCAATTGCAATTAAAATGAAAATCTATTCATTTATAAAAATATGTTTTGACAGATTAAATCAAAATTAAGCATTTTATTTGAATGAAAAGTGTCGTCCCTATGATATCTGTTGTGTTCATGTCATTTCTCTGCAAATTATACGACTATCCTTTTGAACAAGTAAATTCAATCAAAATAAAAGAAACAAGACAAGGTAAAAGTTAAAAAAAGGAACCTGCATGACAAGTTATAATTTTCTTTAAAAGTCTGTTTTCAAAAACAATTCTTACCAGTAACTTTTCCAAGGCAATTTCTTTGACATTACAGTGCGTGCATTGTGGGAAAGATCGAGGGTTGATAGCACTGCGTATCTCATGAGATGGTATACTGCTTGCAGAACAGCTTCCAAGAGACAGCTTGAAAAATCCTATGAAAAGATAATAAAATAAGTTTCAATTAGAAAATGAGCTATGCAAAAAAATAAGTGGGGGAACAAAAGCCAGAAACATGTTACAAACTTTCTTACATTCTTGACATCAGTAGCCAGCTTACTTGTGATTTATGAGTGACATTTTAAAATACATTCTTAACTTATCAATATGAATATTCTGAAACAAATAGTACAACATAATCATGATCATATAAAGTAGATCTCACAATAACTTTCAAAGTATTAACATGTAGCTGTTGACTGCTGAATTCTCTTATTCCCTAAAGTTTGCTCAAAACTTGATACAGGACCCACCTGATTCAAGAAGGCAATGGGTTAACTGAAAAAGAGATTATGTTTGAACAATGGGAAGTAAAATACATTGCAGCTATAAAAGTATTTAAACACTTATTGTTATGCGAACAAGGTAAATGATACCCAAAACCTCACTTTCAGTCCTTACAAATTGCATAATGAAGAATTCTTTGATCCTTAATCATAAATTTGAGCAAAAACCTGAAATAAATTTGCCCGTCATCTCAACTCAGCTTAGTATTGGGTGAGCTGTGGATAATATTCTGATCTCATTGTTAATTCTGATCTCATTGTCAATTGTCTTGCGTCATGTTTCTGTTGGTGAATATCCTTAATCAGTAGTTTATATTAATACATACAATTACTGATAGTTGTAGTTTAGATATATAATAGTCTTTTTTTACTATGTTTAGTATTAAAGGTAATATTATTCAGAGGGTTCCACAATCTACAAGCAATGCTTTTCAGTGGATCCCTCCATTTCTTCAGAAAATCTTCAGAAAATTTTCAATAGGGTACAATCTTTTGATTTCTTGTACAATAATTCTACATAATGAATTTCGTGATGTCAACTAAAAGTCATTCTCGTATCTTATTCTGTTATATACTTTATAAAATATTGTATGATTCTGATGAAATGAAAATAAACTTGAATTGAATTGAATTGAATAGTAGAGTGCAAAAACTGAGAGGCACAATATATATCGGCCTATTAATTAATATAAATAAAATCCATTTATCCAGCATGGCAAAGAATCCTACAGTAGAAGAGAGGGGAAATTTTTAAAAATATTATAGATCTAATACATCTATATATTGAGAAAAAAATACTGAGAAAAGCAGCTACCTAAAATTTGTATGCTGTTTACGACGCATGTATAAAGCACTGATGGACATGGCTGCCGAGCCCATATCTCAGGGAAGTTGAGGTACCGAAACGAGGCAAGCGTCGGTCCAGCGCCCTGGGGGCCAAATAATATTAATAACCGAACATACCGTACTTCTTCGGCCAGCTGCCAGCTGCAACTCTCTCTTTTCTAACTTAGAGTTAGACGAGGCAATTTTAACTACTTATTTATTATTTATGTAAAAACATAATTCCTCTTCTTGTGCCCACAACGTAGACTAGACCTAGACTACTAGTAGGCCTAGTACAACTCATGTCATAGCCCGACCAGACGGCGCGACAGGGATGTGTAGGGTTACTCTTGTCACTGCTTCTGCCGCTGTTGAGTGTACTTTGTGGGTTAGAATTGAGATGAAAGGACTCCGAATTTCGGGGCAATAATGACCTTCAAATAGTAGTCCCTAAAAAAGTTAGACTTAGAGTAACTTAGAGTTAGAGGTCAGTAATATGCATGGGGTTTTTACATTTATTTATCTCTAAGTAATTTAAATCTAGTGCCTTGTAACTTTCTTTGTTTTACTTTAATTTGTTTTACTTTACTATTATAGTTTTAGGTTAATTAGATTCCGTTTTTGGATTTCAATTAGATTTAATTAGAGTTACAAAGTAGGCCTAAGTCAACTCAAAGCGTCCCACAATTAGTTAATCTTCATGATCTTAGGCCTAGATAATTTATAATGTACAAATGTGTGCATCAGACTTCAAGTTCTGGTATGATTTGGCAATGAGAATCCCAGACCAAAGGAGGTTCGCCAAAACGATAAAGTTAAATTTTTCAGGGTAAAATTCCCATCCAAAGTGACAGCCATACTCAAGTCAGATCTTCGAGTTCGACCCATTGGCATTGCATTCCTGCACTGCGCAAAACGATGAAATCACACTCCAATTAAATCCTATGTACGGGACTACATATGCAAAAAATTTGTGCGATAAAAAATGCATAGTGCACAATTTCATCAAATTACTTACGGTTACATCCAATCTCGTAGCATGTTTCCGTCTTCATTCTGTCTTTTGTCACGCGATTGTGATAGGCCGGCAGGCTGATGTTAAATAATGATGGCCTATCCGGCTATCCTGCCACATTTGAAGGAGAACCTCCTGCCCTTTCTCCGTTGTTCCTCTGTCCACTAGATGGAAATCGCATCGCATCGCATCGCATCGCAACAAAATTTTTGAACATGTTCAAAACCCTGCGATGCGAGGCGATTGCTTGCGATATTGGAAAAATCGCAAGCTGTTGCGTCGCAAGACCTCTCACACTGCACGATATCGTGCGATATCGCCGGTATCGCAGGAAATCGCACAGTGTGAGGCGGGCTTTAGTACGAAAAGCAAGGAAATCAATTTGTTACAAAGTAAGTAGTAAGTAAGTAAGTAGTAAGTAGGGCTTCTTGTTCTCAGGATTAGCACAATTGGTGGTAAGCCTTTTTGTGACATAACCCTCATTTGTTAACTCCACTGGTGGTAAACCTTATACATGTACTAACAAACATCATAACAGATACACCCATCGATCTCTACCTCATGTGGATATAGCATCGTAAGCACACGGCTCTATGCGAGCAGTTGATGCAGCCGCACATCCAAAATTACGAGCCCTACACTCAAACACAGTCCGTGGGACAGCGTGGGACATAGCGTGGGACATAGCGTGGGACATAGCGTGGGACATAGCGTGGGACATCGTCTGCTGTGTACGATTCCAGTGTACTCCTATTTGAAATATACATGATTTAACTTTTTATTCAAAAAAGATATTATGATTGTCACATTAAATCGCCTTTAGAATTTGCAAGGGTACACTTGTTTTGCCTGATTTTGCAGTTAATTTGTGGAAAAGAATTCACAGTACTGAATTATTTTATTCTAAATATGCATAAAATGGTATTGAAACAGTACAGCGGCTGTGTTTTTCTGCGAGCCCAAACATGGTGACCGGTCGAATCAAACGTAGAGGGCGTTGCTTTATCCACGGGTAGAGAGATAGATACACCACAGTATCAACCCAATGTGTATACCAATACACACATACAGAATATATTTGGTATGTGTGAGTGTGTTGTTAGCAGGTATTAGTACCAAGAATCTTACAGAAATGGGCTTACCACTAAACAAAACATGAAGCTAATTTTGGCAACTTGAGGAATGGTGAACTTGTTTGCTTGTTGAAGGGTTTCCTTGGCTCTCTGTGTAGCATTGTAAGACAACCTTGCCATCATGGCTTCATCAGCAACATCATCTGTAACAATACAAACCTCCCATGTAAACCCTTGCACAAACCATTCCTCAACAGGAGCATACACATATTATTCTGCAACCTTCATCAAATTATAATTCTGATTTCCTAATGAAGACTATTTCTAATATTGTTGTATGAAATTCAACAAATGTTGTGTAATTCTACTTTGGAGGTTTTTTGTTTGTCATTTTTGTTGTTGTTTTGTTTATTTATCTTGGCTTGAAGCAACTTAAGCATAAAAGAGAAATGAATTTTTATTTTTTTCAATGTTAACTTAGTAAGGCATGCCAAATACACTTGAAATGATCATGACAAATTATATTTGATTTTCTCATGGCCATGTTTGATCTATCCCACATGTGGTTATTTTTAGCTTTGTACAAATAGCATCATACGCTGTAGCTGTGGTTTTTCTGAGCAATGTCAGTCAAATGCAGTAGATATTAAGATTTTAAAGGTAATTTATGTAAGAAATTTCGCTAATAAAGCTCAAAATAAAGATACCAACATGATCTTACACATGTTAGGCTTTACTTATTTTTAATTTTCAATCTTTATCAGAATGTATTATAAAGAAAAACCTTATTTCTTAAACAGTAGCCAGCATTTAGAAAGTTTTAGGATATCTTCATAATTACCGGTATACTACATGAGTACATTTGCTTACCTGATAAATGTCTCACTTCCATCAAGTTACTGAATC
This sequence comes from Heliocidaris erythrogramma, assembly GCA_025617745.1. NCBI lineage: Eukaryota > Metazoa > Echinodermata > Echinoidea > Camarodonta > Echinometridae > Heliocidaris > Heliocidaris erythrogramma. The sequence goes on from CM046856.1 coordinate 5,179,748, forward strand.
GAACTCTTGCATTCAATGATGCTGTAGAGTAAAAGAAATCAAAATCATCTTAAGATCCATTTGGGAAGACTTTATTTCAGGTCAAATAGCTTGAACTTTACTTTTCCCTACTTGTATGAGTATAATTAGTGACAAATTTAATAGTGAAATTAGTTCTCTTCTTTTAATACTTGAGAGGTCAACATCTAATGAAGATGCATTCATTGTAAATTTGCAGACTCTGAATAGAATGTGGAATTCATTCTTGAAAATACATATATCAATAAAATCCTACTGAACACTAAAATTGAAATAAGACATGGGTCATGATGGGTGGATAAATAAATGGACAATAATTCTATAGAATACTGAATTACTCCTGAAACAACATTAATTACTAAAGATCAAAATTTACATTTTTTCAGCATATTCAAGCTGATATCTAGATCAACTTCATGACAGCTTTACGTACACTTGGATACTGAAGGAAAACATGAAGGTAGACCAACCAAAAAAAATCCTTTTGCAATAGAGTCTACCGCATAATTAAATTAGTGAATGTCAAATAAAATGCTTACTTGAATCACTTGGTTCACTGAAACTACTACTTCTACTGCTTTCTTTATCACTGTCATTAAACTTGACAGGTACATATAATGGATCACTCTGAAAGAAAGAGAAAAGAGAAAGTTTCACAAAAATAACTCCGCTTTTACACCATTATCATCCTTATTTCACTGATCATCAAATAAAATGACTTTTTTTGGGGGGGGGGGGGGGGATGGGGGAGCCTTGTGCTGTGGGAGACCGTAATTGTCCATCCTGAGTTTGAGATTGCAGACTACTTGTATGTAAAGCCCTTTAGGTGGAAAGAAAATCTTCAAGGTTCCGACAAATACTCTCAAAAAGCATGTCAATTATTCCAAGTACATGCAAATTTGTGATACAAACAGAAAGATAAAAGAGCATGCTGAATATAAAGTCTTGTCCCAGTGGCAACCATCGCTGAAGTGAATGACATGTACATGTAGATGTACATGCAGTGTGAAGGTGCTCAGATACTGTGCACACCAATTTCTTCATACTGCAAGGTAAATCATCTCTCTGCATTACGATTGCACATATATTATAACTTAAGTTGTATTTCACCTTTCACACAGATGTAACATTCACATTGTAAACACTAGACAAAATTTGTCAATAATATGAATTGATGTTATTCATTCATTTGTTGATTCCCTTTTTCATTATTTTGTGGTTTTATAAATAATGATTCTACTCTCATTCCACACGTCTATTCTGGAACCATATTGAAAGATTGGTCATAAACTCAAGTTGCCTCCTCTTTTGAAAACCGAATACATTTTATTTTTCATCAGTCCTACACTGTGTTTTATGTTGGCTGCAGTGTGGAGTATACATTCGTAAGGGGGGAATACCATTTAGTCACCAATTTCTCTACTCTTGAAGCCTGTACTTTTAGCATATGCTAGAGCAATCACAGTTTATTCTGCCAGCCCATGGCCTGACTGCCCCTTGGCTGGCTTGCTGTGATAAAGACATGATGCTCATCCTGATTCCATCCAGCAAGTCTTTCCAAGCCAATTATCGCACATGTCGTAATCATCGGCCAAAGGTTGTTGTCCTAAATTTACCAGTACAGATACATGTACACGTACGTTCAAAATGGCTGCTTTAAAATTTACAAAATCTTATGTAGGCCTAAATCCTGCACAATTGTATAATTTGTAAGCGGTATTTTCCATAAACTTGCAAACAACTTCTTCCGGTACATTATCATTACGGAGGCGGGATGGCTCAGTGGTAGAGCAGTGGTCTCGTAACTGGGAGGATCTGGGTTTGAAACCAAGTGAATTCGCTAGTGCACTTTGGTGAGGCACTAATTCTCATTCCCAAGTCACCTGAGAGGACTTAAGCCGCCGGTCCCCTAGTTACTTACTTACAAGCATCCACAAATTTTCTTTAATAAAAAGGTAAAATAAACACTCAAACCTACATGTATTAACCTTTTTTCATTGATCAGTCATATTTTATGAACAGAAAATACATACTTTAACGTAGATACTGTAAACGTGGAATATTTTGCGGTGTGAAAATTTTCGCGCATTTCGCGCAGCATGAAATGTGCACAAAAATAAAAACATGCAAATATTTTTGTTTATGTATTCTTTTGCCCATCGAGCCTAGCGCGTCAGCGAAATTAAAAACATGTGAAATTCACTTTACTCAGCTGAGCGCAAAAATTTCCACTTTTACAGTATTACATTATTATATGACACTACAACCTGAAATGAGTACAGGTAATATGTATGTAAGTCATAGCTTTTGCATTATCCCCCCACTTATTGAATATTGCTTTCATTTTGATTTATTAATGCATGCATCAGTGTAGTCACCGGATTGCAATTAAAGTGACTTCAGCCTGTCTACAGGTAGAGTGAGTGAGTGAGTCACACAGATAGGTTTATGACTCAGTAACTCATATTAATAAGGTGATTTCTTAAATGGTTGGATGAACACAGAATTCATTATCTGTATGTACATACATCAATGTTATATGTCACAACAAGAATATCACAATGCAATAATACATAGAGGTAAATTTATTGAATTTGCAGCAGGCAGAGTGTATCATACACCATAGCATTTTATTTTTACAGATTCATCTTTACCTTTACTATACCTATTTAACCCTTTCAAGACAATTGACCACATTTTGTGGTTTGGCCTAATAACATTTGAAATTAAAAAAAATATACCAGATGCATGAGTAGAAAGAGCAGAAAATTCTGCATACACTATGTCCATTTTTGTTTCATGACCATATTGCGTTTGATGCCAGGAATTTTTAAAAAATGAGAATAAGCTCTAAAATCCTTAAATTGGCACATATTGGTTAAAAATCATTGTTTATTATCAAAATTGGGAATGTTTTCAACTTTCTGACAAAATTCCCAACCATGTATATTGTTTTCAAAGAGATTACACCTTATTAGAATCATGTAGCACTAAAAGAAAAATATTATTGTTGCCAATTTGAAGAACAAAATGTGAGCCATTTAGCCCTTAAATAATTCCTGTCCTGAAAGGGTTAAACATGTATACCATGTATGTATTCCTTTATTTAATTATTACTGAAGATCCATTCATTGATCAATTAAAGAAAATAATTCATCATTGATACTATTTGTATGCTTATTTGATTATTCATTTGTTCGTTTTTTGTTTTGTTTTGTTGTTGTTTTGTTTGGTTTTTATTTGTATGTTTGTTTGTTTGTTGTAGTTTTGTTGTAGTTTTTTTTTGCTTTGTTTTTATTTGTATGTTTTTTTGTTGTTTTTTTGTTTTGTTTTTTTTTTTTTTTGGGGGGGGGAGGTTCGTTCATTTATTTATCCATTTATTCATTTTATTACTGTTATTTACTCATTTTTATTACTTTTTTTTTTGGGGGGGGGGGGTTAACCAGAATAACTTCATATTAAGCTATTCAAAATCAAGTATTCAAATGAAATAAAATAAAAGAAACAAAGCAATTTCCTTTTCACTCCGATATTCAAAATGTATAGTATTCAATGGTGTCTGCTTAGAAAATTGATCATTTGCTAACGATTAAAAACTATATTCATTCGAATTTATTAATTTATTATTTATTCAATTAAATTTGTCATAACTGATTAGGAAACACTATAAAAACTTGTAACTTGATAGGCGAATTTATTTGTACAGAGCGATAGGAATGATGATACAGCAATTATTTTGTTTTGGAACACCCTATACAGCTCTCATCCTGTGATTAAATGTTTTGCTACATGTAGGTGGAGGAAATGCATGTTATGCTATGCATGTTATGCTACGCATGTACACTGTAGCTGTAGCTGTACTGCATGACTCACATCAACAATGCATGCATATCATAAACCACAAATTGAAATCCTGGTTTTAAATATTTACACATCTCAAGGCTAAAACTGAAAACAGACAAGGGCTGAGCCGGAGAGAGCTCATGTAATTTCATGTTGTGTAAAAAGAACAGAAATTGTGATGTGAAATGAGATCAAATTGACAAGCTTGATCATATGGAGCAGAATACAATCACTAGGGTACAGTATGTCAAACATGTATATCAAGAATCAGTGCCAAAATAAGCCAATACATGGGAGCAGTACACAATAACGATGTAAGTCTTGAGCTCTAAAAACAGCTCTGGACAAATGCCATTAAAGAAATCACATGCTTGCAGTGTATTTCTATTGTAAAAGTGAAAATGAAACTAAGGCTCAATTAAACAAAACTGTCTACATGGCTAGACATTTATCGAGTTTCAATAAAAATATTTTGGATGCATAAATGTGCAATTAAAAACAAGCATGTTGAAAAAAAAACCTGAATAAAAAGACGATCTCCATATATGTGCAGATTAGGGGATAAACAGAAACCTATATCTATCAAAGACCTGAATAACAATAAGTGGTATGGACAGCAAGACAACAAATATAATGTATTTCTAAAAGAAAATGTTTTGTGGATATTGCAGTAAAATCCATTTCATTTGCTAATTTTGCCAAGGAAATGTTTTGTAACCAGCTGGAACTAGTCATTTGCCTTTAGCTTTAAATTGTACATTGTACACGCTTCTTGTAGATTTATGCATTTATGGTTCAAACAATTTAATATTCTGTTTCAAAATAACAAACATTGTTTTGATTTAAATGAATCCAGAAATAATTACCTATACAGGGCATTTTTAGCTGCAAAATAAAAAGCCGTATTTTAAAAGCTACTCCGAATCCGTCACCGGAGCAGGCAACATTTGCCATATTGCCCTCTTTCGGGTTTTCCCCATAGACCAATGTAGCAAAAAGAGGGCAACATTTTTGTCATGTTCCACCCTTTCTTGTCTGTGCGCTTTTAATCAAAGTGCATACGCGCAGTATTGTGTACGCGTTAAAGTGTACAAAGGCTTAAAGAATGGATACGCGCAGTAACAATTTGCGTCACAATTGCTTGGCCTAGATTACATATATGTATGAATAACCTGAAATCAGAAGGACTGACAGGCAAACAGACGTGTTTGTAATTGCTACAAACAGGCATATAGATGATTTAGAGGCTACGTAATAATAATATTTATTGACTGGCTCTACTTTCGGTGAATATCGAATATATTGCCCTTAAAAGAGCCATATTGCCCTCGTCTTCGACTCGGGGCAATATGATTCTGATATCCCCCTCAAGCCAGTCAATATTATTGGCACCTGTCTAAAAATTAAGGTACATAGGTAATGTCTTGATAACTGAAAAACTTACCAGCAAATGCTCTTGACTGCAAACCAACACATCCTCATCATCATTGGAATTCTCATCAATATTCTGAAGAAAACGTAACAAGTGAGGAAAAAAAATATCATTTGTAATGTCCATGCATGTATATGTATTCACTATTTTTCTATTGTTACTATCAGTATCAATGTACAATTTCTGTTCTTTCGTTTTATCTTAAAATCAGACTTCCTTTTCAATCATTGAAAATGTTCTTCTTCCCTTCACTTTGTCCTCCATATTTTTTCTCATCAAGATTATGCACTATTGGTAATCAAAGTGTTAAGGTGTACTCTTCCAGAAATGACCTTAATATTGGCAAACATTGACACTGATGATAGTAACAATCCTGCATGAAAATAATACAAAAGTTATAAGTTTGTTGACCTATACAATATATCTGACTCTATTTTCATGGAGAGTAACAATGATTAAAAAAAAAAAGTTTGACGACCTACATCTTAAGATATCTAGCCTGATCAATGTCCATACCTCCACGTATACTAATTGACTAAGCAGTGTGCATGATGATCAACAACATGTACATGTAGGTCAAATTCTTCTTAATCAGAGGTATATTGTTTGTCTGTGTAGAGTTGTTTTGAAGATACAGTGAACAAAATCATGAAAGATAAATATAAAGTACATGTCTGATAATTTTCTTCTTTCAATTTATTGTATTTGTAAAATTTACTTTTTGATAATCTGCATGAGTGGAATGGTAAAATGAAATTAAATGATGAAATATTTCATAAAATAAGGAATTACATGTAGTGTACATTAAAAGCAAAATTATGTGACACAATATTTTTTCTGAAATGTCCCTAAATAAAACACTCATGGCTCAAAAATACATGCACTCTTGGGAGCATAAAAAAACAATATTGTTCGATCTAAAGTAAAAATCTATGCTCTCAATTTTTAAAAATTTTTTTGGCCTATAGAAATAATATCTGGAAGTATGTGGAAGCTGATACATGTCTCACCGGGACATTACAGTCAAGAAGAACAAAAAGAGGTGTAGGGCTATTATATCTTGGAAATCAAAGTCCACTTTATATTAGACTACATCAATAATTTGTAAACAAATTTTTAGGCATTTTACTCCCAGTGTTAAAGATCGTATGCTCGATCTGTAATGAAAAACACAAGTCAGAAAAAATTGGAACCAGCAGGATTCGAACCTGTCATCTACTGCTTGTGTTTTTCATTTCATTCTGACTTGTGTTTTTCATTACAGATCGAGCATACGATCTTTAACACTGGGAGTAAAATGCCTAAAAATTTGTTTACAAATTAAAATTCCTCCCATCAAGCTTCTTCGTTTACTACATCAATAATGTAATAAATTCATACCCTAGTACTCTAATCCTACATGCACTAGATCTTGGATCATATCCAATACAAACTGTGCACATTAAGGAAAAAAATGTTCTCTTTAAATATATTCAGTAATATTGCATTATACTTGGTAAAATATAAATATAGGACAAACAAATTCTGTGAATGTTTCTGAACCATTCTGGTATCTTGTCTTCCATCACTGAATGTCCTTACATCATCTAGATATGCAATCCATACACAAATCCATCCACAGACAAACATGAACAGGTAGTGCGGGGTCTAAAAATCACTTCATATTTGCAGAAGTTTGTCATTTGGATTGATTGACTTTGATTTGAAGTGTAAATATTAGCAAAGACAATTGCTAAATGATGCTTTTGTGTATTTTTGTTCCTCATCTATCAAGTATTGCACTGTACAGAATCTTATCAAAATTGATAACTTTGTTACACATTCTGCACACAAATCATGCACAAGTTATAAGCTTTTTAAATTAATCATTAGCAAAGTCCTTCAATAGACCTGTTTACTAATGTACATATTTCAATTTATGCAAGTTTCTCTCCAGAATCCTTAGTTACCAACTATTTAGTGCGGTGACACAACATTTGCTCCTGCGACATTTGCTCCTCCGTCCATATCTCAAAAGGTAAAGGTTAAGGTCAAGGTCATGATTTGGACAATGTGAAGATTAGGATTAGGATTAGGATTAGGGTTAAGTTTAGGATTAACATGGCAAACTTAGACCGGAGGAATGGTCAAATGAGCAAAGGTCATGGAACCATTTAGTGCACCTGCTAGGCATAATGGCATCTCTATGGATGGAATCTCTTTTGCATACATTAGTTGTTGCTATGTTGGGCAAGTCTCTGGCAAGTTTTTCAGTTGTCAAGAGAAACTTTTGTTGAAGAAGTATGCATAAAATTAGTAAAGCGGTCTAATTTATACCTCATTCCCAAGTATTTATCTCATCTTAAAAAAGTCAAAGTCAAAGGAGCATTTTGAACTGGATTGATGACATCATAAGACTCATCCTCAATCTCGTCTTTCTTACCTTCTTTTCATTGTTTTTAAATCTTTCATTTCTTTGTATTCTCATGCTTCTCATTCTATCAATGATTCACTGGCATGTAGACTATGTTATCAATGTTACCAGACTATTCTTATCTCTAGCATTTGGTTAGTTGCAGACAACTTGGCCAGTTGTCAAACAAAACTGAAATATTCTAGTATATATATATTTTATTAATCAGTAATTTAAAGTTGCACTTAAAAACATAACTCTCTACCAACAGACACACACACAGTACATGTGTGTAAAAGTAATCTACATGTACATGTAACTTCAAACTGTACATACATGTACATACTAAAGAGATTTCAAAGAAAGGTCAGAATCATTTTTTTAATGACAATATAACCAAACTTGTTTTATTCCCCTATTATCAGGATTGACTTGTTTGGGCACAGATCCAAATGAATGCACTCAGTGGCATTAGGTAGTGTATTTTTGAATACCCCTTATTGACACAACTTACGGGTGAGCAAAACATATTCTTTATATTACTCTTCACAATCAGCAGACTATAGCAAAATTGTTTTCAAAGTTTTTCCTACCCAGTGAACATCCCAAATGTAATGCTCTGCTTGTTTTCATTGAAGAGAGAATATTTGCATATTGTGTGTGCAGACAAGATAAAAGTAAGCCTTATTTGAAAGTGTTATTGTGCGTGACACAATCAGGTCTTGTAATAAATGCTTGAAAGGCTTTAGAGTATATAGAAACCATTGACAGTACTTTGTAAGGTGAGCCGACAGTGTGTAATCCCCACAGCATGTTGACTTGTACAGAAAAGACTTTATTGGAGAACTGGGTATGACTTGGTACACATGTAAATCAATATGGCTCTTCTATTTTATGATCAGGAATACTTCATTTGGGAGAGATGTGTAATAAGTTTCCTTTTGTACCCAAATCTTAACATTTAAACTGACTTCAGATTAGTAAGCAACTTTAACTTGGCCATGGATACACAAGTGACCGTAAGGACTGTTATAGCAAAATCCAATTTTTACCAACTATGGGCCTTACTACATGTACCTGTTCAGAATGGCCCCATCTCACATGAAAATCTTTTACTTTTTAATTTCTATTTTTTTTTTACAGTCAGGTTTCTTGTGCCAAGTAACCTTGACAACATACAATCTTGAAGTCAACAACCTTCTTGGTACTCTACCAATATATCCATTCTATCTTTACACACTAGATAACCGTTTATAAATACGAAGAAAGTCTTTCTGAACATGTGTATGTTAATGATGTCACTGGGCTCCAGTTTCAGAGCCTGATAATTTGTATCTGTATATTCCTTTATGCCTTTAAGAAAATTCATCTCCTTTTTAATTTTACTTTTTATGACTTTCCAGAGAAATGGTCACAACTGTCACAGTTGAATGTACCGGGTAAACTATACTGTCCAACATGTCCATCTTCACCGAATCAGGGACAGAGGTCAATCTTTTAAAAATTGTCCCCTCCTCCCCAATTTTCCTATTCAAAAGGGAAGGGGAAAGTCTTTTGTTGCACATTACAAAAGAGCCATAAAAGAAAGAAACAAATATTTTGAGGGCTATACTTCAATTAAGCTTACCAGGGTTTTTGGCTTCTCAAAGCAATCCAAGCACTGCCTTCGCCATGGTCTCCAGAACAAGAAACCTAGAAGGTACAGCATGAACATGGACGTCTTGAGATAGGTGGAGAAGAATGGCTTGTCATATCCAATATCCTTGAAGATATACTGAAAAATATAATTAGAGAAGCAAGACATGAGAGTTTATAAGCATTCATAGGCAATTTCATAATGGCACAAAATGCCAGGGTTGATATATTTCTTTTTATTACCATAAACAACCTAAAGATCTAAACATAAAAGATTTCATTTTCATACATGTAGGCTTACAGTATATAGATAGCCTTCAATTCCATTTGTAAATTTGAATAAAATCCTGAAATACATGTATATGCACTGGATTATCCTCTAAAGAGAACATGCAAAGACTGGTGAATTTTTTTAAAACAAAGGCTCACCTCTCAGCAACCCCTGAGCATAATGGCTTAAATAATTCTAAAACACTTCTCCTTTCTTGTTATGTACATTGCAAACATATCTGTACATTCATTACTCAGGACATTCATGTACCTGTACATTACATTTGTTTTTAAAGTATATGTTCTTTTTCCTATTATAGACCACAAAAAGTTTGAACTACACTTACAATAAATAAAAAATAAAAATATGTGTCATCCTATTCAATTTAAATCCACCTATTACAGATGTCTATGCATGCACAAAAAACCAATACATATAATAATTACACAACTTGTTGTATGCTACATGACTAACATTGATGTAAACGCCGTGTGTACATGTAGGTCTTCTACGAGACAATGTATTCATCCCTTTCTAACGTAGAGAAAGTATTTCTCTTTTTCAGCTTCTCAAAGCACACCCTTTCACACATTCCCAGAGCAGAGAGCCCAATGCAATTACAGGAGTGAGAAGCCACTTATTATCACCCTTTTGGCTCGAGGCTCTTTCAGTAGGCCGCAGAAATCCATGCAAAGCATAGATGACCGTGGATCAAATCAGTAGCTGGGTTCATTTACTCAGGAATAATGGAATATATATTAATTTCTCCTCTGTTTACTTTAAAAGGAGGGGGGATGAGTGATAGTCAACAGGCCAAAACAAACAGACAATACACACACCATGGATGGGAGGTACATGAAGGCATATCACTAACTTTGGCTTACAATCTTCACAGTATTCCTCAAAAAATCTAATCAGGAAAACAATTCCTGCCACATGCTCACAGTGTAACATGCCAAGAACTAAAAGTGAAAAAAAAAATCAAAACAAAACAGTGTAATCCAAGAAATTCTCTCTATCAGCTCTATACTGCGGAATGAAACTAATGATGTACATGTATTCACTAATACAGTGAGTGAAATAAGTGTTTTCACTATGTATGCGTTATCTGCCTATACTCGTTCATATCCACTTATATCTACAAGTTTCTAAGGTTAGTGCCAAAGGATGACTTCATGAATAGTAAACATAGTAACCAATTCCTGCACGTGGATGATTAATAAGCCAGTTCGGGGTTAGCGCATGGCACAAATGACCCCAAATATCCACAGATATTTTAGACATGGAGGGTCCCTTTATGTGTACTTCAGAAAAAAAACTCTGGGAGTGATAGAGGTGCCTCATGAATAGCTTTTGTTTCCCCCTTTAAAAAGAATACTTCCACCTGGATATCATGGAATGCACCATTAGTGCATAATTGAATAATGATTACATGACATTCATGAGCACATATGGAATATTAGTGTCAGTGGGTTTTAGAATTTGGTACAGATGACCTTTATCTGCTCATGCTCAGATTGCATCCCTGAAGTGGCTTATTCTAAACAAAGTGGTCAAAATATGGTGGTCAAAATATAGTGGAAAATGGAGAATATTTGGCTTCATTCATGTGTATGTGTACTTGTCAGTAACCCCTTGGTGTGATTTTCTATAAAATATTTCCACTCTGTACCGAGGTCAATGACTATTGCCTACTTATGGTTCCCATGGTAAGTCATCAGAGGTAAACTAAGTGAATGGTAAGCACATTGTAACACCAATCTATGCATACATTAAACATAAATGGAGTGTAATCATGTACATACATGTTTGGCTCCTTAGGTAGCTAAGCAAAATGCAGTGGCACATAAAGACACATGTGGGAAAGACGCATAAAGGAAAATCGCTAGTTTTGTCTGTGCTTCTAAAATTAGTATCAGACACAAATTTTCATATTATTCTGATTAAAATTTTAAAGTGTTCAAAGAGGTAAATACTAATTGTACACCCTCATATTTTGGTTCTACCTCTATAGAATAAAATTTTGATTTTGAATAGCGGTAGCTTTGTCATATGCGCCTTTCCCGCGTCTTTACGTGCCACGTTTCACTAAGCTACCTTAGAACATCTTCTCATGAAGATAGGAATAAAAGGATGTTGATTGGAAATGAGCTCAAATATAGAAATCAAATTAAATGTATTAGCTCCATACAATGGTGTTGGAACAGAAATATCTGGCACTCTAAACCAGTCCAAGAATATTAATATCCTCAAAGAGCCATGGCTCCACGACACATGCTCTGGTGACTATTGCTTCATGGTCATTTTTCAATTTTCTACACTAAACAAATTCGTAACTTCAACCCTGGGATAAACCCTGATAATAACCCTAAACCTAACCTAAAACCCAAATGCAACCCTAGAGGCTTGTTCATCCATGATGCGGAAAGCGTGTGTGTGCGTGTGGGTTTGTGTGTGTGTGTGTGTGTGTGTGTGGGTAAATAAATGGCAAATGAATGGCTGAAAAACAGCTGTACACAACAAAGGTCCTACACTTCTTACTTTATCTGTAGCCTACAATTGTATATAATAAGATGAAGAAATGTGAAGGACATTACACTTGGTGTCATTAGAAAATACTGCTGTCTTTTAAGGTATCATATGTATATGAGTCTTTACCCTAGAGCAGTATATTGGAGGAAATAAAGCCTGGAGAACATGTCGGGTTACCAAAGGCAAAGCCATATCGCTGGTTGCCTTACCAACAAGCATGTACTTATTAACTACAACATATATTTATATGAGTATATTAAGACACAGAAAGAGAAGTAGAGAAAAAGAAAAAGAAAATATATAAAAAGAGGTTGAGCTGTGAGAGCATACCTGAGTTATCTCTGATGACACAACCCAAATGACATCTACTACAAGCAGTAAGAGGATTCCAACAGCCATCCTCTTAGGCCTGGTGAGTCCACTGGTAAGACTCATCCTGATGATCAGTGGTCAATGGCACAGGGAACAATCTCTTCTTCTACCACCCATACAATGCTGATGTGAGTCCAAGGAAGGTTGAAGATGCCTTCAAATCAGGCTTGATGATTTGAGCTACATGTACATGAACAGGTGAGCAAACAACATCAAGTGATGACTGTATGGTAGTTACATCAATCTGCTGGTGAAAATGAGAAATCAATGAAGATGTCAATCAGAGATCAGCCTTTTAAAGTATGATACAGTACAAAAAAAATAAGACAAGTTAAAAATGTCATGATAATCAAAATTTTAGATTTTAGAAACAAATTTAAATGGTTCAATGCTTTTTACAATGTTCAATTTCAATTTCTATATATGAGTCCAATGCATGCCACTGGCCTACATTGAAGCATAGTCCGATGACATTAGCCATCTTGCATAGGAAGCTCCCTACCAATCATGCAGGTCATGCCTCTTCCGCACTGTACAGGCAGCCCGCATGTACCAAGGTCTTGTCTAATGCACCATATACAGAGCTGCCAACCTCTGGCCAAGCTTTTCCGTACACGCCAAGCTGAAAAATCGTATTTTGGCGATGAAATCCGTAATGTTTTGCAAGTCCCCAAATACCAAATTTTTAAACTGCAACTGCCACCAAAATTGTATAAGTTAGATCTAAAAATGTCCTAAAAATGTCCTAAAATTACTCTTTATAGCACCCCAATAATTATCAATGGGAATAATATAATTATCTAGATCTGGAAACATAAAAAAACAGCTAAAAACTCACGTTCCCTATTCATCCTTTTCGATTCCACTACAGAGCAGCTCCACATACTGCCGCCTTACACCAAGCAGCAGCCGCGCCGTGCCGCCTGCGGGCTAGGCTGGCCGGCTGCCTAACGCCTTGGTGTGTAAGAGCAGCCGCACCGCTAGCGCTTGAGCTCATAGCTAGAGCTTATGAGCTAGAAGTTTGCGTGTGCGGTGAAAGAACGTTCGCAGTCTCCTTTCTGTATGCACTTTAGGTACGTACACAGTGCGCAGTTCCGGGAACAGCGAAAATAATACAAGATGAGTGTGAAAGTATGAGTGATAACAAATACATGTGCGCAATGTATAATACGAATAGTGCATAATCAGATTTCTTCAAATCCGTAATTTTTGGGCGACATTCCGTACTTCCGTAATGATGGTTAATTTCCATAACAATTACGGAAAATCCGTACTAGTTGGCAGCTCTGCATATACAAGTACATTTGTGTGAGTCAAAGACATTAAGCTGACCTCTCGTATAGTACATTAGCATAACTAAGGCAAATACAAGTTAAATAACAATTGTGAGTTTGAACAATTTTCTATCCTGTTCTCAAATTCTAAACACATATTGTCTTTATTTATTTATTTATTTATTATGGTATATGATGATTGACCAGCTGCACAGGGGCTGAAGGGGTCAATTTACAATCAGATATATACAGTGTATGTGCATATATACAATAGAATCGCATCAAATATATAAAAAGATACATAATTGGAAGCAAAACGAAAATACTAAGATTTACGCTACACAACTAATAAGATAACAAGTGTGAAAAGTGAGAGAAAGAAAGAAAAAGTAAAGAATAGGAAAGAAAAGGGAAGAGAAAGAAAGAAGGAGATAGAAACGAGAAGATTTGGGAGGAATACATAAATATAACCAAGTTAGAAAGCCATAACCATGCAAAATGAGTCATTACATCTTGGCATGGAATCTGAGAAGTGAAAATGTTTGGGATGCAAAGCATGGGGGGGGGGGGGGAGTTTATTTCAAGATTCTGGCAAGGTGAGGGATGGTGGATTTTCAATATCGTTCTGTATTGCATTTAATTGTAGGGAAGCCAGTCATGTTATGAAGCTGTCTTACATTTGAATTACATCTAGGGACGGGAAGAAGGTGTTTGTGGTGATCAGAGTTTTTGAGTTTTTGTCCAAAGCTTAGCAAAAGGGAATCTCTTCTATCAGATAGAGTAGTGAGTTTAGTTATGGCAAGGGCATTGGCATAAGTCACGTTATAGCCTACAATTAATTTGAAGGCCCGCTTTTGAACAAATTCCAATTTATTATTCTCATTTAGGGTAATTGAGGTGTGCCAAACAGGGGAACCATATTCGAGTATGGGTCTTATGTACGTAGTGTAGACAGTTACCATATCAACCAGGCTTGCCTTAGATTTTCTAAGGATACATGGTGTGTACAATCTTCTGGATGCTTTTGACACAATATCAGAGATATGTAAGTTCCATATTAGATCATTCTGAATTGTGATTCCGAGTAGTTTGAGATTTTGAACAACATTGAGTTGGGTTGAGTTAAGCTGGAAGTCGGTCCTGGGGTTTAAGTTCCTTAAAAATGATATGGTCATGAGGTTACATTTGGATGGTTTGGGGAGCACGTCATTATCATTACACCATACTGAAAGACGATCTAATACAGACTGCAATGTAGGGTCAGCATTACGCTTCACAATTTCTCCAAGTGTCAAATCATCAACGTATTTCCATCGATTCTCGCAATCATTCACAGCATCATTAACAAGAATCAGAAACAAAACCGGACCCAACTTGGTACCCTGTGGTACGCCACAGGATACCTCTAGTAGGGGAGAGTAGTAATTACATACTTTGGTGCTCTGAGTACGTGCAGTTAGGAAGCTGCAAATAATTGGGACGATCGATCTGCGTACACCTAACAGGATGAGTTTCTTGACTACAACTGAATGATTTACCCTATCAAATGCCTTTAAAGTCAATGGTAGTAAGATCAGGTTTATCAAGGCCTTCCAACACGAGCTTGAGCAAGTAGACAAGATAGTGTGTAGATGAACAACCCTTGACATTCCCAAATTGTTTCTTATCAACATGGTTCGATATATCCTCCACTACCCACTTTGCGATAAATGATTCAAGTACTCTCGAGAACAACGGGGTGAGAGATATAGGCCTTAGCTGGTCGAAAGAGCTTATTTCTTTGTCCTTCGGTACGGGAGTGATGGACGATGTTTTCCAGTCCTTTGGGAAAATGCCTTCCAGTAAGCATTTATTGAAAAGGTATGTCAAAGGTTCTGCGAGTTCCACAGCAAACTCCTTGACTAGGCGAGTAGGTAAGTCATTACGATGGACTGATTTATTGGTTTTTAATTTTCTCAGAACAGACAAAATTTGCCCCCCATTCTCAGGTAGGTATGCCGGGAGTAAGTTAAGATCTAGAGGTGGTAATTGATTGCATATTGTCGCAAAGTGGGTATTGATGGCTGATGCTGTACCAACTGGATCGTTGTCAGCACCGGGTATAGCAACTCTCTTATTACCTAGTTTACATAGTTTCTTAATGTGTTTATGCCACTTCGCTGGTTGGCAACTCTTCAGATCCTGTATAGTTTGGTTGTAATAATTAGCTTTAGCTTTACCGATTTCTGATTACGCAAAGAAGCCCATTTAATATGGTCATTCTTTCGTTGAGCCTTGTCCCTATCCTTTAAGAGTTGCTTGATTTTACACGTCATCCAAGGTTTGTCTTTATTGTTGAGTACAGACTTAGATAGGGGAAAATGCTCTATGTACATGTAAGCACTATTCAGTACACTATTGAAAACACTGATAGCATCATTGCTTGACAACTGAGAATCTACATCATCCCAAGCATGGCTTTCTTTTTTTAAATCTGGGGATAGGTATTGGGGTTGAAACATACTTCTTTGAAAAGTTTGGGAAGATGAAAGAATACAGCTGATGAATATGTGATTTTCCAGATGCTTTCTTAGTGGAATATGACAAGCAGCCAGGTGTCTTGTCATTAGGGGGCATATGAACTTTAAATTGAATTGTCTAGAATTGATCTGGTGGATTAACTATCCCACTAATAGGGTTTATATGCATTAAACTACAAACCCATAAGGTGAGGATTAAAGTGTATCAATCACCTGAAAAAAATTGCGTACAGCTAGAAAGTATTAAAATCAACCTCAAAGAACTTTATCTGGCATTCTATAGGTCAACAGTTGAGGAGTATGAAGGAAATAAAGGATAACATGAAAATGCTTGCGCGGAACTGAACTCCGAGTTTGTCAATGCGCAATCTTGGCGTGCACATACAGGCACGTCGAGTAGTCTACTCACGAGTCGCTTTTACGCTTTACCCAGAATGCATTACAATTCGCTGGGCCCAGCAAAGGTCCTTTACGTGTGCTGGTGTATAATTACCGCTTCCATTCGGGAAAAACCATGTGTAATATAAAGTGAAATATATATGCATATTTATATGTATATTTTATTTCTACTCTCCCAAAACATTAACTTGGAACGTATATTATAATCCCACTCTCCTACTTGTATACAAGCTGTGATCACAATGTAGTAAATACTTAAAAGAAAGTATCATGGGCTTATATATAATACAAAAACTCCTTCCTATAGGCATTTCTACAACAGGAAATGGAACAAAGGAGCGTTATGTAATATGACAAAAAGGCAGGGTTCTGCAAAGACTTTTTGTCTATTAAAGAAAAGACAAGTACAAGTCCAGACACTATGAATAGAAAACTGTCAGCTGAGATTACCGTATCTCCCTATAATACCTCCCTGAATGGTTATCAATTTGAATGCATTTTCAAAATGGACTGTAAAACTGTACAATAGGTATAGTTTGTAGGGATACATATCATCCTAATTATTTATTCCTCTTTATTTTTTGTAATGCTAGACCCTCCGTACATTTCTGACAGAACCCCTACTTTTCACTTGGATTGGTCCAATGAACTTGCTATTGCAACACCCCTATTTTCCCTGAATGGATCATTCCTATTATACTTGCTCTGAAATTGGTCAATAGGGTTTACATGTATGAACAGAGAAGAAAATGAGAGTTTTGACCAAAAAAAGTAAATTTTTAAATCCTTTAGTTTGGGAATTTAGGGGTGGAAAAATGAATTACTTTTAATGTTTTCATTGAAAGGATATATCAGAGAATATATTTTGTGTATAAATTAATTGTGTAGGATGAAGAGAAGGTATGATAAAATGGTGATTAACATGCATGAAGGTTAAAGTCTAAATTTACCTTTTTTTGGGTGGCCAGACAAGGGGGGAATGCACAGAATGGGTGGCATGGTAGGGGTTAAACATCCATTAATATAATACACTAAGGATTTGGGGCTCCTTTTTTGGTTCAAATAGGCTCCTCCCCTGGCCCTTTCGGTCCCCGCCTTTTGGTACCCATGGGTGGGGAATGGTTCTTAGAATGGTGGAAGGCACTTCTTTAGGGCTGACGTCCCGTCCATATTTCATAAATTCATTTTTAAACATTGAATTTCCGCAGGGAGTAGGCCTAATCATTCTGCCAACCCATGAAGCGGGTTTGTAGCTTCATGCCCAGCCGTTCGCTACCGGTATGGTATAGTCTGCAAGCACAGACCCTAATTTGACACTTTATCAGAAAATCTGATAAGAAAATTCCTTCGAAAATATTTCCACTATGATATGAATACGTATAATTATATTAATCCCTTCTCCCCTCGCGCTGGGGGTGATGGGATGACAATGGAATGGGGGGGGGGGGGGAGCGGGAGGGGGGGGTAGTAGGGGAAAGTCAATCCGTCGGTCCTCCCAAGACCCATCATAGGGGCCATAATCCCCCTGAAAATAAAATGACAAATTCATTTTTTCTCATTTTTGCATCCTTTACAGGGGACGTACCGCTAATTATGGATGTTATGTTTTCATGGCCTTAATTTCTCCGAGTATTAAACCACAGAAACATGGCAAGATCAAATCGCTCCCTCTAGGTCTATGCATGGATATTCTACTCGAACATTATTATATCCATATCATTAATTTTCATCAAGATGAAAATGCATTTTCTTCAGAACTCATGCAAGCTTTGGATAAATAAGACATACTCACATGATCAGGGGCGGATCCAGAATTATGTATAAGGCGGGGAGCACAAGTGCAGGTTTGTCAACTTTTGGAAAAGGGAGACCTGGGGGGGGGGGGGGGTGGCGAGAAGTTTTTTTTCGTCAGACCTACAAAATTCGCTCAGGAGGGGGTGGTTATGGGGGTCCCTCCATAATTCTCTGACAAGCTACAAAATTCGCTCAGGAGGGGGTGGTTATGGGGGTCCCTCCATAATTCTCTGACAAGCAAAAAAGAAGGTTTCATTCTGAAAGGGGGCGGGGGCACAATCGACAAAAGGGCGGATCGTCTATGGTCAAAATGCATACTTTCCTTCCAAAAGGGGGGTGGGAAGGGCACGGGCCAGAAGTACCCCCCCCCCCCTGGATCCGCCAATGCACATGTTGTAAATACTTCTTGGTAAAAATAACTTTACCCGACTTTTTTTATTTATTCACTTGATTATTGTAACAAATATACGGTACAGTGATTAATCATAAACACAGCTAGCGCCCATGGATGTCCACGGGCTGCTTCTGCTAGTATCAATATATTTCAGTTCAGCCCATCAACAAAACAGGTCAACATAAAAAAGTTAGGCAACTTTCTTTTCCTATAAATATGATACATGTCACTCTTTTTGCAATTAAAATTTAAACAAAGAGGCACCTCTTTTTTGAGAAAATATTGAGAAAATACTTCCTTCTACATTTTAGGATGATAAAATATCTGATTTCATGACAGATTCTTCAATAGGATCCTGTTTTCACTATGTGATAGAAATGAGGAAAATCACATATTTTTTTCAATTTAGAGTTTTTTTGCATTTTTGGACATCATTCACTAACATCTTGAACCTCACAAAGTTTCAGACCATAATGAGGTCTAATTATGTAACTATGGTGATAACGACAACAAGAAAATACCTAGTACAAGGATTTTCTGTTTTCACGAAGTGACGGCTTCCAGCTGTCTGGTATGTTTAATGTGGGCGGCTGAGATCCGTCACTTTGTGAAAAAAAAAGAGCGCGTCCTTGAATTGCATGGGTCACAGTATGTGAGAAATGGTGATATTTAGATCTATTTTTATATAAATGACGGTTAAATGGGCAGTGATCAAGTCCCATATGTTTTACACGAATTGAATGACTAAAAAAAAAAAAAAAAAAAAATTGGCAGGTGTGATCAGGTTTTTTTTACCTAGCATGTGTAACTTGTATATATAGGACTACCGTACACAAATCTTACATTGCATGGGTAGTCCCATATATACAAGTTACCTGTGCATGGTTAAAAAAAACCTGATCACACCTGCCAATTTTTTTTTCTTTTTCAGTCATTCAATTTTTACAATCTTAGTTGATCCTGGAAGGTAACCCCTTTAGCAAACTCCGAGGGTGGTTTGCATGGGTCACAGTATGTGAGAAATGGTGATATTTAGATGTATTTTTTTGTGTTGATATCTGCCCTCCACACACAGTACCCATGTACAGCTCCGTAGGCCAGTAACAGATTGATAAGCCAAGGAGCTCGTACAGCTAAACGAAGGTACAGAGTGTGAGTGGGTTACGTTAGGATTATAGAATATATATATTCGATATTTTCCCCACATAACCGTTCAACAGATTATTATGAAAAGATTTTTGGAGGATTCCCTCAATCATGTCAATATACTTTGATTTTTCATACCTGAAAGTTTCGATCTTGCGCAATGACAGTAAACAGTAAATATGAAAAATACTGCATTTTCAGACTAAAAAAAAGAAAGAAAGCTCCTCATTTCTCAAAGTTTCACAAACTAAAAAACGACTTGACTACGAGTGATAATTACGAGTTTCACAGTTTAGCTGAGAGTGAGACTCTTCGGAAGCGGTTTTACGTAAAAAAATTGTTTATTTCTTGCAATTTAGGCAGGACAGAGTGAAAGCTTTTGGGTTCGGGTATCTAATTGCAATGCGCCACAAATAAGCCGCAAATGAGCCACAAAAGATCACATTTACTTAGATCTAAAATGTTAAATATCATGAATATGACTAACTAATAAATGTTGCACTGTCTCTGTTTGACCAAAAGCTTCAGTCTCTCTGTATCGTCGTTGTTCCGCTGAGACTCCGTCTGGCTCCACTAGACCTCCGTACATAGAGACTAAATGCTCACATATCGCGTAGTGTGTGGACGGTCATATCATTGAATAGTCTCCGCCCATTGACCTCTTTGATAGACGTGAGCATACGCACGTTGTAGACGTATGTGGTGCAGATAATAGAATTGACCCCGGAACCGGAAGCGGTTTTCGGGAAAGATCGCCATTTTATTATTTCACTGTGGGTTTGTGTGTAGCATTGCATTCAGTGGCGTACCTGTTAACAGTCATGACAGTGCAGTATAGTAACGTAACAAGAGCTTGATAGGCTCAAATGCTGGTCTGACAAATGGCTGCTTAGATTCAACCCAAGAAATGTAGTGTTCTCACCATTGGTAACCCCAAGTCTGCCCTGGCAAGTCCATATGTGTATAATATGACCAGTGATAATTCGCAAAGTGCCCTCAAGCAAGTGTCATCTGAGAGATATTTGGGAGTGGTGATTGATGATAAGCTAAACTTTGAAGAACATTTACATACAAAGATCAATAAGGCAAACAGACTAATGAATTTAATCATACGACCATTTGTTTATTTAGATGAGGATAATTTTTCACTCTTGTACAAATCGCTTGTTCGCCCCCAAATAGAGTACGCTCATGCTGTGTGGAGCCCCCACCTTAAGAAACATGCTTTGGAAAATGTCCAAAGAAGAGCAACTAGATTAGTCCCAGAGTTAAAGGGGCTGCCTTATGCACAAAGATTGAGGAAGTTGAATATCCCTACCTTAGCTTACAGGAGGGCTCGAGGCCATATGATTGAAACATACAAGATTTTTAATAAATACGATCCTGATGTAACCCCAAATCTTGAATTACAATCCAGAGATCAGACAAGAGGACATACTAAAAATTTGTTTATTCCTAGGACCAAAACTCAGAGATACAAAAATTCTTTCTATGTACGAATACGTAAACCATAATCTTTCCAACGACACCATTACTGCCCCAAGTGTGCACAGTTTTGAAGTAGCTTTGGATAGGCGCTGGAAAAATGAGCCCATTAAGTACGATTATGAATCGCCTGCACCAGGAAACGATCCAGCCATCTTGAAGAGGAAAGGGAACTTGGAACTGAATATAGAGGCGTAGTGCCTGCGTTCAGTATCTTCCCTAGGTAGGTATCCTAGGTAACCGGAACGTACGTAGCGAACATGGTATTGGTAGCGAACCGACGGTAGCCGGCTGCTCGGTAAGTCCTAATTCTATTTCTAATTAGGTGGTCTGTCGTAGTCGACAGACACCTCTTAATTTCGTCGGAATTTTCTTTCTTTATTATTATTATTATTTATTTATTTTTATTTTTCTCCCACTTTCTTGTTTCCACGAAATCTCAAAAACTTTTCAATTTTCATGACATTTCCGTCAGTCATCAGGTCATATAAGGTCAAGCTCGGGTATCTTATTCAAGGTCATCAGGTCATCGTGACGTCATCCAGGCGCCATTTTGTGAAATCACATTATCAATCATATCTTCATAACGAGTCATCAAAAATGAACCATATTTGACATACATCAACTTCACGACAAGGGTCAACATAAAATGTCATCAAAATCCGCGTGCACATCATGACGCGCACGTACGCGCGCGTCAAATTTTAAAAATTCTCAAAATCACTTTTTAATCAAATTAGAGTACGGTTCAGGACATTTTAAGCATTTCAAAATTTTCTGTCCGTGAGCGTCCACGCGCGCGTTATGCGCACGCGCAGCGCGTACAGAAGGTAAAAACGCTGTTTTTTCGCATGGTTTGTCTTCCTGACACTATTCTTGACAATTTCCAACTATTTACAGTCATTCTCGACCTTCCATAATGCCACACACGCGCATCAAACTTTCAAATTCGTGCGCGCGCCAATGGGCATTCTAATGTAAAAAGTGGTAAAAACATGCCTATCTAGAATTCGCCATAGCTCCTCAGAATGCTGGGATACCCCCAAATTTCTTTACATATTCTGAAAGCCGGTGAGTTGTAGATTTGAATTCATGCAGAATTTTTGCCGATCGCATGTTCTGACGTCATCGTATTTGCATATGAACTCAAAAATATGGTTTTGAAAAAAATGACGTCATCATTTTTTAATTCATTTGATGATATTTCAGTAATAGGTGGTCGATTTGCTTCCAAATTTTGATATGTTATAGCTGAGACAATTCTCTACAAGATCAGTCACCACCATTTTTCATTTTGATGACGTCATCACAGTGAAATTTTCAATTAAAGCGGTACTCCGGCCTAAAAATAATATTAATTGAATGAATAGAGTAAAATTAAACAAGCAAAACACTGAAAATTTCATTGAAATCCGATAAAAAATAACGAAGTTATTGAATTTTTAAGTTTTGCATTATTTTGGGAAACAGTTCTATGCATGTCATCATGAATATGTAAATGAGTGAGCTGATGATGTCACGTCCCCACTTTCCTTTTTTAACTATATTACATGAAATCTTCATTATTTCATTTTTTCATACATGTCTATAAAAAATATCTCCCTTGTAACAAAATAAGTTACAGCAATGATAAACTTACACATTAAATAAGGAGTCAGTCCTTTTAGGTATAGGCTTGGAGCAGAAAATTTGAATAATTGCAATTTCATATAATAAAATACAAAAGAAAAAGTGGGGATATGACATCATCAGCTCACTCACTGCATATTCATGACGACGTGCATATCACTGTTTTACCAAAATAATGCAAAACTTAAAAATTCCATAACTTCATTATTTTTCATCCGATTTCGATGAAATTTTCAGTGATTTGTTTGTTTAATTTTACTCTATTTATTCAATTCATATTAATTTCAGGCCGGAGTACTCCTTTAAAGATGCCATGTCAGAATTTTCCCTATTTGCGTGTTATGTCTATGGAAGATGATTTTTTTTCGAATCATGAATCTACATGACATTGTTCTCTGAGCTGTATCTCAGTTGTTTTTGGTCTATTTTCTTCCAGATTTTAGTATGTTATAGCTGAGACTATAAGCTTTTATAAGTGTGGTCTCCAATTTTTGATCAGATGTCGGGATCATGCCCAATTTTTAAGTACAAAATGGGATTTGAGAATCCTGTTTTTTCGTTTACGTGTTATCTCTATGGGAAAAAGTTTGGTATATTGGTTATAGCACTTGCCTCTCATTCCGGTGACCCAGGTTCGATCCCCGGGGACATGGTGAGGAGATCGACGAACCGATCGCGACTTGACTTAATTGACTTGACAATTCTCCCCTTAAATTCTGTTCCAGCCTTCCTAAATTTGGTTTACTATACCTTCTTTTGCCCCTCAAATTCCTTCTGATGTGATATTGTGTCTCCCTCCATCAATGGGCATATAAATCTCCATTTTTTAATTTTTTTTTAAAATAAAAACTTATGCCTGGATTGATCATCATCTCATCTGCTCAAGCTTCTTCTGATTCACCGGTATGCTAGTCCCACCTATTGATCCTTGAGTTTGGCGGGAATCTTGAGGCCAGACCTACAGTGACACGACATACACTGAGTGATACAGTGTACAGTACATCATCCTGATTTGGCTCAGACTGGCACTTGGTAAAGTATCTCTCCACCTGTTCTCTGTATACCTGTGCTCCTGTATGTAACCTTCTCGACAGTGTATAGTACCGTCAGTACTGTCATCTGTGAACTTTCAAGCTTAGTCTTGAACTTTGAAAGTTTGATTTTTCTTCTTTATTTGAACTTACTTACTTTTTCACAAGTGAATTGCTGTAAACCTTTCTTTGTGTTCGATCTTCACTGCTACACTCCATGTGTGTCTCCCTTCTTCAGGCTTCATTATCTCTCCTGGGGATATTATAATTTATTTCACCCTCCTTCATGCATACATGCTTTTATGCTTTCACTCTTATTGTTTTACAATATAAAGTTATTATTTCTCCCTACATCCTGCATGTTCGTGCTTGTATACATGTTCGTCATTTGTCCTATGCCTCATCCTGTGTAGCCTAGTTAAAACAATATTTCTCCCTACTTCTGCTTCCCTGTATATGTTGCATGCTTTATGTTTGGCCACTACTACAACATCCTACTCGTGCTTATTATGTGTTGCAACTGAAGTTTTAGACTCAATTTCTCTACGATCCACCAACTCAAACCGGATATATTCTATAGATTGCATATTTTCAATTACATCTTTTGCATGAAATATTGATAGGCCTATATATTGACTTTTGTATTCAATTGCTCCTTCCCTTCGCCTCAGTAATAAGTGTTTCTTATCGCTACAAAACCTGCTCCCACGGCCTCGCCCTTCCTCTTCCCCCGGTCTGTACATAAACTGCACAAAGGTATTGCTGCATAGACAAGGTCATGTCTCAAAATAAAAGCTTCAGTCTTGAAGGGAAATCATCTCAATACACTACCAGAGAATCCCCTAAAAGCAAAAATGGTGATAGATTGCTTACTGTATCCCTTCCACAAAGAGTTCTCATTGGGATTAAGGATGCTGTAACATGCCTTATGAAAGATGTTAGTATCCTGCAGTCTTTTAATCTTTCTGCCTCTTGGTCAAGTAAATGCACCAATAGCCTTGATACTGTAGCACTCACATTCTACAACAGAACCCAAAGTGGTAAACAAGGAAAATGGAAACAGTTTGACATTGAGGTACTCTGTAACTCTGGTTTGCTGAACCTGTCTGGAAAGCACCTCGAGCTCTTCGGCGAAACTGTGTTGCCATGGATCTCAAATAAGCTAAAACAAGTTCATCCAAATTTTTTTCAAAAGCCTGACCTTTCAAATGTGCTAGTTGAAATTTCAGAGCTATGTGCACGACCACCACAAACTGATTCAAAGAAATCCCCCTGTAAATGCACTCCTTCAGATAGAGCCCTATTATGTCCACTCTGCTGCAAACATACCTGTTCTGACTCGGTACAGTGCTCCAAATGCGATGAGTGGTATCACTTCTACTGCCTTGGTCTAGACGCTGATGATATTAATCGCCTATCTTCCCCCGAAGAAACTTTCTGCTGTAGCTCCTGCTCTCCAAAGGTCAAGTCACTGGGCACCCAAACGTCCCTGGTTTCTATCCCATATGCTCACAGTCCCCATGCTAAAGTCAAGGGAACTCAAACAGAGGCACGTTCAGATGCTCCACGTGTTGCTCAACCACCACCCATCCGAGAAGTTGGGAATAATACACAACCGCTCAAGAATACTATCATCCCATGTCCCAAATGCAACTCCTACGAGAAACTGATGAAAACCTTAAGAAGTGACCTTGAGTCACAGAAGCTGACTAACAAAGCTCTTCTCACCCAGCATGATAATATAGTGGTAGATTTCTCACAACTTAAAAGAGACTTTGATGCCGTACAGCTCGAAAACAATCGTGACAAGACAGTTATTGTCAAGAAAGAAGCCCAGATAGCAGATCTAAAACTAAGCAAAGTTAACCTTGTTCGAGAGCTAGCTACCCTTAGATCCTCAAATGACCTCCTACACTCCTTGTGCCTCAGCAACAATATCGATACCAGCAGCAAGCTCTTAGACCCTCATGTTCCCCCCAATCCAAACTTACAACCTCCAGAATTCCAAGTGAAAAGATGCCATACTCAAGCTCAAATCAAACTCAGCAATCACTTTGATGCTCTAGAGGATCTTCTGATTATTTCTGATGCAGGTTTGTCATCCTCTGATTCTGACAGTCTCTCAATGCCTGATTCATCTGATAGATTTATGACCAATCCCAAGAATGATGGTCCCCATACTGCTACCAGCCTTGGGTGTGCTCAATTGGCTCCCAGCAAATCTACCTCTTCCCACAAAAGCCAGAAATCTCAACTGAGCCTCTTCGCCTGTTCAAATGCAACAACAAAGAAAGCGACCCAGCAAGCATGCGATGGCCGTACTACCTTGAATCAGGTCCTGGATCCCACTTTAGCTCGTCCAAAAGATCGCTCTAATGTCCCTGTCCATAATGCCAGAAATACCAAAATACCAAAAAAGAAGCAAGAGTATCATATTAGATCTCTTCCAAAAGCAAATGATATCCCAACCCCTCATGACAGACATCGCTCTCTACCAAAGCTCTGTGATTGGATTACCATACCTCCTCCAAAACGAAAGCAAAGTGATCTCCGCCGTTCTTCCAGTTCCCCGTCACTACTGGACGATCATACCCCATCCACGCAACATCAATCTCATACCAAAGACATATCAAAAACCATACGAAGGACATCCAACCATTGCTTTGCCAATATTCAAGACTCCCCATCAAACCCCGGTGCAGATAGTGACCCTATCCCACCCAAAATGATGTCTAATGTGCGGCCACAGAATTTAAGCCAACCCATTCCCCAAGATAATCAGGCATCAAAAATAAAACCAATCCATTCAGTAAGTGATTCACGAAAATACGACTCTTACAAACTAAGTAGAGATATTAACTCACTGGATATCCCTGTCCTCAGTTCGCAGCCCCCTGGCAACCAGAGCAAAGAATGGCTAATCTCTACAAAGGAAGCCCGAATTGACCCACCCCCACATACAACCTCGCCCATTATGAAAGAAGTATTGAGTGATGTCTCAGGCAACTCACCAGCCCCCCATACATCTGTGAAAGATGAGGATAATCCGGTGCACAACTCAAATCCTGTTGTAATAAGATCATGCCCAGTCCTCCAAATGAAACTTGATCAACAAGATCTGGACATAGCACGGAGACAATCTGATTCTGAACCTGCCTGCAGTCAAAAGAACCCTCCCCTAGCCTCTCGATACTGTCTGGATACTCAACCTATTGCTACAACTGGTGTGCACCACACAACCCCTATCAAGGACCAGAGTTTTCCACGCCAGCCCTCCAAGCAACAATCCTCTCAAACAACTTCGTTGGATTTTCGGCATGGCCGTGCATCCAGTGTGACGCACATAGCCCTGCTGGAAAAGGCTTACTACCTCACAGCAACTGCCCTCAACATTCTCACCTATCATTCCATGTCACCAACCCCAGCTCGCTCAATGACCACCCACCTCCTTCATCACCAAATCATCGAATGCGTCGAAGGGAGCCTTTCCCTTATACCATTACCTCCAAAAACTCTCTAGATCAAGCAGGTCCCATCTCCTGTGCCCCAGCTACATTAGCACAGTCCAAGAATATTCAATCACTGAATATTCACAATATGGTCATAGGTTCTTTCAACACGAGAGGAACCTCTACAATTATCCCCTTTCTCCAAGAGAAACTACTGACAACGGACATCCTAGCCATCCAAGAGCACTGGCTAATAGATACCCACTTGCTTCACAGTATTAGCCACCATCACACAGTGGTCAGCAAGCCTGCTGATCTAACTGCTGATACTTTCTACCGTGTCAACTCAAGAGGGAAAAGGGGAGTAGCACTCTTTATTCGGAATGATATAAAAGCTTCACACACAGAAATTCCCACAGAGTCTTCTCGGATTCTAGCTGTGGGAATTAGGCTCAAACTCTCTCAAGATCTGCTCACGGTGGTATGCTGCTATCTTCCTTGTGGAACATCACTCAACGACCAATCTGATTACCACACTTGCCTTGCTTTACTAGCACATGTAAAGTCTACCATACCTGATTCCTCTCTCATCATTGCGGGTGACTTCAATGCCGATATCATCAATTCCACCCACACCAAGAAAACACAACGTCTCCTTCAAAACTTCATCGAGGAAGAGGGCCTCTGCTGCTTGAACGCTGAATTGCACCATGATGGAGATTTCACCTATCAAACTGACGATGGGAGACAGAGATCTTACATTGATGGCTTCATCATACCGAGGAGAGAGCTGAGCCAGTATCTGAGCCTTACCATTTCTGGAGAGGATCCATCTAACACTTCAGACCATCGGATGGTCCTGACTTGTCGTAAACACGCAGCAACACTGGGCCGTTTACAACAGAACCACGCAGTTCATTCTGAAACATTTGTGAGACTAAAGATAAAATGGCAAGCCTGCAGCAAAAGTGAGTTACGAGACAGGTACACCCTCCCAATGGAAAGCTATGCCTTCCAGCTTTTTCAAAGCATTAGTAACGTTACACTCCTGGACAGAATTGATACTAACAGTCTTCTTCGCTGCTTCACTGATGCAATGATAGAGATATCTCGCACGCTGCCTCACTCCTTCCCATCCACAAAGAAAAGAGGGAAACCTGAATGGTCTGCTGCTGTTCAAGCCTCCTATGACAATGCTCAAAGCGCTTGGAGGGATTGGCGTTTGGGAAATCAACCTAAAGTAGGCCCTCTATACAGGAAGCATCTTGATAGAAAAAAGGCCTTCAGGAGTTGCCTGAGACAGGCACGGGCATCCCAGAAACACTCACTCTGGAAGCAGATAGAAAAATCCTCCCAATCTAACCAGTCATTGTTCCATCACCTTATCAAGAGAAACAAAGACTGCAAAACCAGTCAAACACAAACCAACACTCTAGAATATGCTGGTCAGACTTTCCTTGATTCAGAGGTTCTCACTGGATGGCACATCTATTTCTTAGATCTTGCATGTGACCCTTCCTCTCTCAATCATCCTAGCACAGCCAACGGTTATCACAATGCATCAACAACTGGTCCCTCCCCTGTCAACCTGGACTCTGATGGTATCGTACTCCCTTCTAAGCAACCTAAATGGCGATTCAACTCTTTGGATCTTAAAGATGCCATCATTAGGCTGAAAGCAGGGAAAGCCAGCGGTCGTGACAACATCAGCTCAGAGCACCTGAAGCATCTTGGTGATATAGCCCACAGACTGCTGCTTGTCATACTCAATGCCATCGTACAACAAGGGCAATGCCCACAGCCTCTCAAAGCTGGCATCATCCTTCCATTTCACAAAGGCAAAGGAAAGTGCATTGAAGATCCCCGTAACTACCGTGGAATTACCCTCACTTCCACCATTTCCAAGCTACTGGAGTCATGCCTCAAGCCACACCTTGAGCGCCAGTTATCCATCCAAGATATACCTGACCAACTTCAATTTGGTTTCAGGAAAGGGTTCTCCTGCCAACTTACAGCTCTATGTCTCCAGTTAATCATAGAAATCCAACATGCTGAGAAGAGGCCAACCTACGTAGCATTCCTAGATTCTGAAAAGGCCTTTGACAAAGTTTGGCACCAAGGCTTACTCAACAAACTGAAAGCAGCTGAGCCTGACCAGTACCTTTCTCGGACAATTGAGAGCCTGTACGAAGGTATGGAGAGTCTTGTGTACTGGCATGGCAATGTCTCACCTCCCATCCATATCCAACAGGGTGTTAGACAGGGTGGAGTGCTCTCCCCAACTCTTTACACCCTTTTCATTGACGGTCTCATAAAGACCCTCCGAGACAAGAATCTTGGTTGCCACATCAATGGCCGTTATGCTGGTGTCCTTGTCCTCGCTGATGATGTGGCTCTTCTCAGTAACACTGCCATGGAGCTCCAGGTAATGATAAATGCCACCCTGACCTATTCTCGGAATTGGAGGTACAAGATCAACCCAACTAAAAGCGCTGTGGTGGTCATAAACCCTAAGAAGAGCGATGTCCAGACAGAATGGCAGATGGGTGATTCCACAATTTTTCGTAAGGACTGCCATGACCATCTTGGCATTCCAAAGTCTGGAAAGCGTCAAGACACCTCGGATCAGATCATCTCAAAAGGTCTCAACACCTTCTATGCCCTACATGGTACCGGAGCACACACTCTAGGATTGATTCCAACCCTTTCTGCCCACCTTTGGGACACGTATTGTATCCCAAGAATGCTCTACGGAACTGCCATCCTTCACCTCACAAAAGCCATGGAGGATAAGTTGGACAAAGCACAGAACCATCTTTTCAAAAGAGTCCTTGGAGTACCAACCTCTGCTGCTAATGAATGTGTCTTCCTCTTAACTGGTCTTCTTCCCGTCAGCACAAGAATACATTATGAAAAACTATTGCTGTTAGGCCAGCTTCTCTGCCTGGAGCATGTCAGATTTGAATATGGGACATTCCTTCTTGCCTTACAAACCAATACCCAAACAATTCAGACCCTCAGATGTATTCTTCAAAAGTATGGGCTTCCTTTGTTGGAAGACCTACTAATTAACCCAATGCAATATAAAGCCTGGAAGCTCACAATTAAGAAGGCCATCAAAGATCAACTTGAAGCACAGACGCTACATGCAGTTGCCTCCAAGCCTTCTCTTGCCTGCTGGACCATGAGACCCTCAACTGATCCAACTAAGCTCTATCCCAAAGACCCTCCCTCCTCCATAATCAGACAAGCACTAACTGTTAGAGCCCAACTCCTCACAACAACTTATCTTAACCAATCTAGGCTTTGCAAAATTGGAAAGGGAACTGACCCAACATGTGCTTTATGCAGCCTAGAAGAAGATACTGTTGACCATCTCTTAGCCAGATGCCCACAGACTCTCCACCTCCGTAATACCTTCCTGGAAAAGATAAAGAATATTCTCAAGGATTTCCCTACCTCAGCAGCCTCCTTCAATGCAAGCAACCTTGGTCAGCTGACCGCATCCATCCTACTTCCACATGACACTGCCCTCCCTCACCCTGTGAATGCCCTGGTACTGAAAGCTTCTCTACACTTCATATTTAAAATACATGCCAAAATCCTAACCCTTAAACCTACAAATTTCCTGTAATTTTTCATCTCTTCAACCCTCCCGGACTTGACATCTACCTGACTGATTATCTGCAGTATTACCTGCCGATCTCCGAACAGCGGAGGAACTGAAACGAGAGAGGGTGGGTCCATTAAAATTTTTTTTTTTTTTGCCTATTTTTGCCTTTCATTTTACCATCTTCTTCGACTATATACAATCACAAACCGTGTAATAAACTCCCGTATTTTGCGTGTTTTGTCTATATTAATAGAGTGTGCAGTAGTTTGTGTATAACCATATGGAAATTCTGATTCCCTGTCGTGTAATCGAGCTATGGGGTTTATATCCACCTATCCTGCAATATAAAAGTCTGATATGTTATCATGATTTCTCAAATTTTCGGCAGTCATCATTCCTAAGAAGGTCAAGTTACCGCATATTTGGTCATCAGGTTATCGGGACATTATCAAGGCGCCATTTTGTACAAATCAATGATGGTATCTTCATAACGAAATGTCATTTCTCTTTCATATTTGGCATGGTTATGGTCAATGCCATTACAGGCATGGTCATCATTACCATCATCACCATCACCATCCTCATCCTCATCATCACTGTCATCACCATTATCATCATCATTTTTTGTCTTTTATTCTTTATTTCGTGATTATTTTCATGATTCAATCATCTCCTAATTTCACAGTATGCATTATTTTCTCCCATCTTATCTTATATCATGGTTTACCATGCATATCTTTATATTTCACCTGTCAACTTCTCAACAAAATAGAAGATACGGACGACATTGCATGCACATCGTTCTGACACTATGAACATGACGAACAAAGAAGCGGACAATTTATGCTGCTCCTCATTGTACCCTTCACAATTGCACTGGTTAACAAAAGAACATCCATTCATTGCTATCCTGTAAAAATATGTAGAACAGGTGTCACATAATAGCAGTGAAGGGATGTCCTTTTGTCTACTAGAGCTATTGTGGAGGGTACAATGAGGAGCTGCATAAGTTGTCCGCTCTCTTTGTCACCGTGTTCATAGTGTGATACGATTGCAGTTCTAAATGTCATGATCATCATTATCGCCATTGTCATCAGTTATGAGCATCTTATCATTGTCAACATTATCATGATTGTTATCTTGCACAAATATTATCACATATTCCAATGACCGTTTCACACTTTTTTCTACATTCCTGTCCTCAAGCATCTCCATTCATGGCATCCTTGACTTCCTATCTTCAGTTTAGTATTTCCCCATTATTATGATCATCCTGATTACAATCATGATCATACAAATTGAAAGACAGACCACCTAATTCGTCCCCATGACAAATTAAATTCTAGTTATACTTTATTTTATAAACTTTTAAATATATCAAATGTAAGCTAAATATGGTCTAGACCTTTCTAAGTTCAGTAAATACATCTAGGCCTACTAGTACTACTGAGTAGAGTCTAGTAGTAGTACTACTACTAGTACTAGCTGACTAGGCCTAGATTAGATTTAGAATCCATCTTTTTCTAAGTAAGACTAAACTAAAGTTAGTGAAAAACTATTCCGACCTTAGCTTAGGTCGGCTGTTCGGACACCTTGTTGGTGATATACGGGTGTACCGTCTGTCTATGGGGAAGGTTGAGAAATGTCAGAAATATTATTATTGAAGATTTCCCCATAACAGACGGTTATTTCTGTCTATGTCTCTGTGTGCATGGTGTGCATCCGTTCGCGCCAGCTGCTCCGGGGTAGTAGAGGCTGAAGTTGGCCGGTGGTCTTGTGAGCTCGCTCGCGGAGTAGGAGTGGCACACACACCAACAGTTGCACGGATATTGTACTACATCATACATGCACAGCATACAAGCTAGCGTACCGTATGTGTATGGTCCCAATAGCAGACACACAAACATGAAACAAGCATAACGACGGCGAGGCGATATGTTTTGCCAATTTGATAAAAAACTACGTCGTAACTTACCTAATTTTTCTAATGAACGGTGTACTTCAGCCTATTTCCACAAGTGAAGCAAGAAAATGACCACTAAAACCAGATTATATAGCACATGAAATACAATTTATAGCCTACCAGATCCAGTTGCTTCCCGGTTGCTTCACTCGCGCGCGCGCGCTCGAAGTGGAGATTCTACATCAATTCACATACTGTTTCAAACATTGATATCGATCGCGCACGTACGGCGCACGTACGTACGTCACACGTATTACAGACGCGAACTATATTCTGAGAGATTATTTACCATTCCCAACTTCATTTTAGCAAGTCACACGGTACACTGTTAGAACGTTGATTAAAATTTTTAATCTTGTTGGTTAAAATTTTAATCAACCGAGGGTTACCAGGTGAACCACACATTTGTAGGTTAAAACTTTAATCAACGGCCTGTTGATTAAAGTTTAACCTGTGGTCGATTAAAAGTTTTAATCATTTGTTGGTTAATCGTATTTTGCTCAACGTTGGTTAAATTGGTGTTGATTAAACTAAAACATATTGTTGGTTAAATGTTTAACCATTTGTTGGTTAGTTTTATTTTGTTGGTTAAATGTTTAACCATTTGTTGGTTAATCATATTTTGCTCAACATTGGTTAAAATGGTGTTGATTAAACTTAAACAAATTGTTGGTTAGATTTATTTGATGAGAAACTCCCCGGAGAAACTCTTTTCATATCTGTAATTGTTGTCTAGCTAGCCTTATAACGAAATAGATCTACTCAGTGATCTACTTTCAGCGGTTTGGTAAGTTCGACCTTCTCAGACCTGGACTAGACTTGACTAAGGCAGGCCCACCGGTAAACTACGCCTACGCCTACATTGGTGCTTATATCCTTTTCTCAAAAAACTGTTCTAGTTTTGAGTGTTTGTCATATTGCCCTGTCCGCGAAATATGGACATGCGCGAAGTTGAACACACCGCCATACCGCCGGCGTCGCCTCCTCGCTGCCATAGGCGCATGTCAGTAAATCTACCGGTGGGCCTGGCTTAGCCAGGTCTAGTCCAGATCGAGCAGGTCGAACTTGCTCCCAAGCCGTTTAAATTAGAAAGAAAGAGCACACTGTAGATCTATGTCTTCCCAAGATTAAGCTGGACAACAATCACATATATGAATAATAGTTTCTCACCTTCAAACACGCCGACAAACTCTTTGAAAGTCCCCACTCATTCAGCGACTTGAATGACAATGCCTTCCATTTTTATCGCAAACAATTTCTGTGATAGATTTGTGCGCAGCGAATTTGTTCCAAATCCATATGCGCATGCGCTGTTCGGTCACGCGATTGGTATTTTAATGTGTGTGTGTGTGTGTGTGTAATTGGGTTTTTACAGACGTGTATCAATCAGATATGATTATTTACGTCTGGGACCGACCTTTAACGTCACCATCCGAAAGACGTGACTCAGTCTCGAACCTGGGTCCGCTGAATCAGTTTATAACTTCCACTGGTAGCTGGATTACAGGCGCACGCCACAACGCCCAGTTTTAATCAACTTTGATCAAACTTTTAACCAACAAAAAGATAAAGTGTCTTGACAGTTAGCACTATCAGTTTGGCGGGAAAGCAGAGAACACTGTTTTTAATCAATGTTGGTTACAAAGTAACCAACAAGAATAAAAACAATAATTTTAATCAACAATATTTTTAACCCACGCAAGATTAAAAGTCATTTTTAACCAACATTCATTTTATAACCAATGTTGAGCGATTTTTAATCAACATTTTTTTTAATCCGTAGTTTTTTAATACATGTTTTAACAGTGTACGGGAATTAGTAGCGGCGCGGTACGGGTACGTACGTCGACGGTGTGTGGCCGTGGGTGGTGGGGGTGGGGGTGGGGGGGGGGGGGGGCAAAACAAAACAAAACACACTCACACACACACACACACAAAAAGTGATACATCACTCTAGATATTCCATTAGCATAATTTCTCTTAACTTCCTACAAAATGTTTTGATGCTGTACAACTGACAGCGTGTGGGTAATTCTGTAACAAAGAATAAAGGTGTGTGTGTTGTTGGGTTTTTTTTCATGAAAAAGCGGACCTCAGCCCAAGAAGGGGGAGGGGGTCGTCCGACCCCTCCGACCCCCTCTGGCTACGGGCCTGTTAACCTGGGGAAGTTCCCCGCGTAGGTTCAGAGTCACGCAGGGAAAGGTTTGGTATGAAAAGTTACCCGAGTAAAGCCTATAAGAACTTCCCCGCGTAACTTTCCACCTACCGAGGTGGAACTTACGAAGTTACCACTTTCCCAGTGAGGTCGGTGTGAAAGGTGCTCCTGTTCATTAATAGATCAATTACAGAAGGGAAAGTTCCAAAATCATGGAAAATAGCGAAGGTAATACCGCTTCATAAAAAGGGGGACAGGTGAAACCCAGATAACTATAGGCCAATTTCTTTGTTGCCTTGTACTTCGAAACTATTAGAGCGATTAGTTCAATCTCAATTGTTACGTTTCCTTCAAGAAAACAACATACTTTCATCTGTTCAGTCTGGGTTTAGGGCTAAGCACTCTACTGTGACGGCGCTTGTGAAAGTGCTGGATGATCTGGATGATGGCCATGGATGAGGGCGAATATACTGGTGCAATATTCGTCGACTTAAAGAAGGCTTTTGACACTGTCGATCACAAAGTGCTGCTACAAAAACTGTTCGACATTGGAGTGAGGGGTTTAAACCCTTAAGTGGTTTGAGAATTATTTAGTTAATAGGAGAATAGTAACAAAGGTCAATAATTCTTTATCGGAAGAAAAACAGTTAACCCACGGTGTACCTCAGGGTTCCATTTTAGGACCTTTATTGTTTTGTATATTTATCAACGATCTCCCTGACATTTTTAAATTGTGCCAAGTTCATCTCTATGCAGACGACACCGTAATCTATTTTTCTCATAAGCATCCAAATGTCGTAGAATCTGCTCTAAATACCGAGATGGAGGTTTTGGACAAATGGATTTCTCAAAACAAATTATTGATTAATTATAAAGACTATATAGCATGCTCATTGGCATGCGTAACATATTAGCAAAGTATAATACCCTTAATGTGAAAGTAAATAATAATGATCTTACAAAAGGTTGAAACTACTAAATACCTTGGACTTCATATTGATAAGGAATTGAAAATGGGATATTCATATAAATAACATGTGTCAAAAAATTAGCAAGCTTGTCGGTTTCCTTGGTCGATTAAGACATGTTGTAAATGAATCAAGTTTAAATTTAATCTATAAATCGGTCATTATACCACATTTCGATTATGGAGATGTTGTGTGGCAATCTGCTCCTAAAAGTTTTCTTTCACCTTTGCAAAAAATCCGAAACATTATGAAAATCAATCCTTTTTCTCATATATCAAATCAACATAAATTATTCACGACACATTGGGTTGGGACCTTCTTGATTGCCGCTATAACAAACACCGTGTACAATGATTTATAGGATTTTGCATAATTTCACCCCAAATTATATGTCTGACAATATCACAATAAGAACTTCCAATTACACACTCCGCTCTAATCAGAATTTATATCTCCCAAAGCCAAAGTCTAATCATTGTAAAAGAACTTTTTTCTACAGGGGAATTTCCATTTATAACCAACTACCCAATGGAATTCGAAGTGCAACATCTATTAGATCCTTTAAACTGCTATTAAATCAATATTATAAATGAGCATATAAGTGGGGGGGGGGGGGGTTGTCTGGCTTTGGGTATAGTCATTTTCATTTTATTAATTTTTTACTTGGTTTGACTGTAGTTTGCAAATTTCATTGATGTGTGTTTTTTATTTGTTTTTCTTTTTTTGTTGTTTTTTATTATATAATTGTGTTATGATATAATTTTCAATATATAATGCTATGTGGGACCCCAAGGAAGAACAGCGGCATTTTGTAAATACTGCTGAATTTGGGTCATCCTCCGTTTTTTAAGCTCATGTATACGTTGTATTTTATGAAATGTATGTGGTTTTCTTAATACGGAAATAAATACAAACAAACAAACAAGGGGTGGTATTGCTCCCGGTCGCGTTATTTTTTTCTGCGGCACAGATTGGGGCATGGTGCGTGTTGAGCCTATGGGAAGTACGTCAGAAACCCCTTTTTGAAGACTTTGAAAGAGACTACAAGTATCGGACTTGTATTTTCTTACTCAGTTTCACCTTCTTTTTAAATCAGCAAAAGAAAATTTCGCAATATAATCCTCTTCCGAGATCCGAACTCGCGGTCCCTTCATCAGTAGCGCACCAGACTATTCGTTTGCGCCACAGAGAGCAGCTGCTCAATGGCCTTGCTCGTTTTATCATATCCCTACCGTTCGTTTTCATGAATATTCATACAGACTAGTCTTGACGGAATAAACCGTATTATGAGCAATTTGACGCAGTAGTCTGTAAATCAAGACCCCTTTAAAAAAAAAAACCCAATCTGTGCCGCAGAAAAAAATAACGCCTCCCGGTAAAGGGAGGAATTCATGCTCGTAAAATTTGATGGTTTTCACCGGGGAAGTTAAGAGGGGAAACTGGTTTGAAAGGGGTATAATAAGAGTAAAGTGATTAATTTTTATTTCAATTTAAGGGGTTGTGCCCCTTAAGAGTAAAGTGATTAATTTTTATTTCAATTTAAGGGGTTGTGCCCCTGCATGCAAGGGTATGGGCATGAGTGTAGTCAGAATTATCTGACAGGGGGTTGGTCAAATGTGAAGCCCGAACATATACCACCACTGTGTAGGATTCCAAATACTGC
This sequence comes from Heliocidaris erythrogramma, assembly GCA_025617745.1. Classification (NCBI taxonomy): domain Eukaryota; kingdom Metazoa; phylum Echinodermata; class Echinoidea; order Camarodonta; family Echinometridae; genus Heliocidaris; species Heliocidaris erythrogramma. The sequence continues at coordinate 5,217,725 of CM046856.1, forward strand.
GAGCGAGAGAAAAATAAAAATGTACTTTTAAATGGCAAAAGTTTATTTCATTAGTCACCAATAGGTGAAATGTAAAGCTATATATCCGGTCATCTAGCTGCCATATGCAGGATTCATTCATATTAATAAAGTTTTTAGGAACTGAAGCGAATGGGGGGGGGGGGGGTACTTTGCTGTTGTTCTTTTATACTATAGAAAGGTAACCCTAATATCTGGGCGCCATGGCGATAGGGTAGTGACGTGCCGAAAATTGTCATAACATTGAATATTTATGGACCTCGCTGCATGAAACATCTCGTTTATAAGGTTTGCGAGCAAGCGAAGCGAGCGAGGAAAAATGCACTTTACTTTGCTGTTACGCATATCAATATAAAAAGTGGACCTAACAAGTATTCGGGTGCAACGGCGATAGGGCAGCAACGTGCCAGAATATTGCAATAACATCCTACGGAAATTTTCAAGGACCTCGCTGCCTGAAACTATCTCATTTCTAGGATTTGCGAGCGAGCGAAGCGAGCGAAGAAAATGCACTTTAATTTGTTGTTGCTCATTTCAATATAGAAAGTAAGGTAACCCGAATTTCTGGGCGCCATGGCGATAAGGCACTGACGTGCCCGAAAATTGTCATAACATAGAATATTCATGGACATATTACAATAACATACTACATGTATGTAAATATTCTCGCTGCCTGAAAATATCTCGTTTCAGAGTTTTGTGAATGAGCGAAGCGAGCGAAGCGAGCGACGGAAAACGCACTTTACTATCTCCCAAATGTTTCCAAAACATCACAAGTGTTATATTGGGGCATCTTGTTATTTCTGATTATAGTGTCCAAAAGTCGATGTTTTATAAAATACTCTCATGGCTCTCCGGTTGAACAGGCTGTACTAGAGGGCCATAATTTAAGGGCCTGAATGACTAGACTGGGTCCGCCAGGAGTACTCCATGCAACTTGAGAGCGGGGAATTTTCCATTTAAAATGAACAGACACATTAAAATAATACCCCTCTCTCTTTTCCAGTAATATTTGGAATCCTACACAGTGATTATGCTCGGGCTTCACATTTGACCCACCCCTGTCAAATAATTTTTTTTTGCTTGTCAGAGAATTTTGGACTGAAAAGGAGAGTCTCCGAAATGCTGAGGACCTTTTTTTTTTCTTTTTTTTTTGCTTGTCAGAGAATTTTGGAGGGAAAAAGCCTTTTTTTTTGGTGTCCAATCTAACACTTCTCAAAGATCAAAATGCACTTCAATTTTGTCCTATAGGCTGATAGGAATCAATAATCATCCAAATGTCATTCAACAGTTTCAATGGTCAATCAACTTCAACATAATTATCTCCATTCATTTTCGCCAGATTTCATTCGAATTCGTCCGACCTGGCAATCCGCTGAAAAATGTTATCATCAAGTCCATCTTTGGGAAGTCAAATTCAAGAAATTGTTATTCAAATTCGTCACATAGACAAGACCTTACAACGAGCGGGTGACGATTTTTGATTAACTCTTTGACAAAATCGATAGCAAAATGAAAAATAAATTCCGAAAATGAATGGCCAAAGACGTATATTGACTAGGCCTTATTATTAAGTTGCAGGACAAAAGCAAATAAAAAGTGTTCAAATTGACTGGAAACCCGGCTGGAAACCCTATTGTCTCACATTATTTTCCACTTACCTTGCTCTCTCCCCTTTCACGTGACCCCCTTGTGCGCTCCTCCCCTATCTAAGCCAGTTGGTATGGAAATGTTTTTAAAAATTTAACCTAAAAATCACTATTCTGATGTCACTTTGGAGAAATTTTTTCGCCTTATGATTCTTTTTTGTTGTTGTTCAAGCAGATTTTTGCTCGCCAGCTTGGGGGAGATACTACAAATGAATTTGAATCATTCTTTGAATGACGCTTTGAAAAAAATCGATTGCAACATGGCATAATGTACAAAATTCGAAAATGAATGGTGAAAGACGACATTGATTAATTATAGATTTGCCAGATTAAGAAGTTACGAGACAAAATCAAAATAAAATGTATTAAAATAGACGGAAAGACCGATATTTTATCACGTTATTTTCCCTTTGCATCATCTCTCCCCTCGCTTCTTTTTGGGTAATTGACGATAAATCCAATGGACTGTGATATAGACTATGGTTTTAGCTGATGAGTATCGATATCACTGAGTTGTCGTTTATTATGTCTTCGTGAAACAGTTTGTCAAGTCCATGATATTTCCGTAGATCGCCGACAAGACTGTCATGGAGTTGCTTTGATGAAACGACCGCCTGGACTATTCCCGCGTGCGCCTAGGGACACAACTGTATATTATGATCATGGGCCTCCAAACAAGGGAGGGGTGCGTGAGCGCCGGCGGATGCATCCATTCAAGTATACGTCCGATGTTGTAGCCAGGGGGGGGGGGGGGGGGCACTCAATTTTTTTTTCAGAAGGGGGTGCATGTACCGCAGCCCCCCCGGGGGGGCACTCGACCCAAAAAGTGGTGGGTATGTGCCGCCGGCAAGACAAAAAATTGGAGGTTCGGAACGAGCGTATCATGAAAAATGATGGTCTTCCGAACTAATAACATTTTTGAAAACGGGGCTCTTTGGAACTAGATTACAATATAAGTATGATGCTACGGAACTGGGCATCGTTTCACCAAACCGTCACAAGCACAAGTTCGCCGACATCCCATTGAAACGCATGTTAAATTTAATACACGGGTTTCAATGGGATGTCGGCGGAACCCGCACCTATATTATGACCGTTTGATGAAACGCTGTTTCACGACGCCAGCTCCATGACAGTCATATCTTTGTCGGCGCCTTACCGGAGATGTCCGCTTGCCGACAAACTGTTTCACAAAGCAATGACAGACAAGCTATCGATACCGCAAGTTCGAGAATATAGTCTTTCTCATGATCCTCTCGGCTTATTCCAGAAAATTTAAATTACGTTTTGGGGCTTAAATGGTTGGTTATGATTGAAACATGCATGAATTTCCCATTAAAATGTTTTACAAATTTAGTAGACCAATTATACCTCATCTTTTCCGCTTTTAGTCTTTTTAGAAAAATTGAATAAAAGAAAGTCGCAGTATTCATATTTTTGCTACCGGTAAATCGAACGTTGGTTGAAGGACACCATAATGTGATAGTTTAGCGTTAAGAACTCATTTTAATAAATTGACATTGAGTTTTTACAAGAATATTACTCCAAATAGCTTGTTATTGGAATAATCATGCAAATTATTAAAGTAATTAATAGAATATTTGTTCTGATTATTTCGATACGCATATTTATACTAAAGTTGTAACTATAGTAATTTCTATTACGTTCATGAAACGTAAGATGTGTATGGAAATCAAAGACTATTAATATGCTATTGGTGGCAACTTTCAAACTGATAATATTTATCTCGCTATATTTATAAAATTGTGATTTCATTCGTTTCATACCCCCGAGGTAGGTGCATCCATCAATATCATTCCCGCAATTTGGTTTAATCTTTTCAAAATATATCCCCCCTGAAATTTAGATTGATAGATAGAGAGAGGGGGGTGGAGAGGGGAGAGAGTAAGCTGAAAGAGAAGAATAAGAGGATGCCGTTGGGTGGGCAGAGATATATGAAAGACTGAGAAAAGCTAAGAGCTGAAAGGAATGGAGAAGATAAACAGAGAGGGGAATATATATAGGGGAAGAGAAGCAGAGAAAGACAGACTGCAGTGAATGTTTAAATGATACTAATCATGCCCCACCCTCGTAACTGATAAAAATATATTTAAAAGTGATTTTTGAAAAAAGGTTTAGATCGAACCTTTTAGTGTACATACGAGTAAACGATGACCAAAGAATTAATATTATTACTTGAAACTACACCTTTCGCATCTCGTAGAATCGCCACTAATGAACTGTGGAGGCGCTTTCCAACGAATAAAAAAGATAAGACAACTCCAGAGCAGCGACAACTCATCTTGACAAAGACGGTGTTGTGAAACACCTCGCGGACAAGTTGAGGGATAGCGCATGAGTTGTCGCCGTGCTGGAGTTATGACGCTTTCGTGAAACGGTCCCCTGGGGGTCGTTTCATCAAATCAATTCCATGACAGTCATAAGTGTTGTCGGCGATCTACGGAAATGTCATGGACCTGAAAAACTGTTTCACGAAGACATGATAAACGACAACTCAATGATATCGATACTCATCGGCGAAAAAACATAGTCTATATCACAGTTCATTGGAATTATCGTCAATTACCCAAACAGATTTTGAGGCTCAGTTTTCTCCAAACTATTCCAAAATGTAAAAAATGGCAGCGAAGATGAATGCTTGTGATACAAACATCCCGTTTACATGAAAAGATGTGTTTCTTATGGCATCTTAGAATTTATAAAATTGAGAAAACTCGAGGAGGCTTTTGCGATGTACGAATCACGATTTGTAGGTAAGAGGATACCGTAATAGACTAATTACGGAAAGAAGACCCAAATCATGTTCATTTTAGAGAAAATGATTAAATTAAGATATCTTATGGCCCAATTTTAAATATTTATTCATTACAAGATACATATAATATCAAGCATTGCGTGAAAACGGGAAAAAGGCGAAAATACATACATGATAAATTGTTGTCGTTCACATGGGTCTGTATATACAGACTGTTCCGTTTTCGATGCTGATTCTATGGTAGACGGATTTGGGTATTTCTAATATTAATCTCATTTACTTGTTGGGGGTCAAGAAGCCATAAGAACATATTGTTCGTCTGTACAATATTATAATACGGACATTAGTAATACTATCTGGTAAAGGAATGATAAAGGATAGTACTTGGAGATCAGGAAATAAATGTTCTCTCAATTTACATTTGTTATTTTTTCGCAGCCCATAGACTTGTAGTGTCCAAACAACTATTTAATACGATTTAATGCACTATATGAACATAACTTAAAGGGGTACTCCGGCCTGAAATTAATATGAATTGAATAAATAGAGTAAAATTAAACAAACAAATCACCGAAAATTTCATCAAAATCGGATGAAAAATAATGAAGTTATGGAATTTTTAAGTTTTGCATTATTTTGGTAAAACAGTTATGTGCATGTCATCATGAATATGCAGTGAGTGAGCTGATGATGTCATATTCCCACTTTTTCTTTTGTATTTTATTATATGAAATTGCAATTATTCATGTTTTTCTGCTCCAAGCTTATAACTAAGAGGACTGACTCCTTATTTAATGTGTAATTTCATCATTGCTGTAACTTATTTTGTTACAAGGGAGATATTTTTTATAGACATTGTATGCAAACATGAAATAATGAAGATTTCATATAATATACATGTAGTTAAAATAGGAAAGTGGGGACGTGACATCATCATTCAATTAATATTATTTTCAGGCCGGAGTACCCCTTTAAGACGATATAATGTCGTGTGAACATTATTTGAGTTGGATACAAAGCAACGTCCAACACCTGTGTTTTAAAAAGAAAAAATTGTAAGTACTTAATTCTAAAGAAAGCATTTTAAAGACATTATTTCTAAAGGTTCATATCCATTGATGTGCACTCTTGTAATTGATTACTACTGTATGTAAATTTTGTTATTCTTGGTAACGTAAAGTAACCAATCAGAATTAGCCCTTTTTGGGCGGTGTCGGAGATTTCATTACAAATTTTGAGAAGACACCCGGGGGTCGTTTCATCAAACCGTCATAACGACAAGATCAGCGACATCTCGACACTGTCGCTCAACTTGTCCGCTAAGTTTTTCACAAAGCCAAGACCAGCGACAACTTCGCTGACCAGTGACTTGTCGGTACTCCAGACCTGTCATATCTTTTTAGAACGCCATCACAAGCCAGCTTTTAGTTAGTCTATATGGGCTGCGAAAAAATAACAAATGTAAATTAAGAGAACATTCATTTCCTGATCTCCAAGCACTATCCTTTATCATTCCTTTACCAGATAGTATTACTAATGTCCGTATTATAATATTGTAAAGACGAACAATATGTTCTTATGGCTTCTTGACCGCCCCCCCCCTCCCCACCAAGTAAATGAGATTAATATTAAAAATACCCACATCCGTCTACCATAGAATCAGCATCGAAAACGGAACATTCTGTATATACAGACCACAGAACTCCTAAAGACGTCTTCTGGAGTTCTGTGATACAGACCCATGTGAACGACGACAATTTATCATGTATGTATTTTCGCTTTTTTTTTCCGTTTTCACGCAATGCTTTGATATGAATAATATTATATGTATCTTGTAATGAATAAATATTTAAAATTGGGCCATAAGATATCTTAATTTAATCATTTTCTCTAAAATGAACACGATTTGGGTCTTCTTTCCGTAATTAGTCTATTACGGTATCCTCTTACCTACAAATCTTGATTCGTACATCGCAAAAGCCTCCTCGAGTTTTCTCAATTTTATAAATTCTAAGATGCCATAAGAAACACATCTTTTCATGTAAACGGGATGTTTGTATCACAGGCATTCATCTTCGCTGCCATTTTTTACAAATGATGGTGGTGCCCTCTATGTGACGGAGGAAGGACATATCCAGAGGTGTCCCTGGCGGGACCTTACGCATTTTTCCGAAAGGACGTCTTTGAGAAACGGTTAGGTACCTAAAGCTATGCCGATCGGGACCATCCCACAAAGGACATCTTTATGAGACGGGGCCCAGAGATCACATCCAACCTTGATCGCTGCAGGACGCAGATTTTGCTCCATCAAAACTTATAGCAGCATTATTTTTTACGTGGTTTTGAACCTTGGTTTCCCCGAGCTGGAGAGCCAAACCGGCTAATTACCTTCCCGTTGCTGTCCCGGTTTTTGGTAAAGCTCTAAAGCACGGGTAATTTTCCTGATATATATCGGGTCCAAGTGACATCCGACACAAGGGTCATTCTACCACCAGTGTCACCACACAAGCTGACAAGGGTCATCGCCCCAGATCTCACTCCTGACACCAGAAGTCACCGTTTTCACCACAGCCACAATCTTCGTTTTCTTCGGCAGTCTTCGTTTTTTTCACTACGTTCAACACTCATCAACTTTCCATGATTCTGTACTAAAGATAATTTTTATTTATTATTCACTGCCTTATTTCAATACAATATAACTTGAGTCATCACCGATAGTTTGTTTTCAATACATTGATCAGTTAGACATTGATTTATTTAATTTGAATAAAATATGTTTGATCAAATGTGTAAATAGTCAATATATGAAATAATATACCTCAAAACCATTGAACCTTAACTATTCTGTTTTCTGCGTATTTTATTTATTTATCTTGTAGATCACGTAGCCTTTTTGTTCCCTTAAAATGTTGGGATGCTGATTGCCGTGTGGAATTGATGTTCATTTGATTGTTTGATTGATTTCTGATTGATTTCTGAAATTTAAATAAGATAAAAAATATTTCTTTCCCCACCTATATAATTTAAAAACATCCCAACAGACTAACTAAAAGCTGGCTTGTGATGGCGTTCTAAAAAGATATGACAGGTCTGGAGTACCGACAAGGGCGGGCCGGCCAGAAAGGCCGGAACGACGGAATGAAAAAATGGTATGCTTTGGAACGGAAATTTGAGTGTACTAATGGGGGTCTTCTGGGCGGCACATACCCACCGCACACTATACTGAGTGCCCCCCAGCTTCCCTCTCGGGGTGTCTAAGGAACGGACTTAAAGGGCAAAATACAGGGTCTTGGGAACTACGGAACTCACCAGCCGAGTGAAAAATAGGGGCTTGGGAACTGCATATCTAGCAGCAACAAGGTCTTGGGAACTGACAATCGTTATTTTATTTCGAAGCACTCAGGAGGAACGGATAAGAGCGTGTAAGTGACGGGGCATTGCGTTTCTGATGGTCTTCGGAACGGCAGTTAAAAGAAAAAAAGTCGGGTATCTTGAGAACGGGAATCGGCCGTTGGAAAAGGGGGTCGTCAAAGCGGCACATATCCGTCTCTCCAATATGTTGAGTACCCCCCCCCCCCCACGGGTGTTGTAGGCGTTGAAAGTCAAAATACAAAGTACGGAATACAGTATGAATGGAATATATCAAGTCAGTGGCACAGATCTAGTTTGAATTTGTTTCAATAATGCATATACTGTATAGCGACGCGTCGCGACGGTCTGAACTATGCAGGGATGGGTTTTCTCCATCACCCGTCATAGTGGGCACCTCTGTAAATGTCACATGTCTCTAGTGGTCACCTACAGTGTCTACTTCTATAGGAAGAAATTGTTCAGAGCACAGGTCTACACTCTACAGGGTCCACTTTTTTCTGTTTCATTGGTGGCCTAAGGAATAAAAGGTTTTGACTGAAGCGAGATACCTGACTATTGCGACTAGAAATTTATTTCTCCGTATGTAGAATATTAAAGAAATTATATCCCCTCCGGCCGGGAAGTTAATTCCTGCGACAGAACTAATGTTGGCGAAACCAATGAACTGAGTGCACGAACCTCAGTGGGATCGATTGCAGTGCATCAGACCTGTTCACTGATTTCATTCATACTTCTGGCAAAACTTTTATCTTGACGAGTCAAAAGCTTGCCCGATATAGCAACAAATTATGTATTCAAAATGGATTCCATCCATAGAGATGCCTGATTAGCACAGCAGGCACACTAAATAGTTGGTAACTATATTCTGGAGAGAAACATGCATACATAATGATTGAAATACATAGTAAACATAATTATTAGCCATATAGGTGTAGACCGGTTTCAGCAATAGTTTATTCGTTTGATTTTATTTTCATAACAACATTTATAAAGTACAAATTACACATGGTAAATAAAAATATATATATTATATAGAACAAAGAAAGCCAAATATCGATTAAGAGTCTTTGTTATATTTAGCTGAAAATGAAATCATTGTGGCATTTCCCTCCATACAAAAAAGATTTGCTCTCTTCACATTGAACGAAATATTTGTGCATGAAACTTCCCATGATAATTTGCTATTTCAATATATTTTACGAACGCAATATGATTTAACCACTTTCATTAATTTCTTCTCAGAAGTTTAATCACAACAAATTATTGGAAAACAGGTCAAACAAGTACATTTAAGATACACCTTTTCTCATGTCTTTAAATTTCCCTTTCAAACCCGTTGATGTCCCCTTTCAAGCACCAATATGCCATTTTAAAAAATATGACAATACTGTCACCAAAAAAATTACGAGATGCCTTTTTAAAGATAATGTTGAGTTCTGGTCATGCGATTACCACATTGTGAAAGAAGCTGTCTGGGAGCAATATTGGGAAAGGTTGATTATAAACATAGTACATACGACTTGGTAGGGCCTATATACTTTGAGGTTTTGGAATCACCAGAATAAGAAGAAATTGATGCAATCCTGCTGAGAGTCACATGCACTGCACACAGAAATATGGGACAACACAAACATGTTGCATGAAAGTTCGACCCGAACATTTTAGCTGTTTCTTGTCATATTTCAATTTTCAAATGAAGGCGTCTAAAGACTAATCCTGTTTAGGGGGCATATTTTCTGCTACATGTATGATGTTCTTCCAAACTATAACAAAACAAAACTTAGAAAGCTCACAAAATTATTTTTGTCACCTTTCTCTTTAACGTCGTTCGGCTGCCGACTGTTATTCATGAGCGAAGAATAGCAATCATTTGCATTATGAATTACAACTTACTTACAGAAGAGATGATATTGGAGATAAAATCGAAGGAAACAATTTTAGATAGACCAGTATTTTTCCTCTCACATCATCCATTTTCGCATTACGGACATGCTTGTGGCGAGAGCTGGCGCTATGACCGTGTATTTTTCTACGACGCCTGGTTTTCCCCATATGGTTTTCCCCAACCATTTCCCCAACATAATCTCTATCAGGTTCAAGGTGCAATGTGAACGAACCGGCAACATGTAAACCGGTATAGGCATATTACACTATGTGATTTGCTGCAGCTCGCATATGTTCTTCAGTCATTGTACTAGTACATTACTGCCAGCAGATCGATACATATTTTGGATTGCCTAGTCATATATTTTGGAATTATCATGATCTGATAAAGATGGCTGAGAACGTGCAACGGGTAGGCCTATGGCTAGATGCTATGTTTTATTCTGGTTATTCCTTTCATTCGTAATGAAATAATAAAATCATTCATATGCTGTTGATAGCGAGTCAATGTCAGTGATAAAATGTATCTATACGACAAAATGTATTTCATGGTACGTAACCTATGTACGTCTTCTTGAATAGTGGCATGCAGTCGTACATTGTGTTACCAGAGAGAGCGAGAGAGAGAGATTGAGGGGTCATGTGCAAGGAGGAAATGAGGGGGGGGGGGGGGCAATGAGGGATCAGGCGCGGATCCATGCCCCCCCCCCCCCCCGTTTTGTCTGACAAAGTATGCCCCCGGACCCCCTAGATGGCCGTTTGGCTTCGTCAAACGGAGGGTTCCTCAGTGTGCGCTCCCCTTTCTGAAATGCGCCCCCCTTTCTGAAAATCCTGTATCCGCCCCTGGGGGTGGTATACTGAGACAATGGGTAAATTGGTGAAGAAAGGGGGGGGGGGCGGGGCACTTTGTCGGATAGTTTAAATACCTTAAATATAATTTTTATACAGTTATTTTTCTTACAAAATTAGTACACCTATTGCACTACGCTTCGATTATGTTATGATGTCATTGTAATTACCCGACGAAGACATACCGTTTTTCCCCTAGATTATATAGTACATAAATTCTTTGGTGTGACAATCGCCTTAAAAATGAGTACATTGTTCAATATTCTATTGATATGACTTCCAAGAAACCGTCATCAAGAGATCTAGGCCTTTTACGGCGATTATCACCAAAGAATTTCTGTACTATAATCTACAAACAAGGTTTATGTCTTCGTCGCGTAATGTGCATTATTATGATAATGAAATCATAATCCTCTAACTCTACCTTGAATTATGTATGTGATATTTTTAAAAGTATTATTACAAAATCATTATGAACTTCTGATGAATCTTTATGCTGTATCTTGCTTTGGGTAAGCGTACAGAGAAGTCCAGTGTGAGATTATAAACATTAATTTTGCTAAGACAGGCTTAGTCATAACAGGCTAAATATGGGGCTTGGAACGTGACCGTTTACTGTAATTCTAATTTATTATGTTCAAGGGTTATAGTGGTTACACTATACAATTTCTAAAATAAGACATGTCCTTGTAACACAACAAGGGAAGTGATAGTTATTTCTCATGGGAGCACATAATCATAAAGGAAATGTTTGACCTTCCCATATTCTTCAAACGAATATCAGATAGGAGGAAAATGACACCTGTTGCAAACCGGTAATATCACAACGACACTTTCCAGCTGACTAAACTGATTTCTCAAAGGTACACAATGGGTTGTGCATATTCAAAGTGTAATTAATTTAGCTATATAGATTTTAAAATTAAGAACTGCATATATGTTACAGGCCCGTAGCCAGAGGGGGTCGGAGGGGTCGGACGACCCCCCTAGCAGGTCCGTAATGATTATGACAAAAAGGTCCACTTTTGCCAAAAACGACCCACCCCTTTAGAAACCCCTGCTACGGGCCTGTGTTAGCACTTCCAACACTACACGACATTCATCCGATCTCCATCTAAATATTCATAATTCCCGCACTTTCACTCACACACGTGCACGCACTTGCATTTCACCTTAAAAAAAAAGAAAGAAAGAAAGAAAAAAGATATTCCGTAGAACACGTTGTTGCTCTTTGTCACATCCCTTTCTGCAGACTCCAACTGGTGTCATTTTACTACTTTCTCTTAGCTGCTATCGCTTCAAGCTACTTAGCTTATGATAGCTGGCCCCTGCATTCACTTAATTTCGATATATTATTATATTTCAAGTTTTAAGATTTCAGAATATATTTGTATATTTGTATATTTTTTTTCATTAGAATTTAAGTATATTAACTGTCGCACTTCTTGTTTATCAATCGCCTTATAAATTGTATGATAAAGAAGAGAAAAATGTTAATACTTGTTTTCATCAATAAATGCAGAAACAACTGCAAAAAAAAAATCGATAACGTTTGAGAATGTCTGGATTACTAGTGTTGTCAAAATCTCAATAACGAAATCACTTACCCCACCCCTTATGTATTAAATTTTATTGTTGTATCTATATTGTAAATCCACTTCAAGCTCATTTAGTCGTTCATTGTACTATTTGGTGTTGCTATCGATATTTATCTCTATGACACAAAACAGATGGCCAGTCACTAATCAATGATTTACCTGTCTTTCCACAATCATCCGACGTAACTGTATAGGGCATGATAGGGCGTGGCGTAATGTTTACCTGCTCTTTAATATACGGGCAGAGAGACAGCCGACCCAAATTTACCGACAGAAATCCAACTCAGTATATTGCAGAGCGTGTGATTTACACATGCATACACGCAGGATGGTATTGGTGTAATAGTAATGATATACTTCGGTTTTCCGGGGGGGGGGGGGGGGGGTTGGCGTATGAATTAACATCTTCTGGCAAATCTGTATCAAGTACACAATCTTATTTAATATTACTGATTTAGTGAAGGTATTAAATTGGTAGATTTTGGCATATAGAAACAATAAAAAATTACCAGCAATATATTTTTCTTGAAGAAACGCAATTCTACTAGCGTGACTCGCGTGACATCTTCACTCAAATTAATTATTTATACTGTTCTATTAATTTTCACTTCTCTTCCATGCAGACACATCGAATTGGTAAAGAACGGATTAAATATCGCAAAGAAGGCGAGGTCAGTAAATAAAAATCAACGTTATGTTATCAGTCACGCTAATTGTTAGTTGTTCATCATTTGTAAAGTTAGAAAAAGTAATCATGAAGAGAAATAAATAAATTAAATAGAAATAATTAAATTTAAGACTTTATTTCAGACTCGCCTAACTTGCAGCCAAAATAACGATTATAATCGTTAATTCACATCGTCCAATATTAGAATGCCCAATTATTTACCCTTTATGTTTCTTCTAAGAAAATACATTATTAAGCAAGATCAATTAAAATAGCGTATAAAATCATATTCATAACCTATACCAATTTGATATAAGCTTTGATTGTACACCGTTATAAGATAAGGGACTGAGCACCATTTTCTTTTAAAGCAGATTGCTATTAGATCTATATTTTGTTCTCTTAATGAGCTTGTTTTATAATAACGTTGCTTTCTTGTGATTATCCTCTTGTAATTTTCGTTTTGTAAATACATGAACATGTATTTTGTCTTTCATTCTCATATCTTTTTCTTACTATAGTTACTATTTGTTTAACTTTTTGGTCTAACTTGTTTCCGTGCTCGTGGTCATGCCTGTTAATGACTTATATGGTTCCATGTCGACTTCGACTGCAGCCAGATAAAGATAAGATTCGGACGATCTGCAGGGCGATCTCGAGAGAATGTAACTACACCAGGCTCGAGTTCAATGTCCGTGAGAACGGGACGACCGAATTCTTCGTCCGGGGAGCGGAGGAACAGATGGAGCTCGCTCTCAGATTGATCCATCTACGACTCAAAGGAAATGTGAGTAGTCCATGCATGATGATGATAAAGTTGCGATGATTTACATAGGATCAATACCCTGGCGCATCAAGGATAGTCAAAAGGGGGCGGGCAAATAATTTCCTCATTTTTATTCCAGGAACATGATTGGTAAACCTGGGAGGGAACAAAAATCACCAACAAACATTTCTCTGCAAAAATGTTTTGTAGCAATTTTTATCAATATAATATAAAAGAGCCTTCACAATTTGCAAGAATTTGGCTAAAACACGACATGACGGGCCGTCTTGGTTGGATAAATTAAGTAAATGAAATAGACTTATAGGCTCAGGACGAAGCTGTACATACCAAGTACATGTATATACCCCCTTAATCCTTGTGCCTCAACATGCTGTATGATAGAAGGGCGGCCATTTCGTCTTGAATACCTCCCATTTCTGCTTTTTAAGTATTTCACTTTCAATAGAACTTTCCGATGGTGTATTAAGTTTGGCTTGAAAATTACACACTTGGCCATGCAAACAAAGTTAAAATTGGGGAGTTTCCGCGAATACAAAAACACCGTATTTTGAGATAAAAATTTATTGCATCAATTGACATTGTATTCATCTTACAGATTGCCGGAAATCCACCCGAAACTGTAGTCCCACTAACTGTCGATAATATTAGGAGGCACAACAAGAACCTTACTGAAAGAAGGCAGTTCGTATGTAGCGGTTGTAAAAACATCTGGTGGCGGAAAGTGTTCAGCTACAAACCAGTTTCGACGTAAGAACAAGCTCACTGGTTGTTTTCATTTGTCAAAAAATATCAATGTTGTAATAATTTTTTTTCATACCTCTTCACTCCACAATTCTCCGTCGAGGAAAAGAAAAAAGAAAAAGAAGAAAAAAAAAAGAAAGAAAACTATGAAAGCCATTATTTTTATAGGGCGGGGGAATTTTTCATTTGGGTTGCTTAATTTCTTTTTGGCTCAGTGCCTCTTGAAATTCCAGCACATCCATGATAGGCATTCAAAGATTACTTTGTTTCTTTCACTGAAATGATTAGGCCTTCCTCCTCTGGCGTACCCAAGGGGGGGGGGGGGGGGCGAAGTTTTACAAAAAATAAAGATTATCGGGTTCATGAAAAATTCTCTGTAAAAGGTCCTCTCCATCAGTGGCGGATTTAGGGGGGGGGGGAGGCAATTGCCCCCCTTGAAAGACATACATTTTGCCCTCCCTCTTTATCTTAGAACTGATAACCTTTTTTGTTTGTTTGTTTGTTTGTCAGAGAATTATGGAGGAAAACTGGACCTCATAAAATCTACCCCCCCCCCCCCCACACACACACACTGAGCGACTTTTGGAGGGCTGGCGGTTTTTGCTCACCATTTCCTCGGAAGTTTTGCCCCTCTTGACGCCAAGGTCCAGTTATATACGCCACTGCCTTCCTCCTTTTTTCAATCAAGTCATTACCGGATTCTATTTTCAGTTGTCCAAAATGTCACGTCCGCTACGACCCCATCCCTCGTTCTCGTGAGTTTGGTCATGGGTATTACAAATGTAGAAGATGTGGCAATGAATTCACAGGACGAGCTACGGCAGGAGTTCCCGCGCCTTGCTTCTCGTGCGGTGCCATGGTAAGTTCAGAACCAGAGGTCATTATAGTAGGGTATCTAAGAGGGGTATCCGTGCACCCCCCAGGACTAAACGGACCCAACTTTTTTAACTTCTTCATAATATGCTTAAAAACATTCAAGATGTTAACAAGAAAAAAAGTGGCCCCTCTTAGGAAAAATCAAGGGGGCGTCAAGATGGTCAAAAAATGCCCTTTTCAAATTTTGTTGAGAGGTCCTTTTGTACTACCGTCACATTTTGACCTCTAACTTTCTGTATGGTCATCAGATTGGTCTGAAAATTGGTAGCGTTCTTGCCAGTACTGTTCTACACATTTTGATATAAAATATATATCCATATCAAAATGTATGTTGCCATGGCAACAGTTATCATGAATGAAAATCTAACTAGAATAGAAGAATTTCATATTTTTTTCAAAGAAAATTGCTTAGACATGAAAACAATCACTTCAGTATGAGTTTGATGCAATATTCATGGTGTTTAATGACATTTCCTATCACTTTGAAACATATACAACATATATTGATAAAAGAAACTCAATTGCATATTGGCATAGTAATATGTTATGCGTATTACAAACCTATTGTTTTCGCGTATTTTTCAAGATTTCGCAGTCTTTATGCATTAAGAATACGGACAGCTTCATTTTAACCTGCAACCCTGTTTTGTGATAATCTGATTATAATAAAGCTTGATGTTGATGTGTGTACCGATATGTCACTCATTTTGACACATGTTATAATATCTGTTGTCATGACAACCATTGTTATAACTGGTAAACTCATCCCCCTTTTTTGCGTTTAGAATTACCAAGAAGGACGTATTACGGTATCTAAGAGGGGTATCCGTGCACCCCCATGACTAAACGAAACCGACTGTTTTAACTTCTTCATAGTATGCTTAAAACATCAAGATGTTAACAAGAAGAAAAAAAAGTGGCCCCTCTTAGGAAAAATCAAGGGGCGTCAAGATGGTCAAAAAATGCCCTTTTCAAATTTTGTTGAGAGGTCCTTTTGTACTACCGTCACATTTTGACCTGTAACTTTCTGTATGGTCATCAGATTGGTATGAAAATTGGTAGCGTTCTTGCCAGTACTGTTCTACACATTTTTATATAAAATATATATCCATATCAAAATGTATGTTGCCATGGCAACAGTTATGAATGAAAATCTAAGTAGAATAGAAGAATTTCATTTTTTTTTTCAAAGAAAATTGCTTAGACATGAAAACAATCACTTCAGTATGAGTTTGATACAATATTCGTGGTGTTTAATGACATTCCCATCACTCTGAAGCATACACAACATAATAAGAGGAACTCAATTATCTGTTGCCATAGTAGCATGTTGTGCGTATTACAAACCTCTTGTTTTGGCATATTTTTTTTTCCAGATTTCTCAGTTTTACACAGTAAGCATAATGAACTTCCTAATTTTAACCTGCAATTCTATGATAATCGACTATAAGAAAAAAAAAAGATGACGATGTTTGCATCACTATGTAACACAATTTGATACATATTAGAATTTCTGTTGCCATGGCAACTGCTGGTAATACAATACAATACCAGACCAGACCACACCATGCAAACATATTCGTTTTCTAACATATTTTAAGGAACCCGTGCTAAATGTTTTAGCACTAATTTTGTCTAGCTGATGTGTGATACATGTAGGTATAAGTGACAACACATCTGTTATTTTTTAATTTTTTTCTCTTTTAAAGAAACACACTCACACACGTGTTATATGCCCAAACACCATTGGAACAACTATAGAATACCCAACCACAAAAGTTGACCACATGTCCATTAGTTGACCAACGCTTCTCTAATGAAGCTGAATCCAAAGACTTTTTTAGCTACCGTAAATCGTAATTCTAACCATAATCCTAACTTTAAAGGAGAATGAAAGTCAAAACATTGTAATCAAGCGTTTACAAACTAAAATTGTACTTGTGTGAATGATCCAAACATGTCACAAATCTGTTGTACCATATTTGAGTAAATTCAATCTTAAAACATGGACTTGCCACGATCTGGCACGGACATGGGCGCCGCCATGTTATGCGGAAAGTGACGAAATTGCGCTATAGTGTGTGATTGGCTGTTACCATTCATATCTATCATTCAAAATGATGTCTCTACAAAATGTGTACAAAATATAATTTAAAGCAGATCTGTAGCTAAAAATATTGAAAAACTGTAATTTACGTATTTAAAATGAAATAAAAATAGTGATAACAACAAAACAATTAATTTTTCACTGATCTTTAGATTATCAAATAGACCTGTTTCTTAATGTTTCAAATGTCACTATGAACATGGCGAACAAAGAAGCGGACAAAATTACAGCTCCTCATTGTACCTCCCACACTTACTCTGGTAGACAATAGAACATCCCTTCACCGCTATTAATTAAAATATGTAGAACAGGTGTCACATGCATTTTCACCTGTTCTACTTATTTTATATAATAGCAATGAAGGGGTGTTCTTTTGTTACCAGAACAATTGTGGAGGGTACAATGAGGAGCTGTATATTTGTCCGCTTTCTTTGTCATCGTGTTCATAGTGTGTATGGATGTTTTTTTTCTCCGAGGACCTAGTGATGAGTTATTCCATTCACCTACTACTAAATACACTTGAAATCCAGCTTGCATACATTAGTTGTTGCTACGTTGGGCATGCTCTGGTATGCAAGCTATGGAGTTGTCATTAGCAACCTTTGTCAAAAAGGTATGCATACAATTATCTGTAAATAGGTCTATTTGATAATCTAAAGATCAGTGTAAAATTAATTGTATTGTTGTTATCACTATTTTTATTTCATTTTAAATACGTAAATTACAGTTTTTTCAATATTTTTAGATACAGATCTGCTTTAAATTATATTTTGTACACGTTTTGTAGAGACATCATTTTGAATGATAGCTATGAATGGTAACAGCCAATCACACACTATAGCGCAATTTCGTCACTTTCCGCATAACATGGCGGCGCCCATGTCCGTGCCAGATCGTGGCAAGTCCATGTTTTAAGATTGAATTTACTCAAATATGGTACATCAGATTTGTGACATGTTTGGATCATTCAAACAAGTACAATTTTAGTTTGTAAACGCTTGATTACAATGTTTTGACTTTCATTCTCCTTTAAGTTTAAACATAACCCTAACCACAACCCTAACCCTAACCCTATGTGTTGGTCGTTTATGCACATAAGTCTATGTGGTAGGGTATTCTATAGTTAAGCCACACCATTTATCTAATGTACGATATAAAAGAGCAATTAAGTATCTTTTTTTTCCTTTTTCCCTCTCTCTCTCTCTCTTTTATAATTCTTTGCTTGTCATAAATCAGTGTCCCCTAACTTTTGAAAAGAGATTTATTAACATGTACCATCACCCCATCCTGACTCCCAGTCAGGATGGGGTGATGGTATATGTTGTAGGGGAGGTGAGATAGGTTAGGAGTTTGTTGGGTGGATGGGATAATTAAGGGTAAAGAGGACATTACCCCCCTCCCCTCTCCCCCCCCCTCTCTCTCTCGCTTCCTGGGTGTGCTGGTGCATATCTTGACAATTCATATGCATTGGTCTCTACATTGGTCTCTACCACCTTCTCTTATCCCGAATTCTATCATTTCTTTTTTTATATACCCCCATGCGCTGCAAATACGCATGTAATACGCATGGGATAAGTTGGCTGTACGCTCAGAACACGTTAGGCATAAGTTGAGTACGTTAGACTGTCGTTAGAACTACCATCATAACGTTAGCCATTCGTTAGACACACGTCAGACACACGTTCATTATACGCTCCTCTAACGCTAGGTTTCCTGACCCACTCAATTTCAACGTATGAGAAGCGTACTCGACGTATGAGTAACGTACCTTCAGCGTACCTCTAGCGTGTTCAGTGTATGAGGAACGTATATGAGGAGCGTAAAATTCATACGTCGGCATACGCTGAAATTTTTTGTGCATGTTCAAAAAATATTTTGGCCGTCAGCGTACATCAGCGTACACCGACGTACCCCGGCGTACTACAAACGTATTCCAGCGTACCCCTAGCGTGTTTCAGCGTATGTCAGCGTATGCCCAAAAAGTCCATACGTTCCTCATACGCTGGCTCTATACGCTAGAGTGTGACAGCGCCTTTAGCACATAGCCTCTACGCACCCATCAACGTTACTTGTTGTTTTCTTATTTCTAACTTTGAAATCTTTCGTCAATTTTCTACGAAAATCTTGCATGAATAATTCAGTTCCTGGTAGAGAAAATGAACCAATCACTAGCTTACGTGGCGGGAAGAGACCGCTCAGCTGATTCCAAACATGGGGAAAGTAAAAATTTGTTATCCCAAAAAGGACATGATAATTTCCACATTATATAAGAAAAGAATGACTGTTGACCATTTCCTTTTAGAGAAATGAACAAACGTCTATTTGTGAGTGGAGTTTTTATCAAGAGAAAAGAAAAGTATACATAATTTCAGCTTTATCCCGCTTTTCGGTCCCCACTGAATAATGGAAGAGCTCAAGAAATTTATCATTCTTTTAATGATACCAAGCATGTATATTTTACCCATTTTATGTAAGGAAGCTATTGCAAATTGAAATGGGGTTTACGTTCAATCTTTTACATTCTACTCCCAAGTGAGAAACATCGTCTGCCAAATCTGAATTTTCTCTGAAAATGTTTATGGCACCATATTTTGTTTCTTAGACATTTGAAATGCTTGATTCATGCTCTAAACTTTAATACAAATTAAACCCCGCAAAGTTAATTATTGATGGAACAGTGTGTGACTAACATATCTAGTATGTTTGTCACATATACGTGACATCGGCACTGTAAGAGTTCATTGCTGTCACTCTTTCATGATGAGCAAAAGACCATACCAGTCACTGACACGGTCTATAATGTCAGCAATGACTCCTCTGAAGAGCCGGGTTTATGACTTTATGTCATACTTTTTACATAATGACAATAATAAAGAATGTATTTCTAGTGTTGTTTTTTTTTCTATACGAAAATGTAAGAGAATGATTACAATATATGATACAATGGGAGGATTGCCCATTACTTTGAACATAGTTTGTGAAGTGAATATCAATTTTTTTTTGGTTAAAATCATAAATCTTGTATTTGTTCACCTATGAAATAGAAATACCTATAAAGTATACATGTATTCTCCACCCTTTTGACCAAATATATCATATGAAAACATGTTAGATAACAAGCAGTTTACGATCAGTTAATGAAAACATGGGGTGACACTCTACCACTCTAAAGTACAAGATACAGTAAGTTGTGCATTATTGACCTATCAGTATAAGAAACCATGCATTATAGCACATATTGTCAACAAATTAAACTATTTGGTAGTGTTATGCAAAACTATCCTTAAATATATTTAAAAACAAAAACAAAACAACTCGATGGCAATCATAATATACAATTTTTTTTTTCTTTCATCTCTATATTATAATATTTTATTTGCTCTCATCGATTTTCCAAGCTTGTCATGTTTCATTCTCCAGTATATACTCATGTGTCTATGCACGATAATGATATTGTTTTGTTTCTCAGTGGCAAATATTATAGTCAAATGATGGAATATTTCTGAAGGAAGATTTATACAAGGCCATGACATTCTTTCACCCCTATTTTGATTTTATTCAGTGTTTACCCTTGAGAATCGGACCTGCCCCCGACGTGGATCGACCACGGGATCGAATTCGTCATCGCCATGCATGTGATAGCTGTGATAACGGCATGATACGACCATGTCCCTCTTTCAATGAATTCCCTGTCGTCAGCGCTCGTCATGAAAGCACGGGATCGACGGTGTCGACATTCCTCACTCAGGCCTCTCAGCCTTCGGTGATCGACTTCGAAGATGATTAGCAAGGTTATTTTGTATCTGTCTTCTTATACTTGACGATAATGATGGGATGGTGAAAAACATAAATGATGGTGATTATGTTTATGACTCCTGATAACTGTCATAGCATTTCTGTCTGGAGATGAATAGCTTCATCGTTTTTATTGACATCATTAACCAAATAGTGAAAAACCATCTTAGATTAAGATTATATAATCGGTATTGGCAAAATGATGAGGATATTGAAGGTTACATGCTATGATAACTATCATTTTGATATATTGTATTGTTAAAGATACTATTATAGTTGACAGAAAAAGTCTATAGATTTGAAAAGTAGAAATAAATATAGGAGCTACATATCTATGATTCAAATTCAAATTCATATTTATTTCATTTCCAACTGAAAGAAAAGACAATGGCATTACTATTGTTACCGAAAATATGAAAATATATGTACAAATTCAATTTACCTTGATAAGTGTAGAAGTATACTGTACATTATAAATAAATTATTATAATGAATCATTAATAGAAATTCTTAATTTCTGAGGAAATGTGGGGGACCCACTAGAAAGCAGTGCTTGTAATTTGTGGATCCCCCAGGGAAAATAAAATTGTTTCAAAATGTGCCTACGAAGACTTGGAAAACACAAAACAGTGTTACAGAACAACAAACAAACACGAAACGACAAGGAAAAGGAAAGCAGATAAAAGAAAAAGGAACAGGAAAAAGGGACAATGGGAAAGCAAGACAAATCATGACCGAAAAAGGAGGTAGTTATGTTGGTGATTCTGACAAGTTAAGATCATAAGACCAAATAGAAATTCAGTAAATTGAGCAGATGATGAAGACCCAAATGGAAAAATAAGAAGATACCAGCCGTTATTTGGTTATTATTGTATATTATTATAAGATTTGAGCAAAAATATTTTTAGTTTTTTCTTAAAAGAATTTAGGGAAGGACTACTTTTGATATCTTCACTTAAAAAGTTCCAAAATCTAGGACCATCATGCATAAATGTCTTCTTCGCTAATAAATTTCTAAAGAGTGGTAGGTGAAACTCGTTAGACCGTCTAGTTGGGTAATGGCATCAAATATAATATGTGGAAGGGTCT
Organism: Heliocidaris erythrogramma; assembly: GCA_025617745.1. Classification (NCBI taxonomy): domain Eukaryota; kingdom Metazoa; phylum Echinodermata; class Echinoidea; order Camarodonta; family Echinometridae; genus Heliocidaris; species Heliocidaris erythrogramma. Next base: position 5,239,933 of record CM046856.1, read on the forward strand.
TTCTACTGTAGTTATACATAAATTGTCCCAAATGAAAAAGATACAGGTCATTTATTTTTAATAGTCTGCTATCAACAAATAACGGGTCTGTGTGTGAGAGTATGAGAGTGTGAGAGTAATTGCAGATTCAACTCGATCCCTGAGGAAAATAATTCTGAAATATTGAAAAATGTATTTAACACCATAAAAAAACTACTTTCGAAATATAAACTCATGGGCAATTTCAAAAGCCTATTGTAGTACCCATAGAAATCAGGTTCGGATTATGTAATATGCGATTGTAAATGTTCGCACATTTCTAAAGGTGACAGACAGGGCTATCGAAATTGTCTTGAATTTATTTTTCGAAAGTAGTTTTTATCGTGTTATTTGTTATTCCAGAGAGTATTCACTATAAAACAAACTGTCACAAACTTTGGGATAGATTTTTGGAACAATTTCGAACCGCTGAATAATTCTAATTCAACTCGTAAACATTATTAACAGCGTTGGTCAGGGTCAGGGATTTGATGGATTTTAAAACATTAATTGCAGCTGCATTTTATTGGTATCAGGCTAAAGTAATGGTAAATTTTCTTAAATTATCTTAGAGCTAAAAGAAAATAAATTATGGCGAGGTTTTTTTTCTTGCATGTCAAATATCTTTCCCTTTCAAATACACCCCTCTCGTTCAGGACATGAAAAATATTGAGAAATATTTCCTTGACCCCATCGACTTTTTAAAACATTATGCATTATCTGTAATCTGGATTCTGGAAATAATGATTAAATATATCCAATCAAGATAGATTTATGAACAAGTTTTGTTCATCTTCCTTTCTGAATGCTGCAGGTTGATGTCATCAGGGGAGCGTTTCGTGAAGCGTTTTGTCCGTGATTTTTACCGACAACTGTTATAAGCTACTGAAATCCTTGCATCTGAGTGGCTGAGAGCAAATTTGTCTGTAAAAATCACTGACAAAACACTTGATGAAACGCTCCCCTGATTAGGTTTACATGGTTTTATTTGTTCAAACTTGTTGCTAGCGATATTTATTCTTTTTGTCACTATCATCATTATTTGCGTTAACTCTAATCCTTACTTTCTATAATATACGCAAACTCGATATAATGTGACCCTCCCTTTTTTCAGGGGGTTGAAATCTAAAGGTATAGACCGTATAGACTGTGATCCGTATCCATTTAAAAAAAAAAAAAAAAAAAAACGGACAAAAAGTTGTTTTAATTAAGTCCACCGATTTCTGGATTCTCGACTTTTCTTTCCATTTCAAATTATTCTAGTCTTCTGTAATAGACCGCTTTGGTAATGTATGCAAATTTTATACATACCTTTCAAACAAAGGTTGTTCTTGACAACCTGAAACCTTGCGGGAGGCTTTTCGGACATAGCAACAAATGATGTATGCAAACTGGATTCCAAGCATTGAGGTTCATTTATAAAAAGCAGGTTAATGGAATAGCTCGTCATTAGGTGCTCAGCGAATATGTCTATTAAGCACTTTGTTAATGGTAAGAAACGAAGAGGATTACACTTGGCGCTCCATAAATCAGCGAAATATAATTATAGACATATAGCTATTTAGTTATAGATAAATTTAGTGTAGATTTGTCTACTTCTGTTTTTCTATCTATTTTGCTATCTGAAGATTCGTTGTGTATGTATTTACATTTAATCAAATGTCAGCAAACTTTCAAATACCAATTAATTCCCCATCCTGTCTGGGTTAATTATTGTTATGATCTAGATCCTGACAATGAATTTATAAGTATGTGGCAAATGAAATTGCACTGTAATTGCGGTAGTATTCCTAGTGTTCTTAAAAATAATAGGTTGCGGTAACGACACATTGTGTGAAGAGGCAACGACTAAAACATTCGGGGGGGGGGGGGGTTTGGGGGGTTAATTCCGTGTAAAATCCTCATTATGGGTATGCAAAATATGTATTGACACGTATTAAACGTAACCTAAATAACTTTATCACTTTTGCACAATAGTTTAAGTGTTCAGATTCGGGGAGAACAAGACATATTGGATACAAATGAAAGAGTTGTTCAATATTTGAAAAAGAAATAGAGTCTAAAATTGTTGCATTTGTACAAGAGAAGAACAAAGTTAATTATATATTTCATATCTTTTATGTCATGCATGGCATATAATATCGCGTAATGTTTATTAAGATATTGTGTTCTATTTCCAGTACTTAATCATTGCCTTTGAATGTTTAGTTGTTCAAATTGTGAAAAAATAATAATTTGGTATAGAACTGTACGTGTAGTCATAAGTTTAATTTGGTGATGGTTTTTGAAAAATGTTTATCGTTATTACTTCCTTTGGCATCTCTTTATCATTAGATTGAAAAGTAAGCATTTTATTGTAGTGTTGCAGATTTCATTACGAAGCAATGGTATATGCCTTCAGTATTACCATATTACTTCAACTAGTTCCAGTTTAATTGACCTTTTTTATTTTCTTGAGCGACGGATGAAGGCAGTGGTAAAAACGTGTCCTTTATGGCCTACACGATTATTATCCTAAATTACACGTAGCAGTATGAAGCCTATTATCAGCCTGCTTAGTGTTTAAAGGGGCACATTCATGAGGAAAAAGAATGTTGCTTTAAACGAAAGCACAAAAATAAGAGAAATAGATCAGTGAAAGTTTGAGAAAAATCTGACAAAGATTAAGAGAGTTATGAATTTTTAAAATTCTATGGAAATCTCAAATTGGCAACTCCGGGCCATGTGACTGTGATGTCATGGATTCACTACTCTACATTTGTTTTCGTACACAGAAATGACCCCAAATATCCTTTTTTTTGTCGAAATAGTAAAGGAATAGAGTTAGTTTAAACAAAAGGACGTGCCAAAATATGCTACCCTTAATAATGCCTGGAACATTTAAACTAAATAACTTTAAATAAAGAAGATGTTACACACACACACACAAAGATAATAATAACTATTAATAATTTTTTAAATATACAAATATCTTCTGTTTTGGCCTTTTGGGGAATGAAAATGATGTTTTTTGAAGAAAAATGTAAAATAATGACAAGTCATGTACAAAACCAAATTGGAAAGTAGTGAATCCATGACATCACAGGATATCACAGTCACATGACCCGGAGTTGCCAATTTGAGATTTCCATAGAACTTTAAAAATTCATAACTCTCTTATTCTTTGTCGGATTTTTCTCAAACTTTCACTGATCTATTAATTTCTCGAACTTTTTGTGCTTTTATTTAAAGCAACTTTTTTAATCTCATGAATGTGTCCCATGTTTCTGAGAGTTGCGATATGTACAGTCCACCTATATAATTTATTGAGCAGTAAACCTGTGTACCCGTAATCCATGTAAGTTGGTTGTTGTAGTATTTGCAGTGTGCAACACTGTTATATGTTTCTCTGTTTCCGTTATTAAGATATTAAAGGTTAAATTTTCTTCCTCTTTTCCTTTCCTCTCACTCTTTTACCAATCTTAATAATGGTTATAGACACCAACGTGTGTTGCTGATTGATCGTAAAATTATTCGTGTTTTTTTTAGAAACCATGCATGCTTAAACGTAATGATTGTTATTAAGTGATGCAATCACTGAAACGAAAAAAGGATCGTAATGGGCATGGGGAGGAAATATCCAAGTTATTTGCTTGGAAATAGGTTCATCGTCATTGAAATATAAAGAGAAAAGAAGTGAATTATGAAGTAAATTATGAAGATTAGGTAAACCAAAAAAATCATACGCAACGAAAGCTTTTTGTTATCTTTATTATTATTATTATTACTTCAGAATGTATTTTCTACAGCTTACAATCTCTAATAGATTAACAGGGGCTAAATGAATAATTCAAGGGCTTGTCTGATCATTTTTGTATGCCCGAGAGGTCTCATCTCGACAAACATACTGCATGTAAGTACTCAGGACTAAGGAGGGCAGCATTGATAATGAATGGATTGATGTCTCACGAATCTTTTTGTTTGCAGAATGATCTTAGGCCAAATAAAATGAATTCCTAGTTTTTCGTCCCCTCCTTCCTTTTATTGAGCTGCCTCATTTTTTATTTGATAATTTTGTTGTGAATTGAAAGAGATAAAGACTATGGGGACATATATATAGACAATGGATTAACACAAATTATTGTTATAATGAAATTTGTCTTTGCTTTGCGCCTCTCAGTTACGTGTGCAAATAAAATGAAGTAATTTTTTAAAAGATAGCTGTGTTGAAATTGACCCAATAGCATATTTATGTGTGGGAAAAATATCCAATTGTAAATAACATGGATCACCCTCTCTCATTATTGGAAAAATCCGGACGAGAATCTAGGAATCAATTTTACTTGGCCTCATATCGACGAAGAAAAGTCATATTTATATTTATTTTGATGTTGGGGGGGGGGGGTGCACTAATTATATTTGCTAACCGCCAAGCCCCCACTCCAAGATTCAACGGCCCTGCATTATAGCTATACTACACGATATTTTGGCATCAAAGGATTTCCTGATACACAGCATTAATGTTATAATCATCCGAGAACACAATATACATTCCGACTATCATTATTCTGTCCAGGTGATATGTTGTTGTAAATGAGTTTACTATGTTCTTAAGACTGTGTTTCATGACACTAAATGCAATGTTTGAGGATGTTTCTTGCCTTTTTGTGAAGTTTATCATTATGAGAATAAATTCAAATAATTTAAGCCGTTTCCTGAATATTTTTTTTTTTTTAAATGTGTGTTTTGTTCAATGTCGCGGCTCTGTCTTCTACTGACTTATAAAAATTCCTAAAACAAAATTAATAATCATTCATCTAGATATCAAAACACAAATTGAATATCCCAATAGATCAATCTTTTCAAGCACAGATAATCACTTTATTACCAATAAACAATTAGAATTCGAAAGACGAAAATGTTTGTCTAAATCATAAACGGCGATATTTCACGTTTGTTATGATTGAAACTACAATCGACCTGATCGATATCATTCCACGTGCAAGACCGGGCCCCGTTTTATAAAACTTCTTATCAATAACAAGTTACAATAACGGTTATAAGCTACTGATTGGCTGAGGGTAAATTTTTCATATTTTGTGGGGCAGTTGATATTGATAATAAGTTTTATGACATGGGGCCCAGGAGGAAAACTGTTGATTATACATAAATTTTATTTGGGTGTTTGGTGAAACTAAGACCAACCCTTCAAAAACGGTTACCGACATTGCTCTTCTTTACACCTTTGATAGATTTACATACAATTTAACCACTTTCAATTTTACTTAAAAAAGAAGAATTTCACCTTAAATCTCCTTAAATGTCACATTTTGGTTTTAAAAAAGACATGAATGTCTATATTTCCTATAAGAAAATACTTTAAAAAAAAATACTTTTAAAAACCCTTAAGCTTGTCGTGGCTTTTCTCGCCTTGTTGTAGGTACGCAACATGCTTCTTGAAAGGAACATGACAATCGTCAGGCAATTATAATACGTCAAAAAGGTAATACCTAAACTGAAACTTTATCATTAGGTCTATGCAAAGAAAATAAAACCTTTTAAAATCGAGAAAAGTTATACTTCACTGAATAAGCTGACCGACTGACTTTAAGGAGATACGAAGTCATAACTTACATGGAAATGATGGAAATCGAAGCGGAAGTATATAGCAATAAGGCTAGCACGTCACAATGTTGATTCTTTGAATGCGGTTTTGTTTGCAAGCTGAAACTGATGATCGACAAGGAAAAGACAATGACCACGTAGTTATTTACCCCGAAAGATTGGTTTGACAAATTTATATTACGCCTATAATACTGATCATTTGGATTGACATTGTGATCCGAAATTATTTCATTATTTGTCTTCATCTAACAATTAATGTTTGCATTATACATAGGCGTACAATGCGGACAGTACGGGGGGGGGGGCTGTAGCCCCCTGATGATTTTGAAAATGCCGATATTCGGCAACCACCACCTCATATTCGGGCAGTGAAATGTCCGATTGTCCTCATTTTAGGGTAGTAATGTGCCCGGATACATAATTTCTGATATTTCCACGACAATAAAGTGTCCAAAAAAATTGCTCGCCTCTCTCATTCGCAAAACTTAGAAACCAGACGGGTGATGTTCGACGAAAGGCGTCACCCCCGAGAGAAAATGTGCCCGTACGCCCAGGGGCGGATTCAGGATTTTGTAAAGGGGGGGGGCACACAAATGCAGGGCTGTCAACTTTGGAGAACTGCTTAGAGGGAGATCCGTATTTTTTCTTTCTCGCCAGCCATTCAAAAAGTCGCTCAGTCGGGGAGAGGGGGAGGGGGGGGGGGGGGGAGAGATTTTTTTTTGCCAGCCCTTCAAAATTCGCTCAGTGGGGGGTATCAGATTTTATGGGATCCAGTTTTCATTCCTAATTCTCTGACAAGCCAAACAAGTTACCAGTTCTAAAAGGGGGCACAATAAATAAGGGGCACAATGTATACTTTTCTTTCACAAGGGGGGGGGGTGGATTGCCCCCCTAAATCGGCCATGGTCTTATGAATTTTTAAAGGAAAGACTTCCAACTGACCAACTGTCAACATTAATATGCAAATTTTACGCAGATGCAGGAATGTAAGAAAGGGTACCTGAAGCGTTTGAAAAGCAACGAAATTTCCAACATATCTCCACCCCCCCCCCAATGATCTTTTACACTGCACACAATTCAGCATAGGACATAGGTGTTACACCCACGTCAAGATACTAGCTGATAACACTACCGCTAATGGCTACATTCCCATACGTTCTATTTTCCGATGACCGAGTCAAATTATTCCCATTAATTTTCATAGTCTCTCACTTTTTGTCCCGTCCTTAGGGAAAGAAATGGAACTGTCCCTCGATTATGATAAACATTGTTATTTTGCCCAGATATCAAATATAGAAAAGCAAAGAATGTATTGCTATATAGATTCGACTCGGCGAGCAAGTTCAATAAACACGTTACAACAGAAAGTACAAAGTCTATCTCATTCTACAAGCGTGTGTAACATTGCGCTACTCGTGATATCTCATGTAGCTGCTATTAGACTGCGTGGTGTATGGGAACAGTATTGTTACTACTAAAAGACGCAGGAAGAGCTATAGCCGCTCGATAAGTCATTAACGAATGTGCGGTCTGGGGAAAACCCACTCACCGTTCAGGGAAAATTTGCATTGGAGACAACACGAACCTGTGTCAGCTTGGTCAGTCGTATTGCTTGACGGAAGCAGAGGAATACCAGTCAGAACCATTAGGAACAAGAGAGTGAAAAACATTGTTTGCTGTGATTTACTGGGTGAGGTATTTTATAATCATCATTTGTCATTCATTGTATGATTGTGATTTCATTTTTTTGATGTTATCAGTAGATAGTATAAGATAAGATAAGATAATCATATCATATCGTAACATAACTATCATATCATATCATATCAAGATAAGATGATATTTTATTGACTCTATCGACCCCTGTCGGGGATATGAGAGGGGGGGGGGGGGAGCACTCGACCCCCAAATTGGTAGGTATGTGCCACTGGTAAGACAAAAAAGGGGGCTTCGGAATTAGAGTATCCGATGAAAAGGATGGTCCTTGGAACTACTAACATTTTGGTAAAAGGGGTTCTTTGGAACTGGATTGGAATATAAATATGGTTGTTATTGAAATATAAGGATCATAGGGGCTGGGGCTGGGGTACGTCGGGCTGGTGAACCCTATATCATGCGACCCCCCCCCCCGGTTCCCACAAGCTCCCATTAGCTAAATACACTGTGTGTCATGACAAGTCTATGGTGTGTGTGAGCTTATTGTAGGGGGGCTGGCTGTAGCCCCCTGACTATTCATATAATGTCCACTAGAGTCCACTAGAGCGCCGACAAGATTAGGAAGGGTTGCGGAAGCAAATTATGTCATTTCGACATTCTTTCCGCGCCAGACGCGGAAAAAGTGTGTGAATCACCGTTTCTTTGGACATTACTACGAATCTCTGCCTGGGAGTGTCCGAGGAATCAATTGGGAAGGTCGCAAAATGCCGCGGAAAATGCTGATCGTAGCAGGACAACGCGGACACATCTAGGATCACACAGGGAGTGGTAAAATCACGGACTAGGACAATCAGGATGATTTTCCGACAACCATTTGGATATGCGGACAAAATCAGGAAATAATGTTAAAATAAAGTTATAAATTCGGCACCGACTTTGTTTTTTTTCCTCATATGCCTGCTAGTCGTCATTCGCGAAGCTGCCCGCGAATATATATAGGACAACTATACCCCTAGACAACTACCCCCGGACAATTAACCCCTGGACAATTACCCCCTGGGACAATTACCCCAGGACAACTACCCTAAGGACAACTACCCCAAGGACAATTACCCCGAGGAAAATTACCCCCAAGGATTTTATTCCCAGGACAACTATCCCCCTCCCATTGAACAACTACCCACAGAAACCCCCAGGACACCTACCCCCAAGGAAAATTACCCCCCCCCCCCATGCAATGACGATTACCCCCAACATTTGATCCCCAGGACAATTATCCCCCTCCCCCTTGATTAACTTCCCCAAGAATCCGTGAGGGGGCGGGGGTTGTCAGGGGGTACTTGTCCAGGAGGTAGTTGTCCGGGGGTAGTTGTCCTGGGGGTAATTGTCCTGGGGTAGTTGTCCTGGGGGTATTTGTCCTGGGGGTAATTTTCCCAGGGGTTAGTTGTCCAGGGGGTAATTGTCCGGGGTAGTTTTCCGGGGGTAATTGTCCAGGGGTTAGTTGTTCGGATACGGCTGCCCGCACCCCGGAGGCTTTCAGGAGCGTTTGCTGAGGAGGCGGAAGTGTTAAAGAAAGGCGGGATGTCCTAACGATGTCGCGCACGACAATGCAGACAAGTTGCCGAAGGCGTCAGGAAGTTCATTTCCGTATCCAAATTTTGATCTCGACCAAAATTTGGACTTGGAAATTTTGCCCTCTCCCGAAAGTGCGGAAACGCCGGGATGCGTTTAGGAATGACAAAGACAGTGAACGGAGTCTTTCAAGAATATGCGAATACGTTGCTGAACAATTAATTTTAATTTTGCATTCCGCGTCTTGTCCGCGCCCTAGTAGACGCCAGGTTAAAGCGGGGCTATATTATGCTTGTGCTCAACATGAATGAAACCTGCATTGGAATCGGATTGGAAAGCCCGGATGAAGAATGAAACTCGTTTTCAACTTTTCACCAAAAGTGATATTCTTCGAAACGGACCGGGGCGGGCCAGAACGGCCGGAACGACGGAATGAAAAAACGGTTTTCGCCCTCCTTTTTCTCCACAAGAAAAAGGAAAATGGTATGGAACGGAACGGAAATTTGAGTGGCACATACCCACCACACACTATATACTGAGTGCCCCCCCCCCCCCCCGGATGAGAGTACAAACAAATAAACATATTTTTCAATCATATACGTACATAATAATAAGTGTGAACCTATAGTAGAAAGAACATCGCGTAAAACATTTTTACAAGACCAGGCTTGTTCCGTTTCATATAATGTATATCGGGAGGTATATAGGTAGGCCTATACTGGCCTATACCTGTAAATGGTTGAAGATAACGTGATTGTATCATTTTGCCATGTGTTTTCTAACGTCATTCTTTTCCGCTTGCATCGATCAATATCTCATGTAAGCACTTGCACCCCAACGACTTTATTTGATGTATTTATCTCCAGCAAGGCATTGAAAAAAAATATATAATCAGCAGTCTGAGATCATGTTGATAAGCAATTAATGATTTAATCAGTGTATTGTCTGTAAAGGAAGAGTGTACATGTATATTATTCCTTTTAAATTAACATAAGCTAATGTGCCGAGAGGTAAATGGATATTCAATTTGCAAATCTTGAACAAGGAAATGCCTGTGTATATTGATAATCAACCTCTTGCTTCTAAGTAAATGACCTTTCTAATATTACAAGAATAGGCTGCTGGAGTTTAAAAAAAGAAAGAGCGTACTACCTAGTTTTCCAACCTTCTTTAGGCCAATCATCAATGTAATGTATTCGTCATGTTTGTAGAATAATAATGACTTAGACGTTAACCGGATAAATTTCGATCATATACTTGTTGATGCTGTTGTTGTTGAATTATTTCAATGGCGCTTATCAAGCAGTTTTGAATATTCTATCCACTATTACTTTTAAAAGAAGGTATCAGTGTTTTTCAGTTGCCTTGTCTTGGGGCAATTCGTCTTTATTGATACGTACATGTCCAGTCTATGAATCACAACAATGATTCATGGACATGTATGTATAGGCTATAGAAGGATTATTATTGCACAACCACATACATAATTTTCTCCCCCCCCCCCCTTTCTTTCTCTCTCTGTCACCCTCAATTATTTCTTTTTTTTAAATCATCTATTTTACCCAAACCCTCTCCTCCTTTCACTCTTTTACCCTTTCTTCTCTGTCTCTCTCTCTCTCTCCCTCTCTCTGTCTCCCCCTCTCCCCTCTATCTTTCTTTCCACCTCTTCCTGTGCTCTTTATATCCACATGATCACCGTAGTATACCTGTATATACAGTCAGACCAATCAAGCCATGGAACAGAATGACATTGAAAGACTTCAGAGGAACTGGCGTGATCTTCTCGACACGGTGAACAGCGACGATGTGGTGCCTTATCTAATGCAGGACCTCATATTCGATACAAATATCTTAGAAGAAATAAGTGCTGAGAAGACAAGAAAGGTATGTGGATGATCATGATTGTAGTACAAACAATATATTTATCAAAGTTTATTCAGAACAAAAATCATAATAACCTAAATAGTTCAACCTGCCCCGATGAGGGGCGTGCGAGGCACGGGGGTATCCACTTTTTCCAAAATTAGGAAAAGTGCCTCACCTGCCCTTTCATAATGAAAAAAGTGAGACTATGGCGATAGAAAAACGGCGCCTCTCCTAAAATTAAATTGCCCCCACTTCATCTTTATCTATTACCCCTTCGTGATGAGAACCGATGCCATTTTTAGTGCCAATAGAAAAAATGTTGAAAATGAATTCGACAATCATATTAATAGCGCTTAATGTAAAGAAATACTGCGATGAGAATTTTACTCCCACCAGAGAAATTGATAGAAAATAAATTGAAATAATAACGTTGAAAATAATGATAATAACAATAATTATTAATACTACCTAAAAGGGGCATGGTGGGTATTTCGCAAGTTTTAGTAGATCAATAAAGGATTTCATACATGATAAAGCCTGGTATCTTTAGTGAGGCAATAAAATACTGTGCAAAACAAACTCAGATTTTTATTAACAAAATTTAGATGTCAGCATCCCAATCAACCTTATATTTCATACATAAAAACATTGCAATTGAAACAGAACGTCAATTAGAATCTTGTATTATTTTTCAGATTATTATTATTATTAGTAGTAGTAGTAGTAGTAGTAGTAGTATTGTTATTATTATTATTTTGTTATTATCATCATTTTTATTATTATTATTATTATTTTTCGTAGTAGTAGTAGTATGATCATTATATTATCATCTTCCTCAGGATAATCAGTATTATTGTCGTCATTATCATTATTATTATTTATATTATTACATAAGACAATTTATTAAATTCATTTCACCCTGTTCAAATCAGTAAATATCACTTATCCTTTAATATATTGTTTCGGTTGTGACTTCCTAGTACGCGACAAAACCGGAAATATTTTGAAAGAAGAAAGAGTGATGTTAGGGCGAAAGACACGATTAACGATTTTCATTTAAATTCAGTTAGAAGATTTGTTCCTGTCTGATTTTGGGAAAAGAAAATCGAAATAATCTTGTCATTTGTTAATTCTCATGTCTGTTGAAGTTATTTTATGATGACCTTTTTGTGGGGAATATATGCTTTCCCCTTAACAATTATTCCCTTTCTGTCATTTGGCAAAGTTGGCACATTTGATTCATGTTTCATTTACGTGTAATAATTTGTGATTTTTGGAAGTCTCCATGAAGATCATCATGTTACATGTATATAGATTATGATGATGTATATCATTAACACGTAGTTAAGACTTGATTTATGCTTGATATCATTGAAATCTAACAAAAATCAATAGCAATATGAGAATGCATCATGTGCAAATCAAAGCTGTTACAGTTGTTTAATTAATTTCATTTGGATAAAAAAGAGAGCAATAATCAAATAACTGGTTGTGAAAGGTCATTATTCAATACTCGTATCGCTGAAGTGTTTAACAATATTGTCTGTTCTAAATTCTAACGTTTTGTAAAGGACCTCTGGCAATAATGATTAAAGCAGGTATATTTCATCTTCTTCAAATTAACAACTATATTTCAATTAAACTAAATTATTTTCATTAATAAGTATGTAGCAAATCAGGAATTAGGTACCAAGGGGGTATGTATAGCATGCTTTAAATGACTGTAATAAAGTGATTTTATTTTGCCTATAATTAAAAATCCCTTTTGAGGACCTTACATTAGTCCATGGACCATAAAAGATTCAGCTTATTGCTTAATAGTCAGGTGATAGAACAAATTACAAAATGACTTTCCTTCCTCTATATATAGTAGACGATATTTTCATACTACTGACTGAAAAGATTATAATGGAATTTAGTTACTAAGCTTCTATTATAACTTGAAGATCAGAAGATAATTGTATTAACGTAGTGGTAGCTACATTCTTGTCAGTTACCAGCTATTAACTAGACCCAAATAATTGCCTATCATTTCGTATGAAAATAGATGATAAGTAATATTATATGACATTTTAGTCTAAAGAAAAAGAAGAGAAATTAAGATTTCCAATGGTTAAAAATATATGTAGTTGGAAGACAAACTTCTACTTTCACCCATTTTAAACATCTTTTGTCATTCTAATGCAGAAGAAAACAGAATTAATGCTAACGAAACTGACCAAGCGGGGTCCAAAAGCTTACGATTCGTTTCGAAGTGCTCTCTATGCAAATGATGTCTACCGCCACCTCGTCGAAAAACTTGACACGACTGTGTGTGAAGAAAGACCTACATATATTTCAAAACCCTCAGGTAAATTTGCATTGGGTTCAATATATCATCTGTTTTATAAAGCGAGGTACAATTTTGCAAAATTAAAAGTCATTTACACGTTCAATATACATGTATCTGTAAAGCGCTTAGGGATATACATGTAGAGAGAAAAGAGAGAGAGAGAGAGAGAGAAGCAGACAGACAGAGGCAGAGAGTGAGAGATAGAGAGAGAAGGGGATCAAAATTAAAGAGGGGGAAGATCTGATTAATGCCCAGTATAGTGAACCAAAGTTTCTTGTATTCAACTTATTTCGAAATGCAGATAATACTTTTTGTTTGATTTCTACAACAATATCACTTCAAGTTAAAAAAATAAACATATTTACATAATTCTATTGTGCCTACCATGAGGTCCTATTTATCATATATTTTATCTTATTTCTTTTCGTTAATATAGAAGACATGCCGGATTCAGTAGGACCGCTCAGTCAACATGGGACTCTTAGAACAGATGGAGGGGCAACCTCCGACACCCCATCCACCCCACCCACCCCATCGACTCCTGATTTACCAGGTAATTATACAAAAATCTATACCCTTTACATAAGTAATTATACATGCATATTAAGTGATTGATTGATAACAAAATTAATAACCATTTAAGAAAGTAAATTATATTTTTTTAGCAAGAATTGTTAAAATGAATTCATAAGTAAACGCATAATTAACGAAGAAATGCTTAAAGAATATCAGTATTGTCAGGAGAATCATGAACAATAATTATTTTCAATAATATCAACCTATCATTATTATGAAAAATATATTGTTTGGGAAATGCTGCAAGATGTTTAATTATTTCCTTTGAATGCACTAAAGAAATTTATGGACGTTCTAATGAAAAAAAATGTGTATACTTCTCTACATACAGCAAATTTCGATTTGTCATTCCCATCTCACGCCTCATCCTCTCCCTCTCTCCCTCAATCATCTCTTTATTTTTGTCATATAGCATCCTGCAGCCTCCCCATCTCTTTCTTCTTCTCTTTCCCTCCATAATCTGTCTTTTCCATCAACATCCTGCATCTACATCTCTCTCTGTCTCCCTCACTCCACTATTTGTATCTTTCTTTCACCATCTTCCTCCACCACCTATCTCTAGTTTTCATTCCAACATCTTCCATCTCTATCACTTCCATCACCTCCATCACCTCCATCTTCCTTCTCCCCACTATTGTTTCCATCCCTCTTTCACTGTATATGATTATACGGTTAATTATATTTTTCTTGCTCTTCGTTATGAATATTCTTATCTGATTTTCGTCCTCTCTATACAGTCGTTCGAACACAGTTTACAGATCTCGAATGTTTGGACCTAGCTGATCTTCTAGACCCGGTGAGAGACTTTCAAAGGGTTGGCCTGTGTTTGAAATTTAACGCTCCTGCTTTGAGTAGATATACAAGAGAAAACACTGGCGGGAGTTCCAATGGGACTTACACGATGCTGATTGATTGGAAGAAGGGATTTTTAGATCATGAACAGAGGGAACATTTATCAACTGCTTTGGATAATGCTGGACTGAAATGTTTAGCATTCCAAGTACGACATGGTAAGTTTCCGCATTCCCATTAATTTACAAAGTGTGAAATTTCCTCATCATTATTTCACACTCCATGTAATATGTTACCGAGAAAATGATAACTCATATGGTTACTTGTAAAGCAATGAAAGTGGGTAGAGAGTTGACGTGAAAATTTACTGCCAGTGCAAAATTAACTTCCGCACTCATATTTACTAGCAACATCCCCCTCCCGTCCTCATTTTCTAGGAGTAACCATTTGAAGAAGAAAAAAAATCCCCATGGGGCCTATTGCATTCGTAATAAAGCTATTGATAAAATTATATGTATTGTATTCCATGCACTATGTATTAGATTATTATTGATACAGTTAATAATATGCTTTTTTGGGGTGCTATTTTCTTCATTTTAAGGGCAAAAACTGGAAATCGTAGCTTCCCCTCCACCTTGCACTTCATCAGTTGAAGACTGGGCTATGGGATTCCAGTCTAGCAGTGTGCCCAGTACGCCAAACTTCAGTCAATCTATGTAAGAATATATGGCTACATAAAGATTGAGTTATAAAGTCTGTAAGTACTTATTTTGTATATGTGAAAAAACACGATCGCAAAGTCTTTCGAAAAATCAACTGAAGGGCAATTTCGATACCGTATTGTATTTCTCATAGAAATCATGTTCAGATTACGTTTATACGTCATTGTAATATTGGCACATATTGGTCAAATAGACCGCTACGGTAATCTATGCAAATTTTATGCATACCTTTCAAACAAAGGTTGTTAACCTGAAAGCTTGCCGGACTTAGCAACCAATAATGTATGCAAACTGGATTCCAAGCATTGAGGCTCATTTATTAAAAGCAGGTTCATGGAATAGCTCGTCACTGGGTGCTCAGAGAATATATGTGCATAAATTTGTATACATTACAGAAGCGGTCTATTGCCGACAGATGAAAGGGAGGATGCACCTGCTTTAGTATTTTAGCGTCAAGAGGCCCAGTTTTGAAGACTTTGAGAAAGACTACAACTTTAAGACTTGTATTTTCTCAAAGTTTCACCTTATTTTTATTTCAGCAAAAGAAAATTTTGTCAATGATAAATTCCTAAACCCCAAACCCTGACGAAAATCGAAATCGGGATATCTTCATGAAAAGCTAAACGTAGATCCGAATGCGCCACATAGAGAACTGCGAGTTTGGTTCGCTCATTTTATTATATCCCTTCAATTTGTTTTTCGTGGATATTCATGCCGGCTAGTCTTGACGGAATAAACCTTATTGTCACCCCGTATATAGATAGAGTCTGGCCAACTCGGCTCCAGTTGGGTAACAACATGGCGCATATTCCTTTGTCGCAAGCTTACATAACAAAGAACGCCATGTTGCTACCCAACTGAAACCGAGTTGGCCAGACTCTCTCTATATACGGCACTGTTCTTGACGCTCAAATACTGCCCTCTCTCGTCGGTGCATGGCGCAAGTCCTGACAAAAAAAAATAGCATCCGGCACTACTGGGGCTTTAGGTTTTGGGTTTTTTTTTTCTTCTTCAAAAGTCTTGGCGATTGTGTTATAAGTGTGTTGTTCTAAAAGTCCAATGAATGGTCTCGTAGCTTTTTCCTCCACGTTTTTAAGATTCACATTTCAGATAGATTCGTTATATTTTGTAGATTTTTTTGAGCCAATTAATTTGTACTTGTGTATTCTCAATATATGACGGGTTGAGAGTATGTACAAAAAAACAGGAAAAAAAAACACTATTTAAATACTAAAAGGAAAAGCTTTTGTATCAAAATATGACAAAATTATATAAAAAAGAATTCCTTCATTTCAATGAATTATTTATATTACCGTCTTTAATCTTTATGCAGAGTGATATACTTTTACAATATTAAACCTTTCCATGCCACCAGACTTTTGAGCAAATGTCAAAAATTAATTTTTAAGAGTTAAATATTAACTTTCGAAGAGTTTTTTCTTGAGGAAACTGTGCAAACTTATATTACATAGGAATTAACATTATACTGATGGCAAAGGTTTCTGTATGAGGAAGAATTTAAGCCATTTTGAGCCTAAAAATCATGTTCAGCACTCAATTTTTTTGGCGGGATTTGCCGCCCACGGCACAATGAATACTCGTGTGATGACATTTCTTAATTGAAAATATGTAGTGTCTGCAAGTGACCGATTCATTTCTTTTACTGTATTCATCACTTCAGACTGTTTTTTTTTCTCATAATATCAGCTTTGCATGCACAATCATAACAATAGTTTCTCTCATTGCAAAGTCCCTTTAAAAAATAGGGCAGCTTATACAGTTATATCAGAATGGCTAATATGTATTTGCATGAATAATATTTAAGATGATTTCTATAGACAAGATACGGGAGATCGATAGATTTAATAAGGTGTATGAAAACTTCAGGAAAGAAGATGAACCTGTTTATTTTTTTCATTTGCGTTCGGGAAATTGTATAAGGTGTAGATATGGACAAAGACTTTAGGCCTCTTACACCGGTGATGATAATGATATCGATCCTTTACCTATAATGAAAGGGCTCTCCAGGTAACGTTGCCCTCATGAATACTAGAAATCATCATTTTCTTTTCCAGATCCCCGCCGATGTCACTTCATTCGTTCTCACCAACTAGCCAAATAAGACTAGAACCCAGGCCGAACATGACTCTACAAACCCACATCAATCCAAGTCCTGGGCAGGATGTTGCAGACATTGATTTGTATAACCTGTCTCGGCATCTTAACTTGGATTCTTATCAGAGACTAGGACTCTCGCTGCGTTACTCGCTGGATCAGTTAGACACTTTCAAGACCAAGTACTCTAATGATATTCCTAACGCTGGGCTGGACATGCTGAGGGATCTTAAATCCCACGTGGGTCACATCCGCAAGGCTGAGTTCAAAAAGATCCTCGAAACAGAAGCAATGCTGCCATCTTTGATACAGTTTTGTTAGTACTGTAACGTCTGTACAGATATCAGAGGGGGCACATGCAGAGCCGGAAAAGTACACAATTAAGGTCATTTTTCTTTATTGTGTACTTAAGGTATGCCAGTTGGGTTTAAAAACAAAGGGGGGGGGGGGGGCAGCTGATTCGCCCCCCCCTGCATGGATCTGTACTTCATGTATCAGTAATTTGTATCAAACCGCTTTATTACCTGCATACAGTGCATGTACTTGGTGCACGTGGTGTGGGTGTGTGTGTGGGGGGGGGGGCAGGGCAGGGCTGCACCCCAGCGAGAAACTAGAAACCACCAGTTTTAGGATAACAGTCCCATAATATATAGGCATTGAGAAGCCCGAATATTCTCTTAATATTCGGGAAACGACATTTTCCCCGTAATACAGTGTCTTTGCTGTTTGTTATGCAGAGGCGTCACCCTAATGTGCCCTACACATATTTGCCAGTGGATATTGTAATACATGTCACACCAACATAGATCGTGTCCATTTTATATACATGTTTCTTGATGCCATGCCACAATATGTTTGTGTGAAGAAACAAGAGAATCAGTTCTAGAGTACGGCACCAAGGAATTGTTTGGGTTTAATAAAAATATTACGCATCACTTTGGTAGTTTACCTTCACCAGGGTTGCCAATGCTTCTTGAAGTTTTTCCTAATTATACACACAAGGGTTTTCATGTTTGACAGAATACATTTTTTAACTACAGTGATAAAATGTTATTTTACCGATATAAAATGTGAGAGACGTCAGAGCAAATTCGGTGGCGCATACATGCAGCATAGGATGGAGCCGGTGTACACCCTTCAACCTCGGGGGGCATTCGTTTTTCCGAAAGTTCGTAATTCCGAAGCAAAAATTTCCCATAATTATAGGTTTCATTATTCCTATGGTGGAGGTGTCGTGGTATAGTGGTTCATTCACTTGACTCTCAATCCAAGGGTTGAGGGTTCGAATCTCAGCCTAACACTAGCGTCTTTTGGCAAGACATTAATCCACATTTGCCACTCTCCACCCAGGTGTAGTAAATGGGTACCTGGCAGGATTTATCCTTGAAATGCACTGTGCGCTGATTATAGGGCTGCCGGAGCTAAACCCTTTGGAAGCGCATAGGGACGTTATATTATAATGTGATATGCGCTATACAAGAACAGTGGTATTATTATGGTTCGTAATTCCGAAAATGATACTGGGTGTTATTTCACTGTTGGAATTACGAACCTTCGAAATAACAAACCGTTGCGATCAACGAACATTCGGAATTGTGCACCTTCCGAATTATGAACCTTCCGAAAAACGAAATGAAACCCCCACCTCTTCCCGAGCAAGCCAGCCACTTCGCTTCCTGTTTTCATTTTTGGATGTGCCAAAGATATGTGTGATATTACTATCTGTTGTCATTTTCTTGACAAACTTATGATAATCATAACACAAATCAATAAGCAGTTTGTTTTTTGTTTGACTTTTCTGATTGTCAGGATTGTATTACTTGAATTCTCCTTTGCCTTAGTTTCCCGTCGCTTGGGACACATGTTTTAACAGGCGTTTTCTGGATGTCTCTTTGAAATTAGTCACAAATATAATTTCTCTTTGTATAATATTCTAAGTTATCGACTGCCTCTATGTATACTGGATTATCATCATCATTATATATTTCATTGCAATAAAAATGTTATCCTGTTACAGCTTAATTAGTAATAGTAGATGTAATAGTTCTCTTCGATAATTCTTATACTCCTTGATATCACATTCTATAGAAGTATTTTGCAATTTGATATTATCCACAACCCTAATATTTTTTGTATCAAGTTCAATATTGTCTGGGAAAGAAGTAGCTAAAAAGTACTAATGTTTTGAAATAAGCTATCATTTTATAAGAAATTATTAGTTGTCATTAAATGCTGTACATCTGACCTGAATATTCTTTTTTCTAAACCGTCATCCACTCTTTGTGTTATAGGGATCGAGTGGAGATATTTGAGTGCTTTGAATGACACTCTTATTGATTATGACGCAAATAATTTAAGTCGGATGTGTTGCAAGTCAAGTCAAGTTCCAAGTATATAAAGTCTTCCAGATATTTTATGTCATTATAATATATTTTAGGAGTATATATTTGATGTATATAGAAGTGTCATACGAATCGTTATAATCAGTCTCGTGTACTATACGCTAATTTTTTAAAACGTGTGGTTGTCTACACTGTTTGTAATCGTAATTAATTCGACTTTCAGCAAGGTGACTTCATTACTGGACTGAGATATGTGAAGACCATTATTGTATATCATCCAGTGTAATGAAGTAAAAGGACTACAGTAGGTAGCCTCAATCCAAATTGGTGCATTGTACGGGCAACATGGTAATAAAACAAACATTAAAAGGACATGTGGCTTGAACGTGGTGTATAATTTTGAAGGTATGAAAGTAGATGTAATAGTAGTTCTCTTCGATAATTCTTATACTCCTTGATATCACAAAGATTCTATAGATGTATCTTACACTTTGATGTTTTATTCACAACAATAATATTTTTTGTATCTAGTTCAGTATTGTCTGGGAAAGAAGTAGCTAAAAAGTACTAATGTTTTGAAATAAGCTATCATTTTATAAGAAATTATTAGTTGTCATTAAATGCTGTACATCTGACCTGAATATTCTCTTTTCTAAACCGTCATCCACTCTCTGTGTTATAGGGATTGAGTGGAGAGATTTGAGTGCTTTGAATGACACTTTTATTGATTATGACGCAAATAATTTAAGTCGGATGTGTTGCAAGTCAGAGTATATAAAATAAGTCTTCAAGATATTTTATGTCATAATATATTTTAGGAGTATATATTTCATGTATATAGAAGTGTGATATGAATCGTTATAATCAGTCTCGTGTGTACGCTAATTATTTTAAATCGTGTGTTTGTCTACACTGTTTGTAATCATAATTTATTCGACTTTCAACAGGGTGACTTCATTACTGGAGTGAAATATGTGAAGACCATTGTATATCATCCAGTGTAATGAAGTAAAAGGACTAGGTAGCCTCAATCTAAATTGGTGCATTGTACGGGCAACATGGTATAAAAAAACATTGGAAGGACATATGGCTTGAACGTGGTGTATAATTCTGAAGGTATTTCTGACTGAGGTGTAGTATATATTTTCGAATGTTGGAGTGTGCTAATTTCACCAAAAATATTACTTTCTCTATGTAATTAGCAACCCAAGTTATGTCTGAAATGGGTTAAAGAAAGGGTTTATGATAACAAAATGTCGTATAGGCTATTTCTCACTTTCCCTTTACATTATTAGTAGTGGGCCTACAAGTTTCTGGATGTTACCCTCATTTTTATTTCTGATAAAATGTCTTAACAGTTTATTGAAACTTAGAAAACTCGTATCACTGATAATCGTATTACTAATTTCTTTCAATTATCATTTCTTATCAAATCATTGTTATTAATAATGCATCGTATATTGCAGTTATTTTCTTCCCTATATCATAGGCCTATCCATAATCATAATCACTTGTCACTGTCATCATTAGTATCATCACCATTATATCGCCATGTTTATAAAGAATTCCGGTTTCATCTTCATTTCTTACAGTGTCTGATAGAATCAGGCTAACATTCTTATTTTATTGAGTACCATCATCAACCTATAACAACATTTGTCCATGTTAGGTATTTTGTTTTAATTTTGTTTTCTTTCATTGTCAGCACAAATTGTTTATTATTGCTGTTTCAATTGTTATTAAATGACAAGTTGGTAATTATTTTTTATAATATCGAGTCATCATATTTTTATCCCAAAGTTGAAATTTCCTTCGTCAAAAGAAGATCATTATACCACATAGATGAAACTGAAAAAAAAGTGATTTATAATTTCTCTTTGTAGTATATTTGTTGTTTTTTGTAATTCATGAGGAAAAATACATTAATATGAAGGAAAGAACGTAGAATTTTAGACGGAATATATAGATGATATTGGTCTTATGTGTAAGACTGACCGAGTGAAGGGATAGAGAGAGAAGGGAGAGGAAGAGAGAGAGAGAGAAAGAGAGATATAGGTGAGAGAGAGGGGTAAGAGAGAGAGAGATATATATTCGGAGGAGATTAATTGAATGAGTGAAAATTATAAAACTAAAGCAAATACACTATAGAGTATGAGTTTTTTTCCGATGCAGTATTAGAAAACGAAAGAATCAGACAGAATCATTCACATTAATTTTCATAGTTGTTGAACCATATAATACGCAACAAAGTTTTAATGTATAGCTCTCTTTTTTGTCACGTCCCTAGGGAAACCAATGGGACTGTCCCTTGATTTGATAAACATTATTTGCCCAGCGAATCAAATAGAAGAGCAAATGAACATTGTATTCTCGGATTCGACTCGGCGAGCAAGTTCAATAAACACGTCACTAACGCTAAAAACAGAAAGTACAAAGTCTATCTCGTTCTTTTAAAGGGATACTCAACCGCAGATTGTGGGCGTTTTTATGCCGCGAGAGGGCACCGTGATCGTTACCCGATTCATGCCGTTGCCCCGCAGGGAGCAAACCTCGGACAGACTGGTCGCCGCGCAACATGCACGCTCCGCTTGAGCTCGAGCTCTCGTGCGAGATTCGGTCGGCTCCGTGCAGTCCGAAATATTAGGGAGTTTACGAAACGGGACGGGAGAGTAACAGGACGGGAGAGTCTTGTTTTTCGATCAGTTACGTAAAAGTGGACGGGGATGCACTGCACAGTGTTCACGCCCAGTTAAACAACAACAATACGGCTTCCCGTCCCCACTTTAAACCGGACGTTATTTCGCCCGAGAACCGTCCTGAAATCAAACAGGACGGAGAGAGATACTCGAAGTCGCGCATGCGCACACGGATTTTTCGCTCGACTCGCCGTCTTCAAAGGCTCCCGTCCTGAAATCGTAAGCTCGTTAATCGCAGTGTAGAGCCGCGACTGTGATAGAAAAACAAGATAGGAGAGTGCGAGAACCGTCACGGTCGGTTAACTCTCCCCGTCTTGTTGCTCTCCCGTCCCGTTTCGTAAGCTCCCTATTATCCCAGCAGTCCGACGGACGCGTTCGACGCACAAACTTTGTGTACGAGTGAATGGGGCTTACGCAATCCTGAATTTCCCCACGGCTGCCTGGTGGCGTATCCCTTTAAGCTTACAGTCGTGTGTGTTACAATGTACTACTCATGATATCTCATTGAAAGAATGTAACCAGTCGATATTTACCATCTAGACTATCTAGACCCTTGTTGTGTGGTACAGAAACCCGGGGGGGGGGGGGTATGTCTCATTGAGGCCTGTACGGCATCCGCGTCCATGAAAACGAGTAAAAAGTGTTGTTTTTTCAACACCAGACGGGTAACCCGGGTATCTCGTTTAGGGTATCCAAAACAGGAAAATTCTGAAAAAAAGGTATCAAATTCACGAGTGATGAGAAAAGATCCTCGAAAAGGACAGAAAATTTAAATTTGACAATATTTGGGAGCCGGTCAGGAGCCCAACGAACAGCTGATTTATGCTTAACCGGCTGTCGGCTGTCAATAACCTCGGGAATCTTCATTATTAGTAGTCTGTTTGGTCTATGTTCCACGGGATTGGGCTTTTTTCATTCGAATTCCATGAAATAGTTCTGTTTTTACGCGGGTTTTCGCCCCGATTTTGGCGAGATTTTCGCGGTTTGGGGTTTTTGCTATGGTTTTGTGAACGAACATATTTCATATTACCCTTCTGCCGTCCACAAGTTAAGTTTATAAAGTAATTCTATGCCGAATATGAAAGAAAATGTTGAAAATTATGTATAAGACTTTTGATAAACGAAGTACAGTAAGTGTTTTTGCATGTATGTATCAACCGTGATACAGACCATTTTCCTGTCATCATTCAAGATTTTGCCATAGAAGTGCATTCCTAACATGTATCATTAATTGAATATATATGATTCTTGTACATTAAAGCTAGTTTGAAGTGTACAAAATGATGATCTGATTCAAATTTTGGTGAAATAAAAAGACATAGTATTATTGTAATGTAATAGAGTATAGCGATTGTTTTTATGGCATTTGGAGAAAAAAATATATACATGTTTATCTGTGGAAACATGTACATGTATGAGACCTTTGATAAACTAAGTACTGCAAGTATTTCTACATGTATGCGGCAAGTAATTATCAACCATGGTACATACCATGGGTGTCGATCCTGGGGAGGGGGATGGGGGTATATATCCGCCCCCACCCCCCCCCCAAAAAAAAAAAAAAAAATTAAAAAAACCAATAATTATCCAAACTCATTTAACGATTATATGTAAGGAAATAAGAAATGCCGTAATTTCAATGCTACATTATCGAAAATGTTATTCTCAATTGATGGGTCCGTCTATTCCTTCTTTTCATAAAAAAAAAACATTTTGGGATGCTCAAAAAGTTTTATAGACAGATTTTTGAAAAAGTCCCCCGCTCGCTCGCTTCGCTCAGTGGCGTCTCTAAGGGGGCAGAGGGAACGTGCATTGAAGGTCTGAAATGCGAAAGTTTTCCAAAGCTCAGTCGCTTTGCTCCCTTGCATAATCATTTTTTTTCAAGATCTCGTAATTTCGCGCCCCCAGTAGGCCTATATAGTTCTTAAATAGCTTAAAGCCCTTGTTCTTAAAGTGCGGCCCGGCCCGCGAGACGATTTCATGCGGCCCGCCAAAAATATCTAGTAAGAAAAAGTAATAATCTTGTTTTATACTATGTTGATGCATATCATCCTAACTATTGTTATGAATAATCATATTTATCCGTTCCCTGTTCTACCACAAGTTTAAAAACACCAAACAAACGAAGAAAAAATATGGACACGGGAGGAGTATTCTAAAATCGTTCAACTGTCCTTAGATGAGCCATTCGGGTATGTATGCATTAACATCTGAGGCGGGGATGGGGGCTGAAGCCCACTCCCCGAGAATATCAAAATTTTCCCGCATTAGGGCACCGCCATCTCATTTCCGGGCAGTGAAATGGTCTCTTTGTAATTTTTATATCTCAGATGATCTAAATAAGCATATTTTGATGACGAAAGTAGATTTTCACGATTTTTGCTCGCAAGCTTCACTCGGTCACTAAATCGAAAAGCTAGAAAGCTATACACAATGTATTCGGGCAATTGAAACATGAGCTCCATACGTCTTTATATGTATGTGTAATACTCAGTGGCCCGCGACGTAATTTCAAAAATATTTCTCCCCCCCCCCCCCGACAAAATAATAAAGAACCCAGGGCTTAAAGGGTTCAAAATTTGAAAAAATAAAGATGTAATTGCTTTGTTCGCTATATCATGTAAGTTTCATATGACCCCTGCTAAATATTGCGCCTCCAATATAGGATAAAGTGTATAAAACAGCATTTGCAAAGGTTCAACTTTTGAAAGAAATCTCAACTTTAGGTAGCCTTGCTGCATTTCTCGTCTCTTTCTCAAGCCTATAGGGTTTTCGTTAGTCTTGCTCCCGATTGTAGAAGTGAGTGAATAGAAAACCACTTATCAATGTATAAAATTCGAGTTTCTCTACCGCTCAATGCGGTGGTCAATTGCAAACTTTCCTGGGTAAAATGCACAAGAAATTGCGTTTTTTAGGGTTAAAAATTGAAAAGTTTTCCGCGTGGTCGCTTTGCTCTCTCGCTAACGTAGAAAAGTTTGGGCACTCGGGGGGGGGGGGGGCGTAACTTCATTTTTTGCCCCCGGCGCCATAATCCCGAGATACGCCACTGGCTTCGCTTCCTCGCCGGTCACCCCCCCCCCCCCCCAGTCGTGAACACGGATCGACACCCATGGTACAGACCATTTTCTTGTCATCATTTAACATAGTTCTGCCATAGGAGTGCATGCATTCATAAAGTGTAATTTGCCCAGGAGCTTAGCATGTTTTCTTTTATTTCATCATTAATTGAGTATAATATATGATTTTTGTAGCTAGTGTACAAAATGATGATTATGTGTTTCAAATTTTGCTGAAATAAAAATACATAGTATAGTGTAGCAATTATCTTTAATTTATCACATGTACATGTATATCACAACTCCAAGAAATATGAACATCCCAAATGGCTTATGGTAATTGTTCATAAAATATATATTATGCCATCTTGTCAATTTGGTTTTTGGTGACTGAACCATGGATGTATAGTGTTGAAGCTTGTGTGCATACGTTTTTTTTCAAATCATCAAGTTCTATAAGTGTTTACATGAATATCCTCATGACCCATGTTTATCATTGAATTTGAATGAGTGTTTATTTTTGTAACCCCTCCCTATCTTTTCATTTGTTCCTGTTGTGAAAGGTCCTAATACTAGCTTTATAAACTAGCAAAATAAGCGGCATTTGAAAATCTTGCGCGGATATTTTTTCATTAATCCAAAGAGGTTCTTTTCTATTCTTTCAATAAAAACATCATTCTGTAAGCCTGTGTTCCAAAGTAAATATTTGCCTTTAACTCTTCCTTTTTAACAAAATAAGGGCCAAGAAGAACCAATCCTCGAATAGGGTGTACAATATTTTGCAAAATCTTTAAAAAATTCATGTTGAGGATCTAAAAATCTGAAAATTGTCGCGGGTTTCCCTCAATAGGGTATCAAATATCTTCCTCTAAAATCCTCGTTTAGGGTACTTTTCTGAAAGTCACGGACGCGGATGCCGTCCAGCCCCCCCCCCCCCCCCCCCCCCCCGGGTAAAGAAAACAGTCGCACACAGGAAGAGCTGTCACTCGACTGAGTAGTCTACCGGGTACTCATACGGATACGGTGTGGGTATAACCCACTCAACATTTCAGGGAATTTCAACACGAACCTATTACTTGACGGAAGCAGAGGAATACCAGTATTTATTGTATTGCTAGATTCGACTCGGCGAGCAAGTTCAATAAACACGTTAAAACAGAAAGTACAAAGTCTATCTCATTCTACGAGCGTGTGTATACTACTCATGATATCTCACGCAGCTCCTATTAGACTGCATGTAGAAGCAAGGATATATAACAGAACTTACATTCTGACTATTGATATCTTGTTGCGTGGTACATAGGAACAGTATTGTTAGTACTGGAAGAGCTATACCGCTCGATAGTCATTAAGGGGAAATCCTACCTTAATAGCAAGTCCTTTGAAAGAAAGAGAAAACAAATCAGAGAAGCAGATTGGTGAAAAGTTTGAACGAAATCGGACAAGCAATAAGAAAGTTATGAATTTTTGAAAGTTGTAATCACTATGCTTATGGGAATTTCAAAGTGACCGAATAGGCAGTGTCACTATGATGTAGCTGTGGACAACTCCCCCATTCGCTCTAACACCAAAAATGACTAAAATGTCACTTTTTTTCAAAATGCATTAGGCCTACTCAGTAGGATCATTTCGTTCATGCAGACCTATAACAATATGCTATCTCCAATATATTTTGAGTACAGCCCCGATGGTAAACGCGCCTCGAAGAAAACCACAAATTAATGATATTTTGGTGACCACAAATGGGAGAGTTGTCCACAAACATGTCACATTTGACTCACCAAATGGCCAATTTGAGATTCGCATAGATGTAGTGATCTCATTTTTCAAACATCCATAACTTTCTTAGTCCTTGTCCGATTTCTTTCAACACCGTCCTGTTTTTCTTATTTTTCTACTGTCACACATATCATCTTATTAACAAGGTTGGACTGCCCTTTAACGAATGTACGGTGTGGGGAAAACCCGCTCACCATTTCAGGTACATTTGCATTGGAGACAACACGAACCTGTCAGCTTGGTCAGTTGTATTACTTGACGGCAGCAGAGGAATACCAGTCAGAAGCATTAAGAACAAGATAGTGAACAAGGTTGTTTGCTGTGATTTACTGGGTGAGATATTTTATAATTATCCTTTGTCATTCATTGTACTACATGTACTAAGTGTTAAAAAAAAACAGTGGGCACTTTTGATTTGTTAATAATTCAAAAATTGTACCTCGTATCAAACTGATTTTTTTGCATTGTAAAGTTGAAGGATGTAAAATTCATTGGGAGAAAGTTTCCATGATATTTCTCTGCATACTTTTCTTTGAATATTGCTCTGAATATTTAATTTTTTTTTTAAATCAAGGCCACGAAATATTGTGTATCAGTAATTAAGTCAGAGCACAACAACTGCCGTTATGTAATAAATTTTACATCCTTCAACTTAATGCAAAAACCTCAGTCGGAGCATGAAGCTACAAACCAACAATCCAAAGTGTCCACTGTTTTTAACGCCTATATGAATATGATTTCATTTGATTTGATCAGTAGATAAGATAAGATGCGATAGGATAAGATGAGATAAGATTTGTTGACTCTATCGACCCCCTCTCGCGGTATGAGAGTAAAAACAAAGAAATATTTTTAGCAATATTATGATACATCCATAATAAGTGCATGTGAACATAATACATAAAACATCGTGTAAAAAGTTTTTAGAAGACTAGGTTTGTTCCTCTTCATGTATCGGGAGATAATAGGTTGGCCTGTATAAATGGTACAAGATAACGTGATTGCAGCATTTTTCCATGTGTTTTCTATAACTTCATTCTTTTCCACTTGCATGCAGGGGCGTCGATCCGTTTTTCGGATGGGGGGGGGGGGGGGGGGAGACAGGTATATAGTTCCTTTCATGATTTTAACGCTTATTATTAATTACCAGCTTCTCCATGGACCATCAACATGAAGCAGGGAAATTTAGAGAATTTGCGCACGGAGCGCGCGCCAAAATTAAAGTCTGACTCATGTAATACCTTTTGTATTTCATGTTTGGAAGGTTTCATTTCCCGAGTTTTGCTTCATTTTCCTTATTTTATATTACACCTCCGGATTTATTGGGGGGGAGATATATTTGCCCCAATATTTTCGGCAACTGCCCCCTGCCCTCAGGATCGACGCCCCTGCTTGCATGGGCCAATTCCTCATGTAAGCACATACCGTAACGACTATATTTGATGTATTGTAAGTAACTCTAATCAGCAATGTCACACTTGATTGATAAGCAAAAAAGGCGGGGGATGATTGAAATAACCAGTGCATTGAGTACTAAATATAAATGTTCATGTTAGAGATTTAAAGGTAAGCCTGTAAACGAAAAGTGTATATTCCTCCTTTTAATACCCATCACATTTTGAAATAACATATATATGCTAATACAAAAAGGAGAAAAAAAATGGAAGAATATTCGCCTAGAGATCAATGGCTATTCAAAGAAATGCCTAGGTAATTTCGAACATGTACTCTTGCTGGAGCTGTTGTTGTTTATTATTTCAATGGCGCTTATCAAGCAGTTTTGAATATTCAATCCAATATTACTTGTAAAAAGAAAAGAAGGTATTAGTGTTTCGGAGATGTATGAAACATATTTTGGGGCAATTCATTTATATAGATACGTTCGTGTCTTTGAATCTTAACTACGATTCATAGACATGTATATAGATAGATTATACTAACAATGTGCTCTTTATATACCCACATGATCACCGTAGTATACCTGTATACAGTCAGACCAATCAAGCCATGGAACAGAGGGACATTGAAAGACTTCAGAGGAACTGGCTTGATCTTCTCAATTCGGTGAACAGCGACGAAGTGGTGCCCTATCTAATGCAGGACCTCGTATTCGATACAGATATCTTAGAGGAAATAAGTACTCAGACGACAAGAAAGGTATATAAGGATGATCAAGATGATTGTAGTACAAAACAATATTATTCATCAAAGTTTATTCAGAACGATAATAATAACGTACATTGTTCAACCTGCCCCGATGAGGGGCTGGGGGGGGGGGGGGACAGGCACGCGGCTGATACCCTTCACTTTTTTCCAAAATTAGGAAAAGTGCCCCACCTGCGGCAAATTGCCCCTTCAAATTCACAAAAAGTGCCTCACTGGCGATAGAAAAGGTGCCCCTCCTAAAGTCAAATTGCCCCTTCTTCATCTGTTACCTTTAGTATATACCCGTCCGTGATATATAAGAACCGATGCTATTTTTGGCGTGCCAAGAGAAAAATGTTGAAAATGAATTCGAAAATCATATTAACAGCGCATAATGTACAAATGCTGTAATGAAAATATTACTGCTACCAATGAACTTGATAGAAAATAAATTTAAATATAACAGTGATAATAGTGATAATAGCAATATGTTGTATTAATACTCCCTGAAAAAAGGGGGCATAGTGGGCATTTCGCCAGTTTCAGTTGACCAGTATAGGATCTCATACATGATAAAGCCTGTTATTGAGGTAATTAAATACTGTGCAAAAGAAACTATCATATTTTTATTAACAAAATGAAGATGTCAGCATCCCAATCAACCTTATATTTCATACATAAAACATTGTAAATTGAACTTACAGAACGTCAATAAAATCTTATAGCTCGCTCGTTCGCAAGTTTATTTGCTGATGTCACTGTTGGGAGGCATATTATTTTTCAGAATATTAATATTATTATTATCATTATTATTATTATTATTATTATTATTATTATTATTATTATTATTATTATTATTATTATTATTATTATTATTATTATTATTATTATTATTATTATTATTATTATTATTACTAGTAGTAGTAGTAGTAGTAGTAGTAGTAGTAGTAGTAGTAGTAGTAGTAGTAGCAGTAGTAGTAGTAGTATAGTAGTACTAGTATGATCATTATTATCATCATCCTTATTATCATCGTTGTCGTCATCATTATTATTTATATTATTATATAAGACAATAATGTGAATGTCATTTTTGGAATATAATACTGCTTTAAGTTGACTGGAGATTTATCAAATTCATTTCACCCTGTTCAAATCAGTAAATATCGCTTATCCTTGAATATATTGTTTCGGTTGTGACTTCCTAGTACGCGACAAAACCGGAAATATTTTTGAAAGAAGAAAAAGTGATGTTAGGGCAAAAGACACGATTAACGATTTTCAAGTGAATACATTTCAAAGATTTGCTTCTTTCTGATTTTGGGAAAAGAAAATCGAAATAATTTTATCATCTGTTGATTTTCATGTCTGTTATTTTATGATGACTTTTTGTGGGGAATATATCCTTTCCCCATTACAATTATTCCCTTCGCTCATTTGGCAAAGTTAGTACATTTGATTTTATGTTTCATTTACGTATAATTTGAAATTTTGGAAGTCTCCATCAAGCTCATCATGTTCATGTATAATGATGATGTATACATAATATTCACTTAATTATGCTTAATGATAGACTTTAATGATATCAAAGTATGAATTTCATTGGCATAAAACAGAGAGAAATAATCAAATAATTGGTTGTGAAAAGTCATTATCATTGGCAATTGTAAGATAATCGAATACTCGTATCGCTGAAATGATTATCAATATTGTCTGTACGTAGGCCTATCTAAAACATAGCGTTTTGTAAAGGACCTCTGGCAATAAAGATTAAACCAGGTATATTTCATCTTCTTCAAATTAACAATTATATTTCAATTAATCTAAATTATTTTCATTACTAAGTATGTGGCAAATCGGGAATTAGGTACCAAGGGGGTACGTATAGCATGCTTCATATGACTGTAATAAAGTGATTTTTTTTTTACTATAATTAAAAATCACTTTTGAGGATCTTATATTAGTCCATGGACCATAAAAGATCCAGCTTGTTGCTTAATGATCAGGTGATAGAACAAATTACAAAATGAGTTCCCTTTCTCCATATACCAGTAGACGATATTTGGATGCTATTGACTTAAAAGATTAAATTGGAATTTAGTGACTAAGCTTCTATTATAACCTGAAAATCAGAGGAGTGTTGTATTAACGTAGTGGTAGCTACATTCTTGTCAGTTATCAGCTATTAACTAGACCCTAATAATTGGCTATACCATTTAGTGGATTTCCAAAAGTGGATGATAAGTAAATTATCATGATGAAAAAGAAGAAATTCATATTTTTAATGGTTAATATATATATATATATATATATAGTTGGATAACAACTCTCTACTTTCCCCCATATTAAAACAAATTTTGTCATTCTAATGCAGAAGAAAACAGAATTAATGCTAAGGAAACTGATAAAGCGGGGTCCCAGAGCATACGATTCATTTCGAAATGCTCTCGATGCAAATGATGTCTACCGCCACCTTGTCGAAAAGCTTGACACGACTGTGTGTGAAGAAACACAACCCTCAGGTCAGTTGTATATCATCTGTTTAAAGCGAACTACAATTTTGCAAAATTAAAAGTCATTTAAGTATACATTATCTGAAAGCGCTTATAGGGATATAGAGAGAATATCGAAAAGGGAGAAAATGTCAAAGAGAGAGAGAGAGAGACAGACAGACAGAGAGACAGACAGGCAGAGAGAGAGAGAGAGAGAGAGACAGACAGAGAGTGAGAGAGAGAAGGGGATCAAAATTAAAGAGAGGGGGGGGGGGGGGGGGAGATGATTAATGCCCCGTATAGAGAATCAAAGTTTTATGTATTCAACTTATTTTGAAATGCAGATAATACTGTTTGTTTTAATTTCTACAACACTATCACTTCAAGTTAACAATAAACATACCGTATGTACATAATTCTACCTTTCTACCATGATGTCCTATTTATCATATATTTTATCCTCATTCTTTTCATAATAGAAGACATGCCGGATTCAGGACCACTCAGTCAACCTGGGACTCTTAGAATGGAGGGGCAACCCCCCACACCCCAAACCCCAACCACCCCATCCACCTCATCGACCCCATCCACCTCATCGACTCCTGCTTTGCCAGGTAATATCAAAGTTTAGATCCTTTACAGAAGTTATTATACGCGCATATTGCATTATTGATTAATAACAAAATTAATAATCATTTAAAGCAAATGAAACTTATGTTTAACACAATTAAAAAATATATAGATGTATAAGTAAACGCATAATAACAAAGGAATACTAAAAGAATATCGGTAATGTCAGGAAAATCATACAAAACTTTCAATAGTATCACACTTCTATCATTATTATGAAAAATATGTTATTTGGGGTATGCTGCAAAATGTTGAATCATTTCCTGTGAATGCACTTTTAAGAAATTTATGGAAGTTGTTATGAAAACATTTTTATGTATAATTATTTCTCTACATATATAGTAACTTTGGATTATTTATTCCCATCCTGCCCCCTCTCTCTCCCTCCACTATCTCTTTATTTCTCCATACCATCCTTCAGCCTCTCCGTCTCCTTTCTTCTCTTTCCCTCCGCAGCCTGTCTTTCTCCTTACCATCCTGCAACTTCATTTTATTTCTCTGTCTCCCTCACTCCATTATTTGTATCTCATTTCCCCTCATCTTGTTTACCCGTCTCTTTCCTTCTTACTCCATTACCTGTCTCTAGTTTTCATTCCAATCATGCCTCTTTATCTCTCTCTTCCTCACTCTGCATCATCTCCCTCTTTTCCCCTCCCCACTCTACCCTATACATTCCAATTTCACTACATGTATACCTTTCTATATATTTTTCTTGCTCTCCGTTATAAATATTCTCATTTGATTTTCATCCTCTCTTTCCAGTCGATCGGAAAGAGTTTACAGATTCCGACTGTTTAGACTTAGCTAATCTCATAGGCCTAGATAAAGACTTCCCAAAACTTGGCCTGTGCTTGGGTTTTAGAGATGCTGCCTTGAGTAGATATAGAAGAGAAAATTTCGGAGGAGGTTGCCATGGGACTTATAAGATGCTGATTGATTGGAAGAAGGGATTTTTAGATCATGAACAGAGGGAACATTTATCAGATGCCTTGGACAAAGCTGAACTGAAAGGTTTAGCATTCCAAGTACGACATGGTAAGTTTCCGCATTCCCATAACTTTACAAAATGTGAAATTGCCTCACATCAAGTTGCTTATTCATAGAAAACTTTATACATTGACGATTGTAGTTGTATCCAATCAAGCAACAAAGGGGCATAGCATCAATTTTAGAACAAAACTTTTGCTTTTACTCCACTTCTGCCTGCCAATTTCTTCTAGAATTTCAGTAACAATGACGTAATGTGTTAACAATAACGTTGTTGTTATTGAGCAGTTTGGAATTGGAAGTATTGCTGTGTTTACAAATCTTTTATGATGGCTTACCGGTTGTACACCGTATGCCATTATGTTATATTTGACATTACACTTTAAAATGCGATCTTGATCCTCTGTAAAGTCTACTGCGACTTTATTGACATCACTATTGCCATGATTACGAGTAAATTGTTTATTAGTTTTCACTAGGTGATTTTGAATGGTTTCATTAGGTATATGGGCAGAAAAGAGGATGATAAAAATGTTACTTTCTAACTAGTATTGTCTATAATTATGAGTGAAGTAGATAGTTATACTCATAGGTCGTTTTACATACCGTGGGGTAGTCAACCATATACATTAATGATGCTCATGTGCCTGTGGTCTGCTTGAAGCATTATATATATCAAATTGATTTGATGTACATCACAGGGCACGTTTTTAGGAGGGGGCTGACGCCCGAACATTAGCAGTTTCTCGATTAATGTGTCTTAAGTTACTCTTTGTTTGTATAGGCGTCAGCCCCGGCGAAAACATGGATAATATGCCCTAGGCTTAAGCATTATGTGGCAGTGGATATTGTAATACATGTCATACCAACATAGAGTGTGTCTATTTTATATTCAAGTTTCTTGATGCCATGCCACAATATGTGTTTGTGTGAAGAAATACTAGTTCCAGAGTAATTAAAAAAAAATTTAAAAAAATATACACATCACTTTGGCAGTTTACTTCCACCAGCCAGGGTTGCCAATGCTTCTTGAAGTTTTTCCTAATTATACATACAAACTTTATCATGTTTGACAGAATAAATGTTTTAATGACAGTGATGAACTGTTATTTTACAGGAAAGAAATGTGAGTGACGTCATCAGTAGCAGATTCAGTGGCGCATGCAGCATAAGATGGAGCCGGTATACACCGTTCAACCTCGGGGGCATTCGTTTTCCCGAAAGTTCGTAATTCTGAAGCTTCATAATTCCGAAGCAAAAATTTCCTTATACCAGGGGTTCATAATTCCCAAAATGATATACGTTTCATTATTCAGAAGGTTCGTAATTCCGAAAATAATATTGGGTTGTATTTCATTGTTGGAATTACGAACCTTCGAAATAACGAGCCTTATGGATCAAGGAACATTCGGAATTATGTACCTTCCGAAAAACGAGATGAAACCCCCACGTCTTCCCAAGCAAGCCAGTCACTTCGCTTCCTGTTTTCATTTTTGGATGCGCCAAAGATAATGTGTGATATTATTACCTGTTGTTATTTTCTTGACAGAAACTTTTTTTTGCCAGACCTTCAAAATTCGCTCAGTGGGGGATTATGGGGGTCCAGTTTCCCTCCAAAAATTCCCTGACAAGCAAAAAAAAAAAAAAAAAAAAAAAAATGGTCTTCATTCTAAAAGGGGGGGGGGCACAATCGAGAAAATGGCGGATCGGCTATGGTCAAAATGCATACTTTTCTTCCAAAGGGGGGGGGGGGGGGGCACGAGCCGGAAGTGCCTCCCCCCACCCCCCCCCCCCCCGGATCTGCCAATGACCCAAAGTCCCAAATCAATAAGCATTTCATGTTTTGTTTGACATTTATGATTGTCAGGATTGTATCTCTTGAATTCTCCGCTTGATCTCGTTTGGGACACGTTATTTTTTTTTAAACGGCGTTTTCTGTCTCTTTCAAACAAGTCACAAATACTATTTCTCTAAGTTATCTACTGCCTTAGTATACATACTGAGCTATCATCATTATTTCATTGTAATTAATCTTTATCATCCTAAATATTAATTAGTATGATAGTAGATAACTTGTAATGGTAGTTCTCTTCGATAATTCTTATACTCCTTGATCAAAGGTTTGGGATACTGAGGAGTATATAAGAAGTACCTTCCAATTTGATATTTTCTTCACAAAAATAACATTTTTTTTTGTATCTAGTTCGATAATTGTCTGTGGAAGAAGTAGCCAAAATTACTACTGTTTTGAAATTAGCAATCATTGTAAGAAATTATTGTCATGACGTGCTGCACATCTGACCTGAATATATTTTTTTTCTGAAGTCTTCTTTCTGCACGTTTTAGAGATAGAGTGGAAAAGATATTGAACGCCTTAGCTCACTGTTATGACGCAAATAAATGTATAGGTCGGATGTGTTTGCAAGTCAGAGTATATAAAGTAAGTCTTCCAGATATTTATGTCATAATATATTTCATGAGTAAATATTTTATATATATAGAAGTGTGATCTGAACAATATTATTATAGTGTTTCTCGTGTACAATAATTTACACCAATGTGTGAAAACTTATGTTTGTTTCCATTTCAATCGTACTCCATTTGACTTTAACAGGGTGACTTCAATAAAAGTTATTCAAATTTATGGATGTTTCTTTCCTGGGGACCTGGTAACGAGGTATTCCATTAACCTGTTATTAATGAATGAACTACAATATTTGGAATCCAGTTTGCATACATTACTTGTTGTTGCTATGTCTGACAAACCTCTGACAAGCTTTCAGGTTGTCAAGAGCAACCTTTGTTTTTAAAAGTATGCATAAACTTTGAATATATTTGTTATCAGGTCTACTATACTGCAGTGAAATACGAAAGACCATTGTGTGATGAAGTAAAAGGACTTGTATATGTAGTCTCAATCTAATTGGTGTATTGTACGGGCAACATGGTAAAAAAAGCACATTAAAAAGACATATGGCTCGAATATGGTGTACAGTTTTAAATATAATATTTCTGACTGTGGTATTGTATATATTTTCGAACGTTTGCGTGTACTAATTTCACAAAAATTGTTACTTTATCCTTGTAATTGGGGAAATCCAAAGTATTCCCATACGTTACCCAAGTGTTATGGAATTGTAGTATGGAATCATAAACATGAATTGACGTGAAAACATCATTTTACTTACTATTTTGTCTGATTCAAGCTTTAGTATAGGGCTATCAGCTTGATACAGTCATCAGATATATAAGTATTAGATATGGTCGGTAACGTATGGCCCCCGAAAAGTTCCACGACCGAAAAAAAAGAAGAAAGGGGGCAAAAAGAAAGAAACAAAGAAAGAAGAAAAAAGAAAGTAGGAAACACATCCATTTTATAAATAGGCCCTATCCTATACCCCTGGCTAGAAAATATATTATTTCTGATTACAGACTGTATATTTTAGAACATATAAATAGCTGACTTTCTTAGTATCTCCCTTTCCATATTGATGATTCTTTGCATGCAAGTAGTATTTATTTTATCACAATTTTCTTACAATTTAGGAGGGGAACTATTATACCCCCAAATCAGTCCCTTTATCATGCCTTATTAAAGCTACAGCTACATTTTTGCCCCCAATTCAAATTACTTACCGACTCTTACCGAATTCTTACCGACTCAGCCCCCCTCATCTTTTTTTGGCTCATTACGCCACTGGTATAGGCTACTTCTCCCTTTCCCTCTCCATCATTAGTAGTGGGTTTCCAACTTTCTCAATATTTCCCTCATTTTTATGTCTGATATGATGTATGAACAGTTTGTTGAAAGCTAGAGAACTTTTATAACTAATAATTGTATTACTAATTTGTTTAAATTATTGTCAGTTCTATAATAATGCATTATTGCAGTTATTTTCGTCCCTATTTCATAGGCCTATTTATCCATAATCATTGTTACTTTTCACAGTCTATAAGCATCATTAGTATTATCAGCATTATATCATCATGTTTATAAAGAATTTCGGTATCATCTTCTTTTCTTAATGTCCCATTTTGAACTATTGATTTGATCAGGCCAATATTAATATTGTATTGAGCACCAGAATCTATACACTTTCCAACTAATATATTTATCAGGCACTTTTACTTATGTTATCTTTCATATTATCAGCACAAATTAAATTTGCTTTTGCTGTTAAACCTCACGTTGATAAAATGACACGTTGGTTAAAAATGAGTCGTCATATTTTTATTCCAAAGTTAGAATTTCCTTCGTCTAAAGAAGATTTATTATATCACATAAATGTCAATGAAAAACAAAAGTCTTTTATAATTTCTTTTTGTAGTATTTGTTCTTTGTTTTGTAATTCAAAGGAAAATTCATATGAAGAAGGAAAGAATGTAGATTGTAGACAGAAGGGATGATATTGGTTTTGTGTGTAAGAATGACCGTGAAGGGGAGAGAGGGGGGGGGGGGGGGGGGAGAGCGAGAGACATTATAAGGCGAGAGATGGGGAAGAAAGAGACAGGGGATAGAGAGAGGATTGAAAGTTGTAAAAATTATCAAACTAAAATGAGCACGAGTTTGGGGGGAAAAAGGTAGGCCTATGAGGAAAAATAAAAAGGAGTCAAGGAAATAAGTAGGCCCTACATGAGTTATGCCATACTCTAGAGAGAGAGAGAGAAAGAGGGAGAGAGGGAGAGAGAGAGAGAGAACACAAAGGCCGAAATGGACCCGACAGAAATATATTGAACGACATTTTAGATATTGTAACTATTTATACATGTCAGAGATGTATTTAGAAAACGATAATTTTTAGAAGGCAAAGAAAATCGGAAATAGGCTTAGAGTAATTCCAACACTTGAGTCAAATGCTATCATACTCCTATTATAAATTGAGAATATGGTGACATGGGATTACAATTTGTGATTTTTTATTACACGCAAATACGGTTAAAAAAAAAATAAGGCCGTCTAAAAATGACAGGTAACTTAGTGGCGCTTGAGATTTTACGTTTTGAATTTTAATCACGGATCAAAGTGACATACGTCAGTGTTTGTATTGCAAACAGATACGTATACGGTCATATTCTATTTTGTACCTTAGTTATGTATTAATGATTTTATTTGATATTCTACTTTTTTACATTTATCAATCATGTTTAAAATATGTAATGTTTTCAAAAATGTTTACTTGTACAGACAGGGCCTCTAGGAAGATCAACATTCTTTATTGAAAGGGCTATCCTGTATAAAGAACTGACTTGAATAAGTATCAAATTATTTATTTTTTGTAACCTATTTTGTATCTTCTTGTATACTGATGATAATAAAAAATTGTGGATTTAAGTCTCAGTGCAGTCCACGCCTGACATTCTGTCATTTTGTCCACTGACATTCTGTCATTCTGTCCATTGACCTCGATAGCTCAAGGTCTCCAGAAAATAACCGATGAACTTCCGGGTACGTTAAAGTAACGTGTACTTGGTAGACACTTAAAGAGGCCAACCAAATGACAATGGCGGAATCTCATTAATATTCATGAGAATACAAACTATGAATATGTATATACGCATGCGCAGATAAGCTTGCGCTTAAACTTTTCGGATATAAGCTTTATTTCCGCTGTATATTGCGTGTAGTGAGCGTAGCTACATAGGTTAAGGCGAAGTGTATTAGTAAATGGAAGACCGTGGGTTCGATCCTCTCGACATACTTTTTTTTTTTTTTGAAGGGGGGGGGGGGGGTGGTGGGTGGCGGGGGACGCGGGGTAACATGGATCTTCTCTTTTTTTTTCCCCCGATTGTTTTTTCTCTCTTCTCATTAAGAAAAAAAAATGTTTGTTGAAACATAGAAAGTATCGGATGTGATTCGAGTACAATGAATCATTATGTTTCTAAAATGATTTCCTTTTTTAATATTATTTTGAACATTTTTACTCGTTTCATGAGTGGATATATTTAAATTACAACCTCAATCTCCCATTGACTATTTCACATTGTATCGTGAAGTTTTAACATGCTTTGCAGTTGTGTATAAAGGGATGTCATTTTGGTTGGCCTCCTGCGTCATTTTGGTTGGCCTCCTGTGTTTTCCCACTTGATATCTCGTGTATAATAGATACTATCATGTTCTATTATTTTCATCATTTTTACTCGTTTCATAAGTGGATATATTCAAATTACAACCTCAATCTCCCATTGACTGTTTTACAATGCAACGTGAAGTTTTAACATGCTTTGCAGTTGGGTATAGTGGGATGTCATTTTGGTTGGCCTCCTGTGTCATTTTGGTTGGCCTCCTGTGTTTTCCCACTTGATATCGCGTATAATAAATACTCTCATGTTCTATTATTTTCATCATTTTTACTCGTTTCATAAGTGGATATATTCAAATTACAAACTCAATCTCCCATTGACTATTTCACTTTGTATCGTGAAGTTTTAACATGCTTTGCAGTTGTGTATAAAGGGATGTCATTTTGGTTGGCCTCCTGTGTCATTTTGGTTGGCCTCCTGTGTTTTCCCACTTGATATCTCGTGTATAATAGATACTATCATGTTCTATTATTTTCATCATTTTTACTCGTTTCATAAGTGGATATATTCAAATTACAACCTCAATCTCCCATTGACTGTTTTACAATGCAACGTGAAGTTTTAACATGCTTTGCAGTTGGGTATAGTGGGATGTCATTTTGGTTGGCCTCCTGTGTCATTTTGGTTGGCCTCCTGTGTTTTCCACTTGATATCGCGTATAATA
Source organism: Heliocidaris erythrogramma (assembly GCA_025617745.1). NCBI lineage: Eukaryota > Metazoa > Echinodermata > Echinoidea > Camarodonta > Echinometridae > Heliocidaris > Heliocidaris erythrogramma. Next base: position 5,280,055 of record CM046856.1, read on the forward strand.
AATACTCTCATGTTCTATTATTTTCATCATTTTTACTCGTTTCATAAGTGGATATATTCAAATTACAAACTCAATCTCCCATTGACTATTTCACTTTGTATCGTGAAGTTTTAACATGCTTTGCAGTTGTGTATAAAGGGATGTCATTTTGGTTGGCCTCCTGTGTCATTTTGGTTGGCCTCCTGTGTTTTCCTACTTGATATCGCGTATAATAAATCTCTCATGTTCTATTATTTTCATCATTTTTACTCGTTTCATAAGTGGATATATTCAAATTAGAACCTCAATCTCCCATTGACTATTTCATATTGTATCGTGAAGTGTTAACATGCTTTGCAGTTGTGTATAAAGGGGTGTCATTTTGGTTGGCCTCCTGCGTCATTTTGGTTGGCCTCCTGTGTTTTCCCACTTGATATCTCGTGTATAATAAATACTATCATGTTCTATTATTTTCATCATTTTTACTCGTTTCATAAGTGGATATATTCAAATTACAACCTCAATCTCCCATTGACTGTTTTACAATGCAACGTGAAGTTTTAACATGCTTTGCAGTTGGGTATAGTGGGATGTCATTTTGGTTGGCCTCCTGTGTCATTTTGGTTGGCCTCCTGTGTTTTCCCACTTGATATCGCGTATAATAAATACTCTCATGTTCTATTATTTTCATCATTTTTACTCGTTTCATAAGTGGATATATTCAAATTACAAACTCAATCTCCCATTGACTATTTCACTTTGTATCGTGAAGTTTTAACATGCTTTGCAGTTGTGTATAAAGGGATGTCATTTTGGTTGGCCTCCTGTGTCATTTTGGTTGGCCTCCTGTGTTTCCTACTTGATATTGCGTATAATAAATACTCTCATGTTCTATTATTTTCATCATTTTTACTCGTTTCATAAGTGGATATATTCAAATTAGAACCTCAATCTCCCATTGACTATTTTCATATTGTATCGTGAAGTGTTAACATGCTTTGCAGTTGTGTATAAAGGGATGTCATTTTGGTTGGCCTCCTGCGTCATTTTGGTTGGCCTCCTGCGTCATTTTGGTTGGCCTCCTGTGTTTTCCCACTTGATATCTCGTGTATAATAAATACTATCATGTTCTATTATTTTCATCATTTTTACTCGTTTGATAAGTGAATATATTCAAATTATAACTTCCATCTCACATTGACTGATTTGCAATGTAGCGTGAAGTTTTAACATGCTTTGCAGTTGTATATAAAGGGATGTCATTTTGGTTGGCCTCCTGTGTCATTTTGGTTAGCCTCTTTTGTTTTCCTACTACAGCTCTCATAATAAATGCTTTTATGATCTATTACTAAGTATTTTGTTCATTTTTACTCGTTTTATATGTTGAAACATTCAAATTAAAATTTCAATATCCCATTGACTGATTTGCAATGTAGCGTGAAGTTTTAACATGCTTTGCAGTTGTGTATAAAGGGATGTCATTTTGGTTGTCCTCCTGTGTCATTTTGGTTGGCCTCCTGTGTCATTTTAGTTAGCCTCCTTTGTTTTCCTATTACAGCTCTTATAATTAATGCTTTTATGATCTATTACTAAGTATTTTGTTCATTTTTACTCGTTTTATATGTTGAAACATTCAAATTATAATTTCAAACTCCATTGACTGATTTGCAATGTAGCGTCATTTTGGTTAGCCTCCTGTGTTTTCCCACTTGATATCGCGTATAATAAATACTCTCATGTTCTATTATTTTCATCATTTTTACTCGATTCATAAATGGATATTTTCAAATTAGAACCGCAATCTTACATTGACTGTTTTACAATGCAACGTGAAGTTTTAACATGCTTTGCAGTTGTGTATAAAGGGATGTCATTTTGGTTGGCCTCCTGCGTCATTTTGGTTGGCCTCCTGTGTTTTCCCCCTTGATATCTCGTGTATAATAAATACTATCATGTTCTATTATTTTCATCATTTTTACTCGTTTCATAAATGGATATATTCAAATTAGAACCGCAATCTCACATTGACTGTTTTACAATGTAACGGGAAGTGTTAACATGCTTTGCAGTTGGGTATATTGGGACGTAATTTTGGTTGCATGGCTCCTGTTTTCTTTGATTGAGATAAAAATCACTTGTCTTAAATTAAGCTTGTGTTGGCCTTTGTAATGACACATTTAGGGGCGGGTATAGTGGGGACCCCTTCGAAGCTTTAAGTCTCTATCATTTTTATTTATTTTTTTATTTATTTATTTATTTTTTTTATTTTTTTTTTTGGGGGGGGGGGGTTAAAGGGGAGGGAGTAAATAAAATGAAAACCCTTATTCAACCCTAAATATCATTGTAATTAGTACATATAGATTTCCTGAAATATACATGTACTTTTGGTTGTATATATGTATTATTAAGACAAGGGCAAAATATCAAAATATTTACAAGTCATCAAAAATGATTGGTGCACAACAAAAAAGATATATAAAAAAGAATAATATATATATATATAAATTATATATGTATATATATATATATTTATATATATATATATATATATCTATACAGTGTGTCACAGAAAAAACGAAACCGAGATTTATCGATGTTTAATCATATCTTAATCACAATTATGACAAATATTTGTAAAGATTGCATCCTCTTCTTTCATTTGATGTCACTCATAATTATGATACATACGTCACGCATGAGTGAATAAAGACAATATGAAGCAGGGCTACCAAAAATTCGTTTGGCCAGCGATCTGAATTTCAAAGAAATAACTCACATTTCTAGGGCTTGTCTCGAATGGGTGGGTTGCGGGAGCGGGATGGGAGCGGGAACGGGCACACCCTTTCGAGACAACCCCCGGTTATCTCGAATGGACGCGTTCCCAGCGAGAAGTTCAATGAACGCGCCACTTCGAGACAACCGGGGGGGGGGGGGGGGGCTTTCCTCGAATGGGTGTGTTGAGTAGACTTTTGTAACAGACGTTTTAGAAATTTTTGAAAAATGTACTCTTGCTGTTTTTTTCGTTTTTCTTTTGTCTAAGATGTAGAAAATATAATAAAACAGTATCTAAAAACAGCTTTTGACAAGGAAATCATTATTTGTGCAAAATAAATAGGAGAATTGAATAATTATGCATAAAAACATACGGGGACGAAAGGGCAAGTGGCGTAGCTAGGATTTTTTGTATTTATTTATTTATTATTATTTTTGTTTGGCGTGACCTGGGCCCCGTAACATAAAGAGTGTTTAGCGATTAATCGCTAAACTCCGATCAAGCGCTAATAGAATATAATGTTAATTCACTGCGGCGTATTTTTTTTTTACGGGGGGGGGGGGCACAAGATGGCCATGCCCCACCCCTTATTGGTGGGTGAGTAAGAAAATAGGAAGATGAGTGAAGAAGATGAAAAAATATTCCCGGGAAAATGTAAATAGGGGTCAATTTTCGCAGACTCTGGTGGTTTCCTCCCGGGGATAGGAGGGGGGGGGGGTTAATTTCCTAAATTGCCTGGATAGGGGGTCCAATATCTCAGAAAATTCCCCGGGATAGGGGGGTAAAACAAATTCCAACTTCTCCGGGATAGGGGGTAACTTTTGAAAAGATGTACGAGCATAGGCCTACCCCTTGTATGGGTAGTTGGGGGGGGGGCGGGTACAAACGACCTTTTGATATGCGTTTTGACATTTGATAGTGGGTATTGATAGAATGATAGTGGCATTAAAAGGTGTTTCTAACTTTGGAAAGATGATAAACACTTGGCTTATGTCAGCCCATGCCTGTAACACAATTTCACAATATTTAACAGGCCACGCCAAAAAATAAAAATAAAAAAATAAAAAATCATAGCTACGCCACTTGCCCTTTCGTCCCCGTGTGTTTTAATGCATAATTATTCAATTCTCCTATTTATTTTGCACAAATAATGATTTCCTTGTCATAAGCTTTAGATACTGTTTTATTTATATTTTCTACATCTTGGACAAAAGAAAATGAAAAAACCAGCAAGAGTACATTTCTCAAAAATTTCTAAAACGCCTGTTACAAAAGTCTACTCAACACATCCATTCGAGGAAGGCCCCCCCCCCCCCCGGTTGTCTCGAAGTGGCGCGTTCATTGAACTTCTCGCTGGGAACGCGTCCATTCGAGATGGACGGGGGGGGGGGGGGGGCTTGTCTCGAAAGGATGTGCCCGTTCCCGCTCCCATCCCGCTCCCATCCCGCTTCCGCAACCCACCCATTCGAGACAAGCCGCCCCCCGAGACAACTACCCCCTAGGGCACAATCCTGTTCATTGTGATGTTAAGTCCAATTTGGTGTACCTTTTCTAGAGGGTGGTTTTCCTGGGGTAGTTGTCCTGAGGGTAGTTAGTTGTCCTAGAGGGTGGTTGCTCTAGGGGGTAGTTGTCTGGGGGGGGGGTAGTTGTCCGGGGGTGTTTGTCCTAGGGGGTAGTTGTCTGGGGGTAGTTGTCAGGGGGTAGTTGTCCTAGAGGGCGGTTGTCATAGGAGCAGTTGTCTGGGGGTACTTGTCCGGGGGGTACTGATGAAAATAATAGAACATGATATTTATTATACACGAGATATCAAGTGGGGAAACACAGGAGGCCAACCAAAATGACATCCCATTACACACAACTGCAAAGCATGTTAAAACTTCACGCTACATTGCAAATCAGTCAATGGGAGATTGAAGTTCTAATATGAATGTTTCAACATATAAAACGAGTAAAAATGAACAAAATACTTAGTAATAGATCATAAAAGCATCTATTATAAGAGCTGTAATATGAAAACAAAGGAGGCTAACCAAAATGACACAGGAGGCCAACCAAAATGACACAGGAGGACAACCAAAATGACATCCCTTTATACACAACTGCAAAGCATGTTAACACTTCACGATACAATGTGAAATAGTCAATGGGAGATTGAGGTTGCAATTTGAATATATCCACTTAATATTAAACGAGTAAAAATGATGAAAATAATAGAACATGAGAGTATTTATTATACGCGATATCAAGTGGGAAAACACAGGAGGCCAACCAAAATGACGCAGGAGGCCAACCAAAATGACATCCCACTATACCCAACTGCAAAGCATGTTAAAACTTCACGTTACATTGTAAAACAGTCAATGGGAGATTGCGGTTATAATTTGAATATATCCACTTATGAAACGAGTAAAATGATGAAAATAATAGAACATGAGAGTATTTATTATACGCGATATCAAGTAGGAAAACACAGGAGGCCAACCAAAATGACATCCCGTTACACACAACTGCAAAGCATGTTAAAACTTCACGCTACATTGCAAATCAGTCAATGGGAGATTGAAGTTGTAATTTGAATATATCCACTTATCAAACGAGTAAAAATGATGAAAATAATAGAACATGAGAGTATTTTTTATACGCAATATCAAGTAGGAAAACACAGGAGGCCAACCAAAATGACACAGGAGGCCAACCAAAATGACATCCCATTACACACAACTGCAAAGCATGTTAAAACTTCACGCTACATTGCAAATCAGTCAATGGGAGATTGAAGTTCTAATATGAATGTTTCAACATATAAAACGAGTAAAAATGAACAAAATACTTAGTAATAGATCATAAAAGCATCTATTATAAGAGCTGTAATATGAAAACAAAGGAGGCTAACCAAAATGACACAGGAGGCCAACCAAAATGACACAGGAGGACAACCAAAATGACATCCCTTTATACACAACTGCAAAGCATGTTAACACTTCACGATACAATGTGAAATAGTCAATGGGAGATTGAGGTTGCAATTTGAATATATCCACTTAATATTAAACGAGTAAAAATGATGAAAATAATAGAACATGAGAGTATTTATTATACGCGATATCAAGTGGGAAAACACAGGAGGCCAACCAAAATGACGCAGGAGGCCAACCAAAATGACATCCCTTTATACACAACTGCAAAACATGTGAACACTTCACGATACAATGTGAAATAGTCAATGGGAGATTGAGGTTGTAATTTGAATGTATCCACTAATGAAACGAGTAAAAATGATGAAAATAATATAAACAAAGGAAATCATTTTAGAAACATAATTATTCATTGTACTCGAATCACATCCGATACTTTCTGTTTCAACAAACATTTTTTTTTAATGAGAAGAGGGAAAAAAATCGGGGGAAAAGAGAACATCCATGTTACCCCTCGTCCCGCCCCCCCCCCCCCTCAAAAAAAAAATCCCAGAGGATCGAACCCACGGTCTTCCAATTGCTAATGCACTTCGCCTTAACCTATGTAGCTACGATCACTACATACTAAATCCGGCGGAAATAAAGCTTATATCCGAAACATTTAAGCGCAAGCTTATCTGCGCATGCGTATATACATATTCATAGTTTGTATTCTCATGAATATTAATGAGAATCCGCCATTGTCATTTTGGTTGGCCTCTTTAAGTGCTTACCCTTGTGGTTCCGGTGCTAATATAATCAACAATCATCATTCTTCGACTTTGTCTGTGTGGAAAGGGACACGGTGGCAAAAATAGCCCAGAGAAGACACGGAAAATGGAGAAACTGTACCATGAAACAAATAAGTAAGTTACCTGTATCCAATTTAAATATCTGAACAGTTTAAAAGTCTTGTCAAATTATCTGCAGACAAAGATAAATATGAGTTTTCCTACGATGTTGGAACATCTGGAATTGTGACCAGTCCCGTATGTATCTTTCTGTGTCAGTTGAATTAGAGTTTGGCGTTTAATAACTCAGCCACTCACCTGCTCACTTAGTCACTAGGCAGCGGCATTCACTCATAGGCCCTTGCCTATGTGGGACTATGTCCAACATTCACTGTTGCAGCAGTCAAAAGCAGACAACAAAATTGCTCTAAACAATATCTAATTTTCTTAAATTTGCTAGATTACCTGATTCAGGGCACATCAGCAAGCAATGGTCATATTCACTCACGGGCACTCATAGCTACATTCCTATACTTCGTGTGTATAATGTAGGCAGTCATACACCTCAACTTTTTAAAACACCACTGCACAAAAGTCACAAACATTCACTCAAAATCGGCATTTAATTTACAAAAACCGACCACTAAATATCCAAGAAATACAATAAATTCAACTCACCGTTGTTGGAAAAGATATTTCCAAAAATCAAATCCGTAATTTACTGTTGATTCTCGCGAAACGAGCTATCGGAGTCATTGTGTACATTTCCTGGTCGCCGCGGGCGCTGACATCTCCCCAAAAGAGTTTTGTCCTTAAAAATTCGGTCTCTATGTGGCATACACGGAAAGTCCCGATTTTTCTGTGTGCGCGATCGTAAAGATCGCTGTGCGCTTGCGATCCCGAGTTTCTTCGTGGACAAAAATTTTATTGGCCGATTTTAGTCTAAGACATCGGCAGTATGTAAACAACACGCGATCGCGAAACAAATCGGCGGGGATTTCTCCGGTTTTGGACAAGATTTTGACTTTGGATTTTGCTGAAAATATCAAAAGTTCTTCCTAACGGCCATTTGAGGTAGGAGTGAGATTTTTAAGGGCTGAATTTGAAAGCAAGGTATTTAAAATATTTATCTTATTTTCCCCCCATACCTTAGTACATGCGACAGAAAATACCAACTATTTTACAGGAATGTACCCGTGAGTGCTCACGGGTACATTTCTGTAAAATAGTTGGTATTTTCTGTCGCATGTACTAAAGGTATGGGGGAAAAAATAAGATAAATATTTTAAATACTTGCTTTCAAATTCAGCCCTTAAAAATCTCACTCCTACCTCAAATGGCCGTTAGGAAGAACTTTTGATATTTTCAGCAAAATCCAAAGTCAAAATCTTGTCCAAAACCGGAGAAATCCCCACCGATTTGTTTCGCGATCGCGTGTTGTTTACAAACTGCCGATGTCTTAGACTAAAATCGGCCAATACAATTTTTGTCCACGAAGAAACTCGGTATCGCAAGCGCACATCGATCTTTACGATCGCGCACACAGAAAATCGGAACTTTTCCGTGTATGCCATAGGGACCGAATTTTTGAGGACAAAACTCTTTTGGGGAGATGTCAGCGCCCGCGGCGACCAGGAAATGTACACAATGACTCCGATAGCTCGTTTCGCGAGAATCAACAGTAAATTACGGATTTGATTTTTGAAAATATCTTTTCCAACATCGGTGAGTTGAATTTATTGTATTTCTTGGATATTTAGTGGTCGGTTTTTGTAAATTAAATGCCGATTTTGAGTGAATGTTTGTGACTTTTGTGCAGTGGTGTTTTAAAAAGTTGAGGTGTATGACTGCCTAAATTATACACACGAAGTATAGGAATGTAGCTATGAGTGGTCATATTGACCATTAGAACACTCATAGGTATACGCCATTGCCGACTGTGTAGTAACGCAGCCAACACACATCCCATACCTAAACTGCATCACTGTGCATTTTTGGCTATATTTAATTGAAACTAATATATTGCAGTTTACTTAAATCCAAATACTTATGTTGAATAATAGATGATTAAAACTTACCAGGTTGTTTTGTGACCTTTGAAGAGGGTTTCCTGAAATTTTGGGTCCTTTTTGTCAATAACTGCTATCGAGACTGTCCCGTCAGCATCCAGTTTGTATTTTTCACGATTATGATGAAGGGAGCCCTCAGCGCTCGTAGTAGTACCGGCGCGATCGGTTCGCCGATCTCCTACGAAGACCTGGAAGGGCCAAACTGACGACGTAAAAAATTAAAAATATTACGTACGTACGTAATAATTACTACGTACGTACGTAATATTTTTAACTTTTTTACGTCGTCCGTTTGGCCCTTCCAGATCTTCGTAGAATAGCTTGTGTGCGTAACATTCTGCGTACGTATCTACGGTGCGTAACCATGTAGAGCGGCCTCACTAGTGCGCAACATATTGAGAGCAGTCGTCATCCGTATGGAGGTGTGGGTAACAAGTACCAAAAAGAGGGCTGTAAATGTAAGTTTTTATAACTTTCTACATTTTGTATCTTAACGAACTGATAACTTAAAATCTAAAGAATGATACTTAAGTATCAGTTTACCCACAAAAACCTCCATTTCAAACAAAATTACATCGGTATCCCCAATACCCAGTATACACACATGTATATGATCCTAATGGTCAATATGACCATTGCTTGCTGATGTGCATTAGAATCGTATACATGTGTGTATACTGGGTATTGGGGATACAGATGTAATTTTGTTTGAAATTGATATTTTTGTGGGCAAACTGATACTTAAGTATCATTCTTTAGATTTTAAGTTATCAGTTCGTTAAGATACAAAATGTAGAAAGTTATAAAAACTTACATTTACAGCCCTCTTTTTGGTACTTGTTACCCACATCTCCATACGGATCACGACTGCTCTCAATAATGTTGCGCACTAGTGAGGCCGCTCTACATGGTTACGCACCGTAGATACGTACGCAGAATGTTACGCACACAAGCTATTCTACGAAGACCTGGAAGGGCCAAACTGACGACGTAAAAAAATAAAAAATATTACGTACGTACGTAGTAATTATTACGTACGTACGTAATATTTTTTCTTTTTTTACGTCGTCAGTTTGGCCCTTTCAGGTCTTCGTAGGAGATCGACGAACCCATCACGCCGGTACTACTACGAGCGCTGAGGGCTCCCTTCATCATAATCGTGAAAAATACAAACTGGATGCTGACGGGACAGTCTCGATAGCAGTTATCGACAAAAAGGACCCAAAATTTCAGGAAACCCTCTTCAAAGGTCACAAAACAAACTGGTAAGTTTTAATCATCTATTATTCAACATAAGTATTTGGATTTAAGTAAACTGCAATATATGAGTTTCAATTAAATATAGCCAAAAATGCACAGTGATGCAGTTTAGGTATGGGATGTGTGTTGGCTGAGTTACTACACAGTCGGCAATGGCGTGTACCTATGAGTGATTCAGGGACTCTTCAAGTTACTTTGCTACAAATGTAGGGATTCAGACTTGAATTTTGAAAAGTGAAATTTTAAATAATTATTTTCCTCTCCTGTATGAATGACCACTCATAGGTACACGCCATTGCCGACTGTGTAGTAACACAGCCAACACACATCCCATACCTAAACTGCATCACTGTGCATTTTTGGCTATATTTAATTGAAACTCATATATTGCAGTTTACTTAAATCCAAATACTTATGTTGAATAATAGATGATTAAAACTTACCAGTTTGTTTTGTGACCTTTGAAGAGGGTTTCCTGAAATTTTGGGTCCTTTTTGTCGATAACTGCTATCGAGACTGTCCCGTCAGCATCCAGTTTGTATTTTTCACGATTATGATGAAGGGAGCCCTCAGCGCTCGTAGTAGTACCGGCGTGATGGGTTCGTCGATCTCCTACGAAGACCTGAAAGGGCCAAACTGACGACGTAAAAAAAGAAAAAATATTACGTACGTACGTAATAATTACTACGTACGTACGTAATATTTTTTATTTTTTTACGTCGTCAGTTTGGCCCTTCCAGGTCTTCGTAGAATAGCTTGTGTGCGTAACATTCTGCGTACGTATCTACGGTGCGTAACCATGTAGAGCGGCCTCACTAGTGCGCAACATATTGAGAGCAGTCGTCATCCGTATGGAGGTGTGGGTAACAAGTACCAAAAAGAGGGCTGTAAATGTAAGTTTTTATAACTTTCTACATTTTGTATCTTAACGAACTTATAACGTAAACTCTAAAGAGTGATACTTAAGTATCAGTTTGCCCACAAAAACCTCCATTTCAAACAAAATTACATCTGTATCCCCAATACCCAGTATACACACATGTATATGATCCTAATGGTCAATATGACCATTGCTTGCTGATGTGGTTAATTTTGGATTAAATTTGGATTATTTCAAAATTCAGGTGAGCGCATTATATTTATTATGAGTTACTTTTACTATATAAGTTGATTCTTGTCGATATACGACTCTAAATAAGTCATAATCGTGTCGGGTGAGGCACCTCATCCCGACGTCCATAGGGACAGTGATTAAGATCACACGATACCCACTCGACTACGGTGACTATGGTAGGCTTCCGTCTGTCTTGGAGGAGAAGCTCGAAAGTCAGAAAATGTTATAAAACTCCTCCAAACAGACAGATTTTTCTGTCTAGTACATGTATAAGTGAGCGGCATTAAGTTTATACTTCGTGTGTACACTTTTGGACGGTCATACACCTCAACTCTTTCAAACACCACTGCACAAAATTCTCCAACATCCGCTCAAAATCGGCACTTGATTTACACATACCGACACCTGATTTACACATACCGACACCAACAACATAAAATATTAAATTGGTTTACATTTAGTGTTTACTGATCGCTGCGAGCATCTCCCTACTCACACTTATGCAAGGTTATTTTAATATTGAAAATAACCTCGCACTCTATACCTTCGTACTGCGAGGAATTGCCTCCCATAGCAAGTGTGCTCGAAAGGGACCAGATCGCCGGGCCAAGAACGGCCTGAAAATTTCACTTGATCAAGTCAGATGATAAAGATTCTATTGAAGAATCCGGCATGAAATTCTAAAATGTAGAAGGGATTATTTTCTCAAAATTTTGCTGATTATATATGTGTTTTTACCTCTTCAACTTAGAGGTCGTGACTGCTGCTAAAATTGACACAGCCCCACAGAGTGATGATGGTTCCGTGAGTGAAATCTCCCCCCAAAAAATTTAATGGGCAAAAATTTGGTCCCTATTGCGCACACGTAAAAGTCCTGATTTTCTGTGTGCACATGATCGTAGAGATCGATGTGTGCATGATACCAAGTTTTTTTGTGGACAATATTTTATTGGCCAAGTTTAGTCTAAAACCACTTATACATGTACAAGCTTATCTGAAGATAACCTTGTACTCCAGACTAGCTTTTATGGGTGAATAGGCTTCAATAGCTTCTGTTAGTCTATGGGCCAACGTAGACCCCCCTCCCCCCCCCCCCCCCTTAGGCACATTTGTTTGTGATGTTTTCCTGGTAGCTAGGACCCTAGGCTATCAGAATCTGCCTGTTTGCCAAAGAGTTAGTGGTGGGTGTGGCCACCAGGGCCGTTACCATGGCAACGCATCAAGGAAATATAGGAATTTACTAAAATACCTAATATTTCTAATTCAGAAATTTGAAAAATGACTGGTAAGCATCTAAATATATGTATTTTGAGTTTCCTGATTGATTGAAACCAAAATCTAGGTCATTTGAGGTCGCGGTCATGTCAAAAAATGACCGTAACTATGGAAACGGTAACATAAAAAGTTTATATTTTGGAAAAATATCTAAACTTATCAGTATAAAATAGACAGAGAGGTGTCTACACAATCTTAGATTATATTTTTCTGTTAGCTAGGACCCTCAGCTCTCATAATCTGCTTGTTTTCCATAGAGTTCATGGTGGGCGTGGCCGCTAGGGCCGTTACCATGGCAACACATAACGAAATACTGGAATTTAGAAAATACTGTATATTTGTCATTTTGCAGCATAAAATATATGGTAAGACCTCTAACATATGTATTTCAACCTGCCCCACTGACTCCAACTACAATCTGAGCCATTTGAAGTCATGGGCATGTAAAAAAGGGCCGTTGCTATGGAAACGGTCCCACAAAATGCTTATATTTGTGTAAAATATCTATGATTTATCAATACAAAATAGAAAACAAATGTCTGCACAATCTTAAATGTTTTTCTGTTAGCTAGGTCCTTCAGCCCTCATATTCTCCCTATTTTACATAAAGTTGGTAGTGGGTGTGACCACTAGGGTTGTTACCATGGTAACACATCAAGGAATTGAATTTTAGAAAATACTATATATCTGTAATTCAACATCACAAAAACAAATTGTACCCAAATAACTATATGTATTTTGGGGTGCCCGTTTGATTGCAAGTAGAATCAGAGTCATTGGAAGTCACCTTCATGTCAAAACATGGCTGTTGCTATGGAAACAGTATGATAAAAATTGAAAATTTCAACACAAGACAAAGAACAAGTGTATGTACAGCCTAAAATGGTGTTTATCTGTCAGCTATCATAATCGAAAGCCTCCTAGTAGCCACAAAGTTGGTTGTGGGTGAGACTGTCAAGGAAGCTACCATGGTAAGGCACCAAAAAACAAGAGTTTTAGAATAATAGATAATAATAAATGTATCTTACTTACCCAGGATAACCACATCAGTAATATTACTGCCCTGCAACTATCATTGCCTTGTACACATTTCATACATCTGGGTCAAGCAAAACAAATGTGGGCAAAACATCTTGCCCAGGGATGTAAGCACCGATCAAGGATCGAATCCAAGAGCTCTCGTATGAGAGTGAAAGGCTTTCACCAATATACCACAGTGCTTCCACCATGTATTTGTAATGTAACGAAGTACAATGTAGGCATCTAATTATACACAATTGAAGCTGCGCCTTTAATTGCAATCAAAAGCCGGATTAGTTTAGGTCAGTCATATAAAAATATGCCGTTGCTAAAGGAAAAGAATGATAAGAAAGCTAATATTGATTTTTAAGAAAGGGATATTTATGTATCTAAATAATGAATTATAAACAAGTGCAACTGTCCTATTGGTTCAAATCCAGATCAAGGCCTCATCAATCAAGATCATGCCTGGTAGGACACTTGCTATGACAAACGAAGATGTAAATGTTCAAATAGATATGCAAGGCTTCTGAAAATTCATTGTATTTATAAGCCAATTCATATTGAAAAGGTACCACTGTACTTAGAGATACTCTCATCTACTGTGTTATCGCATTACAGTATTAACTTTGACCACTTGGTAGGTGTTGTACTGTGGCTGTGAGCACCAAAAGCATATCTTTAAAATATTGGCATTTCAGAAATTGGCATTGTTTTAGTTTAACATTATTTTAAAACAATATAACAGTATACATGTAGACATGCTAGATATCTCCATTGCAAGCAGCCTGAATGATTGCATTGAAAATGTTAATCATTTATTCCCAATGATCATATCCAAATATGGTCGCTGCTAAGGCAGATTATGATCGAGAAATCTATATTTAGAAAATAGTGGCATATTTCTGTGATTTCACAACACTAAAGATAATGTTAGTGATGATATATTTTTATAAAGTTAATTTCTGACTGTACTGCTAACTGCAATTAATGTGTCGGTTTTGAGTTCACGGTCATCTGTGAAATGATAACTGAGGTACATAAGTGTCCACACCCAGTTGACATGAGTGAGAGCTACTTGTATTCCACTTTGCCCCTTCAAGGAGTTCTATAAATGGATGTCATTAGGAATCAGAAGTTAGAGAGCATCCTTGGGATAGAGGTACGGAACATTTTCAGCAGAATTCCTCTTGCAGCAACACCCACTACTTTGGATGAGGTTGAGGATTACCCATCAATCAGAGTTATCATGAAGAACAGATACAATAAGGCATTGACAGACTTCAGAATTACATACCAAACTATACTGAGTAAATTTGAATTCCCTCTAGGGTGAAGTGAGGATTCACCCATCTTCATCCTAACCATAGAGACATTACTCAAGTATTGCAAAAATGTATTCTCTTCTAACATAGTGGTGGAGGTATAGATGACACCTATACAGTATCTCCATCCTGAGTTCTGACTTTATTCTGCCAAACCAAACCAGGGGAGGGTTGGATAATTTCCTCACCATGACCTTCTTAGCATGTGATTCAAGCCAGATAAGAGTGCCTCACCATATCAGACTTGTAAGAAAGTCAACCAAGTTTTAATAAGAGAATACTCAGTTCAAGTAAGGCTGCAGAACGCCTTAAAGCTGTAAAAGACAGAGAAACCCGCTGGTGTTCACTAATTTCACAATATTATGGACTTAGCCACTAAACTCTGCCAAAAATATACCCCATCCTTTATCCAACCATGCTTAAGACAAGATAGTATTAGAGGAACAATCTCACGAACTATTGGTCATATCTCCTCTAAAGCCAAAAGAACTACAGCTTACCTGTAAAGGGCAACCAATATGTAAACCTATAGGTCTTATGGTCCCCAACACATCAAGTCCATGGCTAATATACATGTATCCCAATCATGCAAGTCATGAGAATGCTGAGCTGCAATTGCACCACAGGCCTTCTCAGTGACACTTTAGAATACCTTCTAGCAAATATAAAAGACTCCAGGCAGGTATCAACACTTTAATCCTGAACTTGATCTATGATGAGGCACCCAAAAATTCAATTCTTTGGCCCTGTTTCTGATGAAGTCCAAATCCTAGACCACCTTGGTCATGCTGTTAATCCTTAATGAACATGCAGATTTCTTATGGGTAGGATTAGGGGAAAATATGCTAAATTCTATTCCAATCCTCTCAGATTTATTTCAAGTAGACAGGTTTAGCTACAGACCGACAAGTTTATCTTATGAATATAATAGTTCTGTGACTGAGGTGAATCCATCCATTGCCTCCCTCCCAACGCCAAGGCATAGAGGTGGAAGCATAACTACGCAAGTACAGCTAACCAGTTAGGATCAGCTGTTGTTACTGCAACGGTCCCCCACATGGACACCCACATCTTGCCCGGAGCTATCCGAACACGCGAACAATTAAAAAATGTCTTTGCAACATAATTGCTGCTATGTAATAACAAAAATCTGTCACCTTTTTTTTTTAAATTGCTCAGTTTTCGTATTAATACTTGCATGACAACAACCCTGTTTTGACATTACTATGGCCTTAAGTGATTTGGATTATGACTGTAATAACTCTGGCAGTTTATGATATATCAAGACCAATATTTTGTGTTTTCTAATATTGTTGAAACAGAATATAATTATATATGTAATTTTCAAACAATTTCCAATATTTTGATGGTGCGTTGCCATAGTAATGGGGCTGGTGCTCACACCCACCATCGTCGTCAGTTTGAGACCAAATGGATAATAAGAATTATAATCATGTACCTGACTGTGACCTTGAAAGCACAAAAAAAAATTGCACTCAAAAGAGCTGCTTGAAATAGATGTAATGCCTACTAAATATTTTCACGTTGTTGAATTACACATATATGTTATTTCCTATCTTATTACCATGGTAACAGCCCTAGTGGTCGCCCAGTATCCACCTTTGTGGCAGTCAGGGAGGATATGATATCCAGGGTCCTAGCTAACGTACAAGGGGAAAAAAACATCATTTCAGGTTGTGGAGACCCTTACTTTAAAGTGCATTGGATAGTTACATATTTTTTCACTACTATTTATAAATCCACCATAACATTTCTATAGCAACAACCATGTTTTGACATGACGGTGACTTCCAATGACTCAGATTTAGCTGACAGATAAACACCATTTTAGGGTGTACATACACTTGTTCTTTGTTTTGTGTTGATTAGTTACAGAAATATTCAATTTTTATCATACTGTTTCTATAGCAACAGCCATGTTTTGACATGACGGTGCCTTCCAATGTCTCTGATTCTACTTGCAATCAAACGGGCACCCCAAAATACATATAGTTAGATGGTTACAATTTGTTTTTGTGATGTTGAATTACAGATATATAGCATTTTCTAAAATTCAATTCATTGGTGTGTTACCATGGTAACAACCCTAGTGGTCACACCCACTACCAACTTTATGTAAAATAGGAAGAATATGAGAGCTGAGGGTCCTACCTAACAGAAAAACATGATTTAAGATTGTGCAGACAGTTGTTTTCTTTTTTGTATTGATAAATCATAGATATTTTCCACAAATAGCAGCATTTTGTGGGACCGTTTCCATAGCAACGGCCCTTTTATACACGCCCATGACTTCAAATGACTCAGATTGTGGTTGGAATAAGTGGGGCAGATTAAAATACATATATTAGAGTCCTTACCATGTATATTTCATGCTGCTAAATGACAAATACACGGTATTTTCTAAATTCCAGTATTTCGTTATGTTACCATGGTAACGGCCCTAGCGGCCACGCCCACCATGAACTCTATGGAAAACAGGCAGATTATGAGAGCTGAGGGTCCTAGCTAACAGAAAAACATGATTTAAGATTGTGCAGACAGTTGTTTTCTATTTTGTATTGATAAATCATAGATATTTTACACAAATATAAGCATTTTGTGGGACCGTTTCCATAGCAACGGCCCTTTTTTACATGCCCATGACTTCAAATGGCTCAGATTGTAGTTGGAGTCAGTGGGGCAGGTTGAAATACATATGTTAGAGGTCTTACCATATATTTTATGCTGCAAAATGACAAATATACAGTATTTTCTAAATTCCAGTATTTCGTTATGTGTTGCCATGGTAACGGCCCTAGCTAACAGAAAAATATAATCTAAGATTGTGTAGACACCTCTCTGTCTATTTTATACTGATAAGTTTAGATATTTTTCCAAAATATAAACTTTTTATGTTACCGTTTCCATAGTTACGGTCATTTTTTGACATGACCGCGACCTCAAATGACCTCGATTTTGGTTTCAATCAATCAGGAAACTCAAAATACATATATTTAGATGCTTACCAGTCATTTTTCAAATTTCTGAATTAGAAATATTAGGTATTTTAGTAAATTCCTATATTTCCTTGATGCGTTGCCATGGTAACGGCCCTGGTGGCCACACCCACCACTAACTCTTTGGCAAACAGGCAGATTCTGATAGCCTAGGGTCCTAGCTACCAGGAAAACATCACAAACAAATGTGCCTAAGGGGGTGGGGGGAGGGGGGTCTACGTTGTATCAGCTGGCCTTTTTCCGGTCTAGATTATTCATACATGAGAGGAAAATAATTATTTAAAATATCACTTTCAACTCTGAATCCCCAAATTTGTGGCACAGTAAGAGTTGAAGAGTCCCTGAATCAGGTAATCTAGCAAATTTAAGAAAATTATATTTTGCTTAGAGCAATTTTGTTGTCTGTTTGAATGCTGCAACAGTGAATATTGGACACAGTCCCACATAGGCAAGGGCCTATGAGTGTTCTAAAACATCAGCGGAATAAACATGTGATGGTGAAAAAATTGGTGGGGATTTCTTCGGTTTTAGACATGATTTTGACTTTGGATTTTGCTGGAAATATCAGAAGTTCTTCTTAATCACACCACTACGATATATGCATGCAAAAATACTTGGTATTTTCTGTTGCATGTACTAAAGGTATGGAGGGAAAATAAGATAAATATTTTAAATACTTGCTTTCCAATTCAGCCCTTAAAAATCTCACTTCTACCGCATTTTTGTTGATGAAGAAACTCGAGATCGCAAGCGCACATCGTTCTCTATGATCGCATACACAGAATATCGGGACTTTTCCATGTACGCGATAGGGACCGAATATTTAACGACAAAATTCTTTTGGAGAGATGTCAGCGCCTGCGGCGACCAGGAAATGTACACAATGACTCCGATAGCTGATTTCGCGAGAATCGACAGTAAATTACGGATTTCATTTTTGGAATTATCTTTTCCAACATCGGTGAGTTGAATTTATTGTATTTCTTGGATATGTTGGGGTCGGTTTTGTAAATTAAATACCGATTTTGAGTGAATGTTGGTGACTTTCGTGCAGTGGTGTTTTAAAAAGTTGAGGTGTATGACTGCCTACATTCTACACACGAAGTATAGTCATGAGTGTCATGAGTGTTCTTAATGGCCATTTAAGGTAATAGTAAGATTTTTAAGAGCTGAATTTGAAAGGAAGTATTTGAAATATTTATCTTATTTTCTCCCCATACGTATGGTACTTGTGATAGAAAATACAGTAGTATTTTGGCATTGGTCGTTCGTAGTGGTGTGCACTCAGCCACACCAAGTAATAGTGGTTGTATTGACCACTAAGCGACTAATGCAAAAAATACTAACTTTACTCATTTTCTGGGGGAAATAAGATAAATATTTTAAATACACTAACCAAAAAGGAAAATAATTAGATCAATTACACATAAAGCTAATGAATATACTAAAGCCACACAACAATGCCAATTGCGTCAATGTGTGTGATTTCATTGCCTACCAGTAGAGTAATCGTTCTTGCAGCTATCGACGTCCAAACAGGCTTGGATTTGACCTAGCCACACAGGCTTGATGTTTTATAAAATATGAATAATTATTGAACATCAAGCCACACTCGGGAAGCAGTCTTCCCTACATAGAGACAAGTACACACAAAAATCAGTAGGCAAGATTCATCTATTTCATGTACGGTGAATCTTGCAAACCACCCTCAGAGTTTGCTAAACTCTTGCTCTTCCAGTTCATTCGACCAATTCAACGATCGGATCATGAAAAACATGAAAACATTATAATTTATGGCGACAGCAATGTAGATTTCATTATAGTTTAGGTGCTAATATCTCGCACGCATATACATTGCCTTCTATGCGTGCGACGGTGCGCGATATTGGCACAATTAAATTTAGCATGCTGCCTCTGAACAGTTGAGCAAAAATTGTGCTTGTACGCCTATGGATACCCCATCATCGCAATGCTTGGTCTCTACCATCTCATGCCAACCTCCCATCCTACCAGCACTGACAAATAATTCTGTTTCAGGTATAATGAGTAATGGTGCAGAATAATAGAGGACAGTTGTGCTTCTAATACTGCACATTATTTTGTTTTTTTCTCGAAATATCAAGAAATACGTAAGAAAAAGGTTGGAAATGTGCTTGTTCGGGGGGTATGGGGTTAGGCTGTGCGCAGGAGTAAGTGTTTGAGGTGTGCCCCCCAGAGTGTTTGCCCCCCAAAGCTGGACCCCTTCCGGCGCGCCTGTTATTGACCACGAAGAAAAAACTGCCAATAATACTACGTATTATTATCTTCTATCGCGTGTACTAAATGAACAGGGGAAAATCAAATAGATATTCAAAATAGACCTACACATGTACTTCCTTTCAAATTAACCTTTAAAAAATCACAATCTTACCTAGACAGAAAAAATCTGTTAAGAGGAGTTTTATACTTTTCTTTACTATCGAGGCTCTCTTCCAAGACAGATGGAAGCCTCCTGAAGTCAACGTAGTTGAGTCTTAAGCACAGTACCTATGTACTGGACTCACTTGATTTTTAGCTCACCTGAGCCTAAGGCTCGAGTGAGCTATTGCGATGGAAATTTGTCCGTCGTGCATCGTGCGTTAACTTTTTACATTTTCATCTTCTTCTCCAAAACCCATGATCGGAATTCAACCAAACTTGGTAGGAATCATCCTTAGGGGTAGGGGACCCGAAGTTGCTAAAATGGTACATGTGGCCCCCAGGGGGGCCCAGGGGGAGGGCCCCAAATTGTAAAAGCTATGTAAATATCAAACATCTTCTTCTCCAGAACCAGGCATAGCTCAGACTTGGTATTGTGTATGGAGATACCTCTATAGACGAAAAATGAAAGTTGTTCATGAATTTTTTTCTGGGTGGCCCTATAGGGGGTCTGTGGGGGTAACATACTGGAGGGGTGGGGGGAATTATGTTAATTTCTAACATCATCTCATGTACATCCTCCTAGTTGTTTCAATTTCTAACATATCTCCTGGTGGTGCTAGAGAGAACATGCACCAGATGTGAATTGATCCACCTCAGGTGAGCGTCGTGCCCCCTGGGGCTCTTGTTTAACTAATCCCAGATTTACAGAAATTTTTCCCATTTTTCCATGTTGTCAGCCGGGTTATCGCAAATGGATTTTTAGGGCGAACGGAATATATGTACTAGCGCATGCACACGCGCATGTGCTTATGTAGGTCCCAGCCATGGGTAAGTACATAACTTAAGACCCCAACGGGAGTGCGCGGGGCAGACTTTGGTCTATGTAGAAGAGGGATTCCGTGAAGCCAGGTGTAAGTCTCAGCGGAGCATTTCCCTGAACGAAATAGACTGATTTTTTTCTTCAGAATCTTACCCTGAATGGCCATTAGGAAGAACTTCATATTGGGAGTCCGTGCGGTGGCAGCGCAGCTCACTCGACCTCCGTCCCAATTTTAAAGCCCCCAAATGGTCTAAAATCATCAGATTGCCGCCCGAATATTGAGCGATCTATGGGTGAAAATCGATGATTTGGGAGCAGGTTTTGGTGCCCTGAGAACGTCGGACACTGGCCATATTCCGGCCGTATTCCTGGACGAAAATGCTCTTTTGAGCTCGTAGAGGAGTCTGGCGGGCTCCGTTTTGGATATGTGACGGCCCCTTTATAGATATTTACACTAAAATTCACCGGAAATCATGGATGGTATACCAAATGATCTCGTACAAACATTTATTGATACAAAGAGAACAACATGAGACTATATTTAACACATGTTTTCTTTCCAATTTCCTTTTTGCTACCAAAACTGTACATGAGATTCAAGCAATGTTACTAAGCCAAGCCAAATGCGAAGTAAAATGCTTAATTAATGCAGGTTTTGAACTGAATACCGGCCCTGGGCAACAAAGTGCCGGAATAAGTCAGCATTCTATCCTGAGTATCTTGACAAATTAATGGACAAATTTTATGTTTGTCCTAATAATGACATGCTTCAGACTGAATTATGTTTCTCTTGTTTGTCATTTCAGAATTGTAGTTGATGTACAGAATGGACTGAGTCGTGTTGAACAAGCAAGGAAAGAAGATGCTCATTGTAAGTTGATGGATCAGTTATGAAGGAGAGAGCTGATAAACCCTACTCCATGCACATATTAAAGTTGCATCAAAATGCTGCATATGAAATAGTGTAAAAATTATTGGTTTAATAGAAATGTCAGTTTCCTCAGACTAAACTTTATTAAAGGGAACTGTATGCAAGTTATTTCTAAACTTTGAATACAGGCAGATTCTATGTTTGAAATGATATTAGAAGTATATAGGAAATATTACAAAATGTGTAATGGTGGCTAAGGAACATTAAAGCTATTGGTGCAAGGTAAGAAAACTTATCACAGTTGCAGAAATAATAGTCCTTTCCCGCAAGTTTAAAGTGAACTTCCTAGGATGGAATTTACCAGCAAAGAATTATCTTGTGGATTTTCATATTGAATTAATTGTTACATCCTATTAAACACTAAATTACAGAAGTGTCTTGGTGGTTTTGAATCTGGTAATTATTTTTAAATTTCCTTTCTAGTGGTTGAGAATGAGATCAAAGCAAGGTTGGATAAGCTGGCAAGTAACTGTGAGACACTGGATATTCTTGTTAACAAAGAACCAGTAGCAAGGCGACAGAATGCAAAATTGTGAGTATTGCTGCTAATTCCTTTCACTTTTCTTTCCTTGTTATGATGTCAATATTCCGTGTGAGATGATTTTGAAGTTTGAGAGGATTGCATTGGTTTAGCACCTGCATGTAAGAAAGATAAACTGTTGAAAATGCATAATCGAATGTCTCATGGCACATTGTATGTATGATCAAGGTGGATGTTACTCAGACGACACGCATTTCCTAGAGCTATGGGAAAAGTAGTAACTTTCCTGTTTTCATTTGATACTTGGAATATCTGCACTTGTATTATGCAGTGATGACTCATAAGGATTTATAAAACAATGATCTTGTCATTCACAGGGCCAATTTCATTACTCCCCCTCCCTCCCCCCTCCCTCCCCCCCCCCCCATTTTTGCTATGGACTTCATTGGCCCATATTCTGAACTCCGGTTTAAATCTGTGGTTTAACTATGGGTAGCCAATAAAGTCAAAACTTTGCTTACACTGTATGCTCCTTATGTTTACTGGATTCTGGTCTCATGCTTTAATGGTCAAGAAAACTATTGTACTTATCTTTCCCAGGCAGTTTTTAAAAGTTTGAGTACCAAAAATGTTGATAAATTGAATATCTACTGTTAGAGATTTGTGTGACATTTTGCTGCCCATAGTTAAACCACATATTTAGACCATGGTGTAAGTTAAATCGGAGTTCAGAATACGGGCCATTGTGTCACTTCATAATGTGTTTACCACATAGTAAGTGAAAACCCATCTTCTACTTTGACACTTTGTCTTGATATGTTTGTGGAACAGGAAAGTTGACCAACTGAAGTATGACTGCCAACATCTCAATGCTGCTCTGCGACAGATACAACACAGACGTTATCAAAGGGAACAAGAGGAAAGGGATAGAGAAGACCTACTCACACGTCGATTCACAGCCAATGTAAGACAGTACCACAGGGCACTTGATAGGTTAATGATTTTACATAAATATCATTATGGATTGCTGATCATATAACCATCAAAATCTCTGTAAATTTCACATTAATCTAATGGGTAATTTAGCAATGGTGGTTGACAGAATGTTCACTAATGTATGCACATCAGTATTCAAATCATATGCAGGTGCTGTGAACAACAAGGGTCGGATAAGCTTCATGTGTGTATGTATGTGTTTTTCAGTTTATTTTTTGGTGCTTTTTTTAATCACAAGTGAGGACAAGGCAAGAAGAACATTAATATTAGCTGTTAATAAATTGAAATTAAATAGCTTAAAATTCCTATTTGTCCTGTAAGAGAGCTCAATTGGAGACGAGGATTATTGTGTGTGTTAGTGAGGCAGGCGTTACCTTCGTTCCAGGGACAGCTCGGCGTAGTAGTGCTCTGGCGATGATACTCACCAGCAGACCCTGCGCAGGATAATTGGCTGATTCATCAGGGCAAATTTAACTCTTCAAATGCTTTTGTGATATTCTAAAGGCCAAATATAAATTCTGTTACCTGCTCTTACTCATCTCTTGTAGGTCTCCTGGTTCGATTTTGGGTTTGAGAATAGAACTAGTTCTCCCCGACCACCCGTTGCTTCCTAGTTCAAATCACCACACACGCATATTAGTTTGTACATATGCATGCAATGCACCGTACGGATGACTGCCTAAAAAGTTCTGATAAAGCTCTCTTTTTGGTTCCACTTGTGTTTTCTTTTATGCATTATGGTTTATGTAATAGGTGATATTACTCTGAATAACTCTTTGACTTTTCTTCACTTGTGGATTAGAGTATTAAAAAAATGACCATTGTCTTTGTACCAATGTTGCAGTAACGCGATTCGCCTATTCACTTTCTACATCGAAAATGTGCGCAGCGGATGGCAAGGGACAGAGCTTGTCAGAGTACTTTTGTGCGCGTGATTTGAATACATGTACATTAGTGAACTGGTCTATTACATAAAAATTCTTTGCTACACTTTTGCATGGTACTCATTGGTGTTATGTTCCCTCTAATTAATGGAGCTATTTGTAGGTTCATGTGAAAAATTGAGAAATCTTGTATATTGCTCATAGAAGGCTTATATTAAAGGTCAAATGAATAGTGGTAAGACTGGTAACAACTTTTCAGGAAAGGTGTCACAGTGCTCAGTGTTAAGATAACTTACCAAGATTTGATTTGGATCTGTTACGATTTTTGTCATCACTGAATACATCAACCCACAATTATTCAGTCAGCTCATAGATCAGGTCAGATGATCTGTCCCAAGGATTACTACATTGGCTGTACCATTCCTAACTTTTACTTTCATTTCTCAATATTTTATTCATTCCTATCTTTTAGGATGACAATACATCCGTAATGATAGACCATGAGCTGCAGCATAACACATCATTACACAACAGCCATAGAGAAATGGACAACCTATTAGCAACAGGGTCAGCTACGATCACCAATCTTAGGGACCAACGGGGAATGTTGAAGGCAAGTCATACAAGAATCTTGTAACATTAGAGCTAATCTTAAGTTCTGGTAAAAGCAATGCATCTCAAGGGAAACTGGTAAAAACTTTTCTGAATTACGTTGAGAAGGCTTACAGTTCACCATGTGGTTAGTCCTGAAAAGGACTGTTGAGTGAGAAGAAGAAGGTGGAGAAAAGTTGAGAGGGGAAAAAAAGGAAAGGCGAGATAGAAATTCAGAGAATGTAGAAGTAATCATTCTTGAAAGTGTGAAGTCCTGAAAAGGACTGTAAACCAGATGAGAAGGCTGTCACTCCTGATGACGGACAGTCAAGCTCTCTGAAACGTCGAGTCTTCCCTACTCTCAGCCTTTTCATCTGGTTTACGGTCCTTTTCAGGACTTCACAATTTCAAGAACGATTACTTCTACATTCTCTGAATTTCTATCTCGCCTTTCCATTTCTTCTCCTCTCAGCTTTTCTCCACTTTCTTCTTCTTACTCAACAGTCCTTTTCAGGACTAACCACATGGTGAACCGTAAACCTTCTCAACGTTATCAGTACCACCATGCAAACCTCTACCTTTGAAGATCATCCAATTCTCAATTGTTCATGAGTAGATGCAGTAGGTGAGTTTTTATACCCCCGCCAAACGAAGTTTGAAGGGGGTATATAGGAATCAGTCAACGGTTGGGCGAGCGGTCGAGCGGTCGGTCTGTTGCAAATCTTGCGGATTGAACTACTTTCTCAGTTTTTGACCAAAGCTCATGAAATTTGGTACACACATTGGTCTTGGTGGGAAGATGTGCAAGACATATTTTTCGGATGAGTCGGAATCTGCGTTGCCATGGTAACGGCATATTTATGGCAGAAAATCAAGGAAACACCTTGCGGATCGAACTACTTCCTCAGTTTTTGACCGAAAGTCATGAAATTTGGTACACACATTGGTCTTGGTGGGAAGATGTGCAAGACATATTTTTCGGATGTGTCGGAATCTGCGTTGCCATGGTAACGGCATATTTATGGCAGAAAATCAAGGAAACACCTTGCGGATCGAACTACTTCCTCAGTTTTTGACCGAAAGTCATGAAATTTGGTACACACATTGGTCTTGGTGGAAAGATGTGCAAGACATATTTTTTGGATGAGTCGAAATCTGCGTTGCCATGGTTAACGGCATATTTATGGCAGAAAATCAAGGAAACACATTGCGGATTGAACTACTTCCTCAGTTTTTGACCGAAAGTCATGAAATTTGGTACACACATTGGTCTTACTGGGAAGATGTGTACAACATATTTTTTTGATGTGTCGGAAGCTGCGTTGCCATGGAAACGCATATCTATGGCAGTAAATCAGGGAAAAATCTTGCGGATTGAACTACTTTGCCACTCTCAACCCAGGTGTAGTAAATGGGTACCTGGTAGGAATTTATTCCTTGAAATGCTTTGAGCGCCTTGAGCACCATTGGTGGATACGAGCGCTATATAAAAACCCAATATTATTATTATTATTATTACTTCCTCAGTTTTCGACCAAAAGTCAAGAAATTTGGTACACACATTGGTCTTGGTGGGAAGATGTGCAAGACATATTTTTTGGATGTGTCGGAAGCTGCGTTGCCATGGAAACGGCATATTTATGGCAGTAAATCAGGGAAAAATCTTGCGGATCGAACTACTTCCTCAGTTTTCGACCAAAAGTCAAGAAAGGCTGTTGTCACGGGGTGGGGGTATTAATCATCATCTTCAGTGATATTTCTAGTTTAGACAAAGAAAATATTTTAGAAATATCCAATTACCTGATGGAAATCACATTCACTGAAAAACTCAAATTATGTGTAAGGTCTTAGCTTGATATTCCGATATTTCTTTTCTCATTAAGCAGCTATTATTTCATGCCCCCAAAGTCATTTAGAAAATATCTTATATTTGTTGTCTTGAACACTGAGTACATGTATAAGTGTGGTTTGATTCTGTAAGAATTTATTATCTGTTGTTACCAGATCTCAAGATTACTTTTAAGCAGAATGTCACATGTAGGATTTTACTTACTCACCTTGATGGTTTCCCAGTCTAAGCAGTCAAAGCTGACAGACAAACTGATGTGATCTACCAGATTACAAAGCACGGAGCAAGGAGCTGCATTAAGGCAACCATCTTGATAGCTTATTTTTTGCCTGTTAACTCTTTCAGTGCCAATGGCATGTATATATGTGACAGATAGACTTGTCATTTTCATTCACCAATTGCTCGACCACAGGAAAGGTATATGGTGGTCAATGTATATCAACATTTTTAGCATAAATCAAGCATTCTAAATATATGATTATAATTATATGCTACCATAGAAATTTTCAGAGAAAATTGCAGATTTTAAAAAAGATATTACCTTATTTCACCATTAAACAATAGTAGACAAATGAGAAACCAAAAAAAATAAATGACAGAAAAGAAACTCAAATGTAATTTTCAATAATACTTATACATAAAGTTGGGTAAAGTAATAATGTTTGGTATCATAAGAAATGGTAATAAATTTTTCTAAAGTTATGTACACAATATTTTGTGAAATGATAGATGGTTAATTAAGTGGAGACATTTGAAAATTAAGTATTGATCACATTGTGGTAAAACTTTGAAGAGAGCTAAAACCCTTGGCACAGTAATAGTTAAGGATTCTTATTGTATCCCATCTTTTTATTCTTCTGTATCTCCATAATTTGGTATTCAAAACAGATTTAAAATGCAGAAGAGATATTACTTACCTTTGCCTTTTATCCAAACTATGGTTTACATGATGTGACACGAGTCGTATGCACTTCAATATACATGTTTTCTTCACTTGTCATTGTTTTGTGCTTGAACCTGGTTTAAAATCGTAAAAAAAACATTTGAGAGTAAGGAATTTTTCTACAAAGGCTCAATCTGCCTCGCTAGTTTCTTGAAAGAAATGTCTATTTTCATGGAAGTTTTCCTGTACTCTTGGTGTCACAGATAAAGTGCTCAGTCAACAAACGAAGCACCAAAAGATACAGCTAAAAATTGCCTAAAAAAGGAATTAGAATCTTGTTTGAAATTTCAAGCTAATTTATCAACTTGTAGTAAACGAAGAAGCTTGATCGGAGGAATTTTAATTTGTAAACAAATTTTTAGGCATTTAACACTGGGAGTAAAATGCCTAAAAATTTGTTTACAAACTTGTAGTATGTTGGAAAAGGTCAAGCTGTTGATTTACAAGATGGTATATGTGCAATGAACTTAATCATATCTCCTTTACAGGCTTTTTGAGAATTGTTTATGGTAAATGATAAATTATGATGGTTATTATAATTTTATCCTTTCTCTCCAGGGAGCTCAAAGAAAGATGTTAGATGTTAGCAACATGTTAGGACTCAGCAACACGGTCATGAGACTCATTGAAAAAAGGACTTTTCAGGACAAAATTGTCCTGTTTGGAGGCATGATCTTGACTCTCATCATCATGTATTATATCTACAAGTACTTTGGTTGATGTCATCTAACGACGATGTTATGCTGATCAATTGGAGCAATGGTGATGTCACAACATTTCAACTCTAATTGGACATGGATTTGATTATGCCAATCATGCACTGCACTTCTTGCTTGCTCTACCCTTCATTCTGCTTAGAAACAAACCAAAAGTAATTGAATATAGATTCCATTTGGAGATATGTTTCTCTATTCTATTGTTGTTTTGTGTAAATGAAATTGCCAATACCTTTAATGATATGTCCAGGTACTTTTCTTGCAAAGAGTTACTAGTGATCTGAATCGATCGCAGCTCAAATTGAGTTTGATATCAATGGCACCTCCGTCTTTAGGGAGATATGCAACGGTAACTCTGCAATTTATGAAGATTATTTGCAGCTCTTGAAAACATGGGGCCAGTTTATGAAGTTCAAGAAACTGATGGTAAATGTTAGCTTCTATGTATATTGCCTTTTTGAAGAGATTTAAGTATACATTACATCAGGATCCTTGTCTGCTATGTCCATATCCCTATATTTCATAGTTTACTTACATGCATTCCCGCCACCATACTAATCTAAAGCTTCAAGATCAGAGACCTATTTCTAGAACCTGCAGTCCTGTATCAGTTGACGAATAATTTTCCTGTTGACACATCTCTTCTTGCTTGCTTTGATGTTTTAGAATATAATTATGGTAAGGCATATAGGTTAATGTATATTGCATGGGGCATTTTTGTTATTCAAGGATTTGTGTGTGATATCATACATACATGTAAATACACATTGTAGTACTGACACTAAGCCAGTTCGTAATTACAGTATGATTTTACATGTTAAACAAGTAGTGTGTCCACCAAAACAAATGCGCATGAGTGTACAAATTAAGGTCATTAAAAGGTGATTTGTACCATGAACTTACTACGACGTGGCTTATTGTAGTGATACCTACAGTCCTAGATTTGGTAAGAATCCTGATCACAACATTTTATGATGACAAGCTTTCTGATGTTATCATGGCAGTCATTGTTAAAAATGCAGTAAGGCTCATTAATTCATTGGGAAGCTTTTGAGATGTAGCCCTTTCTCAAAGAAATATTCACACCAATGAGACGGACACCAGACTGACAACAGTCCGAACAAAAAATTCTATTACTCTATATCGCCAAGAATCGGTGAGTTTGGAGTCCGCGTGTGTAAAGCCTGTTTCACCGATGTGACCGAGGTAAATTCCGACTTTTTGAGCATCTTTTCTAAAATGTTGTACATTCCATAACTCCAACTTTTGAAATTAATTTTCACCATTTTCACTTTTTCAGCAATTGAAAAGTTTGATATTATTATTAATTTTCAGGTTATAAGTGGTTATTTAATATGATTTTATAATAATTCCTTGGGACAGGAGTGCCTTTGCCAGCTATACAAATACTGTGTAGGACAACAGAAACTATTCCACTCATATATTAGATTATGATATGAATCTAATGAGCTTTTAATTAACATTGACCGCCTGATTTTATATTGCCAAGGGAAGAGTATTTGCACAGTAGGCAATAGATGGAAGTTTCTGTGTGTTCGAAATTTCGTTCTTAATCCTGTTTGTGCAAAAATGATTCCTCATTAAGAGTATATAGGTATACATGTATATGAGCTACTCGAAAAGGTGAATATGCTGGCATTAAACCATAGTCTTTAAAGCATTGCTGAAGTGCTTTGAACTGGTGTATTCTTTGAATTCAGTACTTGACATGTTAAATATATTAGCATTGATATAGTACTGGTGCTGCAATTAACACTACAGGTGTTGTTAATTGTGGTGAAAATCATTTTGACATTAAAAAGAGAAGAGTTTTTAGAGGAGGCACTTGGTGAAATTTCCATTTTTGTTGTGATTATTTGTCTTCAGTTTTTGCTTTTAAACATGTTGCTATTTACCTTGCTGTAAGTGTTCAATGTTAAAATGTTCAACATTTAATGTTTATTCATATTTTTCAGTCTTATTCAATCAGAATTAGTTAGGTTTGTGAATAAATCATCAGGTATTGACCATCAATTTTCAGCAAGATAGTAACATACGGAAACCACTTGGCTAGATAATCCAAATTCCTTATTATTTACCTTATTTTATTTTTTATAACACTGTATTTATCATCCATGCTATGCCAATATGTACCAGAATAATTGACCTTTACGTATTTTATCATGTGATGGGTCTAAATTATATATTTTTATCTTTTCCATGACACTTGAAAGTAGAAATGATTATTTTTAAAGTCTCCTTGTTGGAGTAGAGCATTGTTTATTAAGCAATTATATGTCATATTATTTACTCATTAATTACTCATTAAAGTGATTGTTATTACCAATCCAGTTCACTTCAGCAGATAATTTGTTACCATTTATTGAAGTAGGACAAACGTTTTCTTCGACAGTGTATCCATATCAAACAATCCAAATTCAATTTCTTGTATTATTACACTGCTTAATGGTACATTTATTGATTTGCTTGCCGCACTTAGTTTATGGAATTTTTGTAAGAGATGCATTTTGAAAATTCTGCTTTACGTATTGTGAAAACATTTAAAATTATTTTCATCTGTCGTACATTGAACATTAAAAACAATCTATAATTACAGCTACTTGTAATCAAGTTTGTGAGGTTTAGGCTCTGTATGGTGAAGAAGTATCTTATTTCTTGTGATTTAAAGAAAAATGGATTGTTACTTCATTGTTTTCAAGTAAAGTCAGGAGAGTATGAATGTACTAACCATATACCCTCTTCCTACCTGGGAAATTAGACTGCCCACAAACACATATACATGTAATATATATCTAATATACATGAGGGTGGTCAAAGTCTTTGTTGCACAGCAGAATCAATGCTCTATCAGTGGCGTATCTAATGGGGGGGAGCTGGGAGAGGGCATGTGCCCCAGGTGGCATTTGAGAGGGGGGGGGGCACAAAAACGCAAAAGAGGGAAAGGGAAAGGGGATAAAAGGAAAAAAATTGTTGTCCTTCAGGATTCCATGAGCACCGGCCCCCAGTCCAGGCTGAAGTGCATAAAAATTTGAAGGATTTTAAAATGGAACTTTTATTTTCTAATTTTTGAAATTCAATTTAAAATGAGCTGATGAATTTGGGGAGGGAGGGAAGGAGGGCACAATTTTATAATATCTAGATACGCCACTGTGCTCTATACACATATGTAAGCGGTATAATGATCAATTAATCACTGCATTTCAAAAGAAAGGTGTTTTGAGTTCAGCGACAAGAATGAAAGGATTCAACATTTACTCTTAACCGACCATGATTCTCTCATATGGTATGCATTGTGACTTTTTCTTCCTCCTCTCGTCAAGTACAGACCACTATCCGGTGTTGTCCTACTATTTGACAGGTATGGTGTGGTGTCTGTACAGTGCCTTTTTACAAGTTTCTTGTCTTTATTTGTAGGAAAACAATTGAAATGTATTGTTTATTGTTTACCATGCTTCTATATTTTGTGCCACCCAGTTGGATTCTATCTGATTTCAGTATTCAACCTATTGATTATACCACCCATAGTAAATTTCTTTGTCATTGGGAAGAAATTGTGTTCAAGAAAGTTGTATGCTAACAAATGGAATATAATATATTTGCTACATCATTAAAGTTGTATAATGGTTATAATGATTGTAGAAAAATGATAATGTTGTTGATAGAAAGCATATATCTGATATTTCTTTGTGTGTATGATTAAACTTGATATAAATGACTGTACAGTGTACAAAAGTAGTAATCTTATTTAAAAACTTCTGTTTTATTTCAAGTGCAAGTATAATTTTAGATTAGAAGTTGATCTACTTCAATTTTTATGCTCTGTAAGATGATTATTATAGTGATTATCAGGAAAGACAGAGAAAAGGAGAGGAGAAAGAGAGAGAGAGAAAGAGGACGAAAGAGAGAGAGATGGGAAGATTTGAAATTATAGAATGCTAGAAAAAAAAATAAGTCAGAGGGAGGTAAAAGTCACAACTTATCCTTGGTCAAAATGTGTATTTTCTCCCCTTTTAATCATTCACATTCCACCTGATATTCTATTTTCTTGTACCTGATATGATACAAAACAAACAGGAGACAACGACCTATCGCAGGGGAAAGAGACTTTTCTTCTTCATAGCAATATTTAAACTTGACATGGTTGTATACACATGTACTATCAATTCTCATTTCTCAACAACAACAAAAATGTAAGGAAATAGACAAACGTCTATATTCTGGCGAAGTTCTTGTCAAATAGCCTACTTACTCTTAAATTTTACCAGCTGGTTATTCCACTAACACGAGATAATTACATGTACCAATAGATGCTAATTGGGTGAGGGTGTGAGAGGGGGAAACGATTCATATAGGTCAAAGAGGTAATAAATTATGACTCCATCAACTCGTTATTTTGGAGAGATTACACCTCTTAAAGATAGTGTCATTTGGCTGAATCATGAGACTATAACAATTGTTTTTTCTATGTTTTTACTTACATCTTCAATTAATATTAATGTATGTAACGATGCAAGCAAAAGTCTTGAAAAGGAATTTGCCATTCTATATACTCGGACATCCGATTTGCCAAGTCCTTTAATTATTGTCACAAAATTTCACTTACACATCGATTGGTATTTCTTTTGAATTTACAATCTGAGAAAAGATGTCCATTCAAAATGTTCACTATTCTGATATACTGAGTGAATCAACACAGTAAGATTCAATATTGCTTAACAAGTTAAGACTAGAATTGTAAACATTAAACAATTTAAATGCCATATTACTCCACAGTTACAGTCTTGTGGGTATATAAGACTGAGTGCTTTATTTTTTTCTTTTCGTCCATCTTCACGATCTCGCAACAGCTCATAGTTTTTCTATGCACGCTCTCTATAAACGTTATTATCTTTCGTATAGGTACATGTATGTAAGTACCGTATGCGAATTTCAAAAGTGGTTCAGATTAGCAGAAGGTTTGCAATTCTTGAAATTTACTTTCTGCGAAAATGGCAGTATTTTAAAATTCGCGAAAGTTTCTGGTTTTATAGTTTATTAAATTCCTAGCACGAACTCTGGACCTAACATAAAGAAAATAACCTTTTCCTCTCTACATTATCACAATGCTCACGTCGTGGAGGTAATCATGTACCAAATGTCTACATTTCCGAAATACCTAAGCGATTTTTTTCCAATTGTAACTTATACGAGAATCTGCTAGAAAATCCGAGTTGAAGTTGAAGTCCGGCCCCGTCCAATGTCGTCGGCCTTTAATTTAGACCGCTCATGTATCGGGCGAAAATTTAGTGCAAGGGCGTATTGGGTGTATATTTCCTGGCGAAATCCTTACCCCAAAAGTAAAAGAAAAGGAGAGGAAATTAATACTAATGCGAAAGGGCTAGTTTGAAAGGAAGGGTTCATCTTCGAATGATTTAATACTGGAGTACAAATGGTGGCAAATTGGTTGACAAAGGAATTTCAATTTCTCAGGTCGAAATTCTTTCATTATGGAAATTTATTGATCATGCAATTTTTTAGAGAATTTTAAAAACTGCATTGGCAAATTCATTAACTAATCAATAAAACATGCGATATGGTTGAAATATGTAGTTAATTTTTTTGTTGGATGTCGGTCCTTATAGAGAGAGACAGAGAGACAGAGACAGGCAGACATACAGACAGGACAGACAGAAAGAAAGAGAGAGAGGGGGGAGTCATTGAATCAAAGGGGAGAGTAAATCAAAAGAAAAAGGTATAAATATTGTATAGTTATAAGAAGTGAGAAAGTTTCCAATTCTAATTCTATTCCTTGTATCCTTTCTTATACAGCTCCTTGTATGTAGGTTCCCTGGTGTTAAAGCTAGAGCACAGCGTCAGATATAAACAGTTAGGGCAAATACACAAACAGTGACGATTACAGAGAGATAGAGGGTATAGGATAACATCCTTTTTAAATCTGACATTTAAACGAAAACTTGAACTCAATAATAAAACGCAGCTGCAAACAAAATATCGTACATTGAACAAGGCATATGACGCCGTTTTGTCTGAGAGATTTCATTTTAACACGCTGCCATCTTAAATCAGTTTTCGTTTTATGAGACGTGTGGTTATTTGGGTTCCAAAGTCTTAACAGTTTCTTGGACGTATGTGGTCAATAGTTAGACGTTGTAGTAAATTTGATTGCAAACCAATATTATTTTTTTTTAATCCATGAAAACTTAATGTTGTTGTGTTGATTAGATTTGCGATTTCTATGACAGTCGCAGTGAAGAAAAAAATAATACCGGATATATAAAAGAGAGTCTTAGGAATAATATTAAAAATGACCACGATAACCCTTCTCAGTTTACAGATATGGCCAACTTTTTTTCCGAATGAACTTAAAGAGAGTGTTTGATGAATACAATAAATTTAAAACTCTACACAATACACATATCTGAACTTAAATTCTTGATTCTTCTTCAGATTTTGATAATGCATCTCGGCGGATCCAGGCGGAGGGCCAAAACGGCCGCGGTCTTATAGAGTGAGAAAAACCTGTTTAAATCTTTTTAAAGGTAAATAAGGACTGGCTTTCACCCCCTCCCTTATTCGGAGGCTTGGGAGGGCCGGCAGGAATTCACGGGAAAATAGTCGCCTAGAATTTGATTCGCTCCTTAATCCACATCCTCCTCACCCGTCCCTTAGTGAGAAATCTTGGAATTAGTGGGGAAAAATCAAATGTCGGAAAAAGAGAACATTGTATAGCCTCGCGACAATCAGTGAATGAAATGAATGGAACGATAAAATAATAATAATAATGATAATAACCATGTAACAAAAATAACAGATCGTAATCAAGCCAATTTAAAAAAATGCTTCGAAAAATTGCTTGTTATGCTACCCCTTTAGTTGAATTACACAAAACCACTGTCCCAGTGATATACACAATTGCTTTGCCTCCCTCATCCAGTGCAAGGATTGGCGCCCTTGGAATCAAACAATAAAAATGATATGAAATAAAAGTAGTCCTATCAATTCACTCTTCAGGTAAACTATGATATTTGATTTTCGGATTGTTTTTCATTGTTTCTATTTCATGTACATATTACCTTTTTGTCTTTTCAGGACAAGATGTATAACAGATTTTGAATTTATGTCTGATTCTCGTCATCCTAATTAAATATATTTTGATAAAACTTTAGTTAGTACGTATGTGAGATTATCTTGGACTATCGAATGGACAGCATGAAATGTCTGTAGGTAGATTCACAAATGACTGGAAGCGATTGAATTTGTTTTAGCAATAAGCCTACATTATAACGTTTCCAAAAGTTATAAGCGGTCATGTTTACAACATCCGGTTATATATCAACCAAAAAGACATTTATATCCTCGGTGATTTAGTGAATACTGACGTTTGTATTGTATGTTACTATTTGTTTATACTTATAGAATCACCGGTAATTGATCTTAAGGATAATAGTGGAAGCAGGATGTCAGAATTTACAACCTTATAAATCTCCACCGTTATATTATACCAGCCAGATATCAATCTCTCATCTTCAGTGTTTTCATCTTGTCTCCATGTCGTAAATCTATGATAAGTATCTTTCTATCAATTTATTCAATCCATAAGTGAATGTCTCCATGGGGGAAACCGTAGACTATTTTGTTTGTCTTATGAACATGACGTAAGTCCGCAAATAATAAGACAAATTACAGATACAATTCAATGAAAAATGTATGATATAGTCAGCTCATATATACTATTTATTTCATAAAATGGGAATGATTATATATAATAGAGCGACCGGGATGTACACTACTCTTTTTTTCTCATTTTATGAATATAATAAAAATCGATGAGGATGACGAAACTCATGGAAACGTATTATTCCATTATATGGCAGGAAATGACTACCCAAAATTATATTTGTAAGATATTCAGAATGATTCGCGTGTGTATTAACACCTCCATAATAATCGGGGCCACTATAGCGTTTTGGATCGGTGGCAAGTAGGAAACTTGTCCCCCCCCCCCCCCCCCCCCCCCCCCCCCGCACTCCATGACAGATTCTCAACTACAACAAAAGGTTCACGCGTTTTCAGTCACCGTGAATCAATCATTTATATGTAAATTATATCCAAACTACTTTCAAATCAAGGAATAATTTGTTAACAATATGGAGTAGATGCTGTTTAGCCAATTGTGGCACACATGACATGTCATGAAGCCAAAAATATGGAATTTGAACTCCTCTGTAACTAATTCAAATATATTCTGCAATATCTTAAAATATACAAGTAAGCATGGTTTTTGCATGATTGAGAAAGAATCAATACACTTTCAATCAAGATGGAATGAGGAGGCCATTTTTCTCGCTCGCTTCGCTCGTTTGCAATATGAATATTTTGTACCAATGCTAATAAAACTGCAATGGATCAAGATATAGAAGGAGGTTATTAAATGTAAATTATGATTGTAATGTAAATTGTGGAAAAATGAATTGAAGGAACAGCTGACGTTCTACCATTCCATTACCCACGCAAATTAGGGCCTAGAAAAACGGCTCAGATATTTTGCCCCTCGTGAAGGTCTAGAAACGCCACTGCTAGGGGCAAACTGGAGGAGAGGGGGAGGGGAGTCACAAGTAAAGGGGGCATAATTATACATTGCTATTTCCATATATAGGTGTACTGCCTTAAGGCGTAGTGAGCCGAAAATTTTGAGGTGCCGTGGCTGAGCCAAAAAGGAATATAACATTTTTTCTATCAAGAGCGCCCCTCAAGAGCGCCAGAACGCAATAATTATATTCGCGTATAAATGATTTAAAATGGATGGGGGTATACCCGCCCCTTCCACCATAATTAAGACGACTCTGCACAATAAACCCTCGCCCTTCTTGACACCTCTTTATAAATGATATAGAAAATCTTTGCGTTTCCAATTTGACGCTTTCCAATTATTTACATAGGTAATTCAAAGTCTAAGCCATTTTCTCGCTTCTATTAGAACAGGCAGCTGAAATCGTCATCAATCCTGTCTATTGTGACTTTCAGTTTCGTGGGCGATCAAGCGAGTTGAATTACCATTTTGAATTGTAAAACTTTTCATTCTAGAGCACTTCAGATACTCAATAGTGTGATGAAGCCTTAGGTTATTTAAACATCCCCCCCATTTTTTCAAAATTTCACAGAATTATTTCACAGATTTATTGCACAGGCCTTCATTCAGGTTGAAAAGAAATGTCATGGTAATGTTTGAACCTATTGACTATTGTGAAGGGCTCTTTTTTAGGAGGCCTAAAAGTTGAAACTTTCCCTCCGATAATACTAGTAAGACAATTCTGCAGTCCGTTAAATGATCGTATTTTGATGATAGTTACTTGCTGTATAGAAACATTGGACTAAAATATGCACAAAACTGTTTCAAGCACCACATCATAATTTTGTTCTTATTAGTTTTACGACAATTCCAACCCTAATTCCAGGCTTTTGTAGACGAATCAAACGTCAGGATCACATTTTTAGAAATGATTGTCAACTCTAAATAAAACGTAGGCCTAGCAGCAAATCAATAAGCGCATTTCGTCTATATCTCTCTGAAACCTCTCGTCCATTAAGGATTCGTCCTACAAATACTACAACCTCAAGGCCGTATCCGGAAATACCGAATTTCTCACTGAATTGATCGGGGCCGTGGTACAGACTCCCATCTGATAGGGTCCGATTTTTTTTTCAAACTTTTCC
The DNA here is from genome assembly GCA_025617745.1 of Heliocidaris erythrogramma. Taxonomy (NCBI): domain Eukaryota; kingdom Metazoa; phylum Echinodermata; class Echinoidea; order Camarodonta; family Echinometridae; genus Heliocidaris; species Heliocidaris erythrogramma. The sequence continues at coordinate 5,317,918 of CM046856.1, forward strand.
CTCAAACTTTCGTTTTTGCAATAAAGTGCTTCCATATCAAATATTGTTCAGTATGGAATTCTTAACACATGTGCCAAAGTTGGTGCTTTTAGACAAAAGTGCACAATTTTTAAGCTATGCTTACGTTTACTCCCCCCCCCCCCTTTCTCTTGATCTTTATATATAATATATATAATATGCACGCTTTCTATTAACATTATTGTATTTTGTATAGGTAATTTCAAAAGTGGTTCAGATTAGCAGAAGTTACATACCTCCTGGACCTCCTATTTAATTATTTTTAGGGAGGGGCGTGGCATGCTCCCACTCCCGTGCACACCGGTACTACGCCACTGCGATAATAAACCTTTACTATAAGAACAACCCAATAATCACTGATCCACATTCATCATACCTAGTCTAGTTATGTATTCCCATGGCTTCTGTTTTAATCTAGTGTTTTCTAATTATAAACCTTGTCTCACTTGCCATCTCTCATTTCCTTTTCCTCGTATCTACCTCGTCGCACTCTGCGTAACACCACTTTATATATCACAGCAGTCCGTGGATCACATTTTCTTGTTTTTGGCATCATATCTCAATTCCATGGGGAAGAACGGTGCATGTATGTCCAACTTTTTTCCCCATCAGCGCTGTTAACCCTACCATCAGCGGAAACCAAATATCCGACAAATTCTTGGCATTTACCTTGCTTGTTGCGATCTACTGGCGAAAAATAAGGACATCGCTGTTGAAAAGTTCAGGTTGACTGCATTTTACGAGTCATGATAGACTTTGCGTACATGTGGGACTGGGCTGCATAACGACGAGATTTGTTTTCGTGCAATTTTCTGTAACGGATGTTTGTTACAATTTGGAAGTTCTTGTTCCGCCCTTTTCCAGGTCCTGAAAGAAATCGACGCATAGAGGGTACAATAAGCAAATGCCTCCTTGTCAGATCGATGGGCATCCCCAGAAAGTTTTTTTTTTATTATGATGCTGTCGTAAAAAAGGAAAGAATAATAATGGCGTCGATGAACGGCGATGGAGGTGACGATTCAATAACATTCATTATAATTTGTGGTTATGATCATTGGTGGATTCGGGTGGGGGCACTTCCGGCCCGTGCCCCCCCTTTTGAAGGAAAGTATCATTTTGACCATAGACGAACCGCCCTTTTGTCGATTGTGCCCCCACCCCCAACCCACTGAGCGACTTTTCGAGAAGCTGGCAAGACCAAAAAAATACGGTCTACCTATACTAAATCATGGATCCGCCCCTGGTTATGATTATAGAGTATTCTGATGCGTATTCTGTCAAGCCATGAACATATAGTCTGAGTATTCTGCTCTTTCATTTACTCCTCTCCTGTTTTCTGAAACGCTGCCAATAATCCTCACACATTTCGGAGAAATAAAGTGCATTGATACAATCCAAAAATGAGAATTCCAAGAATGGTAATGATATTTATTATAGTCTCATATCAGCACTTTATCTATGCATGTACTGCAAGCATGATGAGTTAGAGGATCAAAAAGCAACAAACACTACATATCACGTACAATATAATATCCCTTATTTTCAATACGATTTTCATGACGAACAAATACCGGTACGAAAATACCAAACCTTCTACCAGACAAACGAAAGGAAATAAATGGTATAACTCTTGGACTCGATAAGTCAAAACACTATGAATACATAGCAGATTTAGTATACTTTTCAAGGCAAAATAATATTAAACTCAGTCAGTTGTTGAAAATTTTGAACAAATTAATGGCTTTTATATGCTATTAAAATAGTAAAAATAGGTTTAGAACGTCCTAAAATTTAATGAATCCGATTTTTTTCTTCAAAATCCCTCATCCATCTCCATTACGATTGTGTTATCCGCGAGTGCAATCTCGGTGCCCGATTGCGATCAGCCCGCACTTATCGGAACGGATTTACGTATTACAGCAGATTGAACAGAATAGAACATGTTTAATGGGATGTTGTTCCAAATTTTTCCCAACGATTTCCCTACCAAAATGCACAAAAATACATATTAGTAACACTTTACCACATAAAACTAAATGAATGAAATTAAATGTATAAATTATTTTAAACAATCGGTATTTGATTCTCATATCTAGAACATTGTAATAATTATGATCATTTGTCCACCTTTCATAATCCATTTCAAACGTGTAGTTGATTGAAACTTTGATATTTCGTAAGATCAAAAGGAAGGATAAGATTCTCAGATGGCGAAATTTGAGAAAAAACGGATAAACACAGGCGTAGCCAGGATTTTTCAATGGGGGGGGGGGCACAGGGGTGTCGATCCGTGTTCATGATCGGGGGGGGGGGGGGGGTTGACCGGCAAGGGAGCAAAGCCAGTGGCGTATCTAGGGATTATGGCACCCGGGGCAAAAAATGAAGTCCCCCCCCTCCTAAACCTATCTACGTCAGCGAGGGAGCAAAGCGACCGAGCGGCAAATTTTTCAATTTTTAACCCTAAAAAAAGCAATTTTTGTGCATTTTACCCAGGAATTTTTGCAATTGAGCGGTAGAGAAGCTCGAATTTTATGCACTGATAAGCGGTTTTCTATTCACTCACTTCTACAATCGGGAGTAAAACTAACGAAAACCTTATAGGCTTGAGAAAGAGTCGAGAAATTCAGCAAGGGTACCTGAAGTTGAGATTTCTTTCAAAAGTTGAACCTTTCCAAATGCTGTTTTATACACTTTATCCTACATCAGGGGCGCAATATTTAGCAGGAGTCATAATTATGACACATACATGATATATCGAGCACAGCAATTACATCTTCATTTTTTTCAAATTTTGAACCCATTAAAGGCCAAGTCCACCCTAACAAAAAGGTTGATTTGAATGGATAGAGAAAAATCCAACAAGCATAACACTGAAAATTTTATCAAAATAGGATGTAAAATAAGAAAGTTATGGTATTTTAAAGTTTCGCTTAATTTCACAAAACAGTTATATGTACATCCTGCTCAGTATGCAAATGAGGGAACCAGTGACGTCATCCACTCGTTATTTCTTTTGTATTTTATTACGTGAAATATAGAATATTTTAATTTCTGCAGATTTCACAATTATGAAGCTCTCATTGAATTGTGTATAGGTTACAACAATGGCAATTACACATATTTCGTGTTTCCTGTAATAAAATACAAAAGAAATAGTGAGTGGGTGACGTCACTGGTTCCCTCATTTGCATACTGAGCAGGATGTGCATATAACTGTTTTGCGAAATTAAGCGAAACTTTAAAATACCATAACTTTCTTATTTCACATCTTATTTTGATGAAATTTTCAGTGTTATGCTTGTTGGATTTTTCTCTATTTATTCAAATTAACTTTTTGTTAGGGTGGACTTGACCTTTAAGCTATTTAAGAACAATATAAGCCTATTGGGGCGCGAAATTACGAGATCCTGAAAGATAATAATTATGCGAGGGAGCAAAGCGACCGAGCTTTCGAAAATTTTCGCATTTCAAACCTTCAAAAACTAGATTTTTAGAGCATTAACAGGCCATCACCCCACCTCATATTTTCTGGGGATATATACCCCTACCGCCCCCCTCCCGGGATCGACACCCACTGGAGGGGGGCCAGACGTGAAGGATCCACAGCCAGGATGTCATTTTAGGGGGCGGTTGTGAGCATGCGAAGAGTGCGAAATTGGTGCGTGCTCCCCAGGGGGTGGGTGCAGGGAGGGGGAAAGCTCTGACGTTTTATAGCAAATCTGAGAGAAAGATAACGGCTCGTAGCACCCCCCTTTTTTTTTAGGGGAAACGGTATTTTGAGGTCAGGACTGCTTTACAGCTATTTGGACGCAATATTGCATTGTATCAGGGATGGGTGCAGGGAGGGGGTTCCCTCTGACATTTTAGCAAATTTGAGAGAAGGATAACAGCTTGTAGCAAACAAACTTTTAGGCGGAAAGTTATAGTTCGACAAACCGACTGCTTTTCAATTATTTGGAGCAATATTGCATGGTATGTAACAGGGGTGGGTGCAGGAATGAGGAGTTTCCCTCCTTCCCGCGCGAAGCGCGAAAGCTCTAACGTTTTAGCACCTTTTTTAGGCGGAATGTTAGTTCGACGCCCCGGCTGCTTTTCAGTTATTTTGGACATAATACTGAACTGTAACAAGGATGGGTGCAGGGAGTGGGAGTTTCCTCCCTTCACGCGCGAAGCGCGAAAGCTCTGACGCTTTAGCAAATTCAAGAGAAAGAAAACGGCTTGTAGCAAACAATTTGTTTAGGCGAAAAGTTATAGTTCGACGCCATGACTGCTTTTCAGTTATTGGGACGCAATACTGCACTATATGTGACAGGGGTTGGTGCAGGGAGAGGAGAGTTATTTCCCCCTTCCCGTTGACGTTTTTGCAAATTTTTAGAGAAAGATAACGGCTTTTAACCCTTTTTCTCTCACTTCTCCCGCTTTTTCGCTCTCGCTTTTTCGCTCTCGCTTTTTTTTTTTTTTTAGTGGCTGAATAGGGGGCCATGGCCCCCTTGTGCCCCCCCCCCCCCGCCTACGCCAGTGCGGATAAACCATGACAAGCATTTGCACATCACGTTGAGGAGGGTTAGAAGTGCTTTGGAATATCGTAAACTCCGTAATTTTGTGGGGTTTATCTTAGGAGGTTTGACAAATCTGTGATCATCCACATTCCAGTGACGTACTGTTTTTGAGGCCAATATATAAAATAATTTGTGTCAGTTTTGGCACCAAACACACATCGACGTTTCGTGTCGACTTTTGCAGGCAGGCGGGCTTGAGCCGACAACGTTATGTCATACGTGTGCTAATTTGGGGAAACGGTGTAAAGAACTTTAGCTAATTAGGCGCCATCAGAAAACAAACTCAAGGTCATGATCACCGTCACTGTCAACTAAAAGATGAATAATTAACCTTCACCATCCTTTACCACAGTGTGATTTGGACGCCATAGTCTTTTGTCATATATGGGTGTTACATTACAAACTTTTCAGGAAACAATACCAAGATCAGTGAACGTGGCTAGTTTTAGTTGTCAACATTCAATAATCAAAACATTTCAAGAAAGTTAATACAAGCTAATTAGGCAATTCCTTCACATGAGAAGACATAGACAGTTGTAAATAAATGTACTGACAATAAGCACTGGACCGGAATTTGATCTACCATAATAATGATTGTATGAGAAGGAGCAAGCATTGCCTACATACAAAATTTATTGCTGTGACTTTTATCTCTCTCTCCCCCCAAAACAATAACAACAACAAACAAACACCCCAAGCAAACAAGCAAAAGATTTAAAAACAGTGGACAGATCAAACAATTTGTGTTTACACCAGTCGACGCTGTAATTATTGTAATATTAAATTTGTATTTTTCCTCTCTGCGAAGGTAAACTAATTTCAAGTCAGCCCTATACTGGAACGGGTCTTATAAACCATATACATTTTTCTATCTCTGAATCTGGGAAGATTCAGCCTATCATTGTTCTTCATGAATGTATCTGTCGTCATATCATAAACATTAGTGCTTAAATACCACTGGGAATTAGAATGCGTCATCAGTAGAATGATGATCAAATAATCGGGTCAGTCAAAATAAAAGGAGGCAACAGGATATTAAATGTTTGGAAGCAGTCATCATCATTTTGGAAAATAATAATTTATCTAGGTGACATTTAGGCTGATGTCCATATTTTCAACATTTATGTGATAAAAGAACACAGAGATATGAAATGTAGTATAAAGACAATTGTAAAATCAACACGATAAAAACTACTTTCGAAAAATAAACCCAAGGGTAATTTCAAAGGCCTATTGTACTGTCCATAGAAATCAGGTTCGGATTAACCATGAATCATGGTAATGTTCGCACATTTCTAAAGGTGAAAGACAGGGCTATTGAAATTGTCTTGAGTTTATTTTTCGAAAGTAGGTTTTATCGTGTTAATCACTATTGTGATCTAATAAGCCCCAGATCTCACCTGAATTCACGAACTAGGGAATGGGGGTAAAAGGGTTATAACCATAGATTTAAATAGACAGAACTTTGTAACTCTATGGATATAACCGAAATAGTCTAGAACAGGCTCCCAGGTATACGAATACTCTTTAGAAAAAATGTTAATGACAAAAAGTAAACACTTAATGATACGTGGACATCATTTACAAAGTATCTTAATCTTAACTAAAGATAGGCGTGAAGAAATTGTTTTTGAAACTTCGTCATTATGGTTGATATTTAGCAGCATGTAACTCCGAATTCGCCTTTGCAAATATGATATATACCAAGAATTACTACGTTTTAAAATGGCATTAAACTGGCAAAATATGAACAGTGCCACCTTACAGTAACTGCTAAATTGGGATTATAATTTGAAAATTAATTCATTTTATTTTGAATTTTGACTAACAGCTGTTTGGAAATTACATTTTATATTACAAACAATTATTTTTGACCTTGCACATGTGGAAAATTGCCTACAGATACATTCGAAGCTTCTACATATTAGAATGGGGCATGATGGGAAAATTAGAGGCACAGACACTTTCCAAATCCTGTTGAAAGATGGCGCCATTAGGAGCTTCAATTTACTGTCACTTTAAAAACAACACTTATTTTCATCATGCTTGTGCTCGATTAAGATTAACATATATTTTGTTATTTGAGATTCCAGTATTGACATTGATGAAGTTGATCTTTCATTACAATCTGACAATAGAGAGTAATCGTTTTTATATACTTTTGACAGAACAATAAGAATAGCAGTTGCTTGTTTGAAAAGTATTGATGCCCTGCATTGATCCTGATCGGGTAACCAGACGAATCGCTATGAAAATTGTTTTACTTTCACTCCTTCTCCCTCAAATCAATTACCACCTTTTAAGGTGGTAACGACGACGACAACGACGACGATGATGATGATGGTAATAGTGATAATACTGATTTTGATAACGGCGATAATTACAATAATGATGATAATGATAATGGGGATGAAGCTGATGGTGATGATGATGATAATAATAATAATAATAATAATAATAGTAATAATGATAATAATAATAATAATAATAATAATAATACAAATAATAAATATAAAAATAATAGTACTACTACAACTAATAATAAAATGTTATGATGGTGATGATGAGGATGATCTCAATCAATGTGGTGATGATAATGATGATGGTGATGATGATGACGGTAATAGTGGTCATGGTGGTGGTGAACAGGTAAAGACTACTCAAATTATGACAAATCGAAATGAAAACAAACGCAGAATCTTAGAAAATGAACAACATTCAAAAAGTAGGAGTAAATAATGAAGGCATTAATATAAAGCTGATCTACGCTACAAAGGAACTTTATTTTATCATGATTTATAAATGAATCTGTACCGAAGGTTTCAGGATCCGGAAGTCAACACGTCATACTCGTAGAGTTTTTGACCCTCCCACGAGGGATCTATTCTCTATTTTCTTCGTGGTTGATGTTATTGGCCTCCTCCAAGAAACGCATCAAGCTGGTCTCGGGTGGTCTTAAATTTCTGATGGATGTAAAAGTCAGATTATTACCGTTATAAAATAGTTTTATGATAAATATCCCGTATTGAAGACTGTCTGTCTCTATTATACAGGCATCATCATTATTGGTCCAGACATATTCGTTACTGTATCTTGGGATATACCGATGATGGATTTTTAATTTTACACAGGAAGCAACATATTGTAATAAAGCAGCTTTATGAGAAGGCCCCGGAGGGGGGGGGGGGGGGGGGGGGAGAAACTAATTTTCTAGCCTTCCCACTTCACACAGAGCCTTACACGTCAAGGAAATCGTCAAATGAAACTGAGATGAGTATGATGGAGATGCATTATGTAGCACATGGTTTTTAATTTTATATGGCAGATAGTTAACAACACAGATATTGCATGTTACCCCTCCTCATGCTCCTACTACCTCTATGACACCTACATTTGGCACTTTTTCTTTTAGATCCTACCACTACTACTAGAGGTGTCGTGGTCTAGTGGATACGTCACCGGACTGTGGCTCACATGGTTCGCGGTTCGAATCCCGACACGGCGCTAATGTCCTTTGGCAAGACATTCATCTACATTGCCACTCTCCACCCAGGTGAAGTAAATGGGTACCCGGTAGGAAGAAATTCCTTGAATGCCTTAGCGCCTATCTTGGCAGCTCGGCTAAAGCCGGGGTAATAATGTGATACTTTGTATTGCGCCTTGTATCCTTTGGAAAAGGCGCTATATAAATCCTAATATTATTATTACTACTACTACTACTACTACTACTACTATTTCTACTACTAGTACTACTCCTACTACTACTACTATTATTACTCCTACTACTACATGTACTATTACTACTTCAGAAACTTTAAGCAATCCCTTTCCCAGCTTTGATTTTAGAATTTACTTTCTTTAAAAAAGAAAAGAAAAAAGATAATACTGATGATGATGATGATGATGATGAAGAGGAGGAAGGAGAAGAAGAAGAAGAAGAAGATGATGATGATGATGATGATGATGATGAAGAAGAAGATGAAGAAGAAGAAAAAAAGGAGAAGAAAAGAAGAAGAAGAATATGATGATGATGATGATGTTGTTCTTGATGATGATGATGAAGATGAAGAAGAAGTCGATAAGCGACCTCCTCGTTTTGGGCCTTCTGGATTCGACTATCCGACTAAGATATAAGACTTACTATAGAGGGTGACGATAACATGAGCCAAAAGTCGTTTTAAGATGAAGTAAGGTTAACATGATCATCTCTCGATCTCATCCGCCTCCTTTCATTACATGTTATGATAAGGTAGGACAATTTAAGAGACATTGAACAATCAAGACATTTATGACAAGGAAAACATTCCAGATTACAGTGACAAGAACATGGTGACAAAGAGGGGTCATATTCCACGAAGAATAGAGTTTTTTATTCATGTTTAATGACTGTTTGAAATATTAAATTTTCCCTAGGCCAATCGCTTTCAGTAGCAAGGTATGCCAATAAATATTTGTTCAGTTAGTCATCATCTAACTTGTAAGGCAACCCACTGTTACATACACTTCTTTTATCTTCTAATATTTCATTTCATTTCATTTCATTTATTCCACTTCCAACAATATAAAATGCATATGTTTACATCGTACAAAGAAAATCAATGAAATTTACAATTATTGGTTACAGCGTACAATAGACATAGAAAAACCAAAACCAAACTAGGTTGGTAGCGGAGGGGACTGCTAAAAAGCTAGGCTTGTATCTCAAAGTAATCACAATGGATAATTGATGGTCTATATGGATTATAATCACAAATTAATTGAGATTATACTGTTGTTAGAGTGATAAGGATTACCAACAGCAATCATACGGATTTCCGAAGTTGGAATTTGCAATTCGTGGTCACTCGGGATATGAATATTCATGATCATTGGTTTCAGCGTCTCTCCCCGCCTACTCTAGAACATTTCACCAATACAGGTCACTCCAGCTGTCGACTGTGAATGACGTCACCTCATGCATACCCCATGTGTAGACTTGTCTCATGCCCCCAGTCGTCGGCCTAGCTGTCTCGCATCACTGCGGTGAACCGAACCTTCCTTGTGCGAGAGCAGCTGGAGCAGACGACATCGCACTGAAAATAAAAAGTTCCGAGCGACTTCTCGGCCGTGCCGTCATGACTTAAACCTTCATCCTCGTGCCATTCGTCATAAAGTTGGATTCTTACGTTCCTTATACTATAAATTATCGAACGGAATACTTGTTTATGGTATATAATCCAACCAGAATCTGTCTACCGATCGGAGTTTTGAAAGTGTTCCAAGTCGATTTGTTTTCTCATTTTGGCGGGGATTTGTTGTTTGGATTTTTACGCTTTGCCTTTTTTTCGGGCTGAGAATGCCCGTCGTCCGGGGGCTACCATGCAACGGAGTTACCACGGGGTGCTCGCTGTTTCAGCTATCTGGAGCATACTGTACACAATTGCGTTGCTGCTGATGATGAATGCGCCCTTGTGTAACGGATATTTTGGGTAAGTTTTCACCATCCTCAGGTAAATATTTTTCAAAATCTAGCACTACTATTTTTGGGGTCATAATTGGGTGAACCCTTCGAAAATGTAGCTGATCATACAGAGCAAAGCCAAACATTTTCATTATTTGATAAAGAATCGCGAAGTGAATAATGCCATGTCCTCTGATTACAGAGCATATTTTCGGAGATAAAGAGTGTCACATGCTAAATCATTCCCTAATCAAATATTGTATGGTTTAAACAGGATACAGTGATTAAATAGTCCTATCCTTGTTATTGGCAATGATTCTTGTTGTTGGTTTAAACTTTAGTTTACCGTAATTTCTCAGGCGATAATAAAAGTGTATTCAATTTTTTTTTCATGTAACGAAAAGGATTTTTGTTTAGGTGGTCTATATATTCATTTTTTATTACAATAAAGCTATTAGTATTTGTACAATCTGTTAATAAACCTGCATCTGTGAGCTATTTAGGCCATCGTCGCTCATCTTGTCAGTCCTCATTATCAGCAGTGTATCTTCATTACCGTGACATGAACGCTGGCACATCAGAAACTCCAGGAAGCATGCTGCTAAAATAAAATCATGATCAACCTCGTCATACTCGTCATCATCGATATCGTCGTCATCACCATCAGAAATAGATGTATAAAGGGGCAGAAAAGAACTCGAATTCAGCCCCGAGATGGCGACGCGACTGTGCGAGCCCCCACTTTACCAGGTTAGACTGGCGCTACAAAGCCATCGGCCCTCAAACTAAATTAGTGACCGGCCGTCCATGATCCATCTCCCGATTTCTCGCCCGCCACTGCCTGTCCATTTTAATTCAGTCAAGTGGTCACTGGTCATACAGTTAATCATACTTTCCAAAAATAAGCGGGGCTAAGGGTGATTAGCCCCCGAAACTCTTGAAAAAGCCACCGTAAATCAAAACAGAGCCACCGTCAAAAAATAATTCTGCCCATGGGTCGTAGTGCATGAATCTCTGAACACAATACTATAGGTGGAATTCTAAGTAGCCCTCGCGAAAGAAATGTTGATTGCCATGGTTACAGGACTGCATCAACTAACGGGTGTCATCTTTAAACAGAATGTCCATGACCATGTTCATGTTAGGAGGATGTTTCTGCATTTCTGTTAATTTGCTAAAAGAATTCTACGTGCAAAAAACTCGCCTACAGTTATGGGGTATCGTTACCTATTTTAGTTGAAAGTGTAATTCACCCAGATGGTTGATTTAGCATTCCTTAAGGTGCATGAGGTATTTATATTATTTAGTTGTTTAAATATTGAATAACAGTAGAACACTATGTGAAAATCACTACCCAATTTTTAAGAGCTACGCATGATGTTATGTGAGCATGGTGTGTAAGAAAGACTTCTTCAATGTAAAAATATGAAAGATATATTTACCCATCAACACGAACGAGAAAAGTGACAAACTCGATGGGGGTTTCATGAGTAATTGACAAGAAAAAAAAAAAACCTCTTCACGGATGATACAGAAATTTCCGCTAATGTTCTTTTTAATAGCCGCCCCCATCGATGATAATGGTCTCAGCTTACAAATGACACGACATTTTTGGATGTTGAACTTCATGCATCGCGCTGGTTTTTATTATTGGCTGAAACAATAGCGATGTGTAAATCTTTCCTGTCATATCTCGGGCTGACACAATAAACCGATGCGAGGATTTGCAACCTCTTAGTTCTCCCTAGTCTTATCTGAAATGAGTAGTATGATTCATACGATTCCGACCAAAGATGTTAAGTTTTAGGTTCAAGTGGTTTATCACGCCACGTTTCCTAAAATGCAGAACTCGCATTAAACTTCTCATGTTCTTGTTATCAGTAAGTTGTAGTAGTAACCCGAATATATATCAACGTTCCGGTTTTTAGATTTGTGAGCAAGCAAAGTAGGCCAGCAAAATTTTGACACTTTACTTCAATACAAATTTAATATTGTCGTTAAAACATGGAAGTACAAACTAGATAAGGCGTTACAAAAAGATCACCTCGTTGCCTAAATACGCAATGGCGGGGCCCTTATATTGGTAATTTCTAATACTAGGGGGATGCAGTCCTCCAGCCCCCGTTCAGTATTAACGGACCGCTTTGTGCCCCTATTTATTAGCCATTTGCGGGATGTAAGGTTGCATCGTTGGCTGTGCTGATTTATTTTAATGAGGGACATTAAATCTTCTAGAAATATTAGAATACCACTGGAACGTTAATTGTCCTTTCTCCCGGATTGTTTTTGTTTTTTTTTTTGGTTTTTGGTGTGAATTGTGAAGGTCCAATCATTCCCTTAAAAAAAGAACCCACAAACTTTTATTCGATAAACTGGTTACTGGATAGCCTCGATGATGCAGTACAGCCTCACTGTGATGAAATTTAGACCTTCCCTAGAATTGATGACGTCATAATGGAGATGCATAAGCCTATTTTGTGTGCATCATAATATATCAGGGAAATTACTGCAATTACGTGATATTGCCATGGTTATAATATCACAGCATCCCTGCATGGGGATAGTTATCAAATCTCACATTTCGCCTAAAAAACTAAGTTATTTCCTTCAAAATGTGCCATGTCGTCTCATGATGGCCAATATCATTGTGCAGTTTGTATAAAATTGCCTGTTGCTTTGCTAGGAAAGCTATCTGTATCATGATAAACTAATCAAACAAACATGCAGTTATCCTAACATCCATGTAACTAATACTGGTCTCTGGACCATATCGTTGATGAATATAGGGGTAAACTTTCTGCACGCCGCGTTCATGCTTTGGTGTTGTATGAGAGATTTATAGTGTGGTATGATACGTTTTGTGATTCGGCAATTTGACCTTCACCTGTTACGAGCAAATCACTTGACACTGCCGACAATCGCCCGACACTGTTAAAAGCGTGAAAAACATTCAGCCAAATGACGATAGACACACAGAGAAAAAGAAATGATGAGTCGTGCAATTTCGTTTTGTGGTTTTGTTGCGTTTTGTCATCCATTCTAAAATATGATCTTTGGTCAACATGGTAATGTTGCATTTTGGAACATTGTGCTACGTACGTCACGCACCTGTAACATTAAACAAATAAACACTCGTTTTGCATGATCACATAGGTCAAATGGACACATGATTAAAATAAATTAAACATTATCTTACTCATGTACTTCTGGTTTAAGAAAGGAATCTGTTCGTTACATATTTAGATATTTGAAAGTCGGGTCCGTGAGTAATGTGATGAGCCTAGACTGTTATACCCTGATGATTCGAGATGTTTGTCGCCCTAATTTGGACTGTAAAGCATCCAAAAACAAATTCTGACTTTCCTATTCTATTTTGAACCTTCGTGGTTAGATGCTTATAACAGAATTAAGTCGTCGCTGGCTCAGATATATCACTTTATCAAACAAAGAACGAACGACTTTAAACAGGCAATGTTGTTGAGAATGTAATTTTGTTCATAGCTTGAAAATGTTAGACGCATACTTTTTTTTTTTAATGAAGCATTCTTGGTCAGCACATAATTCCAGATCTGAGTTCCTGTACCCAAAGGAGGCGGTGCCTGTCCTTTTTATATATATCTTTAAACCCCGTTTGTTTTCTTTTTGCAGTGGTTAGACTTAGACTACCAAGGAAATGATCACTGAAGAACATTTATCTTCAGACCATTTTTCAGATAGCCTATAATTTAGACGATGAACCCAAGTGTAAAGCAGGTCATATGGTTCACATTAGGGCGACTTGAACAAAACAAAACGTTATAATCACGCTTATTGTCTTGTCTTCAAGATGCAAAATATATTTGTGCAAATGTCTTTGCCAAAGTGTCTGGGAACAACAGCATCGCGACCAGCTTGTCACTGTTTCATGCGGCCAAGTAAGGCGTATACTATTTAAAATGAAAATTGAAATCACCCATCACGTGATCTGGGCAACAGGATGACCAAGCAAATAAATATTGAGTGACGTGTAATCGAAAACTTACATCATGTGTCACGTTATATTCTGTATGCTGCTTGACAAACGTACTTAAATTAGTCTGAGACCTTAACACACTGAATGATGATCACTTTGTTTGAAACAAGGATGTACGAGACTGCATTGGTTGGTTCATTTAAATAGAATTCTGCACAACGCAGCCCTTCACAGAAGGTTGCAAAATGTTGTCAATGTTGGAAATATCATTGTAGTTTCTGATGGTGCAAGAAAAGTTTGTTTATAAATCAAGTTGTACAACAAATCTCAAACTGGGAAGCGCCATGTAGAAAGAAAATGGGCTCTCATTGAACGTACCCAACAGGGGCGTTGCTAAAATAGGGGACGGTAGGTTCCATGGTATAGGGAACCGGTTGAGGGTCGGTCACTCTATTTCCAAAGTCCTATCGGCAACTTCGTCATTTTGTTGACGGCGACAGTGGATCGAGGCATGTGTAGTGTAGCTTTTTGGGCTGTGTTGGATTTTTGGTTTTTTGTTTTTGTTGGGGGGGGGGGGTTGAATTTTTCTAACCCCTTTCTGAATACCCTTTTTTAAGCCTTGGCTGTACATTTGAAATTTTGAGGACCTCTGTTTTTTATATTGTTCGGCATTTTTTACTAGCGTATCGCCAAATTTGGTTCTACAAACCCCCTTCAAAATGGTCAAGCGACGTATCAGCTCTGAGACTCGTGGTACAATAGATGATTTAAGAAAGATTTTTCATAGGTTTGGTATATTATTCGGCAAATATGACTCCTCGGATCTCCCCTATTCCAATACACTTTGTGGTTTGTTTTAACATTGTGAGCTTCTGTAAAGAGGCGCCTGGCTTGAATGCTCCTCAGGGAGTGGAGAAGGTGCATATATTGTATGTGGGCAAGCACGAAGGCGATGACCGGGGTAATAATATAAAGCGCTTTATGGAGACATCGAAGTTGTATTAGGCGCTTTATAAATCCTGAATATTATTATTATTTAACATGTTTAAGGAAATTAAGGAAAGCGAGAGTGGAGAGGGGGCAGAAAAGAAAATCAAAACATGATGAAACAATTCCCTATGATTGACATTATTGATGCCATTGTGGAAGTCGACATGTCGGAAACTTTTAATCCAACTCCATTGTTACGTGCATTCGTCCGCGGCATCACAGATACATGGTGACTGCCTCAGTCCCACACGTTGAGACAGGTGCAGTGTTCTAGATTTTATCAAGGTTAACCCTTCCATGGCTGTGAAAATAGATCAGGACATTGCCTTGTGCACGTTGTTGGTCGCTTCCAGGAGGCAATGGATTAGTCTGGATTATATGACAAGACAAACCCACACGAAGAGAACACATGAGATGAATGGAAGCTAACAAATTGACGTCGCTTGCAATACCAACATGTAATCTGTTCTTGTCATTTACATTTTCTCAAACTACCGACATACAGCTTAAAGAGACGAGGGAAAGCAACCAGAAAATAATTGCTGATGTAAATAGGCATGTAATTTCAAACTGTCATGATTATAGTGTATAAATTATTACGGTTGATATGAACTGGATGTAAATCATATATGGATTCTTTTCAGAATGTTCGTAACCATTGAACATTGGCAAAACATAAAACTACATCAACATCACGACCTAGATAATATATGATTCGTAATAGGTAGCATTCCTAATTGGTCAGTTGATGACATTAAGAGTTAAGCTTATACGATTAAGTTCATCAGGGCGGATTGTAAACAATTAGAATTACAGAAAATAGGGGGAATGTGTTTAAAGATTAGCGTAAAGAATTTTTCACTCAAGTTATTATTTTCGTCGGGCGCTATTACGGAGACGTTAAGACTATAATATACACCAACGTTCTTTATGTCTAAACTCTCAGTATCATGTCGATTGCCAATATTAAATCGCAACTCTTTGCGAAGCCGCCCTTAATTGAGGCCGTCTGTAATATGGTGGATGTTTTCTATTGAAATCCGTGCAATTATGTCCACAATGCAGGCCCTTATCCAATCCATTAATGTCATACTTTCACGTCAGTGTAGCGGGTGGCGGTAATAGCTCTCCCAGATTGGCTTATACTCAACTCCTGAAGAAGAAAATGTCTCTTCAAATGCAAGAACCTATCGTGAAAAACTAATTCCTCCTCAAAATCAACAACCCCCTTCATACTATCATATCAAATTAACATGATTATGCCATCGTTCATTCGAGATACATGTATTTGTTTTGTTCGCCTGATAGATCTGTTTTTACGTATGTTGTATCTATGTCGATAGTCAAAAGAATATAATGGAGGCTAGTTGATACCAAGGTTATATTGTCTAATATGACATTGTCATGTTCGTATACCTTTCGAATATCATCTTGTTTTAACAAAATAATCTAAAGGAAATAATGATACATCTCAGCGATCCGACCGTAATATATCCATATATGGCTTTATAATGCTCGTCAACAAATCCAGTTGTCACTAATTTCCCTATGGTTATTACTCAAAATAGCAATTCACTGATAGCAAACGCTAATCTAAAAAAAGGTGCACGTTTTGTTATCTGCTTTTTCGTTATTGTCAATAAAAGACAATAAAGACTGATAAAGACTGATAAAGAAAACCTTCATCGGTTTGCAGTTATGATATTATACACATTCCAAATCCCTCGAAATTGGTTGTCATCTTGTCCCTTTGTACTCTCATTTATCTTTCCTCTTTTTTGGCCTTTAAACTTCACATCGCTTGATATCAATTTGTGAAATATTGGAAAACAAAATTCTAAGAATTAAACTTCGAAAAGAGGTTAACTTAAATTCCCATCGTCGACATACTCTACTCTAAAAAGAAGTGCTAATATGAAAGCCTTTGTTTTGATTTTCCTGTATACTAATCTTAGAAAGTGATCGCCCTAAAGAAAAGATACTCCAGAGGACAATTTAGGCCTTGTTTCGAAGATACCTTGTCGATGAGACGAGGTGGTAGAGGCGTCTCAAGAGTAACCCTGTTGTGTTTGGTAATGATCCGTGGTGACCCGTGGAGATCAGTGATGTCCAGAACCAGTCAATCGGACCGAAAAGAACATTGATAGCATCATGATTGACAGCGTGGGTGTAGATAGCGTGTAATCAGGAAGGATGGAATACTAGTATTGATTTTACTTCCTATGTATCTTTAAAATGCGCTCTTAAAATACCATTGTTCTGAAAGCTAACTTGATAATAACATAATCGATATTATCTATCAAAAAAGCTTTGTGGAAAACTAAAAGTTTTCTATAAATTTGTTGTTTTCATCATAAAAACAATAATGTTAGCTCCGGTTGATTCGCTTCATTGAAATATAAAAAGGTGTGTATATACACGTACATGTATTCTGCATTGCTATAGTGAAACAATTATTCTAACGTTTTACTATTGTCAATACAAGAACGGTATATTATTATTATTATTATTATTGTCAATAGTATGGTTGGGAATATGAAAGTTGCTTCATTGTTTACTTCATGATCAGAAGAGGATTGTACCCTTCTATACGCATGATAAAGCAGTATTGAAATAATTAAACTCTTCCATATGCTTCATTTACCATTTGTTTACATAATTAAATATAATAAATATATATTTATTTAATTCCTTGAATACTAACCATAATGATAGGCACTTTCATTGTGGACTCCAGTGCCCAGGAGAGGCAACGTGTCGGGGACAGATATGTAACTGTAAATTATATATGACAATGTCCGGGTTTGAAACTTTGAATGGCATTGGACAGGAGATTTGACAAGACATTAATCTCACTTTTTCTCTCCAAAATGTCCATAGACATGTGAACTGCACTTGCCATATGCCTTAACGATGACCATCTTGCTGGGAATACACCCAAGGGAATGGATATGGAAAGAACAAAAATATGGAGCAGAATTATGACATAGAGGGAAATGGAAAATAATATTTCGAAAAGAGGATATGAAAAAATAGGGGGGGGGGGTAGAGAAAAGGGACTTAAGTCAATGATTCTACTTTCTAGTTTGAATACCCAAGCGTCCATTATTATTATTATCGAGAAATATGTATTCTTACCAAATGCTCCTAACACACATTAAGGTTTGTAGGTTATCCCAAGAATAACCACAAACCGTTTTTGCAATAAGAAAGGCCAGCGAACTGTAATATGAGTAGAAATTGATATCACTAGGGAAAATGAAGTCATTTTTTAAGGATGCCATAAAAACTTGATGTTCTGCTTGGCTGTAAAATGATATTTCCTCACAAATTATCAATTTTACTCTACGCATGCTATAAAGTGTTCAGGACATCACAAGAAAAAAAAATTCTCTGACTCACATAAATAGCATAGAATTTGATGACAGATTTCTCATATCTACTATGTCTGACGATGTTGAACATGGATGTAGAATCATTTGAAACGGTTACAATCTGTAATGGGGGACAACATACCATCCTTGTAAGCTTCTCATTCTCAATTAGATTACTTTTATTCGTCTGTCATCAACTCTAGATTGTAATCTGATTATCAATGTCACACTTTCTCCTAGTTTGGCACCTCACGTGCCAAAACTATTCCCCCTTTTCCGATTTCATGTGTTTCTATCTTTATTCCTATACCCTCTTACTTCTTCATGAATCGAACGAATTTTAAATCATCGTGAGAGTATTTATCGGATTTTTACGGAAATTGCCAGATGACAAAACTAAAAATGATTAGAAAATGAAACTGGAAAATCACTGCGCATCAAAGTGTGCACGAATCTTTCTCATGCTTGTTATACGAACCCTGTTTGTTTGATTGCAGTGCAATTTAACAGAGTTGACTGATAGCCTCGATTTGAAGTTCTTTTCATTATTTACACTAAAATTCTTCAAAAATCGAGGACGGATCATGAGAATATCTGTCTCATATATCTGTTGATATAAGTTGAACAATATGACAACATATTCAACAAGTTTCCTATTGTAACAATATGAAAAATGCCTTTAATGCTCATCACTGGACACGGAGTAGATATATGTTACTGCTATCATGACATTGCCCCGATAATAACCATTTAGCCAGACTATATAATGCGATTAAAACAATTTCCCGCAACCTTAATTTCAAAAATTAAGAGGGGGTGGGGGGTGGGGGTACACTTGCTGCCAAATTAGAGTCACTTGTTTAAATATGGAATTCAATAAGAAGTATTTTGTTCTGTGATTAAGGCGACAGCTTTATAACTAAACGCTATCGTGAATTTTTATACGTTTTAAGGCAATATAGAAATAGATGTCCCATTGCGATGTACAGTATGGAAATATACAAAAATATGGAATTACACAACAATCAGTAATAATTTAATAAATTAATAATAATATCTATAATAAAGAGCTATCATTTTCAATCCACTGCGTGAAGAATACCAGGAAATAAAAAACACGACTAAAACAAAATGTTTAAATGATGTTATCCTCTTCATTTTCTCCTAACTCCTCTTATATGAGGACAATATTAATTACACATTTTAAAGTCAAGTTTGTGATACATTGTCACTATAGGCATGATAGGGGGTACAGTATTATTGTCATTAAATACGCAAGAAGAAATGTTATTGTAGGAGCTTCAAAATTTCAGCATTGTGCATTTACCAGCTGAAATTGACAAATCATTTTCTTCTAGTGCTTCTCAAAATTCCATGCCTATACTGGGGTTTTAATGAGTTTTCTCGGTGCAAACGTTGGGCTAATCTAGGATAATCAGTGTTATAGGAATCGTGACGGTTACCTCATCTTCTATTCACCAATATAACCGATTCAGCTCTATATTCCTGACAAATATTTTATTCTAAAGAAATAGATATGTTATACCATGCCTGGAGAATGAGGCATACCATCACTTGAAAATTGTAGGCATACATTACAGTGCACATTCGCATAATGATCATGAGTCAGAAACTATCAGCATATTAAAGAGAGAATGCTATGAATGTCAAACATGTTATCAGCCTAACCTGAAGACAGTGTGGATTCCTATTTAGGATATTATTATCTTGCCTTATGAAGTAAATAAAAGTGCTTCATATTATTCAATATATCGATGGGTTGATGGAAATGTCAATGTACTATACCAATATTGCCGTTCAACGAACCAAATAACGGCTACTTGAGGCTGCTTGGATTTAGATGCAATTGCAACTGGTATTCAATTATCCAATGCTCGGAAAGACTGCATTAGCCTTCTACTCTTCTGTATATTGCTTCGTCATGTATCTGTGTGGGAATAAAGCATGGTTTCTGATCAATATGAAGCAATATACAGACATGCTCTCATAATAGCCGGCCCCAACCGCATGCCAACTCAATAACAACCGTTGAAAAGTGGTAGCATATGTTTTTCATGAGAATGATTTATTAGCCAATATTTTGTCACAGAAATTGAATATATATTATCGGGGATATGCTTCAACCGTACACACACACACACACACTCCTATATATATATATTTCTCTCAGTATATATTGAGTAAGGTCGCATAGAATATGATTGGTCATTTTAGAGGTCATGATAATTCCAGCTACAGCCAATTGATACTGGATATAGCATAATGTAAAAGTGTGAAGAATATTGAAATCTTCTGATAGTCAAAGAGAATGTATATGGTATAGCCTATATATAGTACACTTTGTATGCCATTCATGTGTAATTGTAAAAAATCTGAACCTTCTGCATGTGGATAATATTTATGAGATATAGACAAGATGGCACCCCATGACTGTATGATAATGGTTACACAATCGTGTCTACTGTCTACCATAGATTAGAGATCGGCAGACATCAATCTACAATGCCACACTCAACCCAGGTAAGGGAAATGGGTACCTGGTAGGAATGAACTCTTTAAAATGCTTGAGCGCGGGCTAAAGCCGGGATAATAACAATGGAGGAGTGACAGATGTGACAGATACAAGCGCTAAACAATAATCCACTGATACCTATTGTCAATTAGCGTAATTTTACAAAGCTCATATTCATTCTTCTCTGTCACATCTTGAACTTAAAAAAAAAAAAAAAAATCACAATTTCACTTTGAATTCCCTTCATTGTCTTACCTTTAAACGATGAAAAAAAATTGTCATCCTCTTATTGCAGGAAGATTGGAAATGGAATATAAAATACGATACAAAAGGGTGATATACGGATAAAACACACAGACACCATCGGCCCCATCTCCCATATCATGGCAATGTAACGTGCACTCTGGTCACCATGTCTGTAAACTTTGTTGAAAGAGAGAGAGAGAGAGAACAGAATTTTTCTGTCTCTGAAAATCTGGCTAGGAAATATGTGATCATATTTTGTAAGTAAGTGTATAATCCTTGGCCTGAGGCGCTCCGTGTTACTCTCTATCCCCCTCTGATGTAGGTCTCGGGCGTCTCCCCGCGACAGTGATGCACGGATCACTTAACAAGAGCTTCATGCTTGAATTCAATCAAGAAAAAAAAATGGGGATACCCCGTCTTATGAGAATAATCATCAGTGGTAGAAAGGAAGAGCTGATTTTTTTAGACTTCATATGTGATGTATAAAAACATTTAGTTTTAGATAATGGATCGACGCCCCTTAGCCCGACGCCCGACGTACCTATTCCAGTACGTCGTGCGATTGTCGCCGGGGCATGTAGAACTGTAAGCAACTTTTTGACGCTTCAATTATCGAATCACTTTTTTACAGATAAAACTTCAATTTTCAAGTAGATTAGTTGGACTTACAAATGTCGAAAGGCTATGACATTATTTGAAATGTTTAAAACATGTTTCAAATTTTACCTTCAAAATGTTTGCACTCTCAGGTATGAATTATATGACAAGGTACAATATATCTGCACAGTTCTTGTATGTAACTTTCAATGAGGCCATGCTGCCGTTCCTTGGTATAGGTTGCGAAGGAAGTGCTGCTGTACTTTAAGCAGAGCAAAATGGAATCCTCAGTATCGATCATGATGGATTTAAAGTAGAACGTTAATGATTTTAAATATTGGCTTAATACTTATTATTGCATAGATGGCATAAATTAAACAAGGTTATCCAAATTCAACGCTTGGAAACATTTGAAGTAATGATTATTATCAATTATAAAACGGTAAAATACAGCCCCCGATATAGCAGCTGAAGAGCTCCTCGAACGCTGCTGAGATATGTGACGACACACCCTGGACCAGTCCTGTCTAAGCAGACGATGTCCCATAACATCTTACACATTTTTCAGAGCCTATTTTGTCATCTCCTCTTCACTTATTTCTCTTCCTTCACTAGCGTCAGTCTTAATGTTAGTCTGTTGCCTCACTCTTAACTTCGTGTATGGTATTATTTTGATGAAAAATGCAGCGTTAAAAAAATAAAGGAATCAGTCACTTGTAAACAAAATAAGACGCCATTGTATTTTCAGCTGCTTGCACCGGGGCATGTTCGGCGTTTCAAGAGGGAACGAATACCATCCTGCTATTATTCGGAGGGCTTTTCAATTTGAAAATGGGGTTTATTTCATTGATCATTGACCCTTCTCCTATGTATTTACAATCAAACGGTTTTAGCTATCAGAATCAGTTTCACTTTCCCTTTATAATGATGTGAAATAAGGTCATGTTTAAATACACCAAACTCTTTATAATTTGATAAATAATTGCATTGCAATTACGTTCATTCATTATAGGACATCGTCTGCTTAAGCAGGATCGATCCCGAGTGTGACGACATCAAAACATCGCTATATTTCTGGCGAATCCTCGGATATTCCAGATGCTGAGAAGAGCTTTTATTTGTGTTGTTTTTATAATCACCAGATACGCAGTTGACATAAAACTTATACGATTGCCATCTGTAAGCTTCCCAGTTTCTAGTGATACATTAATTGCCATATTTGTGATTTTCTTTGAATATCTACTTTAAAAAGATAGAAAATACTTGAGAGATTAAATAAACCAAATAAGAGAACGTAAGAGTCGAAGTAGAGGAAATTACATTTCATTTGAATAATGAAAATATTTCAGTTTGATCGCAAAATATACACTTAATGAACGGTTATAAAAATCCTGTTGAGCACAAAGGCAACTCTTCTACCAAGGAGAAAACGCCTTGTACAGAGCATGGATGAGAGGGGGAGTTACCCGCATGTCCAATCGAGAAAGCGAAGCAGTAGGTATGCAGGGTTGTGGGGATGGGAGGGGAAACCTAGATGCACAAACTGTCACAGAGAAACTCACATGGACCAGGTGAGGAGGGGGGGGGGGCTGTATAAGGGCTGTTTTTTATTGAATAAAAATGATAGAGGAAATGAAGGGTATACGTAATAAAGGAGTTTCAGGCTATAATACACAGACTCGAGACAGAAGGACATCATAAGCAGCGAAAACTAATGAAATAGAAGGGTTTTTTTTAACCTTATAGGGAACAACACTTAGTAGAGGTATTTCACAGGCTTAATATAGAAAGTATTGCATTATAGGAGGATATGATGATAGAGAATGGAGCGATAAATGAAAAGAGCATTAAAATTCTTGTTTTCAAATCGAAGTTCGGGAATACATTAAGGACCAAAGTGGAGAATGTCAGGCAAAATGATTTCAAATTGATGGTGGAGAATTTAGCCGTGAACTTTTTCAAACAGTTTGGTAGAACAACAGCTTCAGATCTTCATAAGACAAAAACCAGTAACTTATTACGTAATCACCTCGACCGATAAAAGTGAGTGTTATACATAGATGGTTACAATGAATTCATCATTACAAGACACTAGTTGCTGCCTAGGTGCCCCTCTTGAGTATTATCACCGTATTCACCCCTATGTGGATAAATTACAACGTTGATCCGGACCTGCGGCTCACCCCTACTTCTGTGGTCTGCACAGCCGACGCTCCTGGGGCTTAAACCCAGCATCGAACCGCTGCACATGCCTCGTGCTGGTATTGGGCCACACACACGATACAAAGTCGGCATTGATCAAAGCAAAATCATAACGCCAAGGGACGTAAATTTGGTAATATTCTCTTTAGCTGCTTGTGGTGAAGAAAATGAGTTTAAGGGCAAACGGACTACTCGAGACGACTCGCCGTGTGTAGCCGTTTAAGCTGTAATATCGTGCGCAAACAATATTTATTACAAAGTGATACAGTATTTTTTTCTAATTCAATCTACTGTGTTGTACGACGTGAACTCGTGCAGACCACAATGTAGGGCAACGTAGGTGGTGAAACCCGTACAATGCTAATTATTTTGTTTTTGAGGGCCCGTCGATTCAAAATCTCTTAATTTGACAGACGAACACCACAAAATCACACGACAGGATTCGATTATAATCGTGATGAAGTCTTTGCAAGCTTAGCACGATACTTGACAGGTTGCGGATATGTTGTTTTTTCTTCATGATTTTGTAACATAATTTTAAAAAGAAGAGTTTCAAAGAGATGCGATAGACATAGAGCATAAAAGCTAAGAATAAACCCAAAGTTGATAAGTAGAAAGGGAAATGGAAGAAGAAAAAATGGCAGGTCGGGGGGGGGGGGGGGGGTGGGGCAATCATTGCAGTAAATAAAAGATAGAGCCAACAAATTTGAATGATAATAACAGTGTAGTCATGTGTTGGGCAAGAATATCATCGTTAGTCTGTTCATATTTTTTTGCTTGTGTCTTGTTCAAGGCACTAAATCAGTTATTACAATCACTGACAACAATATAATGGAACTTTTGTTTCAGAATGATATGAATACAGTCTGTGAGACAAACATCGAATAGAAAAAGAGTGTAAACATGGTAAATAATCACGTTATCATTTCTCGTTCTGTCCTCCACGTGCCTTAGTATAAGCAAGCAGATGCCTAGTACCTCCTTGGTATAAGCAATCTGATGCAAAATTATTGTAACACACTGAATTGAAAAAAATATATAGAATATATTTTCAAAATGAACTCAGTTCATGATTACTACTCAACCAAATGTAAAGATAACATTTAACAAATTCATAGTGACGAAGCTTTTCGACCTGCACTCATCGGGTCACAACGCAGGAATGGGAGAATACAAGAAAATACAAAAGTCAAGGAGAGGACACAACTTTCAACAAGTTCAAGTATATATTCCCTTCGATAAAGATTATACCGAAATTGCGGCGCTTAAAATAAAATTAAGCCATGGCGGTTGTTGAACGCTGTATAGTAATCATAGGATTCTAGTTATGACATTGAGATTATTTTGGCGTTGTTCGGCAGACATTATATTACTCATCTCACAACACCCGTCAGTTTGGGATTTAGAAAACATATTGGGATTCTTTTAATACAGAACATTAAAGGGAACTGTCGAGTGTCGAGGTGTTTAGGTTCTTAGATAAAATCCTAATTTGATGTGACGTTATTTTGCAAATTTTTCATATTTTGATGTATGCTATCGAGTTGAAAGAATTATACTGAACATTTTCAAGTATATATAGGATGAATATCACGTAGAGTCCTAGGAGAAGATTTGCTACATTTTGTTTGGCTATGCTTATATTGCTTTTCGATTTTTCTGGAATTTTTTTTTGCATTCTGTTTATTTTCAGTTATCTTACTGCTCAAACACTTTGGACTGATCTCGACTCTTGTCATTTTGAATGTTAAGTTGTTTATGATACTTGCTGGTAATGAAGTTATTTCATTGTTCTTTGAGATAACACATAATGTAAAGAGAACCTTCATTTTACATCACGCGTATCATTCAGAGATCTTTCCTCGTGGTCTCTTATCTCTCCCAATATGTCTCTCTACCCCCTAAAGCACATACACCTCGCTCTCTTTCCTACGACCTCGGGTTAGAGATGCTAGTTTCCCCAATATCTCATAAAAATATGATATTTTCGCCTCCCCTCAACAGTTTTTCCCTGCTCTCAGCCATCTTGGTGCAACCACTTGCTTTCTGTTTCTGATCGATTGTGTTGTTCCTACAACATTTGACGAAATTGCCCAAGTTGCGTTAGTCGTCACCCAAAGGCCACCAAATGCAGTTTGAACTCATCCACAAAGTGCGTGTGTCTCACCGGAAACCCCTATATCCGGTTTACGTCTGTCCAACCTTGTTTGAGGTTCCACTTCTACATTGTAATGAGCATCGCTTTGGGGAGTGGGTAAGGAGGGGGAAGTCAGTTTTAGTTGGGGGGGGCGGTGCTTAAGGGGAGGTCTGTCCAACCTTTCTTGGTAATCAGGGGGAAATAAGTTTTTTTTAATTGAAGTGAAGTGAAGTGAAATTCACATTTATTTCCTTCTGACAATAATAACAAAGTATTTGACAAACAAACATCAATACAGTAAATGTTACAAAGAAGGAGGCGAAGACCCGAAAAGCAGAGCTTGTGTTGGGAACGCCTGAGACAAAGAGTAAATGTGTTACTGTAAGATCATCAGCCTGTCAAAAGTTTACACTGAGTACAATGTACATCATTGAGCTTTGGTTTTCGAGTGTGGGTAAGGGGAGAACACTAGAGTTGGGATGATATGGCAATGGAATTGAAGGAGCATGGGTTTTGGAGGGCGGGTTAGAGATTTGGTTTGGAAGGATAGTTTAGGATGAGGGTCATTCTTGTCTCTATATACGGGGATAAGTGTTTGTCCGACCTTGTGTGATTACGTTTTAGATGTATGCAGATGTACATGGTTGCGGATCCTCGGTTTGGGAGGTTAGGAAAGGGAAGGGGTTAAAAGAAGCCCAAGTAGGGATGATGGGTACTGAATGTGGTAGAGTTGAGGAACCTCAATTTCAGAAAGATGGGTGTGGAAAGGGGTGGGGTTAAAGAGTCTTGGTTTGGGAGGATGTGTAAGGGGTTATTTTTTTAAAGGAGTCTATGAAGGGATGGGGGATGGATACAGATAGTGTGTCTTTCCATCCTTGTAAGAATTTTGAGGTACTGCGCATGAAGGTTTTGGTTTAGACCAAAGATATATCGGGAGGGAAGGTTATAGGTGAGAATTGAACGTATCCAAAATCTCTAGGAGTTAGTTAGGGAAGGAGTAAAGCCTCATACCGGTAAGATCATATTCTTCCACTCTTGTCTGTGCTTGGAAGGAATTGCAAAGACTCTGATATGGAAGGATATGTAAAAGGGTAAGATTAAGAAAGAAGGGGGACCATAGGATTTTTTTGGGGGGAGGGGGTATAGGGAAAGGCGTTGTTGGAAAAGTAGTGGAAAGAGTTCTCGGGAAATGGGAAAGATGGAGCTGATGAGAGAGAAAAGAGATCGGATCTGGAACCCGTCTTATAAAGATTTTGCGATTGATTACAAATAATTTGCATTTGATATCAATCGCACCTCCTATCACTTTGTAATTAGTTGCGATTGATATTAACTGCAATTTATTTTCAATTAATCGCAACTCTTTTATAAGACGGGGCCCTGGTATTTACGTACTGTAAGTAGGGGCAAAGCTGTATGCAAATTTGTTTTAAAAATCTATCAACTAAAACTGACTAACCAGTTAAACTGCATTTTGAATGAAATTTTAAGCGTTCACGGTAAACTGCCCTAAAATTGTTAATGTTGCTGTGGTAAGTAAATATAATGACAAGCATTAATAATCATAATTATACAATTTAAAGATAAATTTCAAATAAAACCAATACAATTAATCCGTCATCCTAAAAAGGTCCATACGTGTCTACACTACTAGATGTGTTGGCTATAGAGCACATAGCATAGATTCCGCAATCGCAGAGTTACGTAATCGGTTGAATTAGACTCTTCGTCTCTCTTTGAAGACACTTCAAACCATGAATCATTTCTAGATCCGCCATATTAAAACCTATTGCTGTTACTGTAACACATGTTGGTATAGATCGTGTCCTTACAGCTGCTGTCGCACCTCTCTACCTAACCATGCTAACTGTAGTTTCATTCATGACGAAGTCATACGTCTTAATTAATGCGGGGTCAATAACATGTACCTCAATATAAATCATGATATATATTTAATTATACTATGGTCTGCATCGTGAAATGATGTTAATAAGTATCAAAAAATGATAATCAACTCCTATATGATCAAGAAAATGGAATTAAAAACAGAAATACAAATTGATAAAGGTAAACAAGACCTTAAAATATGATATACATTAACAACTTTCCCCACATTACTCCCCCTTCCCCAAAAAAGAACAAATTGAACTAATTAATAATAGATTGATTTATGAACATTCTGTGTCTCGTTGTATATTCCAAGCATTCTTAGACACCTTTGGAAAATGCTCATTGGATACAGACCATTGCAAGCGTAAATATTCAAATTGAATGACGAGCGCCGCTAAACCTAAAACAACAACAACATAACAGCATCACTCATTACCAGCACATAGAATGTACACGTCCCTGAAAAAGTACAGTGGCGGACAGCAGCTGCCCAAGATACTCAGTTCGTGAATTCGATGTTAACACTTGTACTTCTCCAGGACTGAAGAACTGGGCTAATTAAATAGTAACAGTTACAAATAGAATCGACATGAATTGGAAGAATATATTGGGATAATGGGTCAGTGGCGATGATTTATGTTACAAAATTCAATCGGTTTTTATCTGAAAGTCTTTTTAATAGAAAATGTGCAATGTCATACGATGACAATAAATGCAGGAATTAAAATGCTGTGCAATTCTGTGTAGTAATTATAATCATTTTTGCCGACATAAGGGGGGGGGGGGGGTCAGAGCCTTCTGTCAGACACCCCTTGCCAAACCTTATAACGATGCTCAGACGGAGAAATCATCATCAGGACGATTCTGTTGATATTTTAAATTTCATTTTCGTTTCTATCGAAACTATATATTTTCTGTCGTGGTTATCTAAAATCTCTAAGATCACTGGTGTAAATTGGAAAATCTCCAACATACATTTCAATGTGTGGGAATAAGAAAGGATCTATGCGTATCAAAATAGACTAACCTCTTTGCTAAAGTTAGCGCACATAGGCTATTCAATTCCCCATTTTCTCCCAATCCTCTCCCGTTTCTAATTACGAGCGTTCTGACGTAACTATTTCGAAGAAGGTATTGAATTAGCCGGATTTTAAATTACAGATCAGAAAGATATCATAACAGGTATAGCGTTCCCTTTATTTTGCTGTACTTTTAATTAAATTAAACTTTTCACGACCTGCCGCCTATTTGTTTTTTCTTCGTAATACTCGACGGAGCAGCCAATATTGGGGGTTTGTCTGACAATTTGCTCACACGCTACCTTACAGTTTGTTGTTCTTGTTGATGGTTTGGTTTGAATGACGTTTGCTTTCCAAAAGTTGGATGTGTATACAAAGGTTTACGCAAACACTATACGAGTTGAAAAAGTTATATTGTGATTCGAGTTTGTGTTTGTTGTCCATTTGTTATCACCATTAGTCATGACCATAGACGCTTATTTTTGGTAATTACCTCTACAACGGAAATTGTGTCAGTTATGAATAATTGAATGAATTAATCAATTTTTGTGTTGGAATTTTATATTAAGCCCCACTGTTATATTAGAAGTATTGTCATTCCACTTCATGAAATAAAAATACAGAGTAGAAAATAAGGATGGAGAATTGGCCATCTAATGTGAGACAGGTGAAGAGAAATAAAATAAGGTATTTTGGGTTCGAAACGTGATCAGGGGAGCGTTTCACCAAGTGTTTTGTCAGTGATTTTTACTGACAACTGTTATAAGCTACTGAAATCCTTGCATCTGATTGGCTGAGAGCAAATTTGTCAGTAAAAATCACTGACAAAGCGCTTGATGAAACGCTCCCCAGAATGCCAATCACCTAACAGTTAGTCAGGTGGGATTAAAGCAGTTGGTCCTCAAATTACTCAAAATGTCTTAGCTAACCATATGCATGCAGTAAACACACCATGATGCCTGATTTTACCTTGAATATAAGCCAAACTTGTCCAAAGGAGACAAAAGGATAAAATATGCACGAGGGTCTGATGAAATAACATAAACGTGAGGAAGATGGTGAAAAGAGCGCGGGAAATTTATGATCTGGAACGACAGAATTCCCTCGACTCCATCGAAGTCTGTTCCGTACTCCATTTTCTTTCAAAATACAGGTAATCATACGTTTCCTCTACACTTTCTAGTATCTCTGAAAGCCGAACTTGAGACCTCTAATTTTCCAGACAGTTTGTAAAGATCATACAAGTTTCTGTTTTCTTGAGTCTTGTTCTTTTTTTTAGAAGAAATTGGGTCAAAGACAGTTAAATTTGTCATGTTCAATTACAGTCAAATTAATATGGTTCACTGCATATAAACGTAATGCAATTTTAAAGGTACTCTCATTGATTTGCAACCAAAAAAAAAATCCGATTGTCCCTTGCTGCTTATATTGTGGTGTTTAAACTTCGCACATTTTGGAATCCAATCTTCTTTTTTGTCGTTTCTGCAATTTAATACTTCCTGACTAAAAATATAAACAATGAAATTGAAACCTTATAAGCCTTATAAGAAGAATATCTTTGGGAAATATGTGATTTTCAAAAGTTTAGTAACATATCTTTTCAGAAACAATAGCATATCAAACAGCCTTTTATTTTTCCTGTGGAAAAATAATGGTCACAGAGGAGAAGCGGGATGGCAATAATGTGAGTTTTAAAACTAGAACGAAGAAATTTACTCAAGAAGAGCGCCAATCGTTTCTTTGTTTGTTGATGTGATTTCGTGACGCCAATTTTTTCTTCCTTCCATTCATTCTATTAATTAAACAAGGAGAAAAATACCCCACACGTACCCCCCCCCCCAAAAAAAAAAAAAATAAAAAATAAATAAAAAATAAAAAATCCTTCACTCATTAGGCATCAGGGTGAAAAGGAAATCAAAAGGGAAATTCAGAAAACAACTGGTCGGAAACGAGCCCGCATGAAAGCCTATAGGTGCAAATATCCTAAGCCAATTACGAGAAGGAAGCATTTAATCCCGCTAATCGAAACGATTGCATCTTCGACACATTATAATTGGTTGTAATTCTCACAGTGATCAATCAGAATTTAATAGACTTTACTTTGAAAATGAAAAGACGCAGAGCTCGTTTTTACTGGTCAGATATTTGAGATAGGTTTTAGATAAACTTGAACTTAGTTGTAGACAATAGGTCATTCTCGTTATGTATTCAGAATTTGTATATGCTTTCCCCCAAAATTGATGTTTGTTTGTTTGTTTGCTTATTTTATTTATTCACGGATAAAAATAATATACAATTGTGCCCACATTCAGCTAAAAGCTGTTTTTCAGCGAGGCCCTGATAAAATATTGGGCAATAGATATAAACAAGGAAAATACAATTTACAAACAGAAGATATTTACAGGACTTTTCTTGAAGATTGATCACAAATGAAACAATTTAATTCTTCTTGGTGGTACTTAGAGATATAAACGGGGCCGACGTATTATTACATTAAATGAGAAGCAATGACGCCCCGGTCATTTGCAGAGGTGTTAAGTGATATGCTGTACCTCTTGGGCTTGGCGGGAAAATGAACCCTTGAGAAAGGGTGTAACAATAATATCAGGGCCACTTATTACGTCATCTGAAGCATGTTCAGCCGACTGACATTCATATTTTCTTTATGATGAAGACAAACGAAAGTAGGTGTGAAATTTAAACATTTTCGACGCGTCTTATTTTCCCTTTTTATGCACCTGTGATCAACTTCATTTTTATTAGCATTTATAGGCTTATGCACAGTAAAAGATTCATGACAAAATAGGCATAATAATATGAGTGGATTCAATTTTTCCGCTCATGTTATGTTATTATTTCTTTATTTTTTGTCAGTTTTCCTTACCAGTCTTTGCGATAAAGACGTGTGCACATGCGGTGCATTTTGTATGTAGGCTACATAACGTATTGTCTTCATTTTTCTTTCATTTCTGTTTTTTCTGAAAGACGAGATTGTTCGTACACGTTACGAGGACACTCTAGATGTTGCTTTGCTTTGAAATGATTATTGTATTGTATGAAGCAGTCTCGCAGCCTGAATTCTTTCCCGATTATCCTTCAAATAACATTTAACGTGTCAATGTCAGGACAGACTGACTTGAATGAATCGGGTGAAATGACTTAACACTAAAAGCAACATCTCCACAAAGCATATTAGAAATTCGACCGTGTTGCGGAATGCGAGCCTAAGTTTTCATAGGTACTTTACGATTGTCCGTTCGTGTGAAAGTTTTGTATCTAGTTACGCCCTCTATCTATCTCTCCTAACCCCAATTTCTCTCGCTGATTCGAGTAGTCTCGTATCCATTACCCTTAATTGTTACCGTTATTCCTTCAAATGGGGTTAAAAGTTGGCTGGTGGTTGAGCAATTACAATTTCAGATTCATATTCATGTATTATCGTCTATATACTACGTTTCGCCGCAGGAAATTTTTAACTTGAGATTTTATGAATATCAATGATACATGTATATTTTTTAAGAAAAGAAAGGGGTACCCTGACTGTCATATCCTGCCTGGACCTTCCTAAATACTATTCCAGTTACATTAAGTTTCAAATCAAATTCCAATTTCTGTTTCCCTTGAAAAAAATCTCTTATTGCTTAATATTGCAAAAAGACTTATTCCTTTTATTAGGGGATGTAATCATAACCTCGCATTAGATCAATCACAAAATCGGTACAAGTGTGTGTGTTTTTCTAAAGTTAACTTTAAAAATCTTACTTTCTTTGCGACAAATGTCTTTATTACTAAGAGCAGGGCAACTTAATGAGCTAAGAATTAAAAAAAAATCCTTGGGGGAGGGGGGGGGGGGGGGGGGGGCAAGTGGAGACATTGAATATGTAACAGTCTCCTATTAATTTTGCTACCGACATTCTTTTCATGTGTGAAACTTCCATAACCCCCAAAATGGTATTTTCGAAATGTTCACAATCATGACGATAGCAAGTATACCACATGATCCTGCAGTGATAATAGCAGTTAGTGAGAACGTTACACTAAAGCCATGCTCCCCCCCCCCCAAAAAAAAAAAAAAAAAATAAATAGCCCCCCCCCAAAAAAAAAAAAAAAAAAAAAAAATAAAAAGCTATGTACCAGTAATTCTGTTACTGTCCTATGTGGAATTGCCCCTTTGCTCACAATCGTGAGACTCTTGGTTTTCCTTCAAAGAAACTTGATGGACGTGAGTCGGAAATGGTAGACTACTATCGTTCATACTGCCAATAGGTGTCTGAACTTGAAATTGATCCCATTCTCATATGTCCTTTTGTTCGACAAGCAATCGGGTAGGTGAATAATACATCGTAAAATTCACTGGTCATAAATGTCATGAAGAGAGGGTCGACAATGGGGTGTCGTTAATTTTCAATCCATATTTGATCGGGGAAGTGTTGGTGTATATCTTTGACACTGAGAGGGGAGGTTAAAAAAGAAGAATGTAAAGCACCGTTCAATATCACTTTTCATAAATTTTAATGTACCCCAGCGGGCCATGCAGGTATCTGCTGTACTAATTATTTACGTACGTCTTTCTTTCTTTTTTTTAAAGTAAGATATCCGTAATTCTTCCAACAATCCTCTTATCCTGCTATTTGAAATGTCACAGCCCCTATGCTTTGAATCCATCTTTGCACCCCTTCCAGTAAAATTGTGTGATTCGCACAACACTGACCGCCCCAACTTTACCAGTTTACCATACCCCTTTTTACACAAATGTGCCCCTCATCGAATACCTTACTGGAAATGAATTGCTTTTGAACCATTCCCGTTTTATGGAAGTAACGCTGCAGTGGCAACCGGTTTATTGACACCAATGACCCTCTTTTCCCGATTATGCGTTACGACAGCTACAATAAAGTGTAATATATTGGAATGTGTTCTATGTTTGTTTTTGTAAGGTTTACTGCCATTGTGACAAAATATTTCCCTCTCGGCATTCTCGAGTATAGTCTCTATTCAGGGGCGGCGATCGGGGGGGGGGGGGGGGTGGGAGACACGTCCCCCTGAACATTTTAAGACTGAGAAAAAAATGTATAGCAAATAAAGAGTAAAGGTTACAACATCCTGTTTAGGCTGTTAAGTGCTCTAAAATTTCACTCTTCAAAATGGGGAATTTTCTGACTCGGTCGCTACGCCCCCTCTCATACTGAAACTTTACAATATTGCAAAAGATCCGTAAGTTTCATTCAGGTAGAGATTCCCCTGTGTTTTACAATAGACATTGTGAATCCCCTATCGTACCTATTGCGGGGCTGGCAATTCAGAGGGGGGGGGGGGGGGGCTTTATTCAACGACTTGTCCCCCGAAAATTAGAAATACCTGATTTTGGGGGTGTAAATGTAATTGATTTAAGCTTGGAGTTGCCTATATGATTGAAAGTGCTCTAAAAAGATGTTCCAAAGCGCAAAATTGAATCCCAAAATGCAAAGTTCTTAAACACCCGATTTTAGCTGAACACAGACCAAGTATTGATAAAAACAAACAACTCGGAACAAGAAATTTGGTGAATGTGATACATCGGAAGATGTCAGTTTTGTATTTGTCTTAAAATACTAACCCCTTGCGACCTGCCCTGAGAGGTATTTCGTAAATATTTGATGACTGTTGACCTAGATGTTTCAATCAAATTGATTCATTTTATAAGGCAATCCTTTTCCTAAATAAATCAAATAATTGCGAAGATTTATAATCCAGGATACCGCGCGCTTTTCCTCCTCTCCTGATTTAGAAAATGAAGTCAATACACCATGAACCATACAGGTTTCCCAACAACTCTGCATTTCACAGCGAATGATACAACTATTTATAGATTGTAGAACATCGTTATTGACAGTACTTCCTAATAAAATATACACTTTTAGTCATCCTATTGTATTCACATATTTTCTTTTTCTCGTCTATATTTTGCTGTCATTATGATCATTATTTTCAAGATATTCTAACAAATTTTTTGACCTCACATCCGAAGGTGGTGCCATTACTCATTGCTATCAATAGTTTTGTAACATAATGATATCAAACTATTTTTTTCCTTTCCTTATTTTACCTCAATTTTTATAGGTTGGCAAGCACAAATCGGATATCTCTTGACAGAATGGGTCGTGATTGTAAGAATATGTTCCTTACCAAGAAACAGCAGAAACTGTGCAATAGAGACGAGGGGATGATCCTGGTTTTATTAGATGCTTTTCGACTCAGTCTAGCTGAGTGCAGACAACAGTTCAAACACGAAAGATGGAATTGCAGTATGACAAATGATGCACATAGACTCAACATTGTCAAAGAAGGTAAGTACTTTCACTATTTGAAAACTTGAAGTTTGAAAACGCCTTCGTGTAATATGCGAAGCGTATACATCCAGATCTTTTCCCAAAAAACATACACGTGGGCTACCCCCCCCCCCCCCTTAATACAGAAAAAAACGTTTCTAACTATGATAAGAATGATATGAAAGGAAGGAGAGGCAAATGAACAACCTTGGAAGAAGAGTAGACCTGTACAACCTCCTCCCATCCAGACTATCGGACAAGTCGCCTAGCAAAGAACAGTTTAATGTCAATAATATGAGAAATGTAGCATATCGCCATTGTATCCTCTTGATAATTGCCGAAGGGCAGTACGTCTATATCTACTAAAGATGATTATGGTAAATATTGATAATGGTTATTCTGTAGTCAGATTGATCCTACCTATTCTTCATCAAGAAAGTGAGTGTGTGTGAGAGAGAAAAACAGACAGAGAGAGACCATGGATATACTACTCGAACCATGGAGAGACAGAGACAGAGACAGAAAGAGGAGATGCACATGTTTGTGTTTTCATCATAGGATGATGAGCTTTTGTTTTGTGATATTTCATTATATAATACACTACGATTGCTAAAGAGAATGGCGACACAAGTGTCCCTTTTCGGCAATGAAATATCAAATATGATATAGAAGGAAGAAATTTAAGAAACTTCCCAGTAGAATATATTCCAAGTTCGAATATCACTATACATTATATACGTCGGTGTCCCCAGCCAAGAACACACATACAAAGAATTCCATTTCACTCGTGTCACTGCCCCTACACCAGTATCTGGATTAAGGGATCTAGTTGGGATGATCCGCGGGGTTTGGCTAATCCCCTCCCACAATTTAAGGATTTAACTTTCGAAGGCGGGCTGGATATGAAATTTGCGCTTCTGTGCCGGACAGACCGCCCGTTCGTTGTAACCGTCTCTTCATATTAAAGGTTTTCACTCTAACCTCATAATTTAGTGTATTGTACGATAAATTTTAAACTGTATAATCATTCTTCAGTATTCTGTTCAGGAAAAACTTTGATGTATCATATATTTTAAAAAGTAAACAAAGTGCATCATAATTCTTTCATCAAAATATACTAATGGGAGCATATGTCCCTATTTACCTGTTTTTGGAACAGAACAATAATCAAATCAAGCCACGGTCATTTTTTTTTACGTTACATAACATATAATAATTTGTCACCAATTAATTGATGAATTTATCTATTTATTTATTCTTTTATTTATTTATCAGTTTTATTTATTTATTTATTTGGCAAAACACATTGACACATCAAACAAGTATCAAAGGTAATGAAATGACTATCAATGCTAAATTCCTGGATGTAAACAGTCTCCCTTTAACTCGCGTGGGATCCGCAATAATTCTACATATTTCGACGCTGATCCAAATGTAATTGAGTTAAGTATTTGGCATTAGGATGGATTCGTATTCCACTTTCGTGTAGACCTTGATGAAATTGTTGTGATGTCTGATCAAATACCTGACATGTTCGTATTATATCTCTTCATCTCTTACGCTGTCTCCTTTCATATCATTTATTCTTGAACGTTGCCGTTTCTATGGTTTTGAAATATTATTGGAAGATGATATAACATATCCATGATTGCAAGAAAAAAAAAGAAAATCATAGATACAATTGATTGATTAGTTCATTTTCAAAGTAAAATGATAGCAATGGCTATATGGGTTTTTTAAAATCTATACATATATAACTCTTTTGAATACTATGGCCTAGTTCTTCATGGTATGGTATTACAAGATATTTCAGTATCGTAGTTTCTTCAGGTACTGAACTTTTATACAGTGCGTACAAAAAAAGTATACCCAATTTTGATAGCTTCTAATTAAAATGTTATAACCGATGTGACTTTTAAATTTATTTCACGGTGAAGAGTAACTTATTGCCTGTCCAGTAGTACCTCATTCATGACATTTCTGCCATGGATGACTAAGCATCGGGTTTTTAAGAAAGTGTTATCAAAATCTCCTTGTTCCAAGTTTGGGCTGATGCAGCGACTGTGGGTCAAGCCATATGAATGTGTAACTTTAGTCTCAAATCATTTTAAAAGTTGAACTCTCTTTTGTGCTTCAATGCTTCACTGTTTAAAGCTGTCAAATGACGGTGTTTCAATCCA
This sequence comes from Heliocidaris erythrogramma, assembly GCA_025617745.1. Classification (NCBI taxonomy): domain Eukaryota; kingdom Metazoa; phylum Echinodermata; class Echinoidea; order Camarodonta; family Echinometridae; genus Heliocidaris; species Heliocidaris erythrogramma. Next base: position 5,355,363 of record CM046856.1, read on the forward strand.
TATGAGAATCTTTAATTTATTTTAACAGCCTTCTAACTTCTTGTCTCGTGATAACTAGAGAATTTTCTACCCAATAAAATACAAACAAACAGAAAACAAAAAACCAATGATATTGCGTCAATGATGTCTTTGAAATTGCATATCTCAGGTGTTGCGTTCTCTCTGGGTCACCCTGCACAGGGGAAACCTGTATGATTACCTCTTTAGGCATACTGGTTTGAAAATCGCGTCTTTCACATTTCAAATAACAGAAGAAAAATATTTGAACTCTGTATCCGTGCTTTGAAATTATAAATGTTAATTGAGTTCAAGAACGTTTGATGTAAAATAACAAGCTTGTTACCGGGGCCTCTCTTACCTTGGAAAGGGATTTTAGGCGCTGACAACTAGCACACCTCCGTCTTTTCCGGTCGGGGAGAGAAATCATGATAGATTCATGATATATTATTAGAATATATGACACAAATTCACTAATGTGGGACTATGTGCTACATTCCCCTGGGTAGATTTTAGGAAATGATATGACATTCTAATTCTAACATCTATCACCATGCTCTCTTTTTGATACGTGACTTCCTACCAGTAACTGTTTTCTGAGAAAGAAACAGGATAACTTTATACACCAGTAATCTGCGCCAAACTCTATTCAAATTCCTGCAGAAAAATATAGATGTAAAGACATTTGCATATAATTGCAAATTATATTCATGAATAATTTGTTTTCGACAGCAGCCTGTTGCTACTCCGATTTTGATAAGTCCTTCATAAAAAAATTTCCTCTAGTCTGTGTATTGATAATAACGTTCTGACCACAAAATTTGAGGAAGGTTTTTCATGGGCGTCTATCAAGTTAAACGGAAAAAATTGTACCTAGATGCATAAACATTAAATATGTTTCTTTAATGAGTCGTAAAGTGAAAAGAATGTTAGAACTGTTACTCCCCGATAGTCTGATGCTCCGTGACGCCATACTGAAGATATCCATTATGAGAGATAGTGAGGAGAGAGACAGAGAGAAGGAAATACGAGGGGAAAAGGATCGACAGAAAGAGAAAAAGAGACAGGGGTGGAGCGAGAGAGAGAGAGAGAGAGGGGGGGGGGGGGCTTTGATAATGAATTTATTAAACTGCAGATCTTGTTTCGCAGTGATTGACTGCAAGATTAATTTGTAGAAAGGCGTTAACACTCAATACATACCAAATAACCATGACCTGCTTGTTTACTGTTTTGCAAATAACACGATAAAAACTACTTTCGAAAAATAAACTCAAGACAATTTCAATAGCGCTGTCTGTCACCTTTATAAGTATGCGAACATTACAATCGCGTATTACATAATCCGAACCTGATTTCTATGGGCACTACAATAGGCCTTTGAAATTGCCCTTGAGTTTATTTTTCGAAAGTAGTTTTTATCGTGTTAAATTAGAAATTTGCGCAGCCGGCATATTTAAATGCAATAACTACGGAGATAGTTGACAAAATGACCATTGTCATTTATAATTGATTACTATTTTCATTAAAAACTTTATCATCATTAAATTATCTTTTTTTTTTTATTTAAAAATTAATTGAAAGTTTCATTAAAATTTGAGCTTATACATTAATTCATATGCATCCAATATCTGCAATATCGCATGAGGGTTATGTAGGCTATCGTCATCATGCGTCCGCCAACCAATAACCGCATATTCCGAATTCAATTTAGAATGAAATCAAAACTTCCGAGTAACAATGACCAAGGGGCGGTATGGCACAACATTCATCATAAACCAATCACTAACTCTCCCGTGACATTTTCGTTCATGTGGTCAAATATAGTCATTAAAGTTTGTTCTTCCCGTATCATTTTAATAGTGTATTCCCAACGGAGGAAAAGCGTTTATCCCACAGAGGGACTATTTACAACAAGGAATGCTGTAACTACAACACATGAAAGAGCATGACCTAAACTTAAAAATGACAAATGAACCTTATGAGTCACTGTAGTACTTATAAAAGTTTGTCGGTCATATATTATTTTTGTTAAATGTAATGTGTTAATGGAACCAAATGAAATGGATGCAGAATTTCTAATTGTTGCTGCCATCAGATCACTTCTGTAAATCGTTAAAAAGTATTAAAGCTTGTAATGGGGTTAAAAAAGGACGTTAAATGCTGTCCAAAGTAGGTTCAATCATATAAATCTTAGGCATGTTAGGTAAAGAGCATTCATTACGTTCCTTTCTTCAATTTTTTTTTTCAGTAGTATGGTGACCTATTAAAATGGATCTGAGTTATGTTTGAAATGTAAAACGAACGCTGTTTTTACTATTTTTGTTTAAATTAATAAATGTAGACACAATTATGATCATACTGAGATTCAACTGAGGATCACGGTTATCATTGATCAATTCTTCTTCATTTATTTACTTTAGGTTTCTGCAAATATTGTACACCATGTGTCAATGACAGTGAATGTATGCATAGACCAAGAAGAGAGAATTGGCAAAATGCAGTTTTGTATAATCAAATTTTCATTCACTTTGTCATCCTAATTTATCCCTTGCAGCTTGTCTTTCTTATAAGAAAAAAAAAATAATGCAAAACTGGACACGTTTAATTTGACGAGTATTGAAACATGTTGTGAATATTATTCCGATTTTATTATTAACACGATAAAAACTACTTTCGAAAAATAAACAATTTCAATAGCCATGTCTGTCACCTTTAGAAATGTGCGAACATTACAATGGTGTATTACATAATCCGAACCTGATTTCTATGGGCAGTACACTAGGCCTTTGAAATTGCCCTTGAGTTTATTTTTCGAAAGTAGTTTTTATCGTGTTTATTCACTATGGCAATTATAAAGTGACATCATTACAGGTGAGGATATTGTGTTCTCATCATTTCATCTTATTTCAGTCTACATCTTTATCATCCTGTTCCCACACTCTGCCTTGTTTGTTTACAATCTCCTACCCTAATCTCTTTGCCAGTTTCCTATCTTACTAATCCCACCTCCACCAACATCCACTAATCCATTCTGGGCAAACACCAGCTGCATATTATGTAACTCCCCTGTACATACACTGTGTATGTTGGAGTTGTGCCGTGAATAAAAATACTGTACTTTGTTCCAATTGCTTTATTTTTACTGTTTGTTTTGTTTTGTTTTGTTTTTTTTGTTTTTTTTTTGCTCAATGATTTTGTTTTTAATCATGTAAATCATGTAAATTTCCAAATAAAAACACAAATTTAAAAAAATACTTGCAGTTTGCTACTACATCAAGGCAGCCAGGAGTTGTTCTTTGTAAGCAACAACAGAATACAGTATGAGAACATAAAATTGGCGACGAGGATGGGATACATAAAAGAGATCATATTAATATTTGGGGAACATGTGTAATGTGAACAAATATAGAGTATACCAACCTGAGAAGTGAGGGAAAATTAAATTGAAATAATTATGTACATGTGCCATCAATATACCGTTTATGGATCGGTTATTTTTACGAGGGTGAATCAAAGTTTCTGCGGTTGTTCTTGAAAATGACGAAGGCTGTGTTCTTACAATGACATTGTTCGTAATTCTAATTACTAATCCTGTTCACACGATTTCTCGCGCTGCGTTTCAGGGCGCCGAGATATCACAGCATGGACAGCGAAATGAGATGACATTTTGCTGTCCATAAGGTATGATATGGTGTCCAAAGAAAAGTGGCTTGCGATCTCACATCATCATGCACAACGAAATGATCCAGATCAAGCTTAGTTGCATTACACCGTAAAAACAGAGTCCTAGCTGACCCTCGTAGATCATTTAGCGTGAGTGTATAGACCAGTGTGAGATTCCCACGTGGTGATTCAGGGGTATTGAACTCACAAGGAATGACCCTAGAGAATTTTCTTAGTAACAAGTGAAAGGTAAATAAAATTGTTTTATTATTATTGTCATAATTTTGGTCAAGGCAAATATAGGTTGTATTGTTTTCTTGAGGTAGGCCATCTAGAGAACTGATGATGATGATGATGATGATCACTATCATTAATATTATTATTATTATTATTATAATCATCATCGTTATGATGATTATTGTTATTATCATTATCATCATTATTATTGTCATTCTTCTTCTTCATCTTTTTTATGTTGTTGTTCTTATAGTCAGTTTGGTGATTACAAATTTAAATATTCAAGACAAATTTAAATGTTGAATTGTATGGTACCGCCAGTATATCGCATCATGCAGTAGTTTCGTTTAAAAACATTTTTATTCCTTTGCAATAATTCAATTCTAATTCTTTAATTCAATTTATTTATTCAAGTCCATTTAAAAAGTACATAAAAAACACATCAAACATATGATGATATATAGAGGTTTTGAACAAACAAAAATGAGAGAGGAAAGAAAAGTAGAATTTAAAAGACAAGAATAAGAACCATACAATTGATATTTACAGCACATAAAGTAATGGACATGAAATGGGAAACTGCAAAAGAACCAAATAAAGGTTCTGTCGAGGCAGTCCCTAATAAAATACCTAAGTTTGTACTGATAAAGATTATAAAAACATGATTATAAAAGTGGTGGAATGAATTAATTATGCAGCGGAGTAAGTGAATAAGAATTCCTTAAGCTTTGATTTAAAAGAATTTAAAAATGAAACATTTTTTATATAATGAGGAAGAGAGTTCCAAATAAAAGTTCCTTTCTATTTAAAAGAAAAAGAAGATGCTGTGTTTTTACATTCTTCAATATAGTAATTTTCAGGATTTCTAATGTTATAATCGTACATTACTGTTTTACATTTATTCATATACTAATTGCATGTTATTACTTAAATGTAATTATTTTAAATTATTGAAAAATTTACCTCAAACTTTATTGTAATCAGTGAGGTCAACCGTTAATCTAAAAGAATGATACCAATATTGGATTTCTATCGCCAAATGAAAGGTTGGTTCATTATGTACAAGATGATTATCACATTCCGATCACTTTATGCAATCTTACATCACCCTTTATTGTAATCTAATAAGTACAATGTTTAAAATACACTCAAAATACACTATTGGAACATTTGGTTTAATTCCCCATGAAGGCTTGAATTCTGAGCCAGATTTTACCCCCTTACGGTTCCCGTATGGGACAGAATGGCAATGTACTTTTACCACATGTTAGCATACAAGGCTAAGATTGTTGAACAAATTTTGATGACGCCTCATAGTTACTACATACCCGTCAATTGACACACTTAATTGTCAGTGACATGTGGTACGATTGGAACATTCACGGAAATGTAGAGGGGGAACATTGCAATTGTTTGACTGTTGTTTTCAAAGGTTCTTACAACACCTGACCGAGTGAGTAAAGAGAGCTAGTTGGAACCTCAATTCAGGGCACCTTGCACAATATAATAATCATTTTCAGTGAAAGTGATTGCAACTAAATTGTGCTAACTTTGATAAGGTTGACTTGGTAAATATGTGATTTTCTTCAACTTTTTTTTCTGTATTCATAGCAGCAGCAGTAGAAGTAGTAGTAGCAGTAGTTGATATAGTAGTAGAAGTAGTAGTGCCAGCAGCAGCAGCAGTAGTAGTAGTAGTCAGTGGCGTAGATACGCACACACTTTCTATTGTTAGTGGGGGAAGATGAATATACCATCACCCACTAACAATGGATAATTATGCGTGTCTACGCCCGTGGTAGTAGTAGTAGAAGCAGTAGTAGTAGTAGCAGTAGTATAGTAGTAATAGTAATATCAGCAGCAGTAGCACTGGTACTACTACTAGTAGTAGTAGAAGTAGAAGTAGTAGTAGTGGTAGCAGCAGCACTTGAAGTCGAAGTAAAATTAGAAGTGTAGTAGTAGTAGTAGTAGTGTAGTAGTAGTTGTAGTGTAGTAGCGTAGTAGTAGTAGTAGTAGTAGTAGTGTAGTAGTAGTGTAGTAATAGTAGTGTAGTAGTAGTGTAGTAGTAGTGTAGTAGTAGTAGTAGTAGTAATAGTGTAGTTGTAGTTGTAGTGTAGTAGTAGTATTAATGTAGTAGTGCAGTAGTGTAGTAGTAGTAGTGTAGTAGTGTAGTAGTAGTAGTGTAGTAGTATAGTAGTCGTAGTGTAGTAGTAGTATAGTAGTAGTAGTGTAGTAGTAGTATAGTAGTAGTAGTAGTAGTAGTAGTAGTAGTAGTAGTAGTAGTAGTAGTAGTGTAGTGGTAGTGTAGTAGTAGTAGTAGTAGTAGTAGTAGTATATAAGTAGGAGAGGAAAAAGTAATATTATGGCGGTTAACCAGGGTTTGTAAGCAGGTGAAAGGATGATGATTTATGTCGTAATTCCGGTGTTCGTAGAACAACAACCGTAGTACCCAGACTGTCTGAAAATGTAATTTGGTTGAACAAATGCTGAACTTATAATCAATGCGGACTAAAAATACAAATGTACTCCTTGCATTTTAGGCACCTCGCGACTGTATTAGTTGACCGCAAATTTGTCCTCCCAAGCCATAGACCACAAGTGGTATAGCAGGCGTTACCACAATAGAAGGTCCGTCATACTTGTGGTAAAGCATGGTCTGCCACGCGCCTATAAGGTCATTCATAAGAATTACGTCAATCCTCTTTATAATATTTAGTGATATTTCCTTGATTCAACATGCATTTAACAAACTTCATTATAACAATGTCACGATAAACATCTATAGTTTCATTTCCACTCGCTATTTCACAACTTTAAAACACATCTTACTTCTCGACATTACATTGGAACTACGGTCCAAAAATCGTGATATTTACTAACATCGCGATATCCACCGTAATTTCGCGATATTGTAAAATTGTGATGTTTCGTGAGTAATTTAAATGGGCATATTAACTTAAAGGGGAATTAACCATTTCATAGAAATTTGGCAAGGATGAATCACATAAATCACATAAACATACAAGTGAAAATCTGAGATAAATCGAACAAAAATAAGGAAGTTATGAATTTTTGAAAGTTGAGATCACTAATGAAAGAGATCCTCGCATTGGCATGCTGTCAAGATGTGTGATGTCATACATGGAGAACTTCCCCATTTATTTTGTACATAAATTAATAAAATTATCCCTTTTCTCAAACCTTATGGTGAAACTGACGTCTTATTTCAAGGTAGAACGTGCGTATAAAATATATATTACCATGCAATAATAAAACTTTTCTAACATTGAAATGGAAAAAGGGGGTATTTTTGATAATTTCTGTACTCACCAAATAGGACAGTTCTCTTCTCTATCTATGACATCACACATATTGACCACATTGTCAATAGGAGATCCCCTATATCATTACTGATCTCAACTTTCAAACATCCATAACTTCTTATTCTTTGTCCGATTTTTCTCAAAATTTCACTATTCTGCTTCTACGCGATCCAAGTTTCCATGAAGGGTTAATTCCCCTTTAAGATAAAAAATACAGTAAATGTAATTAAGCAAACGAGGAGTGTGTATTGTGAATGGTAAAAGGCTATCCTTGAGACAAATCGAATGGGATGATGTGGACATTTTCCCCCTCCCACTCCGCTTCTTATTGTATTTGCAATACAGTATAATTTACAACGTACAGTTTTATTATATTGCATTGTATTAATCTCGATGTACGACTGACATTTGATAAGAATGCAATCATGACACGCTCTTTACTATCTGTGAACCCCATTTAAGTCATCAATATATATATATATATATATATATTATGATGTTTATATTTCAAAAGGGTTTTTTTTTTCATTTCTGGAGGGGCGTTACTTTCAAGCCTTAGGCTTATGACATACCCCTCCCATGCGATGACTGCTTCATTATTTTGCTGATATGTTATTTTGAATTTGATGCTTGGAAAAATAAAATCAATAAAATCAATCAATGATCCCAATCATTTTACATTGATTTAACAAAGGGAAGAATGAAAGTCACCAATAACAGTGTTACGCAGATGAATATGTTTACTGATAACCCGATGTTGTAATCTTGGCCCAGCTCACTCTCCCACACAGCTTCCTCTTTTAATATGAAATAACATTTATCTCCTGTTTTTAGGGGCTAAGGCTTGATTCATCCATCTCAGCTGCGTTCCCTTATGAGCTACTTTTTTCTTCTTTATGCTGCATCGAAAGCTCTGGAAATTAGACTATAGAAAGCGATGGAAGTATCTGTGGTTAATGCCGCAAGTATTCATGTCAAACGAACGCAGATTTCACGTTCTCGCAGTGACGACATGACAGTGTGCATATCATTTTACGCTTCGCTGATTTGCACCAACTTCCAACCAATCAGCTGCCTTCTTTGTGTTGTCCCTTGTTTACGTAGTCTTAGAGTTCAGCAACGTTACACTCTACAAGGAGAAGCGGAGATCTGTGAAGTTAATTTGTCACATGTTGGAGACTTAACTCTTGTAAATCCGTTTTGAGTGTAGGTCTCAGCGATTTTTTGTTATTATTTTAAAGAAAAAAAAGACTTCTTTTCATATTGTCAAGTTAGTTCTCGTTACCTGAAGTTCACAAGGCCATCTAATAAATACAAGGTATTTTTATTTTGTCTAAGGTCATATAGTTATTAGGGTTAAATCACACACTATTAATTCTCTGATGGCAATAGCATAGCTTGACAGTACAGGTTGTGTCCTTCAGTTTGCCTATTTTGTGCGTGTTAACTCGTATTAGTCAATCAAGGCGCCACGTTTCTGCACCAGATTAGTAGTACTCTAGTTCAAATGACCCTTCTTTAAAAGAACTGTAGCTTTATAACATATAGGACCATTACGCCCTTCCAAACTTTAGAACATGGGGTGAATTGTTTGGTGCTTTTGAGAAACAATGCATCTGGCTGGTCCCCGTTTCATAAAACTTGTTATCAATAACAAGTTACGATAGTTGCATTCTGATTGGCTGAGAGCGATTTTTTGTCATAGAAATATGACAGTTGTTACTGATAAGTTTTATGAAACGGGACCCTGTAGTGTGGGAGTATTTTAATGTTAGACCTATAGTGCAATCAGTTTTGGAGTTTTGTCATAGCGACATTGCACAGTCACGAAATGTTTTTGATTAATATGTTACTCTGAGCAAAATTGTAAATAAAATGTATTCTTAGTGGACATACTACTTGAAACTTATAACCAGTATTCACGAATTATATCATAAAATGGAATTGTTTGTAGGATAAGACTAATAAAGTTAACTGGACACTATTCACACCAGCCGTTCCAATAAATCAATCCGCGCCTTGTCGTCTGTCCAACCAGGGTAACCCTAATTAAAAGTTTACCACTCACTGCGATGTGCTTGTCTAATTATCCATGTAAAGGTCATTGACCTTACAAGATCATACTGCTGAAGATACTTATTTCATTCTGCCATCCGTTCACCCCCCCCCCCCCCCCCCCCCCCCCCCCTCTGTCCCTCTCCTCCTTATCGTTTATTGGTTTGGCAGATGTCCATATACGTCTATTTGAGTCACTGGTCAAGCTAAGTGGCTACTGGCGGTCAAACAGGACAAAACAAAGAATTTAGGAAACATTGACTATTAGTGTTTGAACACATGCTGAAAGTGTGAATCATTGGCCATGAATAAGGTAGTACGTTCACTCCTAAACATTCAGCAAAACTGGATCAGCCATTGAGATTCGAGAGTCTTTCAGATCGAAGCAAATATGGCTCATTGATTACTTGTCTAAATTTTTGTCGCATCACTAAAATCACCTTTGTGTTATAGACAGCCAGAACAATTTTTTTTTTTAAATAATACAAAGTGGGGCGCATTTTACAAAATGATTATAGTCGACCGTTTATAGCGTTCTAATGAGGTATGTTTACAACACATGACACACCTCCCAAAACACGGGAGGGTATAGGGCTCATGACCTCGTTACATTATTTTGTATAATTGAATGTCAAAAGCACTCAAATACATAAAGCCGGGGTAATAATATGCAGGGCCCTCAGGGAGAACACTATTTAGTATTTGTGAGGCTACGCCGGGTAAATAAAACATATTATTATTATTATTATCATAATTATTATTATTATTATTAGCCTAGTAGTAGTAGTAGTAGTAGTATATGAAGATCTGTCCTTAATGGGTAACGTGAAAGTTAAATTTGATTGTAACTTCTGTCCATCGCATCTTTTATACAAATGGACGCTGTCTTATCCATGAGGATTTTCTACAGATTTGTACTAGGCAAGCTTGCCTAGTATCTCCTTGGTCTTATACATTGCAATTGTACTGGATATATTCAGGTCGGATTAACTCCACAGCAAAATTCTGGACCTATTTGTGCTAGGGGTATAATTATTGGGAGTAAAATCTGTAGTATTAATCTAATTACGTACTGATTGATAAATAATGTTTTGAAGAATATGTGTAACAAAGATTTCATTGGCGCGTTTGTAGTCAGTGTCTAGTTCAAAGTTTATTTCACAATTTAGTCATTTGACTTACAAACTGTATACTGATATCAAATTTTGTATATTTTATAAAAAAATGAGAATGTAGAATTTTGATATATGTTAGTTGAGTGTGAAAAGAGGGAGAGAGAGAGAGAGAGAGAGAGAGAGCAGGAGCAAGGGCCCATTAAAATGTCATTCCATCTGCCGTTTTTCTATTTCTCTGTCACGTATTTCTAATTTGTTCCATCTTTCATCGTAACCTTCACGCGCAATTTGGCGTCAAGGGTCACACAAGGTTTAAGTTTGGGAGGGGGCATTCGAAACTCTTCCTGCCCTAGCCACGATGCACTTCAGGCTTTTCATTGGTCGCCCCCTATAACAGAATTAATCTAAAGTTGTCGATGGGTCGACGCTAGCCAGGGTTTACGGCCTTTGCAAGTTAATGCTTTATCATTGCTTAGTTATGCTTACAATTTCTTATTTACATTTAATCCTATGATACAATAATATTGTGTCTGAAATACGTTATCAATAAATTAATTATAATATTCTGTTTTGTATAGCACATATTATCGTCAACTATGCTCTTCTAGTGTGCTTTGGATGCATGACAATCATTACCCTTGGTTTGAACTCCAGCAACTTTTATCACCGCACAGAGCGTGTCAAGAAAGACATAGTATCGGTTTTCTTTTTAACACCTGCGTCGAGAGTGGCCAGAGGATGTCAGTGCCATGCCCGTGCTCGGACCTACGACATGTACGACTTTCGCGACCCCGATCATGCTGCTAATTGAATATCTTCCCGTATCACAAAAAGTGTCTCAAATTGAATAATTAAACTCCAGCATATTCGTGTGCTAAACATGCTAAACAATATTAGAATTATGTTGCTCTATTCGGTAACCAAATGTGAGTGATATTAAACTTTCAGTTGCTCGGGGGCTCGAAACAAACTTAGACAGCACAAAAATCCAAGAAAAATGTACTGCACGTACGACACTTTCAGACACAGTTATGAACGTAATACCTAAAATCTGGGAGATGTAAAGTAGATGGGAAGGCTCTTGCGGACATGGAGGTAAATTGTCAGCACTTTCAAGTGCGAAACAGTGCTACATTCCCCTCGCTCATCGATATTCATCGTCATAAATCTGTCACTCGCTGAATGACGTTGACTTAACTAGACGCCACTCTGTCCCACCAAGTTCAAATCCTCCCCATTTGAATTCGCCTTCAGCAGTCGAGCCCCACCAAACCTATTCAGACTGCCGGTGTCCTCTTGACCTGGAGTATGGACATCCCCTTTCTGTACGACACGCAGTAGACATGGTAGAAAACAAGGAGGCTGCCAGCTGCACAAAACTTAGCATGCAGGTGGTAAAAGCTAAAAGCCATCAGTGTTCTCAACCACGAATGTAAATAAAATTATGATTAGATTTTTATATTTTATCCAAACATTTCATACCAGTATTACTTATGTGGCACCATTGCAAGAGATGGTTTAATTTCATCACAATTTGTTTTCATAGCAGTGAAAAACAATCGGCTGTGTGAACATTCGTATGCTCACTTTTACCTGAAATATTTTGTGAATTAGTTCTTGTTTGGACAGCATTAGACTCTTTCTGTTGCCTATATTTCGTGTTGTTTTCAAATTCATGTCAGGATCAAGACATAGCTAGTTGGATCTTGACAGATGTTTGTGTTATTTTGATCAACGTGAGGTTTCAGGGCTTCTCTTTTCTATATCTTCATTTTTCTCTCTTTCATAAACGCCTTTTCATCTCTGTCCCTAGTTCCCTATATTCAAATTCAATATTCAAAGTCTAATTCTCTTGACTCCTCACCCTATCCCGTTTCAGTCTATCTTCACATCTATACCTGTATAATCACTTTCTCTACCTCGACCTCCTTTGGTGTACCAAGGCACACACAGTCGTGGTGTTCTCCTTACTCTCATGCTCTGGATGGATGGACAACCGATATTTCACCCATTCCCCTTCTGTCTTTCCTGTGCTCTTCTCCTTCAAGACGTAGCTAGTTGGATCTTGACAGATGTTTGTGTTATTTTAAAAAAATCTACAGCTTTCAGGATCTAATTCAACGCTATTTTTTATTTGTTATAAACTCGGCAGAAATATCACCACTGACCGGACTGGAACTGTCATGAGAGGGTATCCTTTGAAGGGGTATACCTCTTACATCTTGTAGCCATCGGTTAATCTACACTTCATGATAAAAAAATCACATGCAAATGATAATGAATCTCGACAATGTAATCAAAAGCATGACAGCCTCAGAGAAGATAATCGGATAGCGCAAAAAAAACAAGACACAATAAAGACTGCAAAATATTCAACATTCAAGGTGGGTAACAACCATACCGAATTGGATCTAATCAATTCTCTTTCTTTCTCTCTCATTCGCTCTCATATCGCTTCAGGTATGAAGGAAACGGCTTTCCTGTCCGCCATCAGCTCAGCGGGTCTCGTCCACGCTATCGCCCAGGGCTGCAGTCGTGGTACGTTAGATCGATGCTCCTGTGACGACGTCAGCTTCAGCGCCGAGGCCAACCGGGAGGCATGGAAATGGGGAGGGTGTGGTGATAACCTCAAGTACAGCCAAAGATTCCTTAAAGACTTCTTAAAGAACAGATCGAGTGGAAGTAGAGATCTCAGAAGTAAGATGGAGAGGCATAATAGTGACCTTGGGATAAGGGTGAGATGATCAATACTTTATCTTCCTTACTATTCCTTTTATTTCTTCGTATGAAGAGAGCATTATATGTTTAGGAGGATTTTTAGGACATAAACTGCATTTCACTATAACCCGACTTTCTCTGTTAAAATGGTTGATACAAATATTAGTAGGGGCCTACATGTCGTTGGGTATCATGTACTGGATTAAACAGAACAAGCAACAACACCATTAGGTGGGGTTTAGAAATTATCTGGATGCATAGATGTGTCAATAGAGACAGAAAACCTCGCCTCTGAGTGACATTGTGGGTCATCTATATGGGTCAGGTTATATCTCATTTTGTCTATCACATAACCTTTGACCTCCACTTATCAGGTGACGTCTAGCCTTCCTCTCATAATAGCTAAATGTCTGTATATTTCTCTCTATTAGTGACATTAAATATGAATAATTACTGACAACATGCAGAAGGTACGATGGCGATAGTAATATTAGACAGAACAATGATGATCACATGATGTCATTATTGAGACTAATGATAAGTGCGATGGTAGTCATTCTGTATAAGAACAGATCGGTAAAAATAGTGGAAACGAATATAGTTTTAAATTTGACGATAACTGTTTATAGAATTGTTATTTACTTTAGTGATACCAAAGTAAATACAAAATGATGTTATACTTAATAAGTTTTCTAAGGAGAGATGTTCGTAATTAAACTATCTGTCAAAACTCTGGATTCCATGAGTTTATGATTATCATAAGTCCAAGTGAATTTACTGTTTACATGGTAGATCTATTATGTTGTCAGAGTGATCGGTGTTAGTGAACTTCAAGACATTCCAAACAAGCAATTTGTTTTCAAACAGTCGGTTAGATGAAAGAGTAATGTTTGAAAATAGCGCTTCCTTTTATACCTACAATTTCACAGGCATAAACATGAATGTCCCTAAATCAATCCAGTTATTGTCACCATTGTTCGTGAACTAATATAGAGGTTACCCACTTTGGTTCATATATGACTGGAGTGATTTCAAAATATTTGTGATATATATATATATATATACATGTATATATATGTATAAAATAATTTTCAAAGAATATGAAAACATAAGTTACTTTCTGCTTGTATTGAATAAATCTCTGACAGGAGTGATTAATGACACAAATGCAATCTTTCAAAAAATATTTGTATGATGTCTATATATAATTTTCAAAGAATATCAAAATATCACTTACTTTCTGCTGCTTGTACTGAATAAAAACCAATACGTGATTGATGTGAAGATTATTATCCTATTATTTACGTGCAATACAGATTTTGTGTAATTTTACTCGATAGTATATTATAATACAGCACAACGTACAGCGTTTAGGGACGCCTAATTTTTTTTTGATAGAAATATGAATGAAATATTAGGAGCCCCTCTTTGATAATGACTTTATTCATATGTTTTGCATAAACATTTTGTTTCTTTACTTTCACCCTTTCCCTTGCTATTTCAGACGGTTCGAAGGAGAGTTGACAAGGTCTGCAAATGTCATGGCATCTCAGGAGCATGTACCACCCAGACATGTTGGAAACAACTCGGTCCTTTCCACAGCATTGGTGAAGACCTAAAAGAGAAATACGAACGAAGCGTACAAGTCATTCTTGCCAACCGTGCTGACGGTGAAAATGAGCTCGTCCGTCGTCGACCGCCCCGAAACGAGGAGAAGCTATACCCTGACTCGCCGACATCGCCCGGACCAGGCGATCTGGTGTTCGAAATAGCGTCGCCGGATTTCTGCACACCTAGTAAATATTCTGTCGGGACTGGGGGACGAACTTGCGATAAGATTAGGACTTGTAATAGCCTTTGTTGTGGACGAGGCTACAACATTAGGAGTGTCATGGTGACGCGCGCCTGCCAGTGCAGATTCCATTGGTGCTGTGACGTCATATGCCAGCGTTGTACGACACGCGAGGAGATACATCTTTGCAGAGCGTAAACGAGAGAGACCTTTAATAGACTGGATGCCAACAGGTGGTACGAGAAGACAATGCATCGGAAACTGGTGAAATGGATATGTTAGATGTACTTTTCTACAGATTTGTATGGAGTATTAAGCAAATTTGATGTCATCGGGGTTTCTGAAATGAAGTGAACTTACAGCTGACGGACTCCGTTCACATTAGAATATCAAGCTCTTAACCATATCAAGATTTGTTAACTGCACGATGATGTCATGAATGTGTGATATTCGCTTCCATATTAGTGTATTCTTGCCAAACTATGCGTAGAAGATCAGAGCTTCCAAAAATAGTAATACAATGATGCATGCAACAAATGATGAAAAGTTCTTTTTCCTTCGTGTGATCAACGCTAAACTTTAGTAAGCCATTTTGTAGAAAAGTCTCATTTGGTGTCCCGCGTTGTCTTCCGTGCACTAATTATGGAGGTACATAATGTATGTTAAGTTCGGTAAACAACTTTCTCCATCGCTTTTCTGTGAAGAGAATCATTTAACTGTGAATGCCACAATTGTAAATCATGTTTCTCGACAAGAGTCGGCAGGGGTATCGTAGGGCAGTGGGGGGCACATGTGCTTACATTGAATGGAGAGACAGACAGACAGACAGAAAGAGAAAGAAAGAAAGAACGTGGAGAGCGGAAAGGGACCGTGAAAAGATTATAACATAAAAAGTATAATCTTCGGCCCAGTTATTTCATCCTCCGAGTAAAACGGATGTCCTCTTAATGGCTGGCGTATAGCGTGAGTCCAGCTATTGAGGTGGTCCTGGTGTCGTACTAGCATGACCAGATAGATGAACTGCACGAGGAATATCTTATAAATGCAAGGGGGAAATACTGTCAAGTGAATGGAGCGTGTGGAAGGTCATAATTATCTTCTCTTTAGGTTGTCCTCATCCACTCCCTCTCCTTTTCCCCCTTTCGCCATTCGATTTGGAGACACGTTCCCCCGTGCTTCCGTAGCTATTCCACTTCTTTGGGCTATATTAATCTTTTGTTTTTTACATTGTATTCACTTTATCATTCGTTTTGACAAATTCACATTGTTTAAACGTCAAAACAATTGAACGTAGTCCAGTGGACATTTTCAATATAACAAAGGTGAAATATTACATACAATTTTGCATGAGCAAAAGCTTACCCATCACATGGCTATATTCAAACGGTCTTAATGATTGAACACTATAAAGAGAAGGATATAATATATTACATACACACTACAAATTAATCTACTGGTATAACCACGTTTACGAAGCACCTTTCGATGACACATTCTTTATTTAGTGTCGTAAAAGCAGGTGTGTTGTCATTTCTGAGAAATCCTGAATAATACATGATTATAAATAGAAAAATAAAAAAAAGGAAGAAAGAAAGAAATAGGATATGATTCACATCCAGAGGAGTACGATTATAATTATTTCCAAACCTATAAATTCCGCTGTCTTTTGTTGTTCTTTTTTTTTTTGGGGGGGGGGGGTGGGGGGAGGAGTTTTCCTCTTCATCATGTTAGTATGTTCTCATTTTTCAAGAATGAATTTCCAACAGTTTGTGTCCTTGAATTGCATACCAAAGAAAATAAATTGTATGATATATTTAGAGCATTTTCGGTACCTTTGTTGATGTGAATTCGGTTTTATTGGATTATATTCAAGTTTAATGAATTTAGAAATGCAATTAACAATGAACATGATGAAAGGTATTAAACCCTATTGAGTATTAAACCATAGTTCTACTAGGATCCATGTGAATTAATTCTCCCTGTAGATTGATCAATGAATTATCAGACTGAATACGAATGCTTGGAACAATAACATTAACAATAACATGCCTCAAGCATGTTATTATTCAATTGCAATTATCAAGACCACCGAACTGGTGTAAATCATTTATCCTAATTTATCTTAATGATTTTTATTGAATACCAAGTCTATATCCGACCCCTAATGCAGTTTGGAAAGTGTCGTATTGATTAATATTTCCCTTGCTACTAAAAACAGATCCTATGACCATTTTTTTTCTTCTTTTTTGAAGGAAAATGTAAAACTATTCAATTTTGTGTACATTGTACAGCTATTTTTTGTATTAAACGTATTATCTAATATTCATCTCGCTGAGGATGAACAGAAATGAGTTATTTTTGCATGTGAAAATTCATTTTTATTGTAAATATATTTATGGTCATTTGTTTATAGATTGTTTATACATGTTTTGAATTGAATGTACTTTATCAAGCTCTTGGCGCCCAGCATGAAACCAAGGCCAATCAGAATCCAGAAAAAAAAACAATACGTAACATCAATTTTTCATTTTTTATGAAAAGTCATCAGACATCGCTATTGTAAAGCATCACAAGCTTTTATATCGGACAGAAATACACATTGAATACATATCAAGAGGAATTTAAACCGATGTGCTTGAATATGCCTCAACGTGTATAATCCATTAATATATTTTCAAATTTGTATCATCATTCAGTCAGATTGATATGGAAAATTGCTCATTTTCAATCTTATGCGGCTGTTTCTTTGTGATTTTGACCCGAAATGTGTAGTAGCTGGTTTGAGCTTCACTATATGAGTATGATTATGTAATAATTTTGTTTACCCGTCGTCGCATTGAAAACGAATGTAATGTGTTAGCTCAGTATGAAGTATATCCAGCCCATGGTTGAGCTTTTAGTGTCCAAAAGTGAATGAATAAATGAACTTTGTTCAGGCTAAGAAAGAGACCTTGTTCCTTGTGTAATTGTGTGTTTTGTAACATTTGTCAGGAGAGCAATACAACATGATTCATATTTTGTTATAGTTCCTTCAAACAATGAGAGTATGGTCAGGACCGAGTTTAGTAAAATCAACGCAAATCGTCATAATCAACTCAAAAGGTAAAACAATATTATGCTATTCGTAAATAAAGAAAGAAAAAAAAGGCGCATTTTGTATAAGAGGGGTCTCGTAAAATTTAAAAATCATGTCCCCTGGACGTTCCATCATCGTCATCATCATCACCACCTTGTAGTGATCTCCTATTTCTGCCTTTTCAATTTCTGATACTGTTATATATATACCCCTAATGGGTACATTAGGAAGACAGTTTTTGTCTCATTTCTATAGACAACTGTCGACCTAATGACACCAACTGTCTACCTAATGTAGGGGTCGCTATTATGACGGAATAAACCGCATTGTTAGGTGTCGACCTAATGTACCCTTTAGTAAAATATGAATTAAGATAATGTACGGGCATGCAGCGGTATGCGCCCCATCATCGTCATAATGTTGCATAGGCGCCCCATCAACGTCATCATCGCCATCCTGTTATAGTGATCTCCCATTTCTACCTTTTTAATTTCTTTCTGTTCTTCATCTTTTATTCAGGCCCGTCGATCATGGATGTTTATTGGAATTATATAAAGCGTTATCTCACTACGGAATACACCTTGTCGGGATGTTGGGTATTTTTAATTTTTGCGAGACCCTTGTTAATTTTTTTGTGTTGATTTTTACGATTTGTGTTTTTTTAACGAAAATGTGGTCCTACAAGGTTTATTACGTAGTAAGATCAATATAAATTCCAATAAACAACCATAATCTATGGGTCTGAACATAAGATGAAAAAAAATTTAACAGAAATTAAAAATGGTAGAAATGTGAGATCACTATAACAGGAAGATGATGATCGATGATGGGGCGCATACCACCTCCCGTAGTAGTAGTAGTAGTAGTAGTAGTAGTAGTGTAGTAGTAGTAGTACTGTAGTAGTAGTAGTATTAGTAGTAGTAGTAGTAGTAGTAGTGTAGTAGTAGTTGTAGTGTAGCGTAGTAGTAGTAGTAGTAGTAGTAGTAGCAGTAGTACTATTACTAGTAGTATAGTGGTAATAGTGGTAATAGTAGTAGTAGTAGTTGTATAGTAGTAGTAGTAGTAGTAATAGTAGTAGTAGTAGTAGTAGTATAGTAGTAGTAGTAGTAGTAGTAGTAGTAGTAGTAGTTATCGAAGTAAGAAATTCCTGTTTGCCAAAATGTTGTGTCTCCCCGGGGTGTCTCCTATTTTCATAAGTAATATCCTGGAATTACAAATTTCAATATGGCACGAAAAAAAGACATGATAACGAAGCTTTTCGACCCGCACTCATCAGGTTATCACGCAGGTATGTAATAAATTACTCGAAATCAACTATATTATCCTCAATGAACCTGGACGCCGTAACAAAAGGGGTTCATGCGAGTGAATGTAGGCGGCTTCCAGAAAGCGTAAATGCTGCGCTTCTGGCCCGGGACATAATTGAGAATTGATCGTCGGCATAGCTTTGTGAGCAAGCTGGATTGTTCAGCAAATGGAGACCGATCGCCGAATCGCATTTGGCTGTCCTTGGTCTGTCAAGGCTATGTCACACAGCCACTACGTACAATTTGCGCATATTCCACGTATTAAATTTTGGTCATTCGTGATACATGCGCGATATACGTAATTCATAAGTGTTTCATGCGTTTTTCATTCGTCGATGTGCGCAGATGTCCGTCGAGGATTTCGGCAGACGGGTCTTTACATGATTTCGGTTTTGAGCTGCTCACTTTTTTGGTCGGTTGAGATTTACGCAGTTTATGCGTATTTTACGTAGTTAAAACTCAATTCTTACGTAAATCTTACGTAAATCTTACGCAGTTGTGCGTGATTTTTGCGATATGCATACCGCAATTTTAGGCTTTCCACGACCGTTCCACGTATGTCCACGTATGTTTAACGGACCTTTCACGCATGTACCACAGATGTATCACGTTTATATCGCGTATACGGCGCACATATCGCATTAAAATTACGTAATTGACGCACGAATCACGAATGAATTGTAGATAAACAGCGCGATTTTGGGCCAGATTTGGCTTTTGCGTAGATATACGTGTTCTTTGCGTGGTTTATTCGTACTTCTTCCGTGGTTTTAACGTGGTTCATTCGCTATACATCTGTCAAAATTTCACGTAAAGACCCCAACTTTTCTCAATTTTTCCACGTATATATCCACGTATGACCAAATTTTATACGTGGAATATGCGCAAATTGTACGTAGTGGCTGTGTGACGCAGCCATCAGTGTGCGTTTCCGATTTGCAGACACGGATGGGCTGCGTGCGGTGATTGGTTGTACGGTTCCGAATAGTAGAGGGGACGTGTTGTTTAATGCGATCAGCCAACCGCTGAGAAGTACGGCCCACGTACCTGGTATCGCACCGACACTGAAATTGGTAAATAACATTACTCAAGTGGGAGGTGGGTAGTACATCCTTGCTAGTTGACAGTAGCATCATATTTGTAGAAAACACAATGTTTGTCGAAACCGCGTAATAGCAACGCGACACTGCGTGTTTGATCTGACTGGCGTACTTGTCAGATACCTTACCTCTCCAGGGTAGTTTGAGATACACGGGGCATTTGGCAGGTCCAAATGAGTACAGGTCGACAAGCTTCGTTGTCATGTCTCTTTTTCGTGCCATATTGATATTTTCATAAGGCAACCAACCTCAACCTCAACCGTATTTGAAAAGGTGGCGCTCTTCAGAAAGGAAAACGATTTACCTTTACTTGAAAATACATGCACTACAACACAAAAATGAATTCATCAGGCATTTTGTTTGGATTATTTTTATTTTGTGGAATAATGGAGAAAAAATATATAACATACAGTATTTTAGGAGAACCTAAATGTTAATTTTCCGCTTTTATTCCTGTCCTTCTTTGCAACTTCTCTTGTATGCATACTATTAAATGTTTGTTGTAAGTTTATTATATGCATAGGCGTAGGAACCGGGGGGGGGGGGGGGCTTGGGGCGCAGCCGCCCTCTAAAAACTCGGGGGGGGGGGGCTCAGATATCATTAAGCCCCCCAATATTTTGGTGGGGCTTAGATATCATTGAGCCCTTAGGGTCTCAGATACCATTGAGCCCCCAATATTTTAAATGGGGCTCAGATATTATTGAGCCGCCCTTTCTCCCCAATCATTATATTCTATGTATGAAACTCATGTATACCTATAATATACAGACTTACCATTCAAATATAAATTTTTTTAAAATATTTATTTGGGGAGGGGGGGGGGGGGGGCTCAGACATTGGATATCGCATATCATTGATCCCCAAAATATATATCTGGTGGATCTCGGATATCATTGAGACCCCCTAATATTTTGGCGGGAGTCTGATATCATAGAGCACCCCCATATTTTGGTGGGGCTCAGATATCTTTCAGCCCCCCCCCCCCCATTGTTTTGGTGGGGCTCGGATATCATTGAGCACCCACTATTTGTGTTGGATCTCGGTTATCATGAGCCCCATCCCCCCAATATTTCCGTTTGTAATGTCCGATTATAGGCATGTGTGACAATAAAAGTTTTGTTTTTCACGTTCCTGGCGTATTATTTTGTCCAAAGGTGTAATGTGTGTTTTTTAACACCTTGAACTTTGTCCAACTTAATAAAAATAAACTGAATATCTTACAATTCAACGATTTCTTCAAGTAGGCCTACTTTTATTAATTTCTTCATGTTTTTTCATGTTTTTTTAATCAAGTCATTATATCGAAAAGTTTTGGCTCGCGCTTCGCGCTCGCATGGTTTAACTGCATATGGAATTCCGAACGTGATCAGCGTCCTAGAACCTCCGACGCCATATTTGTTTAATTTATTAAACCCATGTTAAAATGATTATTTCAGGGGATTTTAAAATAAGGGTTTAGAATTCAGTGATTTCAGGTCACTTTATCGAGAGAGAGAAAAAAAAATCAGCTCGAGCTATGCGCTCGCATGACTTTATTGCCTATCGAGTAAATAAATTAGACCCAAAAGGCTAAAACTACTGTGTTTCCAGGTAATCACCCTCCCCCCCCCCCCCCTCCCTCGTCTTGGACAGAATAAAGCCCCAGGCCCGGATAACATTAGTAATAAAGTTCTGAGAGTTTGCAAAGACCAACTTACACGCTTACACACAAAATTATTCCAGAGTTCGTTAGATCAAGGCATTGTACCAACTTTATGGAAAACCTTAACAATAATTCCTGTACCAAAAAGTAATAAATGTGTTGAGTATAATGATTTTTAGGCCTGTATCCTTAACTTGTAATGCCATGAAGTGTCTTGAAAACGGGTGTTGAAAAAGCTCATGAGTCAGGTTGGTAAACTTCTCGACCCACTGCAGTTTGCTTACCGTAGAAACAGAGGCGTACATGATGCAGTGTTATGTTTTCTTCATGGAATTTCTAAGCTCTTAGATGTTAGTGGTCATTTTGTCAGGGCATTATTTGTAGACTTCTCAAGTGCTTTTAATACAATTATGCCACGCCTGCTTGCACATAGACTATTGGAAATGACTGTCCTTTGGATTCATAGTTTTTTATTAGAAAGACCTCACCAAGAAAGATTGGGAGCCATTAAATAAGGCACCATCATGACCATCAGTACAGGGGCTCCGCAGGGTTGTGCTTTATCGCCAGCCCTGTTCTCTCTCTATACAAGTAGCTGTATCAGCGACAATGAGACCTGTACTTTCATTAAATATGCCGATGATACGGTAATTATTTACTGGTCACCTCACAGAGGAGAAAGCAAATGACTATTTTACTACAGTAAGAACATTCACCGAATGGTGTGATGCGCATTATCTTCACCTGTAGCTTCATGCTTAAATGTAGCCAAAACAAAAGAGTTAGTGTTCGATTTTCGGAGGAAATCGGAACAGCATAAACCGCTCGTTCTGCATGACAAGGAGGTAGAGCAGGTGAATGAGTATAAGTATCTGGGAAGTCTAGTTACAAATAAACTAGATCGAACAGAAAAAGTACAAACACTTTGCAAAGAAAGGAATCAGATATTATACTTTCTGAAAGTAATGAGAAACCTTCATGTCGACAAAACTATCCTGGTTTTGTTTTACCGCTCTTTAATCCAGAGCATACTCATGTTGCCTAGTACCTCCTTGGTACAATCTGGTATGTTATTACGGGAATGTTACACAGCAAAACCGAGACCGCTTAGACCGAGTGAGAAGAGTGGCTCAACGAATTATAGAAAATGACCTATCTTCTCTTAGTTGTTTCTTTGAAGAGAGTACTGTCGAAAGTCTAAAAAAAACTATGAAAGATCAAAGTCATCCTCTTAACGAACATTATACATTTAATCGCTCTGGTATCAGGCTGCGCGTGCCGCGTACAAATCGAACACGTTTCCGCCAATCAGTTTGTACTCAACTCAATTCACATGTTCAACCAACTTGTCAGAAGAGACTGTAGGTCATAGTTCATTTACTGAGACTTTACTTAAAACAATTAAAACAGTTTCCCTCCATAATTCTTTGACAAGCAAAAGAAAAGAAAGAAAGAAAGGTTTTCGTGCTAAAAGGGGGAGGGGGCACAATCGAAAAAAGAAGGGCCACAATGCATATTTTTCTTCCAATAGGGGGGGGGGGGGCACGGGCCGGATGTGCCCCCTAAATCCGCCACTGTTTGGGAGTGTTCTTGTGTGGGTGTGTGGGTGTAATAGAGAGAGAGAGAGAGAGAGAGAGAGAGAGAGAGAGAGAGAGAGAGAGAGAGAGAGAAAGAGAGAGAGAGAGAGAGGGAGAGATAATTATAGAGAATAGACATACTGATAGAGAGCGAGAGAGGGGAGGAGGGAGAGACAGACATACAGAGAGAGAGAGAGAGACAGACATACAGAGTGAGACAGAGAGAGAGAGAGAGAGAGGGGGGAGGAGAGAGAGAGAGAGAATAGAAGCAATCTACTCCCATCTACTATAATTTTTATGTAGTATACCCCAGAGCCATCCATACATGTACAGTTAACAACAAAATTATTCATACCCCTTGGAAAATTCTAGTTTTTTGCATTTTTTCTAAAAATG
The DNA here is from genome assembly GCA_025617745.1 of Heliocidaris erythrogramma. Taxonomy (NCBI): domain Eukaryota; kingdom Metazoa; phylum Echinodermata; class Echinoidea; order Camarodonta; family Echinometridae; genus Heliocidaris; species Heliocidaris erythrogramma. The sequence continues at coordinate 5,379,359 of CM046856.1, forward strand.
AATGGTTAACTGAATTTAATTGCACATCACTTGAATACATTTAGTTATCATCTGCAAATGAATGCTGTTTCTGGTTTCACCTCATTTGCATAACAATAGAAAAGGTGAATTATCCAAAGTGGGTGATGTTCAAAATTATTCATACCCTTGGTGATATATTGACTTTGTCAATCAGTATGAATCCAGTCCTTGTGATTAATGCTCGTAACACTTTCTTCACACTGTCACAATGCTTCTGGAGGTCTCTACTGAGATATCAGGCCAATACCTGGTCTCCAATGGCCCAATCTCCTTGAGGATGTTGTCCACACATGCCATCACCTGGTCTTCAGGGGATTCGATGGATTTAAAGCAGATTTTGTGTTTGCAGGTGGTGTAGTTTTAGACATCATGAAGATAGGACTATGATATTGATATTTTTGTTAATATTCCTTACATTTTAATGACAATTCTGTATCTAAGTTGAAACAAAGCACTCTTCCAGGAGAGACTTCCCTAGAGGCATTCACTGTTGCACTGTCAAGGGAAGGTATTTCCTGATACTTTTGTTCCACTATTATTAAGAATGTTTAGGGAGGCCATGGTAGTTGTCTAAAGGTTGGATGGTGCCAATTTTATCAGTTTATTCAGTTACACTGATTGACACATTTTTGATATGGACACCTGCAAGTGGGTACTCTAGTGAAGCTTAAAATACTGATCTTTATGTTCCAGTGCACTGTCAAAGTGGTAGCATTTTGTGCACTGCAGCTCGTAACATGGAGGGCATATGGTATAAATTTGGTTTACATTCATTTTGATATCAAGGATTGTAGCTTTCATACCAAAGATACAAAGAATATACCATATGAAGATTGATATACAGTAACAGTCAATGTGGGATGTGTATGGTACTCAAAGGTTACATACTGTTATTCATGGTGACCTGACGTTAGAGTCATGAAATTACTTTAATATCACTAACATGGCCTTCCTGAGCACTCTGATCAAGAATGGGGCCAATGAATAAAGGTGAACCCTCCCACAGGCAGTGCAAAAGAGAAGGGCTCTTCAGGAATGGTGCTTTGCTTCATAAGTAGATACAGAATTTTCATTATAATGCATGGAATAAATGACCGAAAATTTCAATATCATAGTCCAGTCCTCATGAAGTTGATAACTGCATCACCTGTAGGACACGAAATCTAATGAACTCCCTGAAGGTCAGGTGAAGGCATGTGTGGACACGGAGATTGAGCCATTGGAGAACAGGTATACTGGCCTGATATCCCAGCAGAGACCCCTCCGGAAGCCATGTGACGGTGTATTGAAATAAAGTGAATTACAAGCATTAATCACAAGGATCGGATTCATACTGATTGACAAAGTCAATAAATCACCAAGGGTATGAATAATTTTGAACATCGCCCAGTTTGGATAACTCACCTTTTCTATTGTTATGCAAATGAGGTGAAACCGGAAACGGCATTCATTTGCAGATGATAACTAAATGTATTCAAGTGATGTGCAAGTAACTTCATTTAACCATTCATTTTTAGGAAAAATGCAAAAAACTAGAATTTTCCAAGGGGTATGAATAATTTTGTTGTTAACTGTATATAGAGGGCACTGGAATACCCAGTGAAAGAGCGCCATCACGTGTGTGAAAAAAAAATCTGTTATCGAAGTCATTGAAAAGAAAAATAATACGCATTAATGAAATGATTAGTTTTCCCTTTTCTATTGCTTCTTTAGTCATATTTTCTCTTTATTTTCAGTATTCCCCGCTGTCCATGTCCTGTTTTAGGATATCATCGTTTTTATTTGCTTTGTAATGTTCGTCATCTTTCGTTCGCATATTATAATTTCCCGTCCCCTTCTCTCTTTTATTGACATCTACTTCTCCTACCAATATGTATTTTTATGTATATATTAGTTAGTATCTTTATTTTGCCTTCTTTATTATACCTTCCATATATTTAATCGGATCTTCCTTGTGTTTATCTTGCTTTCGCTTAGATTATGTAAAGTTCAGTGCCAAAAAGTAAGGAACAGTCATTAAAGTGATTAAAAAAAGTTTTCATTGCTAGTAAAACACAAGACGAGACAAATGGTTAAATGACATAAGAGTGTAAAGTTAGTGAAAGTGTACACTTATCATAGATCTTTGCCTGCTTTGATTCTGTGTTTGTTATGACAATACCCAAATTGGGATTGTTATTCTCTATTATGTTTATTTGATTGTTTGCTTGAATAAAGCAATGCTGGGTAAATCCTAGATTCCTATAAAATTCTGAAAATAACAGTGACTTTGAACAAAGTAAGAAGAGCATAAAATTGACCTCATGTCCTGACGTTCAAGGAAGCTGATGAACTAAGTTAATGAAATTCTGCAAAGTCATAGAAGCAGGCAGTGTTCTTAATTCTTGTCGATTATGGAAATTAGGTTTACAAGACATTATCCAAAGTGGGAAAAACAACAAATTGGTAAGAATGGATTACGACTCAGATTGAGCCTAGAGGGACTGACTCTTCATCCTATCTGCAATAAACCATATCTCTTTCAAACGGTCCTTTCTCCAGGGAGCTCTTCTCCAAGTTTTAGGACAACCTCCAAGTTGTTCAACTTGTCATTTAATTAGCGTTCAACACGAGGATGCACTTTCGGAGGTCAAGTTCTGGTCTCCAAAGGGGGAAGTCTTGAGGTTTTTAATTACATGATTTTCTGTTCCTAGCCGCCAGCCATTATTTTCCTAACGTCTGCTCTATGATACTGCATTGGCTACTCATTCCTCTTTCTCTCTCTCTTTCTTTGAGCCTGCCTTCTTTCGCCGCCATTGCGTGATTCATCAGAGCGCGCGCAGGCTGCTTGGCTGCAGTCCAGGCATAGACGTCCAGGGTAAACCCGCAACAGAGCAAAATAAGGAGATAAAACGAGGCACAATATCATATCAAATCATAAAGCGAAAATTAAGAGTATTAACGTTTTTACAGAGTTGCTTTTAGTTGTTTTTGTTTATGCTACATTGTAATTGAAATTTATTTTCACGCCAAGATATGACTTATAAAATACGGTCATTATTGGCTGGGTATTAATCTAACTTTTATGATGGTAAAATTTTGATGGCTTTGAAGAACTAACGTGTGACAAGTTTTATATTCAATTCAAAGCAATGTCTATTCCATGATAATATTTTGTAATTATATTTCAAATATAGAGCATAAGTTAAAGCTTCCTTTTAAAAAAATAATACATTTATTTTTTTCTTTAATATTTCCCTGTCCGTCTTTCGCTTTCTTTGGCCATAATAATGCATTACCTTTCGCCCCATGCTCTTTTACTCTCTTCTTCTTCCTATTTTTGGGCTCTATCATTGTCGCTTTTCTTCATCTCGAAATCTCTCTGTGTTTCTTCCGTTTCTCCTTCACAAATTCTACTCTTGTTTGTCATTATCTCGTTCTCTCTCTCTCTCTCCCTCTCTCTCTATTTCCTCCTCTCTCCTTCTCTCACTCGGACGGTGGTATACATCATACTACCTCTTTTGTTTATCTGTCTTTCTCTATTTCTCACCCCTCCTCTCCTCCTACCTAGATGACTTTCTTTCTCTTTCACGTACTCGATCTCTGTACCTCTTTTCTAACAAGTTCCACAATTTTACGCGTTTTATTTGGCCTTATGCAATTCTCATTAAGTTGATCTAATTCAGCTTTGTACAAAAAAAGTGACATACAATAACGATTTGTTAGTATTCAATCGCATATTTAATGCTTCACAAACCGGCAAGTGGTTTATTTTTTTTTCTCATACAAATATTTACAATATTTTCAGCACTTATTCTCATAATGGTTTATTTTACTTGCACACAGTACGTTATTCTGATTTTGTTTCACATTTGTTTTTATCGATATGCCTCCTGTCCATTGTGATACGAAAACAACGTGAACAAACAATAAGACAAATATAAAAAGAACTCTTTACGAAAATATATATTCAACTTTCACTCATCAGCCTTGTGTAAACTATATACACCATAATACAATACAAAATAATCACAATTCGAATACATTTCAAGACAAATTAGGTATAATAATTTTATAAGTATTTCATAATTTAGCTTAACTATCATTTACTTAATAGGGACTATATTGAATACTGTTAAGGCAAATTTCCCATAGTGTTCCGATGTTTTCAAATCACTTATCTGGTGTAGCCCATTATTGATACCGAGATGGTGTTAAATTAACACCCTGTTTTTTTGCAGTGCAGTGTTGGGTCCAGGGTTGAACTTGAAGTTAGGGATTCGGTTCATAACTATACCGCGGAACAATTGTCGCAGGAGTATGAGTCGTACAACCATAATTTGGCATACATATTTTTCAAATAAAGAAAATATTACGCATGAGATTGAAGTTGATGGGTTTGGGGCTGAGAAATTAGATATTAAGCCTCAAGTGATTTTTTTTCTTCTGATGTAATAACGAGGATCTTATTTTTAAAAAGTAGGGTCGGGTACAAAGCATAATACCATGCAGCATAATTTCTGATTTCAATAGTTGAATATCAATTTGTTGACATCTCTGACATAATTTCTGATTTGCTCAGACAACGCTTATGATCAATCGACTAACACAAGGAAAATTATGATAGTGCACGTGCAAAAAATAAATTTACGCACCTTAAGAATGAAAATACCGTTGTCAAGGTAAATCTAAAAATGTTTGAATAGCATCAGATATATTCTTCCAACATACGCGGTGATTGTATATAGAATCATTAAGATATGTTAATTTTTTTCTGTTCTCATAACAACGATTTCATATTATTTAAATACAATAGTTCCTATATGGTGATTTTTCGATTTCAGCCACAACTGGATATCCGATACAATGGACCTTAATTTTCAAAAACACTGATGCTGTCTTTACAGTTTTCTCAATCATTAGACAATACGTACACGTGCTTAAAAGAAACTACATGCGGTCACGTACTTTTTTAAATCATGCATTTGATGGGAATTAACAATTTCATCTCTGAAATACATGTAAATGCATGATATTTGGCAATTCATTATATTTCGGTTATCAGCACCAAATAAATGAAACGAAACATCAAATGTTACTGATTTGGCTCTAGAAAACAACGACGTAATAATACTGTTCTACATGTATTATAACATCCATTAGTATTAGCACACATTTCAATGAAAATTGTAAAAAAAAATAAACCACAACAAAACGATTCTTACATACCATTGGAAATTTGGCTGAAGCTATGTATAACAAAATGGCACCTATATTATATTCAAACAATTTGTATGAATAGTTATTCTATATTCATAAACAATCTCTAATTATCTCTCTAAGCTTTCGAGGGAGTATTATGTTGCCTTAAATTTGCTGTACTGTATATAAATAGGCATGGCAATATCTTTCCAAATTAAAGATTAGCCATAATCAAAGAGGGAAAATACATAACACTATTTACCAACATGGCAAATTGATAATGGGTATACCTACAAAATTATATGAATTCTATTTTAAGTATTCATCAGACCTGCACTTGGAACGAACTCGGGACGTGTGTTTAGCAATTCCATGTATCTAAAGATAAAACAAGTTATTCAATGCAATAACCCGAAAAATTAATGATCTTTTTTCGGCTATTGTTTCTATGTGTAACTCTGGTGGAAAAAATGTTTTCAGTTGTCAATAAATCGCTTTCATTAAGTTTTATTCATAGCAAGAAGATTACAGGTTTCTTTCTATTTTGCTCTTTTTTTAATTAGTACTGTAGTACCACATAAAATCACTTACATTTGAACTATTCCTTGCCACATTATTCTGTATTAATCACTTTATACAGATATAAACAAAAGCATGGAAGCAATTCAAATATGCCAACAAATTCATCATAAATAATAACTATCTTATACGTTGTCATGCAGTTATATACTATTATCTTCATAACTGAATTCACAGCAGAGTTATAATGTTGAGATGGTGATGCATGTAATTGTGGCGAATGCCATTTGCGCTTGCTTCTTTTTGATTTGCTCAGACAAAATGTCACGTGACATGAACTTCCAGCCAATCAGGTGTTACTACAAGCTGGCGAACTACGTGATATTGCCAAACAACATGCTGCAAAATGCCTATTTCTTAAATTGATATCCATTTTTTAGAAGAAAGCTGTGGCTTTCATTAATCACGTATTTCAGGCTAGAAATTGCCAGGAATCATTCGTTGATAACTTATCCCCAAATAATGGCCTGTCCATTAAGAATCCTCACGCGTCTTTTGATGTAAAGTGCCATTTTCAATGTAGGAATTGAGATTTGCACTGCACTTCAGTTCAGTCATTGTCAAGTTCTTCAACACGCCTGGTTCTCCTGCATGGATACCAGACATATTTACCTTGACTACAAGCATCTATGCACGTTCCGAAACGACGTGCACTCTTCACATTTGACTTTACAGCACCAATGAAACGTGCAACTGCATCTTTCTTTGACCTTAATTTCAGTCGTTGTTGAACCTCTCCCGCAGCACATGAGATCGCAGCCCTCCACGCCCAGTGATGTGGCGTTACATTCCCGCCCTCTCGTCCCTGGCGTTCCGAACTTATCATTCCTCTCGCAAAAATCAGGTGAGCTTTCGAAGTACACCAGATCTCTTGAAGCTGGTTGCTTGTGAGACGGGTTGTAAGGCACGAAGCTCGACTCGATTTCGCGATCGCTTGGGTTTCCGTCATTCCGCATGGTGACTCTGGAAGCGCCATCGAAGCGGTCTTTGATGAGCTCACCCACCGTTCGAAACGTCGGTAGTCTCATCCAACATGTCTGTATGGTACAACTTCCTGACATCCCGTGGCATTTACACTCTCGACGCATCTCACTTGACACAGTCTATATGGGGAAAAGGAAAGGAAAAGAGAAAGACAAAATATTGTTAAAAATATTTGTTAAAGTGGTACATTGAATCGTTGTTTTTACAAAACATATATGTCTACATTATCAACATCTATAAACAAGACGTAAAGGATATGCAGTCGTCATCATTTTCAATTAGAAATTTGATAAAATGAATTTAACATGAAAATGTATATTACTTCAAGTCTTGTAATATTTTATATATATACACTTGGTATCATGGTAAAAAAAGAACTGGGGCCTGTAACATAAAGAGATACAATCAATCTTACGATCAATTGTAACTCTTCAGTATATGGTTTGCCATAGACTTACGATTGATATCAATCGTAAGATTGATATATGTCTTTATGTTACAGGCCCCTGGTAAAGTTTATCAGTTCCCGAGTGATTTTCAAAAAGAGTTTCAAATGGAGATTCCTTGAAATGGTTAGTTCCTACTGGCAAACTATTGTTTGATTTATACAAACCATACATTCTGCTCTTGGGTGAAGAACAATAAAAAAAAAACTTTCGAAATAGTCTTGAATATAACCCTCTGATATTAGGATGTAGAATGATTGCAAGATTATGACATTTCTTAGTATGTAAATTACATTTACTAGAAGATCAACTTAATAATGAAGATCTGGGTCTGATGGTTAAGAACTATAAAGAATGAAATCACTAGAAGCGGTTCCCATCAGTTCAGAAACCGCCATTCAGAAAGCTAAGGCGGCATGGACACAGACTTCAGAGAGATTTTACGATCTCTTGAAGGAGAAACGGGTGAAAAGAAGCACCGTTTTAAGAGCCTTTCCATTTCAAAAGCGGTCCCATTTGCTTTAGTCACTTCGCCTATTTCTTGACTCAATAGCCGCTCAGTAAACACTGGCAATTTGGGATACGGGTTCGCTTTTGTATAAAGTTCTCCGCGGTTTTATATTCTCAGTTTGCCAAATTGCCTCTCATTTCACAAGAAAAGTCTCGAGCTGCATTTTAATTTCCTTCTAGGCTGATAGACACCCAGCCAGACGATCGAGGCAGTAAATAATGAGAAGACACACGAAAATGGTAGATGCAATATATAGACATTCACCAAGACGGTATATAAGATACGACCTCCTATGTTTTCAAATCGTTAAAGTTTACTTGGCCGTATTCACCTTCTTTGACCATGTTGACATAAGATTATTGTCTGAAACTAAGATTTACGAGACTGACAGAGGACAGAAAGAATTATTGGGGCAAACTTGACATCTATGAATATAATAGGGGTATGGAAATCCTTACTTTTCTGCCTGCTTCGTTGTTATGTAGATTCATGGCGTGTCTGAGATCTCGACCTTTCTCGCCTGAGTCGACGAACTTCTTGCCGAACCGGTGGCCGAAGTCGGCATTATCACTGCAGCCACCCCATTCCCAGTCGTTCCCGCTGTCACCTCGGTACTTGTAATCACACGTACACGACTCGATAGTTCCCTCACTACACGATCTCGCAACTGAATGTGTCACTGCTGCACTGGTTATTGAGTAGATGAAGGCCGTTTCTCGACAACCTGTTCGGAAAAGACAAAAGAATAAGGAAACCAACTATGACATTTATTGTTGTATATATTGTTTAGATTTTAATTACTATGGTATTGGTTGGGATAAACTTTCATTTGAAAAAAGTCAACCCAATTTGTCCAACAGATTTCGCCAGCAATTTCGACAATATGTTCGTATTAACATGGTAAAAGGCAAACTTCAAGAAAACTGATGACATTTGACGATGACATTTTGTATAGTTGTGATGAAATTACAGCTATATATCCTATACCTATTAAAACATTTAAAATCCTACACTCTATCAGATTTCACCTCTGGAGCAGAATTATTCTCATGAGTGCATTATGGTATTTCGAGACAAAATATTTGTCATTGACAATTAATATTGTACAAAACTATTGAAGAAATGGAATACATTAGGGAACCTTATTTTTTGTTGTTGCATGTTTTTCTTGGCAAGGTAAGTTGAATAAACAACAAATCTAAGGACATGAGGAAAACAGACACCAGATTAATAGTCTATGAATGAACTTGTAATGTACGTGATTCTCAGAAATATCCACAAGCATGTAACTGTTTTCCATGCTAATGACGGGGCATTTTGATTGCTGTATTCGTCATACTGAAAGTAAGGTGTGGTGTTTTCCTTAAAGGTAAAGATTTAAGATGACGCCAACTTGATGAGCAGGGGTTATTTCTTTTTCATCCCTCCAAGTTGACAGGAAGGGTTCTGCTTCCGGGTCAAGGTGAGCTGAGTCACTGAAAGACTCGTATTTCAATATGACAGTTTAATAATCGTTACTAAAGATTAGAACCTCCACAAGCGGGTTAAAGGATTCTCTCTCCGTTAGTCATTCTCTATGACTTTGGATAGACATGGGGTACAGGTATCAATGGCAGCTTAACGGAGATTAAAGTTATTTAGTGGTGAATTAGGCAACAAGAGCGATCGAATTCTATGCGGCCGGTTGCGGGATACTCGAAGGCGCAGGCGATAGTTATTCTTTAGCGCGCCACTGTGTTTTATTCAAATAGTCAATAGTATTTTAAGCGGGCAATATAAATAGTCAAAAGCAAGACTGAAGTGTCAAAAATGCAAAAGCTTATCAAAGGATTTGACCGAATCAATGGATAGGTAGGTTCTGAGCCAATTGTCACGTACATGTTATTGAACGTCGATTGTGTCTTTGTTACAACGCGTCCAGGCATTCACGGGACTATGAATTGTCTGCGGTGTTGTCAGAGCGGACAAGAGACCACAGTAAACTCTACCTTTCTCTCAAACAAATAGCCCTCGATCAATGACTTTGGTAGGATTTTAAGAGAAAGAAGGTAAAATCAGATGAGATGTTGCATACTGCGCTGAGCCAAAGAGAAGAGGATCCCTCAAAATAGTCGACAATAACTTCCAGAGTGCTCATTCCAATGTCATGAGTCTCCCAGTTTTGAAAAAAAAAAATGGTTATCTATAATTTATATCCCATCATTTTCCTATGTTCTGATTATGTTTCGAATATTTCAGTTGTTCAAACGACAATTAGAATCTGGGGAAAGTGCATGTAGGTAAGGAAGTAAAATGAACAGAGATGAGCAAGGACATGATTGAAGGAAGGTTGGATAGAGAAAGAGGCAGAAGGAAGGAAGAGGAATGGAAGAAATCCTCTTATTTTACTCATCAGTAAGGACCTTTAAATATCATTGGTTTCTCAAAGAAGTAATCAACAAAATAATCATGGTATATGTAAAGACTATCCTTTGAAAGTTTACATTTTTAATTTCATCACAATATGTCGTATTCTATCACACAGAAACTCACGTGGAAGACGACTAACAAATTGTACGAGTATTTCGCAACAATTCTATTTTATAAAGGACCTATATTCATGATGCAAGCGGAAACAAATCCAGATAACAAATCTTAGTGTAAAACAAAAACAAAACAAATAACGATTAAAAGAGAGGAGCTGAGAACACAATATATATATGGTGACGATGTATAAAGAAGATTGGAATATTTTGGACACGGCTATATGTAATTGACATTAACCATAAATGTTTCACATTAAGCTTCAGAAAAACATTTTACAATGATACAACATTGGCGATTGGGAGGGGGAAGTGGGGGCTTGTCAGAGAGATTTTTTGACCAATAACGCTTCTGAAATATTGACATGTTGTTGTCGTTGTTGTTTTTTGAGACATATGCCCAACCTCTCCCCCCTTCCTGCTCAGAGTATCTTGGATCCGCTTCCAGTTTAGATTTTCTCAAATTGTATCGTCATTGGTTAAGGAATTTTCGCCCCCTTCCTTTTTACTCTCTTAATCTCCATCTCTACACCTCTCATTCTTTTTCTCACCATCTCCATCCCTCTCTTTCTTCTCTGTCCCGGTCTTATACCTGCTTTTTAAAAGATATATTTCCAGTTCTACTTAGAGTCAGAATTTAATTCGGTATATTCAGGTTACGAATGACGCTTCAATGTAAGACATTGCAACTCACAAAGTAGCATATCAATACATTCATTAAAGCTGTCATGACTTGAAAGATGAGCTTTTAATAAAAGTTATTATGTAATAAGGGTAACAATTATCAAAGAAATGGACAAAATCATCTTCACCATGACCATTCTTCAAAAGTAAGTGTTCATACCGATGTATACCCAGAGCAAAGATATGTATGAGCATGCCTTCTACACTTTAAAGTTGGTCAAAAGTTGTAATGACACAAAATAGGAGAACATTTTGCTCGGTGATATCATTTCTGAGAACATAGATTTAGAATGTGATAAGATAATGTGGCACCTCAGGAGAGGGTTTTAGGGGAAATTTGAAGTTATTTTGAGAGAAGGTGGAAATAGGTCGGAAGTAAAAGATTAAGCGTGAGGGAAATTAAAATGATCAAGAATGAAGAGAAAGGATAGAAAACGAGAACAATTAATAATGTTGAATTGCTTCTTCTTCATGATATATGGGAATTAACTTTCAACGTGAACTCGAAGAATTATTCGCTTCGCTGTGCTTTGATATCTCTATATTTCAACTTCTCAAGTCTCTATTTTCTCCCTCTCCCCATTTCCCTCTTATATTTCATCTGTTTTCAACGTCTTTATCCCTCTCCCTTCTCTCTTATCCCCTCTTGCTACCCCTTCCTCCCATCTTTTATTTTTAAGAAGACTTCAAACTCTCTTGAGACGTCACCCCGTCCTTCCGCTTTCCCCTCCCCATCTTTTGACACTAAAGCTAGCCGCCAAATAGTAAACAAACTTTCGACTGAAGTTTTCTCCCTCTCGCTCCGCTTTGTCTACGGTGTCCTCGAAGGCGGATTACGGGGATACCATGCTCTATTTGTTTCCCAAGCCTCTTGCGCGTTGATGTATTCCTTCTCTGCGTTCGTTGCCATGGATGTAAAGAGAAGTGAGGTCCATTTAAGGTGCTCCTGAGTTGGAAAATTTAGTCTTGGACCTTTCACTTTGGTGTCTGATATGGCAGTGAACTGTACATGTATAATACACATGTATAATAGGTCGACACGTCTGTTGTAATGTTCCATCGGAATTTAAAAAAGTAATCACCGACAAGTTTAGCACAATCGTATTTAATCAGATCCAAATCATTAATCGATTGTCAAAATTTTAAAGGATTAAAGATAAATGCATTAGTTTAATATCTTGTATTATCCATTACGATGTATACACAGCTAATTCTATGGATAGACTTAGTCAACACGGAAAAGGTTGATGATTCTCATGGATAAGTGATAAGATGGTGTTCAGCAACAGAGTATTCTGTCTTATTCTCTTCAAATGTTGCTGCTTTGACTATTTCCAACATATTTTCTATCAAGCAATCTTTCTCACATAGATTATTAATCGGTGTTGACAGTGAAGAAACTGCTTCCTATTTTGTGTTCTCACGGTGTCTGTGTTTCACAGCCTTAACTCGATGACTCGTTCGAACGCTCTTCAGCAGCTCAAATTGACCAAATAATTAGGGAATGGGTGAATTCACCTTCCTCGCGGGTTCAACGAAAGTCAACCGCACACAAGAAAGAAAATGCATTAATATATATGAACACCGAGCATTCGTAACGCGGATATGTCTTTCCGAGTTTAATTGGATATTTTTAGGTGTTTTAAAGTTTAAAGTTTTGTCGACATTAGTTTCATAGTCGAGTGGTTTGAATACAAAGCGATACGAAGGTCATGGGACCGAGCCCTGTTCTTCCGATATCATCTTTAAGGACGGCATTTCAGCTCTCTATCTATAGGGTACCCGACATATGAATATATAGGTATTTATATGATCATGCTCGGTAAATCGAGAATTATGAAGACAGTACAGATATATAGGAAAAAGTGGGCAAACACTTCCTGCCTCACCCATCCACTATCTGTATCTATATCTCTTATTCTCCCCCTCTCTCTCTCCATCTCTCTTTATTTCTCTTTGTATCTTCACACACTCTCTAAGCAGATGTCTAGAATAGGAATTCCAAAACCTAACTGGGATACGTTTTCGACAGCTGCGGCTGACAGGAAACATCATAACACCTTCGCAAGTTTCGTCCATATCAAAACATTTTTGCATGAGTCATGCTCACGAAAAGCTATCCCGGATAACGTGTCACATTATCTCTTTCCAATTGCAAAATGGTTTCTAAAATGCATCTAGTCTTAACGGAGACCAACGCGTAGTAGGTCTTCAAGAGTTGTTCAGATTAGGCGGGATAACACTGGGAATTTCGGAATCGTTTCTTGATCGGTGACGACTAAAGCGTATGTTGCCGATATGTTGACGAAGGGTGACGAATACGGTTGACCATGAACTGAACGCGTCCTACTCTGTCAGGGTTTTATTGACAATCCGGCACTCTCGTCTTTGGATGTCAAGTGCGAAGTTGAATCAAAAGAGAGGAGAAGGAAGGAAAACATTGAACCCTCAAAGGCGTGAAAAATAATATTTCGTCTGAAGCGCTGAGCTAATTGTTTTCCGGTGGTAACTAAGATCGCCGAAATCCTATCAAATAAATTCACTACCCCCTATCGATCGCAAGCGACCATTCCTCGACCATAGATGCGAAATTCCCCCAGATTTGTTACCTTCCACCTCCTCATCCTGCTTCTTCTTTTATTTCTTCTTGATTTGGAATCCCGGAGGGAGACGTTAGCAGACGACGTGGCGCCAGAGCGGACTGCTTTTCCGTTTTACACAGGGTTACTGCGCGAGCACTGTGCTTTTTCATTGGTGGTGGCGATGACTGAAGAGTGTAGCTTAGGTGGAGAAGGAATCTAGCCCGACAAGCCCTCCTTAAACCCCACTTTGTGGAACAAGAGGGTCGAGTGAAGGGTGTCAGAAGGGGTTAAGCGGACAAGGATTGTTCCTCTAAACTTTCAGTCCAAACGTCTTCCACTCCGAGACATATGTGATGCGTTAACGTATTCTATGACATCTTTCGTCATCCTATTATAGCATTCATATTCATTTTCTTGAGCGAGAAATCTACACATACAATTCCTTCGGTTTCTCCCATCTTGAATCGGGATTCTTCTAAAAGAATTATTTATTGGTTTGAGAGGTTTGTACTATTACCACTTTTCTGTTCATACTTCGAAACTTCATGTGGACTCATGGAATTTCAAATCATGACATGCCCTCCGATACATTTTTTATTTCGACATATCCTTTCTTCTAACGAATGTCTTTCAACAAACTGTTATTAAATAAATCATCGAAATGTATTTATAACATTTCTTATTGACTTACCGTGGCTTATTGATGATTAAACCAATCATGCAAGAAGCCTATATTTCTATATTCATGACGTATTCGCAGACTCTCAGTTCACTTTATAAGATGTATCACATTGCAATCTAAAAATGAACATTTCACAAAGGAGGTTGGAGTATTTACGTCAGCGGGTACATGTTCAATTATTACCTTACATGGTATGCGAAATGAAACAGAAAGTGTGCTATCATTTTTATGCTAGAAAACTATATTTTCGAGAGAGAAAAAAAAGAACAATCAAATAGTATGAAACAATTAACAAAAAGTTATAATAAAAAATATACAACATTAAAATAGAATAGTGATATTGAAATCTTAATAATAATGGCATCAACATTTTTACAATTTAGACCAAAAGCATCAGTTTGTAATTACACGTATTGCACTTGTGAATTAATCTTATTGAGCTTAGGTTGTCTCTAACTGATCGAGCGGGGTTCCTATATCAATTCCATTTTTCTCCGACACTCGCATACAAAAATTAAATCTTATTTTGAATATTTTGCTGTAATTTTGTTGTATGTGGCGACTTCGGCTGACATTAGACATGAAAAAATATGAGTATTCCCTTCATAGTTAACAAGTTTTTAAAAATATAGGGCCTACCACGAAAAGGATATTTGTAAATCTTGTGTTTAAAAAAATATTTTCATGTCCACATTTAGAATTTCAAATATACTTTTAAAATATTAATCATGAATTTAAGCTAGTGGCAAATATTGATAAAGGTTTGTGTTAAAAATCATTGACATAAAGAATTTTTAAAATCCGGTTCAGATGGGATTAAAATAAAAGTGAATATTTTTGAGGTGTGAACTGGTCGCTCTCGTGTAAAAGGAGGTCAAGTGATGGATATGTTTCAGTCGAAAGCCGCCCTTAAACCACAACGTCGATAAGAAAGTTCTGTGGTTGCCATGTCATTGCATGTACTGAATTCGCATGCTTCCCTAAGGATCTCAATATTTTGAGAAATACTACAATATTTCACTTCGTCATCCTCCTCCACATCCAAACACTGACATCGACCGGGCGGGCAACGATACGCTGCTTTAAAACGTCTTCTTTTTACAGTTTATTATACGATGGCAACGTGAGTTTGAATGTGTAGCTTTTTGTGAGTGCGTTATTATACAATATTGAAATAAATATGTTAATGTTTTAATCTACTATGCCCGAGCCACTGCTAAAATAACACTTTTATGAAAACTAAATCCTATGTGACTCTGCTCTTTAATAATGATATTAAGTTAAACAATGACATTTAATTAACCGAAATGAATTATCATGATTCTATAGATCTCCCAATATGCGTAATTATTGACACAATATAAGACACCCATGATAATGTAGGGCAGTAACCGAAATCTTTCCAAACCACAAAGGAATTTAAAGTTCCTTCCCCCTTTTCTTTGTTTCAATCATCATAATGAGTCGGTTTAAAGTGATGGACTCGTAAACAGTCTCCCTGCCAAAAGTCTTTAGCTCGCGAGAACCGTGTAAGGGTCTCTTTCAGCGCTGTTCTTCGCCTGTCTTCTCATGCGACTCAATTACCGCAACCCAGGCCGCGGTTCTCCGGGGAAGTTACCCCGTCACATTCCTCTATCACTAGGGGTGGTCGCCCGCATCTTTCTATCCGTTGCCAACTTTTCTTCTTGCATCTTTGTCTTCAAGATTTCCCTCACTCTCTCTTTTCTCCATTCTCTTTATTCTCTTTCCACACACTCACACATGTACTGAATGACAGAGCGGCAAAGGATCGCGTCAAAATGGAAGAGAAGAAATCGCGAGAAGAAATAACGGACGGTGATTGAGCGTAACAGGTGAATTAGAGCTTGCTACAGTGTACAAATTGCTTTCCACTTCCTTCGATGTCGGAGTGAAATTGAAACCTTTTAAAGGTCCATCCATTCTCCACCCATCTCAAGACGTGAGGAGGGTAATCAGCTTCGAATGCTGGAGCAACTATTTTCGGTCTTGAAGATGACGAAGCATGAAATTGGCGTGCTTCAAAAATTCTTGCCACAGGGCATTATGACAGGATCGAGAATGAGGGAAAATCAATGACCAAAATATCGTGTCAGGATTTTACGACTACGTCCCTATATTATGAATAATAAAAGATTGTGTTATAAAACATTAACTGACATCCTTATGCTCTAGCATTTTATCGGTAAGACCAGTCCCTCCCATTATGACACCAGGCCTCTTATCGGACTGTTCCCAGTCCACACTACAACGCTGTTTATGTTCTGTTTCATCGTGATAAATCTGTAATTCATTAATTACATTTATATTTCCCGTAGGCCCTATAATAATATTTTAAATTTGCTTCATAGCCTTTGAATCATATAATCACCTTTTACAAATGCTCCCACAACTGTACATGGCATAATTTAATTTAATGATTCTGTATTTCAGGTGAAAACATTTCAACCCTGAAGTTAAAAATAAGCTGTTGGCTTGTTGCGAAGATATACGTCGAGGCGGAGGTCTGGTGGTCTCATAAGAGAGAAGATAAACACCTGACACCTCAAGTCAGAGTGATAATTGAAGAACAAGTTTCTGTTTCATTTAGAAACCGATCAACTAACCATTCAATAACATCGCAGTTTGTGATGATAAGATGAACCACAACAAAGGGGATGATCCTACTCCTTGTTGATATGATTCTCAATTATAAAAAGTCATCGGGCCATCGTTATTGACAATTGCTGCAATCGCGAATCACTGTCATAATAATGACGGACACTGATTGGTCTACGCGGTGTATCACGTGATCGCTATAGCTAGATGGGCGCCATGAGGCATTTCACCTTATCTCGATACGTAAAGCTTAATATAATGACAACATTATAACATCTTACTCAAAATTTAATTCACCATTCAACGCTTAGAAGAACCAAATAATCGGATATTTTCAAACTATCTTCTAGAATCTTCAATTCAAGACACCCCTGTGATAAAAGCTACCATCAAACAGGAGCTTCTTTCATCGCTCTATTGAAACGTTGACATCTGACTGAAACAGACTTATCAAGCTAGGGCAAGTTGATGTTGACATAGCTTGTAACGGAGAGAAGGTGAATATTGAAAGCCGACTTTCAGATTCAAAAGAGACAAACTTTACTGTCAGGTTTAATAAGAGACCAAAAACCGTGTCCATCTGTGGAGCTTAGATACAATACTTGAGATAGCCCGGTATAGCTAGGGTTGGCAGGCGTGATGAAATGAGATGCGCTCTCAATGTACATCAAGTAAATTCATCGTTTAGTTTTAGGTGAAAAGATATTCTACATTACATAATCTTAACAAGGAAATGTCATCTCCAAGAAATTAAGTTAATAAATCATTATCCCTAGCATTCTCTTTTTGTTTATAATGGGCGTTCCTATTATGGTATTTTGAAAGGGAAATTATCTTGTTTGTTTGGATAGATGCTACATTGTTTCGAAACATGTCTTGACATTTTTATCAAATATGCTTTCCTCTTTCGCGACGTGGTAGGCCTAGTGTTTTCAAAACAAAAACATGAAATAGATAGGAGTGATATTATGTGTATATATCATAGAGGGAAAGGACAAATATGAAAAAGGAAAAAGACAAATTGTGAATATGTTCATTGCCTCAATGGAGGAGATGATGATGATGATACCCTAATGATTCTGACGATGATAATGATGTTGAACATGGATTTACCATGGGCCATGTGGTATGGTCCATGGTTATACCAATAATAATGGTGACAGCTACTAAGGTTGTGACGTCACGAGATAACCACATCCTCCATGGAAAAGTTTCAAAAAATCAAAGGGGGTGTGTCATCATGGAATTTTTAGTACACTTTGTTTTTTGTTCTTTACAATGCTTCTCGTTCCTCTTGTCAGCTTTTATTCGTTTACAGTATGTTCTGATCGACAGAAAGAGAAAAAATATTATTATGAAATAAAGAATAACTTTATGGTTTTTAGAGCACTCTGACAATTTCAATTTCCACCGATGATTGAAAAAGAAGATGATAAGTCTTGACATTTTGAAAACTTACCCACATTCACTTTCAAACAGAATTAGATCGATTTCATTAACTGTTGACACAACTGTTACATCACAGATATATTGAAGGTGACATAATGATTTTCAATTCAAAGTTTTTCCATTGGGTGTGTGAAGTACACCGCGGGGCGTGGTTTTGCCCCTTCATGGTTCACTTTGGGTCGGCGTACGATAAACTTGGTAATATACGTGAGAACAGGCACGTAATGTATTTAAGATCGCACAACACTACAATAAGAATTCATATATTCATGAAGGATATTATTGAGTTTGAGTTTGAATCACTTGTGTCAGGTGTTTTGTTAGGTTAAAACCCATATCACGTCACTCATAATCTTGAGAGGTGTCGGATGAGCGTTGCACTTTCTAGGTCACGTGATACAGAGACCTTCATCAAAGTGATCACTAATTGGCGCCAATTGCTTTTTACATATTTGCATCTGTACCACTTTGATCAATAAGGATGCCGTGTCCCTTTTTTTAGTTTATAAAACTATTTGTTGTTTGTTTCTATTCTATTTAACACATCAAGAAAATGTTATTATTAAAACTCTTTGTTTCATCTATATCTTTAAAAGCGTCGAACCCTGCAAATTTCGATTCTCCCCTTTACAGTGTCTCCGTCCTCTGTCTCAAGTAAGAAACATACGGAACATGTCTCCCTCTAAACTAAACTGTCTTCCTCGGGATAGAAATCAAAGTCATTGCCGCTGGCTGACTTAATAAATTCACGACATGGACTCTCCCAGAAAATTAGATTTTGGCAGGGGTTTTTAATGTCATTTTCAGCGAAAGGTTAGGCAGATTTCGCCGGGGAGCGCCCGGTGCGAGCTCGCGCTGGGTTGATGGGTTTTTCTCATCAGCCCCGCTGCGGTGGGCTCGCGAGGACAGCAACAGATGAACATTGCAAGCATAGAAAAAAAAAAGTTTGACACAGTAACAAATTTTGCCTGGGGAATGTCTTGGTGGGGTTTGGTCAGGATTGTTTGTCTACTCTGCAGCTCGGATGAATGCGTGTTGCTAACATGCCCACGGTGGTAAAGAGAAAGTTCAAGTTAATTGGACGGCTACTGATTGTTTTGCACCGAAGATTTCCATACATTCTTTGCGGTATTGAATGTTCTTCCAGTCTTATTAGCAAATTTACGCTCACTTGGTATGGGGCCATGGAAGGGGGTGAAGGTGGGGCAAGGAAGTATGGTGACTGGGGTGGGGGGTGGGGGTGGGGGGTGCGCATATTAAAAATATATGATAACGTTTGCAATTACATTAGTTAAAAATAGATCAACAGAATGATGTGTTATTCATCACAGTTGGACTGATATAAATAAATCAAAATTGAAAGTGGAAATAATGTGAAAGGACACATGCTGATTATATGTATACATAATGATTATATAAGTACAAATTTGCTGATTATTATGTGTGTGTGTATATATATATATATACATATATATATATATTTATTTTTTTAAATTTATTTATTTATACATACATATATATTTCACACGTTTCGTTACACCGAAAGGTTTACATGGTATTTTGAAAATAGAGGTAAGCTCATTCCCAGATGGGTTTATTAATTCTGTTTCATTATTTAGCCAGCATGGGGCACATTGAATTTCATTCAAAGGTTTGAAAATGTGAGGAATCTCACATCATCATTTCACTTTCATGTATAATAATAATAATAATAATAATCTTTCCGCAAATTGCCTCTATTTCTTTTCTTTTTTTGCTTAGTAATGCTAATTCGTGTAATAAAAATTCAATACATCATCTTTTTTAAAAATTCAATAAAGTGAAATTAAAAGCTTCTACGAGGTCAAACTATTGGACCTTTTTAGCGGGGGGGGGGGGGTGTCCACTAAATGAGACTAGAATGTTTTGGGATGTGTACACAATTGAATAAGAATAGCAATATTGCAAATTCTTCCTGAAAACTGTAATTTGAAAATATCTATTGAATTCACATAATCTTAAAATCAGTTTCCTTACTACAAG
This sequence comes from Heliocidaris erythrogramma, assembly GCA_025617745.1. Taxonomy (NCBI): domain Eukaryota; kingdom Metazoa; phylum Echinodermata; class Echinoidea; order Camarodonta; family Echinometridae; genus Heliocidaris; species Heliocidaris erythrogramma. The sequence goes on from CM046856.1 coordinate 5,399,638, forward strand.
AATTTTTAATTGTTTGAACTTATTGTAAGCGCTTTGGGCCTCATGGGAAAAGCGCGGTATAAGTAATAATAATAAACCAACGCTATTATTCATAAGTGCATACCAAGCAAACAGTTACACGATTATAACAAAAAGAAAGAATAGCAACTGATAGAAACAAATCTTGTGTTAACGACAGACAACGAGTATTAACGGCCATATGAATACTGGCAAGATGACAGAGGAGAATCTACCGACTGATGTCAAGAAACTACTCCTCTCTCTGAGGACGAAACACGAGCCACGATTCTCTGTTCATATAAAAAATGAACACATGTCAGATATCCTTTCGAAAAACAAGCAGAGAAGTCTAGTTTAGAGTGTCACGATCGAAATCTAAGGCAGAGCAAGAAGAGGGAGATTGACGGGAGGTGGGGCAGAGTAGAAGTATATCCTGTCTTAGAATAATATCTAAGCTATTGGGTTATATTCAGTTACGGTAGGTTTTAATTCACATATAACCTATTGTGTGGAAATAAAATTAATCATTGCTTCTATTTGGGTTAATTATCCTTAAATTCAGGAGCGCCCCTCCCCAATTGTGCCCAATTTCATAACACGCCTATATGGTTGTTGGAAACCCAGATGGTCCACGTTGGTTTAAATTTTCATCACAGCCTGGGAGCTAGGATTGGGAGTTCTGAATATGCCATAGCAGATTTCTTATAAGCAAAGAAAATTGCCTTAATATTTGATAAATTCAGTCCTATTCGTTGTAGAACAACATAGAGTTACCTATCACCCCTAATCTAACTTACAAATTACATTAACTTCATTTACTGCATCTATACCATTCCATTCTGAAATGATTTCCTTATCTTTGTAAAAGTGAAGTCATGTTAGTCTCCACTTGCAATGTTCACGCTAAATGAATAGGCGCCATCAGACAAATACTACAATGATGAGACACTGACATGACTGAGATGACATGGTAATGTTAATAGAACAGCTGACAAGCGCTCATGGTACAGGAGATGCAATCAAGGTTCCACGAAGATGCAAAAGAGAGGATGGAAAAAAGAAATACCACGTGACTCACAAGACCCCTGTCTATGCTTACTGCGTATTAGGCAAATAAAGTATGCTATTGTGAAAGAGAAATGACTTCACATTCAAAATTAGAAAGAGAATACAGCTTGTGTCATGTTGCAATTCATTCCTATCACTTTTCTTGTATTCTTTCATTTCACACTCTGAACACACTCTGAACACACATTATGACGTCACAATTATTTATCAGTGGAAATAACTGCAGGAGGTACATGTATATTACATTTTAGAAGTAACCTTTTTGGTTATCGATCTTTGAAACTATTGCGTAACAACATATCATATTTTTCGCGGGTAGTATGGCTACACGAGTATGTAGGGTGAGAAAGGGGCGTCTTCTTGGGTGAAGGGGCATTTACCCCAAGTCAGTTCGAAGTAATTGTGTATCCTATTCAATATCTTCATGATCTTAGTATATGATCAATGTATTTGATCTCCACCCCCACCACCACCACGACCGTCCCTAGGATGGATCTCCGCACAGCCAAGGTTTATTCCAACCCCCCCCCCCCCCGTTCCATTTTACCTGTCTGGATACCCCACTGCAGTGCCCCTGTTTTGAATCATACATTTTTTTAAACATCATTATTATAAAGAGACAGTACTTACCACTATTTAAAATCTTTCCAAACAGGCTCTCCGGACCCCGGTCTTTGTTAAAGGTTGGACAATTCCACTTCCTCTCTTTAAACTGGAAGCGACACTCTGCTACGGCCATCTTGACTGCTCGATTAATGGCGACTAGAGTACCTCGATTCTGTGAAACCAATCTTCTTTGGCGTTTGTTTAAAATCTTCAATTTAGGATCAACTATGTTGACAATGCCTTGTGTGTCTGTGACGCTGTTCGTCATACTTGGTGACAGTACCATGCTCCTGTCCAAGGAAAAAAAAAGAGAATAATATTGATTTTTTTAAAATATGGCTTATTGATGTTAGTCACTATAGAGGTCAAACAAAGGTCAGTGTAGAATGGCAATGAACATTGATCAATAAATGTATAAATCTCAGCTGACTTGTGAAGTTATGTTAATGAATAATGAGCCGCTGACGATCAAGTGTGAAGTACAGTATTGCATGCCACTATACAGAACTAAAGCTCAAAAATTAAAACTCTTGGGGTACATGTATATCGTTTACAGATATTACACAGCATATTAAGGATAAATTTATCTATAATTATCAAAGATAAATATTACTTCTCATAACATCACAGGGAACTAGAAAACGCAGTGTTCTTTTATATAATGTCATACGAGACGAGTTTCTTTTTAAACATTTTTTTTCTGCAATCAGGTTCATGTAAAGTATAGGTGACCTTCGAATAATGAGAAGGCGATAAAGCTGTGCCAAGAGGTTTCCTCGTATTATTTCAAGAAAACAATAGATGAGTTATACGACAGAGAAGGAAAATTATAACAAAATGACAGCAACAGCAACACATGCACTACTGACTGCCAAATATCCCAAAACGTCAATATCTACCTCCTAAGCGTGCCTCTACGATTACAAAGTAATTACAGCTTAATCCCTTAAGCTTACTGGATGGTTATAAAGGGGATATTTAGTGACTTATTAACGGATATCAGGAGTGCAACAAGTTCATGAAGTTACATGAAGGCTTCTTGTTTTCAATGAAGCAAGATGATTTGAACGTACAAGGAGAAGAAAACCTAATGCCAGAAAGTAAACCAAACTTCACAATCTAATTACATCTCTGTATGATAATTTTTGTTTTAATATTGATGAATGAATATTTGCATTTCTTTGAGATTTCAGGCGCGGATTATACTGAGAAGAGAAAGAGCATGAAGGATTTTTTAAAATAATGTTCTAAACAATTCAATTTGCATCTAAAATCTTAATGACAAGCATCACATTTTCTAGCCTTTCTCTTAAAATTTAAATCTTCCAGTTTACACAAATAGACAGAGAGACAGCATAAGGATGAACAGCTTTCCAGGTTGACATTTTGAACATGAAACTTGAAATTGAAGATGTTATAAATTTTATTTCATCTTTGTAGGCTAAAGGTTATGTCTAATTCCCTTTAGTCCTTTGTGTCACTCTGAGACTTCATATCGCTAACTTTCTTGAAGTTTGTCCTTTATACCGCAAAGGTCAAAACCAACATATTCGAGGATTTTCCAACAAATCTTTCCGGTTTCTACAAATCACCGTTTTGACACAAAACAAACCTCAAATATTTTACTCTATATATAGATATACAGAAAGAATGAGAGAAAAGGAGGATATTTTAGATATTTTAAATCTTTCGACAAAAATAATCCTGGGGTTTAAGCTGGAAACAAATGGCAATCTTTAGCGGAAAAGTAAGTTGAAGTGTCACATGCAAGGAACCGCGTCATTTTTCTTTCTGATCTCTTTGGATTCGATGGATTTGTGAGGAGAGTGTGATGGTGAGATGGGATCAAACAATGAACTTTACGAAGAGGTGATCGACTTGGAAGAAATGTTTTGAGCTTTAAAAAAGTTTCATATATTCATACATGTATATTAAATGAAAATACATATATATCAATTGGACGCACTGTAACTCGCATTATTATCATTTCTGTTAATATTTTGTGAGGTGCTTAATTCTCTAGTAAATCTTTTCTTCTTTTATTTCATTTTCTTTCTTCTTTTTTGTTTGTTTCACTGATGGATAAATATATTCATTCATTTCATTTTTTTTTTGTTAATGTATAATTTTAGAATACAAGTGACACAGGCATGTTTAAACTGTTCCATACACATTTATGTTCATGATTTGCATAGAATTAACAAGAAATAAAAGATGCACATTTCATGGAAGTACATCATTTTCGTCCATTGAAAAGAGAAAATAAATCTCTAGCTTTCATTCAAATAAGATGTATGCATTTACCTCATCATCACGATCATGAGCCATTATAGGCTACTCTTATTTTTCATAAATTCAATCTTCTCCTTATATTTTCATGTAATAGAAATATTATGAGATTGGTATAGGCGGAAAACAACAAATTTGTGGATTTATTAGTTGACAATGATAGCGTCATAACTTAAAGCAATTACAAGCACGTAAAATCTTTCAAATTAATCTTTGATGATTCATGATTGTGTACAGCCATGCATTGCAAACTAAAGAAACATTTTTCTTCGTTGTGATTCTTATGGCCTTGACAGAGTAACTCGTTTTGGTCCCGTGTTTTCATGTTTTCAAGTATCACAGACTGACTGAGACAATAGTCTTGATTTTGATGGAAGACTTCCATTTTCACTGACCCTCGGGACCATCATATCGACGAGCAAAAATGTTAGAGGAAGGAAAAAATGACATTTCGGAAGTTCTCTTGCTTTACAGAAGGAGTTGATACCCAAAAGCTAAACGAATGGAAGATCATGACAGAAGTTTTCTCTCATTTTTTCGCGGCCCATTGGGAGGGCGTCTTGGTAGGCGGGATGGCACTTAGAAACATTGCAGATCTACTATGCTTACTACAATTGCATGTAGCTCAAGTATGTATGATGGAAGAAAAGTGGTTGAACCATATATGTAACAACATTTAGTATCAAAAGTGCTAGTCCAATGATTTCTTACAAATTTCTATTATTTTGCTTCGCTTTTATGACATGTTTACGTCTATGCATTAGCGGGGGAAAACTATTGCCTGTGCATGTAAAGATGATTGAATAACGCATCTCAATATCAAACAACGTCTGGAAAGGATAACAGAATATTGTCTACGCATCTTTTAAAAAGAATGTCGGCTACATATATTATAATACTGAAGATTAGAAGTAAGGATTAATACTCTTTTTTGTTAAAGCTAGACCTTCATGTTAATTAACATGTTATCCGTTCTACATGTATTTTCAACTAATATTGTAGGCACATTGTTTTCTTTATTAAGCAGGCCTTGGGCTTAGCAAGTTGCGTCTTACGTACGGTAAAACTACAAAACATTCAAAAAATATTATCAAATAAAACTTTATGTGCATAAAAGCAATAATTGACGTAGATACGGGGTTAAAAGGGAAAAGAAAGGGAAAATATATAGAGAGAAGAGGAAATGGAGAGGAGGAAAGGACGAGAAAAGATAACTGAAAGGAACCTTCTCGCGCCTCGTCCTTAGCGGTGGCCTGGTCTGGTCAACTCGCATTTAATTCACAAAAGTAAGACCGGTGTCCCCCCCCCCCCCGCCCCCTCCATACCAGTGCTCCCTCAATGGCTGAACCCACGCTACGCCTCTTGGCCCATCATATAGTTGCAGGTAATGCCAAGGTGTAATCCAGTTGCTCAAAGTAAGGGCATGTAAGGTCACGGCAGGTCTTTCGTCATCTAACAAGAATCGGGTGTCCATCTAACGGACACGTGCTGATAAGATAATATAATAAGGATTTTCTAACACGGGATGGTTTCACGTGTTCTCTGTCCTAATAACGAGGTCAGGCACCAAATCGGATGAATATTGGTTTTGTCAATTTAGCTTAATTAGATAGGTACAAGACAACACAATTTCAAATTGGCAACGGCGCGTCCGCTGCTTATTGGTCATTAAGCCCATGTATTCTTGAGACGAGTATAGCCTGCGTGCGCGACGGTCCGACGACGTCTTGAAGACCTGTACAACCTTGCCTTGAACTTGGTGATGTGGGCAACGCGTGCATGCCAAAGAATATAAGAACGCATAGATGGAAGCGAGAGTACACAAAAAGTGCATATATTGCATAGGAAGCGCGTCATTATTTACGTTGCCGTCTTGGGATGATCCTTCAGCAGCTGGGCTGAGCGGACCGAGACAAGAACTTAAAAATTGGTCTAATTATTTCACCCAGCCTCGCGGAAATATGCAATGACCGTCCCCCTTCCGCCAGAAATTTCTCATCCTTCTTCGCTTCCACCTACACGACATAGCAACGCGCTACTGGTCATGGGAGTCAAGACCTCTAGCAACATTTCACTACACCCTGCCTGTAGTAAAGATCTAACCTATACACGCTTGCAGTGAGGTACTATTTCATCGCATTCCTAGTCAATATTGGGCGTTCATTGGCCTACTATTCACCACTATTCCATTAACAGGCAGAATATAGCTCAAGGATAACATACATGTATTTACTTGACACTAATATTGTAGTGGTTGCGCTATTTTGAGGGGGCATTGAAATGTTTTTTCAGAGACTGGAAAATGAGTTAAATACTTCCCTTCATCATACACATGTATTGCCTGCTCCGAGCTTTCCGGGGTTCAATTAAAAAAACACACACACAATTTCCCAAATTGGGAATTTCACCTAGTTTCAAATGAAGATGGGTGATGGATATTCTGAATTTGTAGGAGAATATAAAAATATACATTGAACGTCGATGCATGTTGTATTTGATTTAATGAAACAATGTTGCTTCGATCATTACTTGTCTCCAGCGCGCGTGGGATGCGCGCATGACAATGGGTATGCGATAGCTGGGGCCTGTAACATAAAGAGATAAATCAATCGTAAGTCTATGGCACACCATACAATTGATCGTAAGATTGATCGTATCTGTTTAGGTTACAGGCCCCTGGTGATGGCAAACGCGGATCTTATATGCACTTCGCATCATGCAAAATTAAAAGTTCTAAAATCCCGTGAACAAAATAATTGAAGGCCATGCGATGACATGAAAGAAAAGTATGATTCAATATCCAAAAGCATTTATCTATGCCTTAATTCATAATAATATAGAATAAGTAAAATATTCATGATCATTAGTCACGCGCATTTAACATGTTCAAAACAAACAGATATGCCGTTAAAAATAATAATTACAGGAGGGCCGACAGGGTGTAGTAACAGGTGCCAATTTGAAGGCAGAGGAAGGACGGGGTAGTCGATTATTCCTCAATCACAGTTGCATAAGATTGTCTCAACATCATCATTCTGACATTTTCTAGACCTAGAATAAAATAGGGCTCCCAAGACAACCTAATTCGTGATGAGGAGTAGAGAAATGTACCCCATTTTGATTGTCAATTTGCACGCACAGACTTGGGAGTCTTATTCGATTTGTGTTTGAGACTGGTGAGTATAGAGCCAAGTCGACTCTCTCCAATCATCCAATCTTGGAAGAGTAGGAGGGATTTCGAGCTAAATAGGGAACAATTTTAATCATATCCTTTGAAAGTAGATATTTATTACATTGCAAGGAATACCAGGAATAAAAGGCGTTTGATGTGATGAATTTAACGGCTGTATTACGCTGTTAATTAATGATATCAACGTAGTACGTACATGTACCCATTCTCTTTCAGACAAAATCTCTTAAATGATTGCATTACTGTTTGGGGATACTAAGAAAATGAAAACCAAAGCTGACATTTCCCCAGCAAGTAATTGTAAATGTAAATTGGCAACCCCATGATTTATAGGACAGATCTCTCAGAAGAACAGTTACTCGGGCGTACCCGGCACAAGCTCCTACATCCTTAAATGGATTTACGAATTCTTCCCTGTATTCTCCAGTTCTTGAATGATATATATTTTACGCTACATGATTATGAAATCGTTTCAATTTTCATAAAAAAAGAGAAAATTACGGGAAGAAAATAAATGTTACTTTGGATTGACAAAAATATAACATTAACAGCTCTATAATGTCGCGTTACCATGATGACGAAGCCAATGGAGCTTGAGTTATCAATGAAATGTCATTACCTTGAACATCTTATTGGAATGTATCATAATATTATACACATAATACCTCTATGAAAAATACACAGTTATTATAGTATCGTAAGATAATTTATGATTTTTTTTTCTGTTTGCCCTGAGAACATAACACATTTACAATTGGAGGTAGGAATGAAACGACTAATACTTAGCATACATACTCTCATTTTGATCCCTATAATAATGGAGATTTTCACTTTATCTGATGTGACTTAGAACTTCATTTTGATTAAATTTAATTTTTTCCATTCCATTTTAACATTTGATAATATATTTCTACAAAAGAACTTCGTAAGGTATGTATATTCAAATTAGGCCGATAGCCATGATAACAAACAGAATATTGACAATTTTGACACTATGCCATTACCATGAGTGCAGTAATGATATTAATGAAGCCTATATTTCTGCAAAGTTTTAATGAAGTTTGATAATATCATTTTCATACACAACACCATTTACTTGCAGATCGTTTACATGGGGAGAGACTTGAAAAAAAGCAGGACAATTCTATTAAGGTGTTGTAGGTTTGGCTGATCATGCTGATTGGTAATTGTACCAAGGAGGTACCAGGCAAGCCTAGTACCTCCTTGGTTGTACCAGTGAAATGTAATTTCTCTGGTTGTACACGTAGGCATCCATGTCGACATGTCTATATCCAGACGGCCATGAATGACAGCGAGGCTGAATCGAGAGGGAACAAATTGAAACAATAATTCAACTCCAAGAAGTACACGAGAACCCAGGCTCTGTGACAACAAGACCTACATCAATATTTAACAGTATCATTTTTTTCATCCAAGACAGAAATCTCTTAAGAAAAGACAAGCAAGTATCAAACAGACATGGACAGAATCCCTACTGCGTGCTAAGTAGGCAACGCCACAATGAGGTCAGACTGCTACAAACGTCGCGCTACGGGGCGAGCCCTTCGCGCCGTTCAGATAATAGGCCTACAGCTCGGGGGGCACTTACGCGCTCTCTGCGCTCAACCCCTTGATCGTAGCCGCGTGTTTATCGCCGTAAGCAGCGGGCAAGCGGGCGGTCTCAAGCCCAACTCCGCCGGATCATTTAGGAACAATTTAGCCGCTGACAGAAGCCTGCTTAGCGCTGGAATAAAAAGAAGAGGAGAAATTTTCTAACTGTAATCGAGATAGAGGTGGTATTTGTTGAGAGATCAAAGGACAGGGTTTTGAAGAAAGAAAGAAAAAAGAATTGGAAGAAAACTCTTGGGTGACTTAGTCAGAATGGGCAAACCAGTTAAAGTTCAACAATGTTAAGTTAAATATTCTATAGTCAGAATACGGGTATTCAAAATTTAGAAAGTTGTGTGTCAATCATGGTCGGAAGCCATGTTTACAAAATGATAATAACCAATTTGCATAGATGACATTAATAATCAGGCCTAATTATCTTCTCGACTCGCAATCCTTCAAATTATAAACCAAAACTACTGATCCATAATATATTAGGCATACTTTTCACTCAGAGAGAAATGTATTTAGCTAAATTAAAGATTGATTTTTCTGTTTTATTACTTTTTTACTGCTGACTACACGACTTATCTTCTTGTTAACATAACGCGATCACTACGGAACTTAATTCTCTGCCTATTAAGAACTTTAAAATTTCTTGTTCCTTTAATAAATTAAGCGATTTCGCAATTGGTTCTGCATCAAAATTAGTCACTATACGACAGGCCTATAAGCGGCCCGATGAAATTTTATTTAACACAAATGAATGAGATAGACCTACATATATTTTAGCTGCAATCAGATTGAATACATACAAGTAGAAAGTGCCGATGGAGGTCTAAATTTAATAGATTTTAAAATATGGCAAAATTTTTCAAAGTGTACAAATGCTTCCTGATATGACATATGAAATACTATCTTGATGAAATTAAATCTATTATTCTACTTTTGGGTTCTTTATATAGGTTTATCAAAGGACGTTTTGCAAGATTTTGTCACGAAGGTGTTCAATTATACAGTATTTGTAAAGACCGATTGGCCCCAAATGATAAATGTCATGAGCTATATACATTTTTGAGAAAAAAACATTTCCCCTCTATCTTTAACAATATAAGACTAAGAAGACAAACAAATTTCATAATTATATGTTAAAGTTATAATAAGTTTTAAATATAACGAATTCAATGCCTGAAAAAGGTTGCTGCATGTTTAAAGATTTTTTTCAAAAAACTATACATGTACAAACGATTTGCATTGACTTCTGCATGATAATTGGCTATCTACCCCTGATGTATTTTACTGTGTAGGTTTTCCAGAGAGATATCTTATACACACTGGTGTGCGTGTGCGTATCTTTATTAATTGCCTGAATATTCAGAGGCTAATCTAATGTGACGTAACTTCGTTACCTACCTGATCCACTTAATCTTTTTTATATTTGCTTCTAAGAAGTGAAAAAGACAGATGCGTTTATTACACCATGCGTGAGGGTGCGTATGTAGTAACTATGTGTGTTTTAGGAAGTAGATTATTTACAGCTTTTGCCTATACCTTCACTCTGCAGGATCTGGTTGAAATAATCGACAAGTGTGACTTTATTGACCAATTACATCACGATGAGTGTACGGTCACCTGTCGATGTGGTTTCAGAATAGGTCCTTACTTCAGCTCATTGAAGGGGCAGTGTAGCCTATATAATCCATTCATTCCATTTTACGACTTCTGCCATAATGAAACATCAGAATTCCGTCGCCATAGTCATGATAGTTGTCTATGACGAGCGATGCCCAAGGCCCACATGACCTGTCATATTTAGATGTTAAAATAATTTTGACAGATATAGTTTGTGAATTAAAAGAACAACAGTGTTTTGCCTGGTAATTCACCCCTCTTCAATCCTGTGATCTCTTTATTTATTTTTCTTACAAAAACTTTGCCAACTAGCCACGTGCTTCAACATCTTCTACAATAATACTCACGATTCCATTCGTAGCCTTCTTCTTTCTTTTATGTCACTGCTGCTATACTTATACTATTACTACTACTACGACGACGACGACGACGAATGGAATAGACACATATAATCTTCTCTTATATTTCCATATGTCTTCGTGAGTGTTATCACACTGACTGTCACCTACGTGTGTGACATTTGGCACAGACCCGTTCAAGTATTGTTATTGGCGATACTAATTTTTACCATGATTCAAGAATTATCACCTTTGCTGACATCATGCATTTACAACACGCGGTACTTTTAATACAGGCAGACATTAACGCCTTCAGCAAACCATGGACTATATGAATGTTTTTATGATCGACACCTTAAAGGTGCCATTATATTCTATAATTGGAGGGGACATTGCTGGAAAGGTCACCAGGATCAGTCCCAACAATTTGTAGCAATTTGCTTTAAGGTCAGGTACGCCCTAATTGAAAGCGTTATAACCATGGATAGCGGATTGTGTCGCATGTATCTACCTACGGAGATCTCTCAATGATATATGCTCAAGGCATTTATTCTTTTGAATAGACAGTTTTGATCAATTATCTAACTTCATTGTACTAAATTATTTTGTACTTAAAAAAGAGATCTTGTTTTATAGAATGAATCAATTGTATGAGATAAATGCCATAATTTTAACAATCATTTCTTCTTTTACCGAAGTAAATAGCATTCACTCATTTGTAATATTTTAGTCATTCAAATAAAACAATAATACGTCCTTCTCTCATGGCTATATTTCTGAACAGATTAAGTAGTATTGAGGATTACAAGTCGCCAGAATTATAGGATGTGAAAATCCAATTCAGAATTTATCACAACTTATTTATCCCAAATTTATTACATCATTCACGACTGGGGCTCTTTTAAGCCATTTTAGTCGTGACAATTAAGTAAATTATTTAAACGAAATTACGTCGTTATCAAGGTACTGTCTCTTGCTTAACCTATTTTCTGTTTAGTCGAAAGAGTTTCTTACCTATCATATATGTAGATTGAAATAGAGAGAGAGAGAGGGGGGGGGGATGGGGTGGGAGAAAGTGGTGATGTCTATTACGTACAGTTATACATGTAGTCACATGTATGATATAGTGAACATTTATGACCTAGTTTTCGAATATAACAAAGTAAAAGAAAAGAGGACAACTCGATTAAAAATCAATTATGCATTAAGACTAAGTGCATGAGTCAACACGTTTGCATGTTTTCTCTATCATCGGAGATTGTGTCGCACACACCTGAGTTTTTAAGCGCTATGCTCCTTTGTTGCCATGAAACCTTGCAATATGAAAATAACAAACACCTTTACGATCGGATGGGACTACAACGCAGTCCTCATCTAATTGCCAGTGTACCTGTATTATCATAACCCGTCTCATAATTAGGTCATCATCGTACTAAAATTAATCCTGACTTTCATTATAAGTTAATCATACTGACTGTCGATCAAATTTGCACCTTATGCCCCGTACAGGTCGCTATTTTGCCCACATATGGTCATGCACGTATCATGTCACCTCAGTACTAAAGTAGATACACTGGGATATTAATATCATGTACGGGTGAGATTAATCCAATTTTGCTAAATGAGATTAAGATCTTATTGCGAATGTTGCGTGTACTCTGCTACAACGAATCGTATTAGGACATGGTTACTCATAACGCCTTGTATTCCTATTTCCGTTTTCTTTTCTCAGTGTTGTAAAGGCTTCGAGACAGTTTTAATCGGAAAATGGAATGAAGAAAGACAAAAAATGGCAGAAGAGTATGGTCATAAGGAGATGATGTCTAAATGATTGAGTAACATGATGTGATAGTTATTATGGTAGTTATGTGATGTTGAGATATTGATGATGTTGGTAGTGATGATGAAGATGCTGATAATGGTGGTGTTGAATGACAATCAGAATAAAATGATGGTGATGACAAAAATCAGGAAAGGTGTATAGTCCATGTGCACGATCACAGTAACCTTGTGTTTCCTTTTCCTATTAGATACACGAAGTATGATTGATGACAATTCGGTATAGAGGAAAGTGATCCCACAGATAGGCACATGATAGGGGAGGAGCACCCTAAATTTCCCTTGGCACCTTTTGTGGAACCGCGGTTGCTTCTCGTACAAATGGTTAAAAACATGTAGAGATGGAAACTTAATATTTAACTTAAACTTAATGATCTGTCTATATGGAAACTTCATCATCTATCTATAAGAACCTGTCCTTGATTATTTTGGTGGAATTTTCAAATTTCTCCGAATTTATAATTATGTCTTTGGATAAAGCAGAGTGATATACATAATCGTATAGAGAACAACAAAAATGAAATATGTGTATAAATAATTTCAGAATGATTACTTCTTTGCAGTACCTGTATAATCAATTCGTATATGTAAGTTTCCTTCCTATAATGTCGTTCAATATGAATATGGAAAGAGTATTTTCCCTGTAAGCCATTACATTATGAAGGGGAAGAATATTATTATATTATATTATTATATTATATATCTTTATTACGGGGGGGGGGGGGGGGTGTTCGGTAATGCTGGCTGCTCGCTTGCGTTATTAACAATGACTTCATAATGTGCTTGTCATATCATTTTAGACATCCTAGTTTGACGTAACGTGGATGTCACAGGTATAGTAGATAGCCATGGATCAGTTTCAAGGTAAATTACACCGCGTTCACATTGCCACTTCGAATCAATATCAATACCTTTATATACAAAGCATAAGACCCACATATACAATGAAGATAGTGGAGGTGTGAATACAACCTTGTTCTTATGTTCAGTGTCCATACAATGTATACCTGCCGTGGGTGTGTTCATACGCGTATTTTCTGCTCCCTTTTTCCCCTCCCTTTTTGACAATAAATGTGAATGTAAAATGTAGTAGGATTGAGGTCATGCACTTGCTATACGCGGATAAACTTAATTAGGTATTAAACATGATTCATAGTTAATGCATTTACCATGGAAATATGCCATGGTTGTATGGAGGTGCATGTACTTGACTGTGCAATATCCAAAGCTCATGTGATCTACCTGTATATAGTCTAGCTATCTACTGAAGTACTGCATGTGATTTGGCTTCATAGGAATACTATTTGAATTCAGTTGCACTAGGATTGTCATTTCACCCATTAAAAAAAAAATTGTCGGGCAAGAGAGCAAATTTAATAGTCATTTTTTTTACTGCGTTTTTATGGATATTCAAAACATTTTCATTCCATTTTCTTCTTTTTCACGCGTATTATCAAATCTTTAAAGATGATTGTGAATTCTAATATCATAATCTTTAGCATAATTATTAATTATTATAATGAAAATAATATGATTATTTGAATTTTCTTTATCATTTTGCCCTAGCAATTCTCTCGTTTATTTGTTACTTTCAATAGTTATGCATTTATATCGCTCATATTTTACATAATCCATACTTCTATACTGACACCCTTCACAATCGTTATCAGTTATCACATTCCCTGGTCAATATTTGATATAAAATACGATACGCAACTGTAGTTTAAAACAAATTAGCACACTTTATATCTAACCATTGTTTATTGTTACTTCTTTGCATAGTAACTGGTATAGTCATTGAGTAGAATAAAATCACAATTGAAAATTGTACAAGGACACTGTAACATAAACTGAACTGCCGATTGCAGATCCGACCATTAAAAGCAATGTTATTGTATCTCAAATCATTGATTAAAATAACGAGCAATATTGTAATGTTCATGTTTCCCATGGAAAATAAAAAATATAACATTACTGATAAGTTTGTGAGAACAGAAGAAAAATATCCAAGTTAACAATGTAAAGTTTTATCACAATGTTTAATAGAATTCACTCATAGGCCTATATTTTCTGTATTCGGCCGGTAGGTATACATGTAAACCTGTGTGCATAATCATTTAAATCTTGTCAAGATGTTAAACTGTCTGCAAGCTTCATGGTTCTATACCACACGACAGTGTCCATTGGAAACCAGCTTATAATTCATGCCTTTGTGTCCTACATTGAGTTATTAGCCAGTGTGTCGTAACAACCCAATGGTTCCTCCAGTGTTTATACATCCACCTCTTCTTATTCTTCCTATCGTATATACTATCAGGGACTGTACCCACTGCTGAAGTAATGAGCTCTGAGTGTTTCGCACAACACCGAATTTCCATTTCTAACTCTGACAACAGTAAATGCAAAGAGGATTGGCGTTTTTTAAAGATTTGTTCCGCTCCATCCACAGCTTACCTTCAAAGGTCCGACAGTGGGAACTTGAAAAACTTCATACCGTCTGGCGTTCTTTTATGACATCAGGCGTTGCCATAGTAACGTAAACATTTACCTTACTTTTCATCGCACCTTTAATATAACCTGTGCCATAGACTGGGAATAAACTAGACCTATGAAAGTTTTATGAGTATGAATATAGTACGATGGGATATTCTAGAAATTGGGAAACGACAGAGCCTGACAAATTCGAGCGAAGATTCACGAAAGAAACAAGTATTGAATAAACAGAGACTGTGCATGATTGCATGGTGTGTCATAATGTGACATTAATAAAACCATTGAAATCACAAAACCTTGTTTTCTTGGACTGATTATACTGTTTCTGTCCGTAAATTACCAACACACACTATACATCACTGCCAACACTTTATAAATACTTTTGATAAGTTATCGTCCCCTTTCTCGATATTTAAGACATGTATGTTTGTCTTTCGTCACCCAGTTGTTTAAGGCGGCTTGATTTGATATTGATCTCATTGTTTATCCTCGAAAAGTGACGAAATCTTCTTCTATTTATTCACCCTCATTTAACAGATCAATTTATTACATTAACATTATGCACATTAATAAACTGACTTAATTCACAAGACATGTACAATGGATTTGATATTATACTCCTTTCGTAGAATTCATAACTGTATGACTGACACCTGGACACTTTATGGTCGTTCTCTTTCATATTAAACGGTTCAAAAAGGTGGGATGGGACGATTGTTATAATGTGAGCCATGTTGTGTTGAATCATTCTTTTGTCTGCAGTATTCTGGACGGAAAATGGTAAGAATCAAAGGACTTAAAGAACTCCATACCGGAGTAACACAATCCCGGGAGGCACGAGCTGAACTTTTTGTCGCTTCGAACCACATGTTGCAGTATTTGATTCGCAGATCCGGAGGGGTAACACGAGAAACCGCCCCGTCCGTGAAGGTTTATTGAAAGAATGCGCCACTAGTGATATTTATATCCTGGTCCTAGCTAAGTTCAAGTTTACGTGAATGTCCAGGTCAGGCTGGCAAGCGAGCTTGGTGGAGAAGGGGCGGATATCGTCATACTATGACGAGAGGCCGAACTTTGTGCGAGCTATTGATAGCTACGCACCACGAGAGCATGTTTTACCAGTCGGGGCACTTCCCCGGTCGAGTTCATGTAACGCCTCGATGGAAAACCCGGCAAGGGGCTGACGGACATGAGCAGTGATACGTACAATATCTACCTCCTGTTTACGACGTGGGGTGTGATAATTGGTAGGTCTAGAAGGCGAAATGTGCCAGTGAAGTTATTCCTAGAGGGCATCTATGAACTTTGCAGCGTCTGCAAACATCCTCGTATGCATGAATATTAAAAAGAAAATGCATAAGAGACTCATCAAAACGCAAGGGAATTAGAGTCACATTTGGCATTATCATGAATGTTTGATGATTTGGAGGGAGGCGGGTTTTAGGTTAACTGGAAAGTTATTAAAGCCAGATATTGACATATTACTATGAACAACCAATTCAACGGACAAACATCAATAATATCTCTATGTCAAACATCGATGGGTTTTGAGCAAAGATCAAGTTAAGCATGTTTTTTCTAACCCTGCTGTGCCATAATTATTCATCAATCGGAGCATTGAAGAAGGAACGACGATTATAAACATTCCGCCTTTTTTCCTTTCAGAATCTCTCACGTCTACTTGCCCCTCTCCCCAATACACCGGAAGAGAATCTGTTGATTGTATGCAGGCCATGGCGTCAAAATCGCTCTCAATTTTCCTAATTCGATATGATAAGGAGGACAGACAACCGACCTGCCCAAAGATTACTCTTTCACACGGACTTGTAAGCCAAAAAAGCTTGCCGATCATACTATGCACGCTATAATAGGCAAATTACCTGCTTACTTTGACGACTTCCGTTAACTCATAAAACGAGGCGTTAAAATTTTGTACATCATAATATTCTGCATTATGATTACGTGATTATATTCTTTGCCAACTACTTGTATATTTCAATTCGAGTAATCCATATTAACTATTATCGTATGAAAATACCAAGCTTGCATGGAACTGATAAGTGTATATACCTAACTACATTTTGTCTATTTGGCTTTTAGATAATATACTGTTTGCGCTAGTTCACTTTACGAAGTTTAATATTCTTCATGATGAATATAAGTATGAATAAATGAATCAACAGTAGACGAATATTATTTAAAATACACAGATGCGCTTTATAACGAGAGCAAGGAACAGAAGATAATATCAAACAACAAGTTTACTCAACTAAATTGAAATATACAAGGACAGGAACACAAAAGAAGATGATGAGTAAAACAAAACGAAAATATGCATGAAAGTGTTGAATTATGTTTTTGTTCATTACCCCCCCCCCCCCCCCCGAGAATATTGGTATTGACCTAAACTTAAAAAAATAATAATAATATTAGGAAGGATGAAGAGGAAAAACCCCCGAGGAAAGTAGAAGAGAATAAGAAGAAGACAAAATAATGAAGATGGAGAACATAAGTTATATAAGTTTATTATGAATAAAATAAGGAAAAAAAAGCAATTGTTAAAATGACAAACTAATTTTAATATTTGTTATTTAAAATATTCTTTTAAAGGAATATGCTATTTCCTTTTCTAAGAAACATACTCAGACAACTGAATATGAATCGAAAGTTTATTCAACGGGGGCAGTGACAAATATAGTTATCACATCTGACGATCTCGACAACATCTCCCCTTCTTGAATGAATTAGAAACAGGAAAGGGGCAAAACTTGTCTATCGGAAAAGAAAAATTGTCATATTTCCTATTCCTCAATCATATCTTTATTGTTGTGAATTGATTGGTGTCCCGTGGTTAGACTTGTGAAAGAAGAAAACATGTGGTTAACATCAGGAACAGTCGTACAAATTGACAAAAACATACCATTGGTGAGTGAGGAAGGAAACTTGTAAAGAGATATTGTTGGACTACCTGTCTATTCTATGAGAGTTGTTTCATTTCATTGGCATAACATTATATTCTGAATAAACACTTCACAGTATTGAAAAAACAATATTCTTATTTGTATAACTTTAATTCGATCAAGTAAGATATAATTATTTCCCTTTAAATTCGCTTATAAGGTGTTCCTACATTTTAACAATTGTCTCTGATTGTCTCTTATAGGCTTTCAAAATATAACTTTTATCGCTTCACTTTGAATTTGTAATTTCGAGGGTTATAATGATAGAGTAGAACAACATACCTTCCTTATTTCGGTTATCTTCGTAACGTGTCTTGAAACATTTGCGTATGAAGTATTTCATGTGTCATTTGTGTATTCGTTATGAGAAACAAACAACAGCTAGCTTTTTACCAAAAGCAAGACGAAAGTAAGTGTAATCCGCATGACCAGAATAAAGATCATAATTGAAAGAAATAGATTTACATGCACTTAATGTTTTTAACCATCATAATTTAAAAAATAATTGCATATGATTGGGGACACGTGATACTCATGCAAAGTACACTGACCTTGTTTAATAGTTTAACTAGAAAACTGGAACTATTAGAGAGGATGCCTCGTTCTGTAATCAGGTAATTTAAAATGTTTCATTTTCGTGACATTAATTAGATTTATCAATCATTACTAATTAAAATGTGTTCATTTCAGTGAAAATGCTTATAGAATTGACAGTCATTTAAAAAAAATATATTTTTAAACAATAAGATTCAGCGCTTCCTCTGATTGTCGCCCCTATATAGAGGAAGACAAACAGTGATAATGAAAGGAAATGTTGTAATTTCCATTTAAAAACTTTTATTTCTGTTTCATTTTATGTATTCTTCGAGACTTGCATTTGCCATTAAAGGTTTATCATGATCTTTCCAAATCGAAATGTTAAAGTCTGGGTGCTTTATTTTCTTCAGAACTTACTAAAAGTTACTAGGTGTGAATATAGATTAGAGGAAGCATCTGATTAATTTATTTATGTTCTATTCCCAAAGACACCACTTACACTCTGTTCCATTGCAGCAATACAAGACCGGGTCATTTTTCTTATATCTAACCAAACTATTAGATAAGAATAATCAAATAGTCTTCTCTCTCCAATCTCCATTCAATGACATACTTTCGGGTTCTAAATTCTTGAACTTTGGACGAACAGGTTTGATTTAGTCTGAAACACTGAAACGCTGGCACGGTCTTAATATAAGTCTTGGATAAAATGTTAGGTCCCCTGAAAGTTTCGTATTGCCGGAAAGAACAAGTGTTCAGTGGTATGACCGTGTTTGTCTCAGCTGCTGATAATTATAAGTCCATGTTGTGAGGTTTTGACAGGTAACAGTCAACACGTATTGTAATAAGGTATCTTTTTTCTCTTTCACAGTGTTATGAGATCATCGACTAGAACACACGTGTTCAGAGACAGTCAGTTTCCGTATACTGTTGGCAAGCACCGCTCATTATCAGCAAACGAGGTACACTGTAAATGTATATGTCGTTGGCATCATGCACAGTATCAATGGAAACCATCATACATGTAGCATGCATAATTATGGAGAATGTAGAAGGATACTTGTAATAACAATTGTCCTAAATTTAGCTTTCTTGATGCAAGAAATGTCAGATTTAAGATAATGAATTCTGCGAAATACCGACAGAACAGAAAATGCTTGTTATACATACTTCACTTTGCGTTATATATTTCGACATCAGGAACAAAGCTAAACATATCTACGAGTTTCATCTCGGTGGTGCATGCTGCTTTATTTTCAGATTTGACGAATCGCTAAAACGAAATCGATTATTTCTGTTTTGGAAATGTTAGTAAAGTTAATACTTGCTGGGAGAAACACATCAATCCTAAAAGAGTAGCTAATATTTTCAGCTTGGCACTTTTTTCCAGATACAAATATTTTGGTCATTTTTTATTATGTGCCTTTTTTTTCTTTAAGACAGGAAAAAAGACGGAATGCATGGTATTGAGCAAAGGGGTATTTTACAGAAAGGGTCAACTATATTTTAGAAAAAGAGCCATGACGAATTAGAGGTATACACAGACCTTTGTCGTGAAAGAAACATACCATTGTCCAAAATTGTACATGTCACTTTCTATTCATTCGCTATTCATTTGTTTTTATAGTTAATAAACATTTCTAGCAAATTCTTGTACCTCCTATAAAGGAAATGTTTTCATTGAACCTTTCAAGAATTATTATAGCAGTTTGCTGTACTGCTTAGCCAACAGATTGCATGAGTATAGCGTAAATTAATATCATTCCTCTGAGGCTTACATGATGTGCATGAATTCAAACATTAATGGAATTCTACATGTACTGTCATTTTGAGTTGAAATGAGAATAATGCTAAGAAGAAGAAAATGAAAGACTTACCACCATTTTGTACTAGATGCCGCTGTGGTCTTCTTAGCCAGTAAGCTGGCGGTAGGAATGAAGAAAAACGCAACAAACCACTCAAGTTTCATCTCAATATCCTCATCTAAACTAACTCCACTAGAAGAGGAAAATGAAGTGTATTAAAAGAGAAAAGACTCCAGCAAAAGACAAAGATGCACTGAACCGTATTTCCACTAGCGACTGACCAGACCCCTCAGGGGTATGTCCCCGTCAAATCAGGTTTATAAACTCGGTCCTCCTTCGTATAATCCCCGGTCTGATAATAGCGCTCCTCAAAATGAAATGATAAAAATCCTCAGTTTCGTTCTGGAGGAGTAAAAGGTTTGTTTTGAGTACTTTATTTCCAATAAGATTTTCTCATTCCCAGCTCGACTTGAGGTAAATGAGAGACTGTACTGTAGTAGATATCCAAGGAACGAAGATGAGTACTCTTTTCCACTACATATCCCAAATCAGTTGACGATTCATACAAATGGAGACATGTCACCGTTGTAATGTGCTTCAATTGTTGTCAAGCAATGTTGTAAGCAATCCTTGCGAGTTATGACACAAATGCCAACAGATAAAAATGTTGCTAGGGAATAAAGGGCAACCGGCAGATCAAATTCCGTTACCGCGTTATATTTGGTTTGGCAGAACAACTGGAAATTGCGCGACTCACTCCCACTTTCTTACTCAATCAGAACGATGTCCTGAACCTGTTTCAATATTCAGCGTACTGAGGCCAGACAGAACAGCGATCTTTCCTTTTCATGACCATGAAGAGTTATTGATCAAATTATAAATGATAAGAAGAGAGACAACGGAAAATCCGCCAATAAGACAAACGAAAAATAAAGGCTCAACTTTCCTGTCTTCGTTCGTAAAACTAAATGAGCAAACAATTTTTGACGGATCGATGTAGCAAAAATAAAAAGTGACAGTTTCGATGTTACAGACTCCACATCGCGTTGAGAGGCAGGAATAGTGCGACTTGTTCTCGGCTATTTGCTGCGGATTAACTATGCTCTAGGTGAGATTAATGAACCAATATTTAATGACTATCGAGAAGAATTAGAGTAGGATGCTAGCTGATAGGCCGGTCACTTTGCCATCGTCGGTTATAGCTTTTGAGGCTATTGATACAGTTTTAACGGTGCGAAACAATAGCTTACAAACCGCGCGCCGTATAGACGTCGTCTGACGCACTGCTATTGGTCGGTTTCTCGCCCAATCAAAAGCTCGCTTTCTGTACTCCTCCATTGTAAGAGTCTTCTCAAAAGAGGGGTCGCTTTTTATGTCGGCACTTGTTTTATCATTTCTTTGGTCCCTTTTGACATATACTCCGTGGGGAAACTGCGCATCTTCTTTACAAAGTTTAGTGTCTCTATTTTCTTATCTTCTGTTTCTACTGTCTATTTCGTCTTCTATGTTCTAATCACTTAAGACTTGTAAGAAACACTGCCTCGACCTTATAATGAAATAAATCGAGTCGAGTGTTAAGTTTTGACGGAAGATCGCGCAAGTTCACACGATCACACAATAGCATGGTTTTGTTTGTAATGAAACTTTAAACGTTTCTTAATCAACCTCTAGATATTTCTTTCCAACTTCAAATCCTCAATCTTTGGATAATTCTCTTATATTTTAGCCTTCACCTTTATCATCTATGCACCAAATAAATAGGGTATTTGTCAAAGTACATTTTGTTACTTGTAAATAATTATGAAGCGTTTGGGTATTATGTCATTTCGATTCATACCATTCAAGTTAACTATGCTGTGTCAATTGTTGAGAATAAAATCTGACTTGACAATCTGAAAAGTATCGTCGTGATTACTAAACATGATATGTCACAAATTTCTTGAAATATTGAAGGATATTCATCTATACCATTACCTTGACAGAATTTGAAAAGCATTTCACGGTGAAGAAATACGAATAATTTAGGCTTTTACGTTTTACATATAAATTATATTTCATTTTCTAAAGGAAAATTCGTCAGTAGTGTCAGAAGTGAAGATAACTTTAATGAAAATAGGTACCGCATTAAGAGATAAAACGTAAATAGGTCATCAGCACCATCATGACCATGAGTTATTTGATATATCATGAATGATTTGAGTAAGTATAATCTGAGTGCACGAATTCTGATGTGCCAAAAAATAGAAATAATAACGTACTGTAGATAAATAAGATAATGATATAATAACTCATGAATTGATTTTAAGTAAAGATTTAAAAAAATGATTTTGATTAGTCTCAAAATACTACCTCAAATTCTTCCTTTTCCTTCTCCGTGTTTATTTCGCCTACTCTCACCTCTACACAAATCGAAATGTTTATAAATAATAATTTTCTTTCGATGTTGAGCCACACTATTTCAACTTGTCATGTATGATACAGATGTAGTATTATATTTTTAAAAAGTTAAAAGACAAAATATTTCTCAGAAAATCGGATTTCTTTGCCCGTATGTGTATCTAGTGAAGAGTTCATTGTTCTGTTTCTTTTTGCCTTCTCATCGCGGTGAGTTTTATGAGAGAGAACTTTCATGTTTCCCATAATAGTTCACGAGGGAGGATTTCAAGAAAATGACGTTGACTCAAACACCTGAGAACAGTAGAGAAAAAACATAAGCCGAATGAAATAGTCAAATTAATAAATAATGCACAATACCATTCATAATGTAGACCCCCTCCACAGCATGTTTATTAAAATCAAGTGACACCAAATCGGTCTAACCTGAGATTTACTGTGACGAACTACTTAAGAAAAATAATCACCGAGTACAATTTGTAGATATCATTGGTTCGACACTTCTACGTATGTTTGATGATCATGGGCAAGGTAATCAAGCTTTGGATTTTTAACCACTAGGCCTGATTAGATAATTATATTGCTTGATATATTGTAATATAAAAGATATAGAGAGCTAGTCCATGCCATTTGAGCATAAGTTAAAGTAGGTAACGTATGACACAGAATGAGAAAATTTGTGCAAAGGAAAAGTGCTACATCATCTACCATTCTCGTTCCATCGACTTCCCATTTTTTATATTTTTCCTGCACGATTTCTTCAAATTTGTACGAGGTCGTAAAATACAATCCACTAGACAATTGAGCTCTTCCTGATGAAAATGAGAGATGACACCGTCTATATTCCTCCCAAAACTCTCGTCTATAATAATGATGTCATATTATCTGGGCACTGGCCTGATTAATCTCAATCGATAGCTTTTACTTCGTATTTTCTTTTCATGTGATAATTAGTTTGTGTAAATATGAAGACATTTCAAATAAGTAGCGTAGCTTCGATTCAAACATATCTAATAAATATAGTTTTGGATTAGAAACTCTGTATAATGTCAGAGGGGAGATTAGAAGGTATTAAGCTATTTGTATGTTATCATTAACCCAGTCTAAACCACAAAGTCCCCACCCCCCCCCCAAAAAAAAAAAGATTAATGGAAATCGAAAACTAAACCGATCAAGTCATTGGCATATTGGGGACATATAGGGCACTTGTGTCCTCCTCTAGCAAAATTTCATATAAGCCTACTGGATACAAGCGTGTGCATGGGTGTCGATCCGGGGGGGGGGGGGGGTATATATCCCCCAAAACAAATTTGAGGTGGGGGATGGCCTGTATTATCACCCCCAATATTTTTGGATAAAAAACATGAGAATTATGATACATTAACTTAAAACTAATAATCACCCAAACTCATTATGTTTGATCTTGAAATAGAAGTAAGGAAATAAGAAATAAGAAATCGAAGAAAATTTGTTCGCTCGCATTGTTATTCTCAATTAAGGGGTTCCCTTCATTGGCATAGATCCGAGCATTCCTTCTTTTCATTAAAAAACATTTTGGGATGCTCTAAAATGCAAGTTTCATAGACAGATTTTTGAAAAAGTCCCCCTCCCATAACCCCCCCCCCCCCCGCTCGGTCGCTTCGCTCAGTGGCGTATCTAGGGGGCAGGGGGCAGGTACCTTAGGCAGCACTTGGAGGGGGCGAAAAAACGCAAAGAAGAGAAAGAAAGAAAAAAGGCGGAATGAAGAAAAATCATAATCCTTACGGATTATGTTTCCCCATATCCGCTAGGTAAATGCACTGGAAATCTCGTTTTTGAAGGTTTGAAATGCGGAAATTTTCCAAAGCTCGGTCGCTTTGCTCCATCACACAATTATTTCCTTTCAGGATCTCGTAATTTCGCGCCCTCAGTATATAGTTCTTAAATAGCTTAAAAGGCTCAAAATGTGAAAAAATAAGGATGTAATTGCTTTGCTCGCTATATCATGTAATTTCAATATGACTCCTGCTCATAGGCGTAGTCAGGTGGGCACAAGGGGGCCATGCCCCCCTATTCATCCCCTAAAAAGCGAAAAAGTGAACGAGCGGGGGAAGTGAGAGAAAAAAGCCTAACAAGGCGCTACGAGCCGTTATCTTTCAATGAAAATTTGCTAAAATGTCAAAGTATTAGCGCTTCGCGGGGGAAGGGGGAAGTAACTCCCATCTCCCTGCACCCACGCCTGTAACATACAGTATATTGCATGCCTCCAAATAATTGAAGAAAAAAAAAAGCAGTCCGGGAGTCCAGCTAACTTTCCGCCTTAAAAAAGGTGCTACGAGCCGTTATCTTTCTCTCACATTTGCTATAAAACGTCAGAGCTTTCAAAATCCCCCCTCCTTGCACTCACCCCTGTTACAACAGTGCAGTATTGCGTCCAAATAATTGAAAAGCAGTCCGGACATTCAACTAACTTTCCGCCTAAAAAAAGTGCTACGAGCCGGAATCTTTCTCCCAAATTTGCTATAAAACGTCAGAGCTTTCACGCTTCGCGCGGGCGGGAGGGGGAAAACTCCACCCTCCCTGCATCCACCCCCTTCTGGAGCACGCTTCACGTTCTCACAACCGCACCACAAAATAAAATCCTGGCTACGCGGTTGAAGTGTGCCCCCCTATTGAAAAATCCTGGCTACGCCAGTGCTCCTGCTAAATATTGCGCCCCCAATATAGGATAGTGTATAAAACAGCATTTGCAAAGGTTAAACCTTTGAGAGAAATCTCAGCTTCACGTAGCCTTGCTGAATTTCTCGACTCTTTCTCAAGCCTAGGGTTTTTGTTAGTGTTGCTCCCGATTGTAGATGTGAGTGAATAGAAAACCGTTTATCAATGTATAAAATTCGAGATTCTATACCACTCAATATTGCGGTGGTCAATTGCAAAATTTCCTGGGTAAAATGCACAAGAAATTGTGTTTTTTAGGGTCAAAATTTGAAAAAAATTGCCGCTCGGTCGCTTTGCTCCCTTGCTCGTACAATAAGCTACATAAGCGCCATACGCTACTAGCTTCGCTCCCTCGCCGGCCGGTCATCCCCCCCCCCCCCCCCCAATGATGAACACGGATCGACACCCCTGAGCGTGTACCCCCAGCCAAATTTGAAGGAAAAAAAAATCACATGATTCAGCTTCTGAATAGGTTTCATTTTTGTAAGCGATTTTTATTTTTCCTAGTCCTGTGCCCCAAGAATTCTGCATCCGCCTTGCAATTTACTACGAATAAAAGTATCCTATCTAGTCGCTATAAGTGTGATAACTTTTTCATGATTCACATAATACAATGTAACACCCTATGTCAAGCAGTAAAGAGTTTTTGCGATATTAAAAATTCCGACTGATGTTTTAAATAAAAATCAGAATTTGCCGGCAATGGTTGATTAACCTCTCCTCCGTGCCTAGAATTACTTTGTTTTAAACGGTGTATTTGTGGTTTAAAATTGAGTAAGGGCATATAGTGCAATTGGGTAATTCCTTAATTGTATGAAATTAAATGTTTAATCATATAATTAATGTATCTAATCATCTGCTTTATTTGAAAATCTGATCAGGGTTTATATTTTCAATTACAGTTATAATTTCCGGGTATAGTTTACATATTATTTTTCGAGACATTTACAATTAATAATAATAATAATTATAATAATAATAATAATAATAATAAATAAATAATAATAATAATAATAATAATAATAATAATAATAATAATAATGTATTTATATAGCGCATTTTCCTTATATAAATTATGTTCAAATGCGCTTTACAATGTTATTAACGGAATAAGTGAGTTTATTTATCGCCTATAACAACTTTATTAAATAAAATGAGTCGAATAACGTGATCGTCATTGTTCACATAGCTTTTTATGATGTGGCACGCGATCAATATTGAGTATTGAGGATGAAAAGAAGGATTAGAACTTCCACACGCGTCAATAGCAAAGACAAAGACCACACCCAGCCAATCAGTTCTTGATCGTTTTTCTATTGATCTTACCATTGATATCAAAAGGAAAGGCCGATTAAAAGAAATGTCTAAACCAGGGACATCAAAAGAAACGGACACCTTCTTGTTTGGCACTAACAATGCAGTGTATTTAAAAGGGATATTTTTTTGTTCATTTGAATCTCATGTGACCCTTCCGTTTCTCATTAAATGAATACTCAACAGCAGCTTGTGGACGTTTTTATGCCGCGAGAGGGCACCGTGATCGTTACCTGATCAGAGCCATCCATGGATGGCACTGTACCTGATCATGCCGTTGCCCCGCGGGGCGCAAACTTCGGCCAGACTGGTCGCCGCACAACATGCACGCTCCGCCTGAGCTCGAGCTCTCGTGCGAGATTCGTTCGGCTTCGTGCAATCCGAAATGTAATCCCAGCAGTCCGACGGACGCGTTCGACGCACAAACTTTATGTACGGTACGAGTGAACGGGGCTTACGCAATCCTGACTTTCCCCACGGCCGCCTGGTGGCGTATCCCTTTCAGACTGTGATAGTGGTTCATTTAATTTACTAGCTCACTACATGTTCGTTCCATCCTGAGTGTGATGTTTGATCAAGTTAATTTCTTTCTTGAATTACGTTTAAACCAGCAGCAACAATCAGCAGAATATGCAAAAAATATGTGCACTGGACATTTTCTGAAAACTGTCATCAAAGAGTCAACTTTAAGAGAATGGGAGAAAGGTCAGATTGTTTTTCCACCGTATAGGTGCCCCTTTTGTAGAAATGGGTCTCTTTGGGGGAAAACATTCAGTGCCCATGCAAGTAGTACATCTCTGATTAACTCGCTGGAAATTACATAAATTTGTACTTTCGTACAAATAATGAGTATAGATGCTCCTTGAAGATAGAATAAAACGATATAAAAGAACACAAACATTTGAACAGAGTATAGGGGAGTAGAGACATGCATACGCAATAATCAAGAAGTCAGATAAAGATTAACTGTGGAGGCAATATCGATTATCCTGTCAAACTTACGAGAAGAGATTCGACAATCGTCCAAACTAGTATTTGTGAACGTAAAAGAATCAAAGTTATCGAGGCAATGACAACGACTTCATAGATCGGAAACTATCTTTTAGTTAGAAGATGTTTAGTGTCCTCAACTATGCTAATAGGTCTGAAGTAAAACAAACTTTTTCATTATTTTCCCTGACCACAATTAAACTAGCTGGGTGGTTCTCCGCACAAAATTAACGAATTACACTATTAAGCAATTATGGCCTATATGACCACAATCAGACTCGGATATTGAGGGTGTTCCGTGTCAGCTAGCCGTGAAGCGATGTAAGCTATTTGGGATAGAGACAGAAGGGGAAATTTCTGATTCAGAAATGAATGGTCGCGTCAAAAATTTCAAATATTTGTTTGTTTGAGATAATCAGCTATGAAGTTATGAGGTTCGATAAGAGCAAAAGAGCAGGAGAGTCTCGGGAGAGAGTGTGCGGGTTTCTATGGCAAGTTTGACAATTTGAAGAGTGTCTTTCTTTAAGAAATTTCGCCAGATTCGACAAATGCCTCACCTCCCCTTTTGACTTGCTGTAAAAAAAAGTCGATTCCAAATTGTCTGCAAATTTTAAGCACATATTGTTTGTTGTTAGAAACTTTTGCTTTGAATTGTCGGTCGGTTTTGATAGCGACACCTCTTAGTAAAACTTGGTGTAATGGAAAAGTCCAGTCAGTATTTCCAGTATTAAATTTCATTAATTAATTTTTACGTTCATTCTTTCACTCATTTATTCATTCGTTCGATTCATTTATTCTCTTTCTCAATTATGCCATTTCACCTGCAGTTCTGAATATCTCTACATCTCTTTCTTTCGGTGCCAATTTCTCTCGTTTACGGGCCTGGCCCTAACTGCGGTGCTCGGCCCCTAAATTTCGTGCGTTTACAGTAGCGGTCTCGGGCCGGCCTTTCAATATTTCTCTGCATGTAAACAAACGTTTATTTTGGTGGGCGCGCGCGCGGGTAAACGTAACAGTGTGGCGCAGGTTATTTGTACCGATTTTTTTTAGCTAGCATGCATACGACTTTTATTTACACGGACAAACTTTGGAAATCTCAGCAGAAAAGACAACGAAGCAACATCGAAGAAAGTTGGCCTTACAACTGCGGGATCATGTCCGATGATGTCATGATCGCATGCACTTCCGGGATCGCATTTGGTACCGCATTTGGTTCCGCGTGCGTTTACAGTGAAAGAAGGCCGGGGCGAGGCCGGGCCGAGATTTCCTCCAGAGCTGGTCCAAATGCGCGGCCGCTTCTGGTACCGCATTTGGCCCTTTGAGCGTTTGCAGTGACGTTTAGGCCGGCCTCGGCCCGGGCTAACTGGTGTCCATAGAGGACCACACCAGTCATTTTACACCGGTGTTAAATCTGTGGTGTTAAATCAACACCCAGTGGTGTTATTACAACACCTTTGGTTGTTATTACACACCCTTGTTTGTTATTTAACACTCTTTGGTGTTATGTTGAAACTCCGGGGTGTAATTTTAACACCCTAGGGTGTGGTCCTCTATTAACACCAACTGGTGTCAGTTTTAACACCCCATTTTTTTTTCTCTCTCTTACCTTAAAAAAATAATTCTAATACCTTTTTATTCCTCGATTCATTCTTTTAAAAATTTATATTACAAAGTAAGCATTAATTACACAATATGATTGAACATGGCAATAAACACAATACAAATGATAAAATTCCAAACATACCGTCTACAAATGAATAAACAATCAAATCAACTGAACAAGGGTTATTCACTTTTTTTTTCTTTCACTGTAAACGGGATCTTTCTGTTTCTATCTACCTCTCCCTTTCACCCCCTTTCTCTCTCTCAGCTTAAAAAAAATAATTCTAATACCTTTTTATTCCTTGATTCAGATTTTCAAAATGAATATTACAAATTAAGCATTAATTACACAATATAATTCAACATGGCAGTAAATACAATACAAATGATGTATTTCCATAACATGCCATCCATAAATAAACACACATCCACACACAACACATCAATCCCACACATACATATATTTATAATAATATAATATAGATTATTTAAGACGATAAAAACAAGGAGTACCATAGCGCTTACAAAAACATAGGAAAACAAAAACACAAGCAGTAAAGATGGAAAAAATTAAATTAAATTAAATTACTGGGGGAAAAAGGAATATTTATCACATATCTTCATTCATTTTGTTGTTTTTCTCGGTGCTTTCCGTATACCCAGTCCTGTCAACCAACAAGGCATCCCAATCAAAATAAAAAAACAACACGGTAATTTAACAGTGGAAGAAAGAACTACGCACGAGCCTTAAATATCTCTAACCACTTAATTAACCCTTTCATACTAATCTTTGCTGTTTTCCAGCCCACATAAAGGCTTTTGTATGCCTTAAGTTAACTTTATCCGGATAAAAACCATCGCAACAAAAGCTATATACAAAAGTCGACCCACGCATGCGGAGGCTCTACTGACAAAAGTAATATGCCACTTCAACGCGCGCGTCTTTTAACTACGGAAGATCTGTTATTAGCGGATTACAAAGAAATGATATTCTTGAATATGACGGCAGCAATAGAAACTTGAAGTATTGTCGCATATTCATGAATAATGACGTCATTATTAATAAAAAATGCAACCCCACATTAAGTAGACCTATAGTGTTATTTTATAGTTAGTGTTTTTTCCGATGAATCCTTTATTGTCAACTTCAAATACATGTATTTAGACAAAATGATTTAGTAGTTTTAGAAAATCAATATGATCTATATGCATGTCGTAGATAAAACCCTACCCTGAATGTTATTTTCCTGTCAATTTTCTTAATTTTGCCAGTTTTATTCCTTTCTTTTGTCCCTTTCCCTTTTTTTTTTTCTTTTCTTATTTTCTTTCACTTTTTTCTTTTCTTCTTTCCTATTCTCTCTTTTCTTTCTTTTTACTTAAATAAATTCTAGAAATGAACTTCCTTTTTTGTTAATTTTGGTTCTTTAAGAGCTTTCAAGTCAAATATATTTGAATTTATTTAGGCAACTTCTTGACCTAATTTGAATCAGTGACAACTTTTAAAATTATTTTTTTTTCTAATAGTTTGCCATATCATAAAATAATCAAATGCTAAGAATTTTCGTAATATGTAGGCCAATCATTGTACGTAAGTTTAGATGGGTCGATCCATGTTCAGGATAGGAGGGGTGGGTAAACACATGACCCAAAACTGATTTCTGAAAATACGGGGTCATGGGGTGGGGGCAATTGCCCTTTGCCCCCTGAATCTTCTTCCTTGCGTATGTGTTAGGCTTGACATATCAATCGGTTGAATTTGGTCTGACACGCCCTTACTCCCCTCCTCCATCTAACGATCAGATGAGTTTCTACCTGACGTTTCCTTAAACCTGTCAAGCTATGTATGCCCTGACAACTGTAATCGTGTATCGATCTACGCAAAAACAGCATGCAACCATTACGGTAAAGGTATCAGTTACAAACCTTACAGACACACGGTGGGCCCAATGCGTATTATACGGATTAGTACTAAGTAGTTGAATTTACTGCTTTACTTTATTGGCGCTTTCATTAGCATTGTTCATCCATTCAGCTATATTCTTTTCTTTCACTCTGTCAAGTTACCTGATGGTGAGAAGGAAAAAATATAAGAGAAACGATGAGTTGGGCTGAAGACAACCCGATACCTGATCATCAAGGGTGTGATGCTTTAGGTTTATCGATATGGGAGGGCGAGATAGATTGATCTTGAATGGGGCTATTTTCTTGGGCTTTGTGGAGAACTTGGAGCTGCTATGTTAATCCAAGGAGGTACCAGGTTAATCCAATGATGACTCATCTTGCTTATAGAGTTTTTAAAACATGTTAGTGCACGATTATGATATTCATGGAAGTAGGCTAGTGAACTCTGAAAGATTCAAGTAAATGTTTGGTTCCGTTTAAAGGGGCGTCAACCCCTTCGTGGGCTTATACTGAAGATGAAAAATCAGAAGAAAATAAAAGGAGTCAGTGAAAGTTCCAGAAAAAGGAATCTTGAAAATGTGAGTTTACCAATCATAATGGGGAATCTCCCATGCCCAAGTTGGCGATTCAGTCATGATGTACCATGTCATAATGTAAACATATGCACTTTGCTTGGTTTTTTTCCACAAGAGAACGGCCATATTGACTCTAATTTACTCAATATTTTATGTATTCATTGTTTTATATAAGTTTATTATAAGATTGGAAACAGGAAAGGGGAAATAATAGTTAAAACCATTTAAAACGCAAGCATAATGATAGCGGGCAGCAGACTAGACACGGACACTCACGTTTTGCAGATTACAACGCGAGGAAGCAGGTAAACACATTATAAACACGTGTGGTAAACTTGCCTCGAAGAAGTTTGCTTGTACTTAATATATTCTCTTCAGGCTTCAAAATTATTTGAAGACATAATATAAATTATGTCTATTATTAAATGCGATAGATAAACAGAGAAATACAAAATTAAATGTCACATGAGTTATTTTCTATACAGCGTCATAAACATCAATGTAGGCTGCCTATAATCACAATAATTTAGGGGTAATGTAATGTGATCAGATATAAATGTATTATATATCTATACAAGTAAAAGTACATGTATATGAATTAAAATTGATTTCGAGTAGGCTGTTAGTTACTTTTTTAAACATTCAATTCTAATTAAGAATAATAGATATTTATTTCAATATGGAACGAAAAAGAGAAATTATAACGAAGCTTTTCGACCTGCACTCATCAGGTTATCATGCAGGTATGTAAAAAATTACTCGAAATTAACTATATTATAACTCGATGAACCCGGACGCCGTAATTTCAGAACAATCGCAAAGCTTGGACAAACCCCTTTTGTCTACACACAAAAGGGGTTCATGGGATTGAATGTAGGCGGCTTCCAGAAAGCGTAAATTAATTGTTCTAAAATTACGGCGTCCGGGTTCATCAAGTATAGTTGATTTCGAGTAATTCGTTACACACCTGCGTAATAACCTGATGAGTGCAGGTCGAAAACCTTCGTTATCATGTCTCTTTTTCGTGCCATATTGAAATTTTGTAGTACCAGGAAATTAGATGTTTATTTACTGAATCTTTAACGTTTATATGATTTGTTTAAATTTTTAATTCTTATTTTGCAAAACAGAATATTGTTGTCATTGATATTTTATGTATTCGCAGTCTTGATTTACTTCTATATGTCAAAAGGTCATCGAAGTTAGTCCCCAGACCCTTAATAAACGGCTTCTATATGCTACATAAATTTTGTGGTATTTACAGTCACATCTTATCCTATCCCGTCCCCCTATTCTCTTCTTTCTTTAATAAGAATAACAATTAACCCTTATCCTTCTTTATTTTGTATCTTTATTTAAGAAGTTTTTTTGTCTGGTAAACTATCGCTTCCAAAACATCCAAATACTGACATTTTCTTTTGGCTCTCATGTCAAATTCTTATTAATTATTTAAGCGTAATGATTGCATGTGGGTGTCAACGAACGGCAGATCCAATTTTATGAATTCTCTTATTCTGTCACCTCTATTGATATTTTTATTTGTCAATTCTATACGAGCTAAAGCTCCTTAAATAGTTACCGGTTTTATTGTCAGGACACTGATGCAATTATTTTGCCCAAAACACCGAATTATGGGGTAGGGTTTTATAAGAAACGTCGTAAAAACACGCTTCTTATCCACCGCCTTTCTGCTTTTCTTTGCTTTAGAATTCATCATTTGAAAGGGAATTTTACCCACTTCGATTTCGAGTTTTGTTGGCATTGTCGATGGGATAGCGATATCTTCATCAAGTATTTATCGAAAACTGAATTGGGAGTGTTGTCTAAGAAATCCTGAAGAATAGAACCGATAAACAAGTTTGATTTATTCAAACGAAGAGAAGAATGAAGAGGTAAGAGAGCGATTGAGAGAAGATGAGATGAAATTAGAGGTATTTCAAGACTTAAAGAGAGAGGAAGGTGTATGAGAGAGGTACGAGAAACGGGAAGAATTATTAGGAAGGAAAGAAAGAGGGGAGTTCTAAGAAGAAATACTAAGCACTCGTGATTATACAAGAGTGTAGTGAAGTTGAGTGGGATATGTGTGTAAAGGTAAGTTTATAGGAACATGTAAACGTATCTCGAAAAAGACTAAGACATACTGCACACAAATACAAATGTCCCGAACTTAAAAGACAACCAAATATTTAAGCTTTATTTTGGGAAAATAGCTGAACAGATGGACAGGAAAAATCGAATGTTAAACACGCCGACAAAACCTTATATTTTTTTTAAAGGGAGGGGGAAGTTTCTTACCTTGCCCCTGGTAGCAATATTGATATCGACTGCTTTGTCCCATTTTCTGGGCATTGGGGTTTTTCATTATTTTTTTTTTTTTAGGGGGGATGAGACGTAACAGTTGAAGAAGTGGTCAAAGTAGGCCTTATAGTAATATGAAATAAAAGAACTAATAGAAGTAGACGAAGACACTGAAAGCATACTTGCTGACATGGGCAAAACTCTCATTGTTAATAGAATGAAATAAGTAGGCCTATTATTAATTCAATAACAACATCATCATACCTTCTAAAATCAACTGCAAAAGTGTACACTCACTGTGATTAAATTATCGATTGATCAATTGACAGAGTTTTAAAACTAATTTCTCGCTTCGGTTTACTTTCAAGTGGTGACGATCGATTCCTCAAACATCGGGAAAGAAAATGAAAAGAATAAGTTAAATTCCGCTAAATCGCGGATTAGTGGAAGCAACGGGACCACACAATGTGGAATAAGCCTTGTATATAGGTCACTCCTGGCTCCGTTTTAAGCGATGAAAGAAGGTATACACTCCGTTAAAGGCAAATTAAAGTTATCATTAAAGTTATTATAAAAGTTATTATTTGACAGAGCTATAGAGATATCATATGGGTATAATATTCAAATCGATTTGATTGATGTCTTGTGCAGTTTACACTGAAAATCACCGATATATTATAATAATCTAATTTGCATTTACAAGTGTATTTCAAAACATCCAGATCCTAATTCCATAAATTGGACGCAAAGGTAATTTCTGAGTTTCTGTTATACTTTAAAGATCAACTAGTTCTCGATTCTATCTATAGCGACTAAACAATACATTGTCTGGGATTCCGGCTCCGATCGTCCTTAAACTTTTCCTAAGAATCGCCTAGAATCGACTCGTCCTCAGCCAAATCTTAATTCGTCAGTTGTCGTTTAACGAAGAGGGAGTCATAGGAGAAGGGGTAAGATTTACATGGATATACCCTGTCATGTTACAAGGCGATGAGAGACAAACATGGATCTAGACTTACTCCACCAGCTCATTTCAAGAAAATAATCTATTAATGATGAAATTTTAACCGTTTTGTTAGGAGATTGTAATATCGTTAACCAGGGGCGGATACAGGATTTAGTATAAGGGGGGGGGGGCACACAAATGCAGGGGTGGTTTTTTTTTTAAAGGTAGACCCATATTCTTTTTGTCTTGCCCGCTTCTCGAAAAGTCGCTTAGTGGGGGGGGGGGGGGGGGGGGGGGTGTCGACAATTTTTTTTTTAGCCAGACCTCCAAAATTCGCTCAGTGGGGGAGGGGGGGGGGGGGGGTTATGGGGTCCAGTTCCCCTCCATAATTCTCTGACAAGCAAAAAAAAAGTTTTCATTCTGAAAGGGGGGCACAATCGACAAAAGGGCGAATCATTTATGGTCAAAATGCATAATTTTCTTCAAAAAAAGGGGGTGGGGGGTGGGCACGGGCCGGAAGTCCCCCCCCCCCCAGATCCGCCAATGTCGTTAACCCTATTGTTGTACCTGACACATGCCATGGTAGCCGAGCACAGCATAACAGCCATATAACACTAATCCTAACCATCGCGTCGCGTAGGTTCGGGGTGGGGTGGGGGATGGGAGCTAGAAGGAGGCGCCAGGCACTTGTCTTATTATCATGATTATGTGGATGAAAATGCAAGGGAGTGGAGCGACCGAGCAGGCGGATGTAATAGTCATAGGTGTAAACGTTCAACATATTTCTTTATCGATTTTCAGTTTAATTTTGCCTGATAAAATCGTAGAGATATATAGTATATACTTAGTTTACTGTTTTAATTTTGTCCGAATATTTTTTTTTTCGTTAAACAAAATGCGTTTCATTGCGTTGGGAATATCCAATTGAATCAAACGACTGGCTCTGCGACTGATGCTTGGGAACATTTAATGGAGTTATGATAGATGAGTTCTAAATACGTTGATTACGTAATCGGGGGAAATCCCAGTTCATTGACCTTTCAGTAATTACAAGGATAGAAGAAAAAACATGACTGTATCTAGTATCTAGGGGTTGTTTCTAATGACAAATCAATGCCGTTTGAGGGATGTGTTTCATTTACTACGACAAAATTTACAACGTTCCTACCATTCATTTATCCACAATGTATTTAATGTCGTCGTGGGGCCAAACTCTCAAACCATCCGCGCACTATACCCGACTTTAACGAAATTTCGGGATAAATAATTATTGTCATTTCGCATCAATATACAGAAATCAAATTGAAAATTTATATTGATTAAGGTTCAGAAAACATTATGCAATGAATAGGTAAAATGGTAGCAATGACAGAAAATATTACAAGTTATGTAAAAGGCGTTTTTATACCTCTGCCTTTCCTTGGGATACTCGGAAAGTAACGAGATGAAAGAAGAAGAATCAAATGACAAAAAGAAGAGTAAAAATGGAAGAAACGGAAAATTATAAACAGACGAAAAAGGGGGAATAAACAGAGAAGATGGTGAACAAAACAAGGGAAAATATAAAGAAACGGAAAAGAAAGGGAATTAAGTCTCACCTGCTAGCTGTTGCCCAAATCTTGCCACACACGGTTTTATTTAGAACGACACTATATTTTTCTTCTCGAACTGCTAACTCAAGTATTTCCTAATCTCATTTACAACAATTACATTTGATAAAAAGGTTCTCAAATTTCTACAAAAACAAGATCCATTTATGCAATTCACAAGGTGCCACTTAGGTATTGAAAGGCAGAGTTTTGTTTCAAAACAACTTTTTCGTTCAAAATCGTTTTCCTTCTTTTAGTAAAGAAATAATTTCACGATCATTCATCGAAACAGAAATGGTTAAATGATATTCAATTTCTGAACACAATATCATCTGATGAACGAACATCTTTGCATGTATTTTAATTAACAGAAATATCAAGGGGACAAATACTGTAATGCTAATCGGGCTCCGTGAAATTTATTTGACAATCAGACCTCAATTTCGGACAAAAGTAATTATTAAAGTTTTCATATTTGGCATTCGTTTTCCATTATACGTCTATGTCGAAACACCATTATTTTCTCATATTCCCCATGAACATGCTCATTGTTCGTGGAAATTTTATTCAAACTAGATTTTCCTTTTAAAAGTGTCTAATAAGGTGTTTACGTACTTGACCCGAGTTTGACCTTCTAAATGTCTGAACTACGTGTCATGATTACTATCATTTTCTAAAATGAAATTTTTTGTTACACTGAATTGTTTTAAAAGGCCGCTTCGCGCTTATTGATTATTTGTAAGGGAAAATGGAAAATTGTCTTCTGCTTAGTTATGAGGAAAACATTGTGGGTTTGAATATTTGTTTAATCATCATGTACCTGGGTTAGGTCATTTCTACTCAAACTTACCGCTCTCAACCGAGGTTAAGACAAAACAATCCGATAAGACACAATTGCATGAACTTAAAGCGTTGTGTTAGCGGCTTAGCGGTCTAAATAGGGTATAGCATCGGAATAGGCCTATGTATTATACTTATTAAATCGTGATCAGTATGAAAAACATCATAATGAATATTTTTCAGAAGTATATGGCATATAGTCACCATGGTCAAGTTTGATTGGAAATGTGTTGAAATTGTCTGTAACCTTTAAAAATAAAGGATGTTACAAGTTATATGTGTGTGGTCTGCACAATAAATGAAAGCTGCCCCATATAGCAATCTACAACCCGGTACTGCTGGTTGAGTTGCCATGAACTTGTGGAGAGGCCCTGTGGTTAGGTAGGTCATTAGAGGTGAAAGGTCGGAGGTTCAAGCAGCATGGAGTCGCACACTTGTGCCGGGTGTTATATGCGTGTGGTAGAGGCACACCTGTCGTCTCGGAGTCCCCAGGTAGAGCAGATGGCAAGATGAGTCTTTGGAATGAAAACAACATTGTTTATGACAAAATATAAAGCAACTATTTCTGCCCTCAAAAATTGCAATTACAACACGTATTTTAGCCGTCTTAAAGCTGTTCTTTTGTGCTCATCGAATTATTGTTGATTGTGTTATGTTAATTATTACTGCATGGCACCACAACCTAGATGAAATTAATAAAGGTTTATTATTATATTATATAATATGTTATATATTATGCTTTAATATATTCAGTCGTTGATCGCTTTGTTTGCGTGGTCATTTGTTTTATTTTCTATCACTTTTGCTGGACCTTAGATTGAAAACTGAATGTACCCTAGGCGTGCAAGCTTCGGACAATCTTTGGAAGGAAAAAATGTGTGATATTGTAAATCTTGAAACTGATATGACAACCAATTATTGCTTCCAAAGTTTCCCAAATTCATAAAGTCTGGCCTTAATGATGTTATTGTCTACATTACAGGGTTGTGCGCGCATAAATACCTCGGAGAGAAGCCTTGTTGTGTCGTCTGTAGTGAGGCGCTGTGTTAGTGACTCTATTTGGACAATGAGTCTCGAGCGGGTCTCCTCTTCCGTTGGGTGAATGCTGATTGATAGAAAAATCTCCTGTCTTCTGAAGCTCTCTTTGTATCTCTTTATCTCTTAGTTATCTCTGCCTCTCTGTCTCCCTCTTTCTCTCTCTCTCTCTCTCTCTCTCTCTCTCACTCTCTCTCCTCTCTCTCTTTCTGACTCCTCCTTCGTGCTCCCCACATAACTCTCTGTCTCGATCTCTCCCTCTATCTCCCCATCCACCCTTCTCTCCCTCTTGCTCTTCCTCCATCACCCTCTTTCTCCCCTCCCCTCTTCCCCTCTCTCTCTTTCTCTCTCCCTGCCCCCTTTTAACTCACTAACCCATTTCTATGATGCTCTCTACCTCGATCTCTTTCTCTAAATTATTCTCCTTTTTTCACTTTCCCTCCTATTCTCACCTATAGTCTTAAAAGTTCTATTAAGTCCTCCAGACAATGCAAATCATCTTGGGAATTTCCAAGGTCTGTGAAAGGGCAGAGAGCAACATTATAGACTCCTCAGTCAAACTACAGCATGGACGATATGTTATTTCACCATTGCAATTTAAGAGAAGTTGGATACAAAATAACAATATGAGAACAGCTTCCGATAAATGCAGATGACAAAAAGGATAAATTTAGCGTTATTCTATATGTCATAATAAAAAATGTATTCTCGCATTTTATCACTAAATAGACCGGTAAATAGCGAAGGGGCCAATGGACAATGAAAGGTATGGCTTAACTTTTCAAACCAAAATTCATTGCAAATTTTCTGTTTCTTTCACAATATCAATCAATCAGGGTTATCTTGAATGTATTGTCATTTACTTGGAAAACTCTATTAACAGTTTGTAAATCTATAAATAATTCTTGATATCTCTGTTTTTACAAGTGTTTCCAATATGAAAACCATTATTATCGCAAATCAATGACACCGTAAGCATAACAAGTTGATCATGTTAATAAAAGGAAACTTCATTCCTAGTGGCTCCTTTTCATATCCAGTTCGATAAAGTTTTTTATGCAACAGGGTTTTGTCAGCTTATGTACAGAGGTAACGAGAACCCCCCTAAAAATCACAAGAACAAAACAAGAACCAAAAAGCAATGGGAACATTTTTGGTATCTTTGGTATAGCTAATTATTGCTCATAAGCAGCTATGCTCACTTGATCGTCATTCACGATTAAGGTCCGCGAGACCGAAGGCCTACCAGACCTTAGAAAGTTCAGTCTCGTGACCCTTCATACACGATTAAGGTCCGCGAGACCAAAGGCCTACGGGACCCTAGAAAGTTCAGAGTTGTGACCCTTCATTCATGATTAAGGTCCGCGAGACATAAGGCCTACCAGACCTTAGAAAGTTCAGTCTCGTGACCCTTCATACACGATTAAGGTCCGCGAGACCTAAGGCATACGAGACCCTAGAAAGTTCAGAGTTGTGACCCTTCATTCATGATTAAGGTCCGCGAGACCTTAAAAAGTTCAGTCTCGTGACCCTTCATACACGATTAAGATTCGCGAGACAGAAGGCCTACGGAACAGTAGAAAGTTCAGTCTCGTGTCCCTTCATACACGATTAAGGTCCGCGAGACCAATGGCCTACGGGACCCTAGAAAGTTCAGTCTCATGTCCCTTCATACACGATTAAGATTCGCGAGACCGAAGGCTTACGAGACCCTAAAAAGTTCACTCTCGTGTCCCTCCATACACGATTAAGATTCGCGAGACCAAAGGCCTACGGGACCCTAGAAAGTTCAGTCTCGTGTCCCTTCATACACAATTAAGTTCTGCGAGACAGAAGGCCTACGGAACAGTGGAAAGTTCAGTCTCGTGAACCTTCATACACGATTAAAGTTCCGCGAGACCGAAGGCCTACGGGACCCTAGAAAGTTCAGTCTCGTGTCCCTGTTAAGGTCCGGGCGACCAAAGGCCTACGAGCTACCCTTTCGCTCAACCCTTCCTACTTATTGGTAAAAAAAACGATCAAGATGGAAAGGTGGAAGTTAAGTAAGTCAGGGTCAAGATCAGATCTAAAGATATGGAGAAGTTGGTCTGATTTGATGAAGATAGCCTTGTAGAAAAAAAACATGATGGATTAAACGACAAGTCGCCTGAGGCAAGTAAAACCCCTTTCTTTCTTTCCTGTTCTAAATCCAAAACTCTTGCTTAGACGCTCACTTTCAGACGTTTAGACTTCATGATGGATTCCATAATGATGTAGATATAAAACACAGTGCTGATAATAATAATAATAATAATGAAATTGGATGTCAAGACCAAATGTATGGGTGACGTAGGTATCAAATGACGGTATATTTTCTTTTATATTTACACTTGTGCATCCCTGATATCTAAATCTTGACAAGGGATTGTTTGTTATTTTTTATGTATAATATTATAGGAATTATTTTTTTAATGTTTAACCAAGAAAAGATGAAATCGAAAGAAGCCCACCAAAATAGCTCTTGCATCCCGAAAGAAATATTCCCGTCTTTCAAAGGGCACTCTGTGTAAAACATTTAGAAGGACACCCATGTCGGTTATTGAACACTTTGAATATTATTACACCAATTATCTTGCTCTAAAACTGGACTTGCAATGACATAGATACTCTTCTTTATTTGTCCAAGTAGTTTATTCGAATTCTCTTTCTTCTCTATTATCAATACTACAAATATTTGAAAAGTGCAAACATTTCTTCGGTGTTAGGCTTTTTTTCTTGTTCTTTTACTCTCCCTTTTGAAGCGACGCGGTCGTTATTCGAGTTTTTAACGATAGTGATACCCCGACCCCTCCCTGTAGACACACAGCTTTCAAATTCACATATGGAATACATTTCAAGTCGCCAAATCGGTCTATTATGACCGATTAATTTCGTGTATTTGACACAAAATTGTTCCTTGCTGGCTCGTATGAGCATGAGATATGAAGTTTTAGGACGCGTGTTCGGCATTTACGGCATGACTAGAAGAATGAAGAGAACAAATTGAAAATCGTATGAATATAATTGTCGAACCGGACGGTCGTGGGAAAAATTTATTGCCGACTAAAAGTTCCCTCCTTTTTATGCTTCGATTCTCCTCCACCTCCTCCTTATTTTTCCTTTAATTCTCCTTCTTCTCCTTTTCTTCCTTCTTCCAGCTCTCCTTTTTGTACATTCTTTTCTTTTTTGAGTTTTCTTCTTTTCATTATTTCCTTTTTTCTCTTTATTTACTTTTATGACTTAACTATCAACGCCAATAGAAATTTACCTATACTCTTCATTTTCATTTACGCCTTGCTTATTACACATTGCTTCGTATTTTGTGATTCCAATCGATAGAAGATCTTTACAATTTTCCTAATATTCTGATGAAAAAATAATAATTTTCTAAATAATGTACTTGTGAAGACAAAATGATAACCCTTAAACTTTGGTTAGAATGTCTAATATATTCACTTTGATCAATTTTTATAGCGTTGATTAATTTTCAATATACTAACGCCTTGATTTCAAAGCAGGTTTGTTTACCTAATCATAAATACTAAATGTCACCCCCCCCCCCCAAAAAAAAGGGGGGGGGACAATAAAGGTTTTGTTACCTATTGTGGGAGTATACCCTTTCTAATTGGAGGAATCTCGAATGAAATATAGAAATATTTTTTTCGAATAAAATAAAATATATTTAAAAACGATTGTTTAGGTATAGGTACATTTTCTCGTACGGTAATTCTGTGGATGGACTCTACAATCCAGTTTCTTCGAAAATCGGTTCCTCCAAATATTGCTCATACCATGGACATACTACATGCTCATACATCTCTTTCATCAACATACCTCCATTTTTAATCTGTAATATCCTTGATCATGTATTCTTCTCTCCTCTCCCTCCCCTAATATAAAGATACATGTGCTTTTACTCCTTGTTGAACTTTCACCCCCATTTCACGCTTTTAAATCGCTATTTTCTCCGCGTACAGCCAAAAAACCTTTTCTTCACCTCCTCTCGGTGCTCCCCACCCCTCGACAATGACCTGCCATCTCTCATAAAACTTTCTCTCACTACTCGCTCTCTTAAAGTCCATAAGAAACTCGACTACCCATGAAAGTTGATTAAACGAGCCGTAAAATCGCGATGGAATTGACTCCAGAAACATCCCTAAACAAAGAGAATTTATGAAACCGAGAAAAAGTTTCCTCTTCTATAGAGTAAAGTTCAGATTCGTGGACGTATCTGACACTTGGCTTTAAAACAGTCATTCTTCAATGGCGCCATCATAGCCCAAATAGGAAAAACAGTTTGACTATTTCGTTGTCAAGTTCGTGGTTCATTCTTCCACTCTCTAAAAGAAAAGTGTAGGGTGAGCTTCATGCTATTCAAGATTCATATACGGTGGGTATACAGCCCATTTCAGGCGTATAAGCAAAATACGGCTGTTCTTCCATGATGTCTTTACCTATATATATACAGTTGTATATATAGGTAAAGACATCATGGAAGAACAGCCGTATTTTGTATTCAATTGCTTCTTCATCCTCTCAAGATAATCTAAAAGTATATATAAAATAAAATTTACATAAAACAATCAGAAACAATGCCGGTGGCGGATCCAAGGGGGTGGGGTGGACGTGAAGAATCTGCTATACTTTGATATACACTTGGTTCTTGTAAATACGTATTCTCCTGGCTAACTCTCATAGCCTTTTCACCTTTTATATTGTTCTTTGTTTGTCATGTTTTAAAATTACTATAGCATATGAACTCTTTTCTTAATGAAAATATTTTGTATGCTATATATGAATGAAATATTGCCAACAGATTTAAAGATTAATGATTTAGCGCTTATTTCATTTCATGATTTTATTTTTCTTAATATCGCACATATTTCACTTGAACAGTGACAGATTGCTATCACAATGTATGAATATTTGTATCAAGTACCAGTTTTTAATATGAACTTTAACATGTTTAATTCAAAATGAGGTATCTATTTTTGAAAGAATGAAGCACTTTTCATGTTTTCACCATCTTACACAACATATTGCAATTTATAAAAATATATTTTTACAAGACTGGTCCCCATTCCTACTATTCATCATTTCCT
Source organism: Heliocidaris erythrogramma (assembly GCA_025617745.1). Taxonomy (NCBI): domain Eukaryota; kingdom Metazoa; phylum Echinodermata; class Echinoidea; order Camarodonta; family Echinometridae; genus Heliocidaris; species Heliocidaris erythrogramma. The sequence goes on from CM046856.1 coordinate 5,443,305, forward strand.
ATTGCTAGTATTCTACTTATCATTTTCATGGCTAGAACAAGCTCTGGGCACACTGCCACCAATCACCTTATTAAGTTAATCTCCAAAAAGAGTCTTGTAATCGTGAATGCTTCTGACAAGGGTTTACGCCAAATGCCAGAGATGCTTATTGTGCAATCACAAGGTTTTCTTTTTAAAGCTAATATATTCACCATTCGGTTTTGATGGAAATCGGAATTAGACATTGTTCAGTAACATGTCTATACAACATTGATTTGATTTCATAAAAATCGGTTCATTGTTTGAAACTAGACAAAGGTTTCTATACGCTTTCCAATTCTGTGAACGTACATTCTGCGAATCGCCCATATAAATCAACCTCCATTTTCGGTTCCCAGCAAACGACGATGTGTTTTGTGTACATGATAAAATCAAATATGAGGGTCATAAAAAAGCCAATGTTTATTCAGAAATATATACATAATACTAATGTACATGATATACTGGCACATCATTTATTCTTGAAAATATCTAAAACTTCAATAATTTCTCGTAATGTGTCCCATGTGCCACGTATACACTACCATTGCCAGGCATTCTGGGTGGCTTAAATATAAACTTCTTTGACTTTGATGCTTCTAACATGTGTTGAGAAGAAATAAATCAAAGGAATTTTATCATCGACAACAAATTTGTAAGGCATCAGTGCATAGTGCATGAGCAAACCCTCTGCGCTATAGGGGCGTATTATGCGTTTTTATGCGTGTTGTCTTATAATTCCTATTAAACTAATGTATATATCATGAAAGTAAATCATATTGTCATCGATGTACTCGGGTTACATTTAAATTTCAGGACCATGTGAAAAGAATGCTAACACTGGGTAAAAGATATATTGATCGAAATAAAAAGGTGGAAAGCAAAGTCATTTTAGCAAAGGCAGAATCTTTATTTATATCAGTTTAGTGAAACTAAATGTGCTCTAAACAGTTTTAGACTGGATTCAATGTTACAGTCAACTGCAGGAATATAAATACATGCAAAGTCATAAATACTCCATTAATTCATTGACACGAATTCGTCACATGTATTTTAAGATATAATCATTCTGCAGAATGTGGCTTAAAAAAAGGTCCTTAGTTCTTTTCTCTGTCTATTGTTTAAATGATCTAAATGAAGGCACTACAATTTCCCTTTTAAAAATGATGACCGTGCCTTGTGCGTTTAACCACCCTTTCACCACATTTTCCTCCATTCATTATTCTTCGCCTCAAATTTTCTCATAGCCACAAGGGGGCACCAGGTTCAAAGGTATCAAATAATCTCTGACAAGTAAGAAAACATGGTTATCACATATTTCTGATGCATTTATGTATCCAATATCTATGACAAGTTTTTGTTTTTTAATGTCGTGGAGGGCATGTTTGGCAAATAATTGGGCCAAGCGTCCCTGCCCCCTCAACGCCACCCCTGCTCATAGCCATGGATCAGCTGCCCATTGCAACTATATCTGACAGAACTCATATACCCACCGCAGTCTAATAGAGAGTGAGTGTGACGAAAAACATCGGAATTGAGGTAATTGACGACAGAGATAGGGTGGGAAACCATTGCAGTAAGTTATGGCTGGCCAAATGTGTAAAAATCAACAAGACAGTCTAACCAATAGCAAGGGTTCCTGATATTATATACCAACTTAAAACTATATTGTAGCAAAGAAAACATCATTATTGTTTTTTATTAAGTCATAAATTTGAAAATATATATGTTAAGCTTATTTAGTATATTTCCTTGAAAATGTAAGAGAACTTATAACATTTGGAAAAAAATGAGAGCAAAGAGGTAACAAAACAAAACAAATAATTTTGGTTGTGGAGATATTGTTATGTGCGACCACATCGTTAAAATCCAACAGTCAAATAGTATTGTTTGTGAGATTGAAAGGATTTTAGAAGATAAGGTTGCTGGAAACAGGTACATGCCAATTTTGTTTTAGTTCGCCGACCATACTCATTCAGTCTTGGTAACCAAGGCATGGAAAATCGCCTATACGACACAAAATCTGTTTTTAAAATCGGAGATAAAACGATCAAAGAGATTTCAAAATATAAATCGATCGCGCTACAAATTATTTTATTGATTTCATCCGAAATCTCGACTAAGTCAGAATAGTTTTCTTCAAATTTCTCTTCAAAGTTTGGACAGGAACAGTCGGTAAAATAGCGTTATGGCGTCAGTAGTAGTAGTAGTAATAGTAGTAATAGAAGAAGTAATGGTGGTAGTAGTAGACGTAGTAGTAGTAGTAGTAGTAGTAGAAATAGTAGTAGAAGTAGTAGTAGTAGTAGTAGTAGTAGTAGTAGTAGTAGTAGTAGTAGTAGTAGTAGTAGTAGTAGTAGTAGTAGTAGTAGTAGTAGTAGTAGTAGTAATAGAAGAAGTAATGGTGGTAGTAGAGGTGTCGTAGTCGAGTGGTTTAAACACTTGACTGGAGATGGGAAGGTCGTGGGTTCGAACCCCGGCGCGGTACTACTGTTCTTTGGCAAGACATTAATCTACATTTGCCACTCTCCACCCTGGTGTTAAACGGGTACCGGCTGTGAATGCTGTGAGCACCGAAATCGGTAGCCTAGCTAGAGCCGGGGTAATATTGGAGCGCCTTGAGCACCATATATGGGCGCTATATAAATATCCAATATTAGTAGAAGTAGTAGTAGTAGAAGTAATAGTCGGTGGCGGATCCAGCAGGGGGGGGGGGGCACCCCGGCCCCCCAGCAGCAGCAGCAGCAACAGCAGTAGACAGAGTAGCCGGGGAATTATTATTAAAATAAACAAAAGAATGAGGCAGTAAGTACCGTACAGAATTGATATTTTAAATATGAGGATAGCACGAAACAACAGCACATAGGAAGGAAATGATAAGTAGCGGAAATTGAAAGTGAGCATGTTTCCAAAAACACAAAATAACATTGTTCTCAGTATAAGAAAATGATTATAACATAAAATGACGGAAATAGATTAAGGTGACTCTTGTGTTCTATTTCAGGGTTAGACCAAGCCAAGATGACGATATTTTTCAGGATCAAAACAATAGGCATTGTTGCCAATGCTGCGGTCTCATTGCACTATGCTTTTCGGAACACTTGTTAGACAGTTTTCGCGCCAAATTTTATTATTAGTTTTTCCAGTGGTGGAGGAAATGGATTGGATGTATCTATGTTTTGAAATGGGGGAGAGTTGGGGGGGGGGGGGGGGGGGGTGGGAAGCTACCCATAACATATCGATCTATTTGATTGACTTTTAGAGTCGACAGAACGTTGCAAGGCTGGCATATATCCCAAACAAGCAAGCAGTTATTTTCATGATCGTTTATATGAGACCTTCAAAATTGCTGCATTCATTTTGAGGTTAAAGTGTCCACTAAGTTACGTATAACCGACTTCTAATGTATTTCTGACTATTATTAAGCCTACTCGTCATTGAATTAAAGCCGCGTTTAACAAGACAACGCCATTGATGACAGCTTAATTTATTGGTCACCAATCTTCTCTTTACTCATGTCCTTAGTTGCACTTTTCTCAACCTGTATTTTGTTAAATAGTCAAGTAACTAATTAAAGACGATTAACAACTCTGTGGCATGTGTCGTAACATTTCAATTGGCGCGCGTCAGCTTACTAGCGTCGGAGAGGAGCGTAGGGATTCATCCCCAAGGACAGACCCATTGATGAATATATATGACTATATATGGCGAACTTTTCATCCAATTCATTGACAGGTTTCCAAGCAAAACTTATATTTCATATTGCTGTACCATTTATTTTGACGTAAACAGATGAATTTAGACCACAATTCTTTATATTTTCCGAAGAGATCAGTATGAAAAAGCCATGACCACTATAATAATTTCTTTGCCCAAATCTAATCAAAATGATATTGATAACACAGTCAACTCAGTTCGAGGCTTCCTGCAGAGAAACGTGAGAGCCTGCCCTCCGAAGACAAAGGCATTACTCTACAAGACCTTGGTACGCCCTGTGATGGAGTATTCTGCAACGGTATGGGACCCATCTACCCAAGAGAACATTAGAAAGGTGGAAATGGTTCAACGTCGATATGCCCGCTTTGTCCTGGGTGACTATCGGCGCACAAGCAGCGTAGCCACCATGCTGAAACATCTTCACTGGATAAGTCTACAAGAGAGGAGGGCGCAACAGAAAGTGTACATGGTCTACAGCATTCTTCATGGTTTGGTTGATCTCCCTGTCACCAACTTCATCCCAGTTGCTGGCCCACAGACCCGCGGGAACCCACATAAGTTCAGGGTTCCCTTTGCTAGAACTCACCTGTACCAAACAACGTTCTACCCAGACGCTATCAGACTGTGGAATTCCCTGCCACCTGCTGTTGTCAACTGCACCTCCTTGGAGCTCTTCAAGCAGAAGGTGCAACATGTGAAGCTCCGTTGAGCTTCAGGACTGTTTTTTAGCTGCACATAGTTTGATTGTAGAGCAATTTTTACTTGCACTGTACACTCGGCACTCGACAAGCACAAGGTACGATAATACGCCAGCGGCGGTCTGTACCAGACTGGAAGAAGAAGAAGAAGAACAGAGGGGACAAAATAAAAAAAAAATAAATAAAATGAGATTCTTTGTCTGACAGAGACAGATAAGAGAAGAAGCGGGATAGATAAATAAAGGCAGAAATATATACAGATGAGAGAGAGAGAGAGAAAGAGAGAGAGAAAAGAGAGAGACCGACCGTGATAAAAAGTAAGATGATACGAGAGACAGTTGAGATATGAACTGAGTTGTTTAATCAAAACTCTTCCCGATGCCGCCAAATTTACATCAAGGTCAATCTTTGTTCAAGATTGTCTTAAATATTTTTTTCTCGTTATTTGCATTTTTTAATGTTTCGAAGTTCCACAAATGACTCCGCAAAGTTAAAATTAACTGACTATTATCGAACAGGGCATAGAAACATAACGTAAATTTTAACGCCTTGGGCACAGACTATAAGCTAGTGATCTAGTCTCCCCTCAGTATCCGCTTTATTCCCTAGAGATAGTGTGTCATGATGTGATCACGTGGTCTCATTCATACGGCTGCCATAAATGTAACTAAAAACTATTCTAGTCTGATTTCCAGAAATTATATCTTCACGCATATTTCATATACAGAAATCTGCCCCTGGAAACAGGTTCTAGTTCTAGTTCAGTTTTATTTTCATTTCCAACAGAACAGTGATTTTTGACAAGAAATCAAACTATACAATTCAATATTCAATAATATGATACATTTTATATGGTTTAAGGTTATAAAATAGAAAGTATACATAAACATAATAGTAGTATAATAGTTCTTTTTTATTTTTTAAGTTATACCTGTGGAAATGTAGGGATCCACTGAAAATCAGAGCTTGTAAAATGTGGATCCCTCAAAATAATGACAAACATAATTTTTGTAACATTCATTACAGCTAAAACGCCACCCCCATGGTGTCCCCATCCAGGTCACCCCACTCCTGACCTCTCTTTGCTTCATCCAAACACATTTTCTTTTCCGATCGATTAAAGCACTAATTTGGGGGGCTTTCTTAAACTGAACTCAATATCAAAATTAGAAAAGGGGAAATGTCGGTGGAATTTACTAGAATAGGGAGTTTAGCCATGTTAATGGCTAAAGAAAAAACAGATCTAAACATTTTCAGTGGTGGTTTTTGTCTGTTACAGTGAATTTACCAAATAGACGTAGTAGAAACAATAGGGGGCATAGTTCGCTCAGGAGGTACTTTCAATAATAATTTCATTTCAAAATTTTGGTAGAATAAAACTTCTGCAATAATTAGAGATAGATACACTCAGCAAAAAATAAAGTTTACTGTTCCAGATTTTCATATAAACCGTCAATAAAATATCATATTTATAAAATTAAAGAAAAATTAATACTCTATCAACATCAATTAAGATCAAGTTTTGAACTTTCACGCTTGGATGGGCACATTCATATAACCGTTAGAATTGGGAAGATTTCAAAAATAGAGCAAGTAGCCGTTCAAATGTTGATGAGTATGTCTATCTTGTAGAGTCAAATTAAAACATTGAAAACAAAAAAAAATCATAAGAAACACTTCACTTTGTGGTTGTTCTTGTCAAAACCATAGTCATGAGACTACAGTTGACATCCAGAGCTTAATCCTTCTCATTGTTTTCTCATTGTTTTGCTTTCATTTTTGAACAAGAATGTCTTACAGATGCACATGTTTACTAAAGGTTAAATGAATGTGCCCATCCAAGCGTGAAATTTCAATACCTGATTTTAATTAATGTTGGTAGAGTAATAAGTTTTCTTCAATTTGATATATATTTTATTAGGTATTATTGACTGTTTATATGAACACTTTGAACAATAAAGAGTGTCCACTTTCTTTCTTTTTGCTGAGTGTATATTTACAATACAAGATGAAATATCAACTTAAATTGCTTCATTTTTACGTTTTATGGTATTTATATGTATTAAGTGTATTATTGCGCCCGACTGGAATAACTGCATTTGAATCGTTCCTCGAATATTCATATAGATTAAAAAATAATCTTAAATAACAAAGAAATATGCTAATCCAATTAATTCGAAAGCTTTTATATTGACTTAAATTGTGTTATTTCTCATGACGGCGTCTGTCAAATTTCCATCTTCTCTTCTTTATGTATGTATTACTTCTATAAATTTTATTACATTTCATTTCATTTATTTCCGTTTTATCTTTTTTATCATTGTCACTTCAAAACTTTTTATTTAGATTTCAAGTTTAAATTTTCAATTTCGATACTGAACAGAGAATAACAAATATTGACGCCTTGTGCCTCATTAAAAAAAACATCTTAAAAGCCGCCTTGAAACTTTATTACTTTCACAAAGTAACACTTTTTTGTCATCATCCTTCACAAGAAGTCGGTTGCCCTTGTACAAATATTATCATATCTATATTCACGAGCGTAAGGGCAAATAGAAAAGGGTTCATTCCTTAGACTACTTTCAGAAAGATGAAATAGGAAGTACGTATTATATTCACATAATGGGTGTCGGAAATTATGGACAAGACCATTTTCCGGCAACACATGGTGAAAGCCTTCCTTGCGAAATTAGATCACACATCCAGTGTAAATGCAATCAGATTGTTTATGAAAACAATTTAAAGTATTGATATTGACAATGAGACCGCAGAATATTGTAATTCTATTCATACCCCCTCTCTCTCTCCCTCTCACTCTCGCTCGCTCCTTCCATGCCTTCTCGCCCCTCTCTTTCCCTATCCATTTTCTGCGGTTTTTCACCTTTATCTTCCCTTCTCTCTCTTCTTCTCTCTCCGCCTCATCCCGTCTCTTTTTCTCTTTCACGATTTCTCTTTCCGTCATTTCCTTGTTTTTCTTTTCCTCTTCTCTCTCTCTCTTTCTCTTTCTCTCTCTCTCTCTCTCTCTCTCTCTTTCATCAGCCATTACTGTAAAACATTCATTATCCAAACTTTTTCTTTTTGCCTCACCTTTGTTTCACTTCGCACTTGTTTCTCTCTAAAATTCAAGATCACATTCCTTCTTCATCACCATCATCATCATCATTATCACAGTTACCATCACTACCATCATCATTAAAATATCCACTTGCCCCCCTCTTCCTCTTTTTCTTCTTCCCCCTCCTCCTCAGTTTCATCGTCGTAACTATAAGCACCATTATCATTAACATTGTCCTCAGTCATAATCATCACCATCATCATTATCATATAGTCATCGTTGTTGTTGTTGTTGGTTCGTGTTATATGGCGATCAGTAAATTTTGATTATTTTCACCTTCAAAATTATTATTTTTGTCACAATCAAACTTTAATTGCTTTAAAAAGCAATAAATATTTAAAAAAACATGATTATCTTATATAATAAACAAAATGACATGAATAAGAATAGATAGAGAATAAGTGCCAAAAACAATTAGAAGATACATTTACTTTACGAATGTATTGTATAATTATAAAGTGTAATGTGAAGCAGAAAGAAGGTAGGTTGAAAGCCAAGAGGAAGAATAAAGCCCGGCTGCGACCCGATTTTCGAACAAATTGCAGTTTGCATTAAATGTGAAAGATAAAAAAGTGAAATTATCTCATTTGAAGTTCGGAATAATGATACGAATACTAATATCGAAATTTTGGTTAACTGCAATTCTTCTGGTTAGAGTAAAGGCCAAATCGGCTTCAAATCTTAGTCGGTCGCAAGATTGGTATGACGTCACTACGATTTGGAATTGAATTCGCTTTTATTCCTACACGGGGGCCCGCAGTAGCCTGAAATTTCGATTTTAGTATTCGTACTACTATTCGGAACTTTGATCACGAAGATTTTACATGTTTGAAGGTTCATATCAAATGTAATAACAACTTTTCCCAAAATCGCATCGTATTTATATCGTGCAGTGTGCGCCGGGCTTAAGAAGGAGGAGGCAAGAGAGATAACATGATTAATTAATTTCTTTTAGGATGGTGTTTTAATGCAGATCGTCAATATGTGTATAAAAGACGACACCGAAATGGCTTTACTGTTCAAAGTTTAACACATGATGGCGCTAATGCATTCATAGTTACAGCTTTAATGAGGTGGCCGCAATTTTGTTTCCCTAAATGCCACCTGCAAATTCTATTATGTTATTGCTTCTTTGGATAAGTGCCAACGTCAAAGAATGGTCAAGAGAAATACAATAAAATTCATTCATATATGTTGATAAAGAAACTGGAGAAAACAGGTTGTTCAGAATTAATACTTAAATACGTAGGCATAGAAATACAATATGGATGACTTAATTGACGAGTTTTCTTAGCTCAGGCAAGCTAAGATGAGGAAATATCTTATGATAATCAAGCTTATTTAGCTGATTTTTTTGTATTTCCTCTATTTCATTTTTCCTTCAAACCACTGTCATTTACTGTAATATTTGTATATAGAAGATCGTTATTAAGAAAATTGTGCTTGTATTGATAAACAGTATACCGCCATCTATATAATTCAGGATAGTATTTTACTTCCCCATGCTGAACTGAGTTTGTTTCGGTCGCTCATATACTGTATTTCCATGAAGTGAGATCAACAAAAAATTATTTAATTGTCCACATAAACGGTAAAAGAATTAAGATGTGATGGAGTGATAGCGCCCAACTTGTTGGGGCTAAATACTTTTATGTATAGACCATGAAGTATGAATCTTGGGGAGGAGGGGGGGGGGGTAGGTTTGCAGAGGGGTGTGGTCTTGTTGGGAAGGGGGTAGAAAACACATCAATTGTACAGGCCTAGTCGAGTGGCATTAACACTTGACTGGAAATGTGAAGGTCGTGGGTTCGATCCCCGGCACAGCCCTTATGTCCTTAAGCAAGGCATTTTATCTACATTACTCTTTTATGGTACATGTAAATAAATGATGCTTGGCATATTTGATTACGAACATGTGTGCGTTTCTTTAAAAAAAAACTATACAAAGTTTCCATCGTTGCTAATATAGTGAAATATAGATAAAATAAATAAATGTATTTAAGAAACACAACGTGGGAAGATCTGTTACACCATCATACGGTTGATAAATACAGCATACTAGTATGCAACTTGGGACCGCAGAAGGGTTAATAAAATACGGGGAAGACGCTTTCTTATAACTTGCTGGTTGGGATAGGGCACATTTAGACATTGACGGACCTACGGGCCATGGGATAAATTGAAGAGGCGAGTTGGCTCAGTCGGTAAAGCTTCTGCCTGTAGAACCAAAGGTAGTGGGTTCAAATCCACTATGGACAGATGGAGCCTGTTTTGTGTGTTAAAGTGCTCCTCCCCCCGTTTCACAGACAAAAGGTATACAGTGGAAAACACTCCGTCCCTCACATAGGAAGTTAAATTGAGGCCCCCATGTAGGAGAGGAGGAGAGTCGCCACCTTTGCAATATTCGTATATATAAGAGTAGGGGGAAACCCCGGTACAATGGTACACCTGAACATCCCAATCAGTGTTAACGTGATTCAGTTCGCTTTCCCCTCCCAGGCACAGGTGAGGCCAAATACTTACTAATCATAATTGCTCAAGAGGTACTCCTTTTCAAAAAGAGCCATTATTATTATTTTTTTAAAATATGTTCACTACTTAAAACAGGCACACCTCTGTCAACGAAAACAAAAAGCATCCCTATAAACCCAATTCTCCAAAAAAATGTCATTTTCCATCGTCAGGAAGGATATAACAACAACAACAACAACAAGAAATATACCCTGCAAGGCAAAGAATAATCAAGAATGAGCAGGATTAAATCTCCAAATACGCGCTCTATTCATCAAAGAGAAAGCCTTTTTTTATTGCGAGATAGTCAATATTATTGATTTCATAAAAATGGGATATTGTAGGCTACACTCCCTACCATATAATATTTGCATTAGCAAGGTCGAGGGGTCATATACATTCATAGTTCTATGTAGCTGATTAGGTTGTTGGTGTTAGTTAATTGTCGATTAGATTGTAATTGAACTAATCGATTCGATTTCATTTCTCACAAGTAAGGGAAATAGACTGTGAAGGCTAATGAAAAGCTTATTCATACAGAATGGGGCCTATGTTATAAATACATACTCGGCACAAATGTCTAGTCATTTCTTATACAAATGTATTATTTTATGCCTTCGGAGCTCAACTCTGCCATGTCTATAACTTAAGGAGTCAAGCGTTTAGAATATTCTTACAAGTAAGGATATTACATTTAAAAAAATCCCACATCCCACCCTTCTTTAAATTATGTTATTTAACGAATATGAGAGCCCCCGACCCCACCCCCACACTCATCGACCCGCCTACCACAGACCATCTCGGCAGAAGGACGACTCATATTGTGCTGTCTTACACGTAGACATCTGATCTGCGTGTTCAACTTTACTCTAAATCCTTGTGGAAATTGAAATGTAAGCCCACTAAAGTCTTTAAAAAGGGGTTAAATCAGATCACGGAGAACAAGAAAAAGTTTAATTCCAGGAACATGGACGATTTATCTTTTTATCGTTCTTGGAAAACTCATTCTCACAGTAGCGAAATTTGTAGGGAAAGGTAAACCATGAGATTTGGTCATCCCTTTCACATTGTTTTGGGAGTACAACGTCCTTCCAGATCCCACCTCCCCGACTTCAACAAGCCGGCTCTGATCTGGAAAAATAAGCGTGACAGACTTTTCTTATCCACTATTATAGTATCGTTTGTCTCTTCATGTCATCTTCCGATAAAAACTCACATCATCCTTTTCAATGTCGCATCCTTAGGTTTATATCCCCCAAACTACGTCTAACGATGTATTACGATTTACATCAAACCAAGGAGTAATGTCCTTAATCAAACTAAAGGAGAGACCCTCTCGATTCGATTCTGTTATGAATCGTGAACAAACGAATTTATCTAAAACAAGTGAGAAAAATTATCCGTGTTTTCATGCTATTGCCTCACAGCTGCCATCAGTATATTCAATTTTAATGTTTTTGACTTCTGACAGGTAAATTCTGCTTTCATAGATTGCAGTGCTAAGTTGTCTCATTCTAGAGAAATGAACTGCCTAATCTAATGCCTTTGCCAGAGCAGGACATTACCTTTAAAATGCCCTCACGACTCTAGTATACGTGCACTTATATTATACAATAACCCTTTTTTCAACGTTCATTAACGATTGGTCATGACCAATTGAACAAAACTAAGTTCAAGGATTATCCATTCACCGCTATGGTACTTCGATGAAGATCAGAAGAGGGCATTCACCCCCTACACATGGAGGATGATTAAATCTACAATGACATGTTGTCACATCGCCTAGTAACACCCATTGCCCTGCTATCATCAAATCTGTCACGCAATTAGTCACTCACGTCACTTCGCGCCCTGTCACCTACGTTTGTCCATCTTGTACATCTAGGCGTTCACACTCGCCTGATGCGGAAACCATGTACATATGCTCGATTAGGTGATACCCACCCTCCCCCTCTATCTGTCTTCCTCTTTCTCTCTCTCCCCTCTCCCCCTTTCTTTCTCCCAGTCTTCCCCTCTCCCTCTCCCTCACCCCCTCTCTTCCTCTCTCTCTCTCTCTCTCTCTCTCTCTCTCTCTCTCCCCTCTCCCCTTTCTTTCTCCCAGTCTTCCCCCTCCCTCTCCCTCACCCCCTCTCTTCCTCTTTCTCTCTCCCTCACCTCTCTCATCATCTCTCTCCTCCCCTTCCCCTCTCTAATTCCTTTATCTTCCTCTCTCTATTTTATCTTCGTCAACTAGAACAGTGCACATGAAATGCATACAACATGCACACACACACACACACACACACACACACCCGCGCGCGTTTACATGGCTTTACTTCCGAGGACAACTATTGTTCCTCTATTGTTACTCGTCCTCGGACAGTCGACGGAATAAGGCATAAATTCATTGTTCGACGTTCGAGGACTATTGTCCGCCTTCCGAGGACCATTGTTGTCATGATTTTTTTTTTGTTCTCTGTCCGAAAATGTCCTCGGACATAATGCTAAACAAACGCTCACACTCCTGCGCAGTAATGCGCATATTTCTTTTCTCTTCTCTTGTTTTTTGTTTGTTTTTATAGTAAGATGTTACCTCCATGTTTATTTCTTTGAGGCTGTCATCCTCGTCAAGCTTTGCTTATGATGGCAGTCTCCTACATTTTTTCAACTTGCTGTATTGCATAATACTTACAAATTACTAGTATACATTACTTATATTTCTATTTTTATATAATACGTAAAACTCTATATGTATATTATGTAATTCATTTGCTTATATGCTTATATGTATGTATTATTTTGTATTATGCAGTATCTGTTTATATGTTACCTCTTGCCTTTGTTATATACATGGAAAAATGTAGAAATAAAATCAAAATCAAATCAAATCAAAAAATCAAATCAAATGCATCAATTGTATATATAGTTTTAACCATTTAACTAATAGACCCGCCAGAAAAATTAGAAATAAGGTGAAAAACGTGAAGACCATACTGAAGTTTACAGCAAACATGATTTCTTGTGCAAGTACTTTAATATGTTTGGATAACTTTGAATATAATTGGATAGCTGCAGCAGGTTGTTATATAGATTTTATTTAACAATGTTTAGGACGTAAGAACAAACTGTAAAAGATTGATGTTAATCAAGGAATTCAACTGAGAATCTTTTTCTATAATATTGATTAGAACCATTTTTCTTCAGTAATGTGAGAAATTTAAGTTAGATTGTATCCTATATATCAAATGTTGAATATGACATGCTGTTATTTTTTTATATGCATAATATGCACACCAGGAGTCAAGTTAAGAGAGCGAAACATGGAAATAAATCGCTGAAAATGGATAACCAATATCTGAAAGAAAGTCAAAGAGAGACATTATTGGTAAATAGTGACTGATTGCCGAAAGTTACCGAAATCAATATTTGTTTTCTTCAGAACTATGAATGCATATCTGCAATGGATTAGTTGAATGGTATATGTTAAAGCAAATATTTAAAAACGATAAAAACTAACATATAGATGTCAAACTTCAAGCTTAATCCATTCAAAATCAAGGCTCCAATCTGTATTTCAATATGTTTAATGAATATCCCATGATTTATGAATATGCATTCATAGTTCTGAAGAAAACAAATATTGATTTCGGTAACTTTCGGTAGGATGGCGAAAGTTAATGTCGTTTGCTTAGCATGTGAGCGTCACTGTACTGCCCATTGCTGGAATGCTCCCCAGGGAGTGGAGAATGTGCATACATTGTGTGCGGGCGTGCCAGAATCCAATGACCGGGGTAATGATATATATCTAGCGCTTTGGGCCAGTTTGGGAAAGGCGTTTTATAAATGCCAGGTATTATTATTATTATTATTATTATTGTAAACTGGTGTAACGATTCAGTGTCTACCTTGGACGAAGGTTCATTATTGACTTGCTTGTCAAATAATCGGATAAACTATCGGATATGGATGAGGATGACTTTCCGATGTTATCTTACAGTAGAAATTATACATTTTTATATATTTTTTTGGTTTTGAGATATAATAACCTCTAGCAATGTACAACTCTTCGTTAGAACATTATCTTGCTTCAGTTTTTATAGTTTGCCACTGAATTTCTTGACATACTCTGCTTGTATGTTGATTATTATCCATATACCAGTCTTGTTCGGACCTGTATTTGCTTCCATTGTGATGATGTAGAGTGGAAAACCCACTCCTAAATCATTCCTCAAGTATTTTTCGGAGTCACTCGCGAGTGCCTTTCTCTACCTAAAGTAAATCATCTCATGCGGCTGCAAGCTCTAAATCATCACAAAATCGAAACCTTCTTGCCAAACTACCCCTATCATTATCTTGATACGTGTGTTGTTCCTCCACACAACTGATTCTAAGGAGAAACAAATAAAAATCATGACAAGTATACTTTAAGTCGTTGGCCTGGTAAAGAAACAAATATTACCGGATGAGACTTTTTTTATCTTGTTTACGGTTGGAACAATAAAAGGAAAGATATCTTGGTTGGTTGGTTTGCATAAGCGTGAAGCCACCACCATAAACTGGACGAACCATCGTCCTTAGACGTTCCAGTTTCAAAGGCGTTAGTAGTTCGGCATGTTCGGAGGAAGCAGCTCGTGGGGGTAAAGCTAATAGTTTGGGATCTTTCGTCGAGTTGTTGGACGAACTATAGGTTTTCGTACAAGCCTTACGGAATAGCACAGCGATTATTTGAGGAGCTGGATTTGATTCAATTGAAAATCTTTTGGTTCATTTGTCTGCTTCATTTGCTGAGGGGTTTTCTTGTCCATGGTGCCCGACTTCTTTCACAGAAATCGAAGTTTTATTCTTCGTCGCCTGCAACGTATACACTATGGACGAAATTTTGTTTCGTTTCTATTAAGAATGTTCTTTCCATCTAGTTCTTGGTTGAGAGATATCACCATCACTTTAGCGATCTAAGTTAATAAGAGACTATTGGACAGAATACATGTTTCTATCGAGTACAAGTATACTACATGGATTTATCGTTAGAATACAAAGCTTGAACACACCGATCACTGAACTGATTCTGAGAAATACAATACCAACTATAGGGATAAAACTTATGATGGTTTCATTATATCATTATAACACAATTTTCAACTAACGTTGATCCCATGCAGTTTCGCTCAAGCATCATCGTACGCCGAAGGATTTCTTGAAAGGTCTTCTGCGAAAGAGGAAGGATTCATGAAACATATTTGATTATTTCGTCACCTGTCAGAGACATCCAGTGAAATGTATTTGATGGGATATAGCAGGAAGTTGAGTGTATGATAAATCAATTTGCGTTTTATTATAGAAGAAGTTATGTAGAAAAGTGAAACGCCAGTTTTCGAAGATCAAACAAATTTCAAGAAACAAACACCTACAGAATTGCTAAATAGTTTTACCTTATTTTCTTGGATCTGAAATACCAATATGCATCTTATTTTAATCCACCTGCATTCTTGACGATTCAGATCAGTACTAAAGCAACAATTTTAAAAGTCATGATCAAATTTTGTTGAATCGCAATACATACAACACTTTTATTGTGCATTCCAAAGCTACCATGGGAGTTACGTCTGTTTTATATATCATGATATAACACACGCGAAACTTTGCAGGTTAACAGTGAAAAATCATTGGCTCCTCCCCTTTCCGATGGTAGCACGATGGTGTTGATTGAGACTCAAAATGAAATAAATCTTTTTCTGAATTTTAACACATAGAATTACTAAGAATTTACTAGTAAATGTGTGCTGGCATGGGGGAATAAATATCGGGAACTGCCAAGCATGTCACCTTTCCTCTCTGACTTTCCTATGGAGTTTTATCCCATGTGAGGCACAATTCTGTCAGTAGAAATAAGGAACGACGAAGACTGCATTTTGTGCAAAACGGCACTTTCTTTTAAAATCGTCACCATTCTGTAAAGTTGGATTAGTTTAGCATACTTATATATAGGATTCTAAATATCTTGCTCAACGTGTTCTAATTCTTGAATGGTGTGGGATATCTGTGGTCAGAGTCTGCGTGAATGTTTGGCCACCAACCAACCTTGATGCGTCACATCTATAAACCGAAGCCATCATTCGATCTAGTTTGCTTCAATGAACATGAAACACATTAATGGATTACTGAATCATCTGAAATGTGCTCGTAACAATAATCTCTGAACATGCTGAATGGACGCCTAAGCACTGGATTGGTTTAACGGAATCCGACTGATTATACCCAGCAGAAGCAAAAGGGAGAGAGAAGGAGAAAAGAATGCTACAAACTTTAGAGAGCCTTGAGAAAGAGGATTGGTAATAACCTTGTTCCATAACTTTCTCAGCGTAATTCAGTGGCGGCGCTAACGAACTAAATCGAATTAAAACCGCAAAAACCTGTATAGGTGGTAAAAAGATACCCATCAAGGTCCTCGTTTAACAAGGTGACAAAAAGAACACTTCCCATTTGACCTTTACCCTTGCCACTCATTTGAAAAATAAAACAAAAATACAGAAATATTGTCCTCACCACCACGGGGTATAAATGATCTTAGAGGGAAAGGAGAATAACATTTCTTCACTTTCTTTCCAATCTTTATCTTTTCCCAAATTGTATTATCATCACGTCGATGAAAGAAACCCTTATATATTTTGGAGGGGTACCAAAATCATCATCTGGAACCAAAGGACATACAATGCATGAACCTAGAGAACGCCAGTAGAAAGCCTGAAGATAAAGCGTAAACTGGACAATTGAAGATTGTGAAACTCTTAAATCTGTGGACGATACTCATTAGAGTACAACGAGATGGAGTGGACGCGATTAGCTATTGGTCTCGTCATCTTTCTTGTCCTACCACCCCACATCATTGGACTTTGGTGGTAAGTTCACCTTGTTTACCATCTATGACACTTTCCTGGTACTCTGGCAGAACTTGTTTAATAACTTAAACTCGTATTCTCTGATTGTATTTTATACAGATTTATTCTACAGGTATGTCACGTATATATGTTTTCGAAACCGCTGTGATGCAAAACGTTTTGCCGTATATTTTTCTTCACAATATCCAAACTGCAAGTCACTTGTTTCAATATTGTTGAAAAGCCAAAATACAATTTAATTTCAAATAAATTTCATCGCTCAAGAAATACAAGCTCAACGACTATACAATCATAAGGAGATATACCTTAAGAGAAAGTCATCATGTTCATAAGGAATCAATTTCAGTATAATATGCGTGATCATAATAAAAATTTGTGATCCGGAATTTGTCACTGGAAAGGACTTCCTGAAGGATTCTCCTCAGGCATAATATTATAGAAGGGTATAGAAAGATAATTGTAAATTAGCCCTTATACCAAAAATTTCGATAATGAAAAACAGATGTCATTTGCTGCTAAGTAAGGATATTCACTACCTACGTCAGCTTCTTTACTTCTTTTTCAGAATATCAAAATACATTTTTAAAGTAAAATCTAGATCTTTATATAATCTCTGTCCGACAATTGCTGCGAGGCTATAGTTGCATTCTTTATATACTATGGCCTGTTTTACCTTTAAGCCGTTAGATTTCCTCTACTACGTGACTCAGTCTACACAATGAAAGACATGATTTGAAAACATGGCGGTGAATAATATTCAGTAATGAGATAGTGATGAAAGAGAGATTTCCTTTTCAAACAAAAATCAAGATATATTTTGATTTTTATTGATAAGGATAATCATGATCACACATGTAATGAGAAAGTGGTGGGACAGACAGGTCAGATTGACCGGAAAATAATACAAAATTATAACAATGGATCATTTTATACTATGAGTATAATGCTTGTGAATATGTTATAGACAATGAATGAAGGCAATATCATTATTTTATTATTATTAAATTACAATTATTACATTTCGACAGCTCCATTAGGACTACTATCAAAAGGTACTCTATTTATGTAATTATAATAAGAGCATGTTATTCAAAATTCCTGACATATCGATGTTGAAACATTATATGAATATGAATATGAATATAAATAAAGACAAACCAATATATTCTCCAAACCTTAACTCTAATTCAGTTCCCCTCTATCTCTCTTTCTTACTCTGCCCAAAGAAGCCCCCCCCCCTCTCTCTCTCACTTTCGCCCCTTTATCTCGCTTTTTCTTTTTCCCCATTCTTTTTTTTCTTAATTCATTCTCATATGTTTTACACTTTAGAAAGTATGTCCAAGAACGCATTAACCGATTTTAACAAAAATATTTCTGCTGATGTCATTAATCAACTCTCTGATTGAAGCATATATCAAGGAACAGACAGTAGGAGCTATTCTACACGCATGTTGAAAGAATATAATTATATTTTATTTGTCACTCAAACAAAGAGAACAAAAACTGTCGAAATCATAATGAATAGTTATGCGATGTTTAAGTCATTATCGTTGACTAAATGAACATATATAGGTCAAAGGGACTGTGATGAAATGTTAATATGCTCTAACTTGGCATCGATGACCGAGGAAAACGATGACCGATGAAAACCGTTTTATAGATTATATAGAAAGCATAATCCCTTTATATGATAAGAATTACCTTATTCTAAAAGTGGGACGAGGAGTCTGTTTACATTTCAATTCGGATGAACTGAAAGAGCTATAATTACAGGTTGCCACCTTTAGAGGCAGTATATTGTGAAATATGCAGGCACGTGTCTCAAAATGAACTCGCAGACTTTCTGACAACTTTCCCGACTGTTCACGAGACCGATGACCAACGAGACCGAAATTGTAGGTCTCGCGGAGATCGTCGGTCGGCAGTGATGCCCCCATGTATAGGCTAAATATCCGTCGTGCTCTTTCACTCGTTCGGTGAAATGGTGGGTGAACGGTTTACTCAACTTACTGACACGCCGTGGGCTGTATATAATTTAGCACTTTTAGTATGATGAGAAGGATTCCCGTTTTACATGTACAGGCAGAGTGTAAGTCAGCAGTGCTCACAAAATGTCGTTTTTAGGGCCCAAACTAAGTGATTTCTATGTCTATTGGCAGAATGTATCAAGTTTGTAAGGCTTTGTTAAGTATACATCTTCATTTCTTGGTAACACTATATCACATGCAAACATTCGAACTATCATGGAAATGGTAACGGCGGGAAAGGTAGATTCCACATTCCTCACCGTCTCTATATCAAAACTTGGATGATTTTAAAAGCTAATCGTTACCCCAGGGCATTTATTTTCCATTATAATATGATCCAACCAAGCACCTACCCACAATGGAGGAGCAAGGACGTAATCCCGCCTTTAACGACGCAACGCGCGCGGGAAGTTCAAGTTCAAAAACTTCGGCGCTTGTCTGTGTGATAGAATCTTACTCCAGCCGAAAGGAATAACTTCAGCTAAACCGCTAAAACAGGTTAACCGTACACGGTTGACGGCTCGCCCCAAGTCATTTGTCACTTCTGACAAAATGGGAGAGTGATTTTTGAGGAGTGAGAGGTGACATTTGCTAATATTTTTGAAAAGGTATCGTTTTCATTGTGCCCTGTTCCTTTCTTGGCTTTCTCTTGTCCCGATTTTCTTTTGTCAGGACCGGCCTCTTTAGGACGTCGGGGTAATTGAGAAAAAATTATGCCTCTCCATTTTTCAGCAGTCGTTTTACATTCATGGAGGTGTGAGAACCCCCAAGTAATAATCAAAATGAACCAACGTGTCTTTATGATAAGGGTGAAAGGTCTCCAAGGGTGGAATTGGTTCCATTTCGTCACAAATCCGTAACAAAGTAATCTTTCTCGAAGGAATTCAGATTCAGACTTATCATTTCGTTTCCAATCGAACAGGCAGTTATGAATGTATCAACTGTTATGAAAATATAGTGCATTATAGACATAATTACCTGACACAATTGTATAGTAAAACATATACATGTCATATACGAGATAAATAGTACTTGGTCATAAGCTGTCGTTATTCACAAAACATAGTTACTAGTTCGAGTGAAATAGACGTTAGATTGAAGCACCTGTTCATCAGTGAAAAGTTGTTTTGTTTGGCTCAGCGAAATGTAACAAACTGATGAAAACTGCTTGAAATCACATTGACTGCAAATGACAGCATGCATGTAGGCCTATTACGGGACCAAAACGTTCTAGAGCTCAAAATTCTATTGGAATGACTAGCTCCATTCCCTTGAATTTCCATGCTAAAAATCGTTGGGCAGATATCATTTTGTAATGTTGTAATGTTGACCATTCAGTAGAAGTTTGGTTTGATTTTACGAACTCTTAGATTTCATGTTTACCAGAACTAAAGATTACTTTTCAACTAAAATAAACCCTTTTCATAAATACAATAGTAATCAATATTTTGTTAGGGAGTAATAGTAGTATTAGACCCACGTGTCCTAATTGTCTACATTCTTCTGCCAATAATCCGAAAATGAGTATAGGGGCAATAGCGAGGGCATTATTACGTAACCGTCGAAAAATGTGATTGCTTTCCTAAAGTGACTCATGAGTTTTGAAAGGCTTGTGAATATGTCATTAAAGAGATAATTCGCCGATGAGTAATTAACAGTCCATCGAAGATGGGTAAGGCGGCTCGTTTATAGCCCCGTTTTACGACCCCCTCTTCATTGTTTCCGTGCATCCAGCAGCCAGCTTGTGGTCATTAAAACGCGGTGAAACTGAGAAAAGAAGTCTCTTTTTGCTCCTTCTAGAATTCACGCATTCGACATGCCCGTTGTTCACGTTCAAAAGAAGAAGTTTTGTAAAACATAAACTTCTACAAAATGTCTTTGCCCTTACAGAAATGCATCGCTCATTGGAAGTTCCTCCTCTCTAGCCATTATTTTTCTCTAAGCCATTTGAGTTCCTTTCGTGTATGTGACAATGCAACAAAAACATAGACAGAGTAGTTGTAATTCTATTCATTTGGTCATCTCATTTCAGATACTAAATGCTACACATTCGTGACATTTTGTCACTCATCATCATGATCAAATAGGACTTTAAAAAAGTAAAACAGTTAAAATGGTCGTCGGGACAAAGAAGGGGAGAGACTTGGGCTATGCCATGGAAATATTCGCGGGGGTGGGGGGTTCTCAATGAAATCATGATTATAGTCTTCAAGGAGGATTATTCTTGTACGTCAGATTTCTTATTTGAAAGATTGGTTTAATGGCTGTTATCGGGGGTCATTTGGCCTGAACTTTGGTCTGGAATGTCAAACCATGAAGTTACGAATGGTCAAACATTAATGGCCAATGTCATTGAGACTACAGGGAAGAAAAACCACGGGGAACATTGCATTCACAGAATTTTATGTTCACTGTGCCTGGCTCTGCTCTTGGCTTTCAATGAATACTAACTAATTCATTATCAGAGTCAGACCAACATAGAGTTGGTAAAAATGTATGTAACTTGAAATCAGGACAAAAGTCTGCAAGTGGTATTGATAAAGATATATCATTAGTAGATATTTATGGATGCTATTAAAACATTACTTTTGTGAATCATAAATAGCATATCTTGCATAAGGCGAATAAGGTGGATGCTTCCAGTTTGAGGGCCCAGAGTACAACTTGCAACAGGTTTACGGCACGCGAGAGGGGCTACAAAGACATATTCCCGTCCTGGATACATCAAACATGCCAACCTCGTTCATAAATTATTAGACTAGATATGTTATCATAAAACGTCTACATCATGCAATAATGAGATATTCATGGTTTTAATGAACACGCTGCATGTATGTACATTATACTATGCATCTATGTGATAATAAGAATCCTACGAGCAAATGAAAAATTGTAGGGTTTATAAAAGTTATGTATAAAACGCATGTGTTTTTTTCGGAGCAATTATCAAATTCATTACCCCACACTCTCTATGTCTCATATTATCTATTTCATCCAGGGCTGTGGGAAGTCCATTGAACTTCGACCCTAATCGAATCTGCCGACGATCACGGAAGCTTCGTGGCAGCAGCAAGCAACGAGATATCTGTCTGCGTGAACCCGAGATCGTCCAGGAGGTCGTGCGAGGAACGAAGCTGGGGATGATGGAATGTCAATTTCAACTGAGACATCATAGATGGAACTGTACTACCATGCACAACTCATTTATCAAAGTCATTAGACATGGTGAGTGATGTCCACGTTTCGCTTTTTATCTTTGTACCTGTATATATCTGTAATAGTAATACTGTTAAAGGGAAAGTAAATCCTGGCGATTTAGTTAGCTGTTTAGTTGAACGGCACATTGTTGATTATATATGTCGAATTTCAACACATTTGGGCCCCCCTAACGCCGTCAACAAGTAGTTAGAAATATCATTTTGTCGTCTGCTAGAAGGTCCTATATCGATCGTGTGCGTCGCCATTTTGAACAGATAAGCCCCGCCCTGTGACGTTTTGTCGGACCTCTCGGACCAGAAGTACCCGGATGCCGCCATTATTACGCGTTTCAAAATGGTGTACTGCCAGGCGTTCGGATGCTCCAATATAATAAAAATGAACAAGACGTTCCGAATTTCAGCCAATCATAGTTCCCCCTTGGCATGTCCGACAAAACGTCATCATAGCGCGGGTGAATCAAAAATATGGCCAACCCCGATAGCAGGCTGTAGCAGACGATCATTGCTCACAAAAGTGTGAATTACTCCACCGTCAAGCGTTCATAAGAGGTAAATTTTCACAGTAATGTCAAGAATTGTGCTCTTAACACTCTCAGTAGGCCAAAAGTCCAGGGTTTACCTTCCCTTTAACAACAGTAATGACTAATGAATAGTGATGAGGATGATGATAATGCTCGTGTGGGTGTGTCTCCAGACTGCCGTAAGTTAGGATTATAAAACAGTGGTACATGTACATCGGTCATCGGATTCATTCTTGAACACAATGTGTGTACCATCTCCACTCCACGCGAAGTACCCCTATCATTATGTTCATCGTAGAGGGCTTATCCTTTCAGCTACCGACTTCTCTTCTGATTTTTACAAATGTGGATTGGTGTCTTTCCAAAGACAAAACTAATTCAGTTCCGTGAGTGAACTATCCATCGATTTATCCGTCTATTTCCGTATCTAGCTACATGTATCTTCTATGGATGATTTTTACATATGTGAAGACATCATTTAAGCTGTCTATCGTCATCATCAGTCTATAAATAATATGATTACCCACAACGTTCTCATCATCCATGACGTGACGTAACCCTGTTGTGTCATTCGTTGTCATTGTGCTTTTATGGTAAAACACCCCCATCTCTCTCTCTCTCTTTGTCTCTACCTCATCCGAGTTACTTCCATCATATTTATCTCATGAACTCTTGACAGTCATTGTACAAAGGCTTGAACTTGGCAATTTTTCATTCGTAGATATAACGTTGCATAAAACGGGCGGTGTATAAAACTTGTTTACAAGATGAAAATGAGAAAAGGCTTAAAAACTGGGGTTCGAATATGTTAAATATCATTCATCTCGTTACCATGGCTACTAGAATTTCTGCGTCATCATATTCTGGGTGTAATAGGGCAGCCCCTTGTACCAGTCCCAGCTCGCCGTTGACGTGTAGGACGCAGAAAAGCTATTACGCAGAAATACCACACTTTCATGAACAAAGAATTGGTAGATTTATTGTTCTCCTCTGCAGCGCTTGGAAATGGCCATGATTTAATATCTTGATAACTCTTTTCCCTCTTCCTGGATTATTACTGATTTTGGTTGGTATATAGGGCATGGATGTTATTCGGGTCACTGACATGTACGACTCTTGGACAAGAGTGCGTGTCTGGACTGACCGACCGTGTATCGATGGGCTAAGCTTTCCAATGCACGAAACATAAACTAGAAGAATTTGCGAGCCTGAAAGTCTTTTGGAAGATTTCGACACAATCGTGTTTTCATAGCTCAGTGGAGGAGGTATCTCTTTATATTCATCTTTACCCTGTAATTCACGAGGATGACATCGCATTCCTAACCTATACTTTATTAAGCTCTCAAAATATACACAGAGTTCCCTTTTCTCACCAGAAATTTGACTTTCTTCTCTCAGCGCGGTGGAATTCCATAACGAAATGAAGAGAGAGATGGATATAGAAATGAATGTTTCATTTACTGATGTTGGTTTAAGAAACAGATCACGTCGTCACGTGTTTGTATAAAATTCGTGACGATTTTGTACACTTTCCATCCTGTGCAGGTTATACGGTCCAGACAGTGACAGTTAAGATAGTGTATTTGATACAAATTTTAACGCATATTTAATACCCACATTCTTCCCTATATTTCGGCATGCCTGGAAAAGTCCTTTACTATATTATGTTCTCAAGAGAATTTTGTTGTAATATCATGTGATTATTCAGTCAGATTTATTATGCAGTTGTAAAATAGATATTAGAACGTAATTTCGCGAAGGAGGTGGGGGGGGGGGGGGGGTAGTGACGTCTCATGCTCGAATATCAAATTTATCATGACATCTACAAGAGACCACTTGTCCTCCTCCTCCCATTCTCCTCTTTCTCAATGGAGGCGCAATATGGCTCAGTGGTAGAGCAGTGCATGGTATCGTAAATGGGAGGGGGGCTGACTTAGAGACCAATTAATGGATGCGCTATAGTGCCCTTTGTTAAAGCATTAATCCTCATTACCAGGTCCCTCGGAGAGGACCTAAATCCGTCGGTCCTCGGGTTGCTTACTTACAAGCATACAAAATGCTTTCTTAGCGGTCATTTAATACAAACCATCAATATCGTGTCATTTCTCTCATTTCCTTTCCCCTTCTTCTTCACCTCCTAACTTGCTCTTCCCTTGTCCATTCTCTTTCTCCTCCTTTAACCCCTTCACTTCTCTATTCCCCATTCCCCTTCTTCTGTCTTTCCTGTCTTCATTCCCTTCTCCTATACCACTACTCCTCCTCTCGCCTCTTGGTACACATTCTTCTGTCATATCCATGGGATGGAGCGGCATGAATATCCCTTTTCGTTTTAAAAGATAAAGTTGAGTAAGTTTTTGTTCTGTTCTGTTTCGGTTTTTTTCTGTGCACAACTGTGCACAACCTATCTCTTGCCAAAAACCATGTCCTCAATCATCTACCTTGTAGAGACTATAATGATGATTTACAGGACATTGTCAGTGACGCCAGTTAAAAACTAACAACATTCATCTTATGTCACGTATTCAATGACAACTCCCACGCGACTCTCAATCATCTCCACTACAATTTATGATCTCGGTTCTTGGTCTTCCTCAGCTATATCAATTTAATCGTTTTTCTTCGTTACACGCTCAATTTTTTCTTTAAATGGGATTTTTATTAACAATAACAATAACAAATTACTGTTCACATCGTGAAGTTTATCATGTTTTTCAGTTAGAATCACTTTCTTTCCTATTTTCCGATTTCGAATTTTTTTTTTTGTATTGCTATACCAGTACAGTGTATTTGAAATATTTGATTGAATCCCTATGAGCCAGTTCTTATTATCTTTATTTTCTTTCCGAATTCTTCTCCCATCTATGTATAAGTAATAGATTTCTCTTCTATTCTTCCCCCTGTTCTACTTTAAAAAAGAGGATTGTTTTAATTTTAATATGTAAAATTTACCTATTTTCTGACCGTTACAAAATACATAATCACTTTATTAATTTGAATAATATGTAAAATATGCTCACTGTAGCCCACCATAATAAAGAAAACCGGATTCTGCTTCAATCTTTCGTCATTTCTTTTCCTTTGATGGGGGGGGGGGGGGGGGTTGGCAATGACTATACATGGAGAGTACGTGAGGATGGGTAGGCGTCTGTCTGTATAGTGACCAGACAAAACTGCAGATTCTATGACAATCCGTAAATTATTTTGACAAGAGCAAAAAGGTAGTGTGTCAAGGCTTTGTAAATCATCGTTTTAGGGACTTTGGGTCGACAGATTTAAGGGGTAAGAATTTTAAGCCCCAAAACCAGCTGGGAAGAAACTGAAGTGGACATTGGCTGTTAAGTGTACGCGAATAATACAGGAGCGAACAAAAATGGGGGGGGGGGTATGGGATGTGTCTTGAGAGCAAGAAAGAGAGAGAGAGGGGGGGGGCAGAGAGACATAGAGAGACAGACAGGCAGACAGAGACAGACAAAAACAGACAAAGATAGACAGACGGAAAGGCAGAGAGTAGCAGATAAGTTATGATGTAATAATACATGTTATAGTTTAAAAAGAGATATTATGCATTTCATATACGTATCGTATTCCATTCCATGTTTTATTCTGACAAAATTATTATCAGGTAGCTTGTCACTCGATTTAATTTTTAAATATAAAATCGGGCATCTAAGATAGAAATGGGAGGAGGAGGTGACAGAGATAAAGGGAGAGAGAGAGAGGGGGGGGGGGGGGGGAGAAAAGAGAGACATGTACATTTAAAACTGCATGAGATTATTGGTCGAAATTCGTCATCACAGCCTTGAACACTTTTCATAATGCCAATTATACTGATCAGTTAATAGTATACCACATCTGTATGACTATTCCTATTAAAGCGGGTATCTCAAGGAAGGCTGAACTGAAAGTAGTGTGACGAGGACGAAAAGAAAGGATGTTTGTAGAGAGAAATTGATAGAGATGTCCCATGAGAGTGTCTTGGAATGAAGATGATCTCATACAATACAGAACTAAACATTTTGGTAAATTGATAAAGCCACAATAATAGGGAGAAACACTAACAAAAGATACAGAAACGTATAGTAATGGGGAATAAGTGTCTTCGAGAAAGCAATAGGCCTACTAATCTTGAAAAAGTGGAGAGGGGCGTGATGGGTTGATCAGAGACGTAGTAATAGGATGGAAATGAAATATTTCATTTCCATTTTCTTGAAATGGGCTGCAATATCATTGAGATCATAGTTATGATAAAGATGGTTAAATATAGATCTTGTGGAAAGAGAACGGATTTTTAAAGATATCTTTTTTTGTCTAGACATGTACAAAGCGCATCTATTATTTATTCTCATTCTCAAAGCAACAGATAATGAAGGACCGGCAGTGCCTCCATACTTTACGTTCGAGAAGGTATCAATTCGAGCTTAAATGCCTTAAAGGGGATTACGTTGTGTTATAATATCAGGCTTGAGCAATAGAGCGAGATACTGAATGGATGACAGCGAGGACTTGGCGGAACGCTTGGTACTTTGAAGGCTAAACCGTTTTGCGTGTTTACCTAATCCAATAAATGGAATTAATGTCATCTTTCTGTGAGAACGAATGTTTGTTGTTACATCTTCTATTCTTATGGTATCCAAATGAATGGAAAGACCTGCAGAGGAAGTTAGAAGGGACAGGTGAAAATTCGTTTCATTTAAAAAAAAAGAAAAAGAAACATTAATCAAAGTACAAGAGGAACAGGTGGGTGTCCTATGTGACAAAAAGTCTTTCTTCTTCAAAGATAGAATAGTTCCGTGGCATCATCTTGCCTTTTTAGGTAAAGACATGGATGTTGGAGAAAGCAAAATAAAGCAACATTGTTCATGATTCACAATTCAGAAGAAAGAAAGTCTTTTTCTCTTCCAATGACTTCTCGATAAGATGGTGTTCCTTGTTGTAAGAATAATGAGTTATCATTAATCAAGATTTCACATGGCTGTTACTTTCTCTGCAATGTCATTGATTGATAGTTTTGTCCTTGTTATTTCTATCAAGTCTTCACCTCGGTTAAGACAGTTGTAATTCTATCTTTTGTGTGATGCTTAAAGTTGTTATATTCTTTGAAATGGAAGGTGTGTTCGTATGGATTATTTGATTATAATAGACTCAAGATTTATGTATGGTGTGTAAGCCTTCTGTTTGTGTGCCTATCGATCTGTCCCTCAGTACACCGTCACCATAGTCACTTTCTATCTCTGCTATCGAAACTCCCTCTGTTTGAAAAATCCGGTTTTCCCCAATGAATTTTTTGCATGGGGAAATTTCATGAATGATTTTTAAATACTCCAAACATTTTTTTAAACCAAGGAGTGGGAACGTTGGAGGGTGATGTAAATTACCAACCAACAAGCCTTCAAGATGTGACCACTGTCAGCTAAAAGATCTAGGAGATTAAAATAGTGTTCTTACTTTCTCGAAATGAATGAGCGCAGAATGGAATGCTTTGTGTAATGAGTCTTTGGTCTTTGTCATGATTAATCTGATCATTGAACTCTGTTTGTAATCACGTATAGAGTGGTATAATAACCAGCAAAATAGGCTAGCAGATTATCAGGGCCTTGATGATAGATCGCACGTTGTACTTAAGACCACAATTTGTGTTTCTGGGACCACGTCGTTAATTAATGGATTAACTTCATTTGGGGTGTGTGGTTTCTTACTGTCATCACTCTTATTTGGGTGTTAAAAGATTTTGATAAAAATATTATAGCAGAATAAAGCAAATTATATAGAGAGGAAAAACATAAAACAAGAAACGAACCTAAAATGGCATTTTGAATCAATTAAAAGCCTCGAGGATAGAGAACGCATGTAATAGAGCCCTGGTGGAAAGGTTTCGGTAATATATATATATATAAAAGATGAAGGGAATGGATTAGAAAGAGGGGAGGGGAGAGAGAGAGAGAGAGAGAGAGAAAGAGAGAGATGGATCTCTTTGGGGTTTGGGTTTGGTTTTTATTCACTCATAAATGATATTTACTCCTAGGCCAAGTTGAAGTTGCACCTTTTCCCTGAAATATATCAAAAAGAAATACATGTACACCAAATATACCAACGGAGTTGCCATTGAAAGGAGAAAAGGACAAACTATCGCTACAGAAAAGGGAAATGATTGAAGAGATTTAAGGAGAAATAGAACAAAAGGGAGTCGAATAGAGATAAAGATTATCAAAGAGATTCAGATAATAAAAATGGTGAAAGATGGAGAAATGGAAAGAGATATTTTTTACCAGGGGGGGGGGGGGCAGTGGATGACAAAGTGAGTGATGAATTTAGGCTAAATGTAATCTGAAAAGTTATCAAATGAAGAAACCAAAGACAAGATGGAGAAAAAAGGGAAAACAACGAAGGAAGCTTAGAGGAACATCATGAGAGAGTGTGTGAGAAAGAAAAAAAATTCACCGTTTTTCCCATCATTCTGTGGTTGTCATCACCCTAGTTGGAGCAAACCCTCAGCGCTCATCGGTGCGAGGGTGTGTAGGTCAACGGGCTGTCAAACTGACTTGGAGTGTTACGCAGAAAATGTTTCAATTACACCATCGATGGATGGACAAAAAGTACAGTGCCCCTTTCTTTTCCATTATCATTTCTCTTGACCTGTCAGCGATGAGTCAGTGGAACATAGAAATTCCGATACTAGTATATATTTCAACATGTTTTTTTTTCTTGAATATTGGAGAACTTCATTTAGGTATAAATACCTCATGGAGGGGGAGGGGGGAGGGGCTGCCCTATAAGATATAAGCCTATGCCGATGACAATGTGATAATGAGATTGTGCATGGGCCGACAAATTGGAGATTAGTATGCTGTCAAAATAACCATCAAACTCGTAAAGTGTTAATATGTGATTGAAAGAACTTGAATGTTTGTAATTGTGATCAAATCATCTAACTTAATCCATTTTCTTTATGTCTTCTTAATTTTCAGATACAAGACAAACTGCATTTGTAAACGCCATTACCACAGCAGGGGTAACATACGCCGCAACTCAAGCCTGCAGTATGGGCAAGCTACACCAGTGCGGTTGCGCCAACCTGCCCAGTGCGCGGAACGAGCTCGATACCAATGAAGCCTGGGTGTGGGGAGGGTGTGGCGATAACGTCGAGTATGGCTATATCAAGTCCAAGGAGTTCGTCGATGCACACATGAAGAGAAGGAGTGATATCGGAACGCTGGTCACCTTGCATAACAACGAGGCTGGCAGATTGGTAGGAAAAGTTTTAAAAGTGGGCTCAGTGGGACAATCAGTCCCCTCCCTCCTCATAGATGGTTTATAGATTAGGAAATTTTGTCACACATCTAACAATATGTTTTTTCTAATGTGACAAATGTGACAAGCGACAAGCAAAAAATAAAAGATAAAATAAAATAAATAAATATACAAATGTACCTTTCTGATGTCTCTGTCGGGGGGGGGGGGGGCATTAGAAGAGGACAACATTATCTTTTGGTACTTACTGTGTCCTTAAAATATGGCAGAGTAGGTTTTGGGAACACCCCCCCCCCCCCCCCCATTTGAAACTGAGGTAATGTCCGGAAAAAAAGCTAATCAAAGAGTAGTATGGATGTTAAATAGCCGATATAGGCCTATGTAATATCAACTTATTATTTTATTATAGCAAAATTAAAATTAGAATCATTACTTAGATGTAAGCGTCGTTTCAGAAGGAGGCAACGTCTACAATGTGCCTTTGGAATGAGGGCAACTTTGCATGTGTCACTTGGCCACGATTTCAGAGAGCAGACGATTTATGGCACCATTTCATGGTCCGTCGACATGTTTGTGTAAAGTTAGCGACGCCATCGAACTTGAGATGAAAAATATATCCGTGGCCTGACCTCAAAATTTTCACAGTGTTCAGAGACAACAGTTCATCCGACTTTGCTTTTCCTTTAGCCGTCTGATGACATATTTTCTAAGGTTGTCCTACCATTCAACGTGGGTCCAGACATTACGCTGGCACTGGGGGGGGGGGGGGGGGGGGGTGGCACTGGAATTACTGGGTGGATGAATTATATGAATGAACAAGGCCATCGATTTCGGAGAAGGTTTGAGAGGGGCTCCTTTCGTATACTTTTCACATTCCTTTCCCCTTTCCCCTTTTTGTTGTTGTCCCTTTGTCTCCTCCCCCCCCCCTTTTCCTTCCCCTTGGGCGTTAGCTCTTCAGGCAATTTATTCAAATGGCATCCACAGAAAAATACAGTCATATGGCGGTTTGAAATATTGAAACCCTGGAATGGAATCAAAACTTTTAAAGGAAAAGGGATGATAACTACAGAACACATATTTATTTTGATTTTTGATCACATGAATACTAAATTAAATTTCAGATACCTTTGCACACAACATACAAAACTGGACGGTTATCAATAATGGGCCACACAGTCAAATGACCATCAATACAAAACCTGTTAAAAACAGGAAAATGTCATTAATTGGTTATTTCTTTTAAATGCTATCATTGAGCACGAATATGCTGACTTGTGATGAAGTGTATCTTCTGTTTTGATGGGAGGGGGGGGGGGGGGTTGGGTGGCAAGCGAAGGATGAGCAAGCAACTTGGGGCACTAAATTACAGATAAAGAGCTTCAGGCCTGTCAATGTGACACTGTCATGAATAGATTGCGTCGTAAATCTGGATGAAATTTGTTTGAAGCTGTCAATCGTCTTCTCCAGTTACATCATTGGTGTATAGAAATAAAACGAGCGAATTCTCTACCAAGGGAGAGTATTGATGATGCAGACAAGACGGGTGTATAAGAATGAGTAGATAGGGTTATTGGGTCATCTCTACTTATTTCTTAACTTTACATTTAGTGTATACTTTCTCTTTAATATTTCGAAAAAGTATCTGCAGTATTCTTTTAAATATTATAGGCATATGTATAGTGCTGTAGATATTTGATAATGATTTCCGCCTCCTTCTGTTTTTTTTAAAGATTGAGTTGTTAATATGTTGAATACTAAGTTGTTAATAATTATGTCAACCATATTGTACCGATCATGAGAAATAAATAAATATGAATTTCAATCAATCAATCATTCAATGGTCCATCGTTCATTGGAAAATAGACATCAATGAAGAAAGCAGTAGCACTAGTCTTCTCTGTATAAATGCCAAACCCTAAATAAGCTTTGGAATCTTAAAAAGAAAGGCTGTAAAATATCAAGATATTATAATATATTATAATGAAAAGTTTGTATTAATGTCTGTTTTTGATTCCTTCTTTTTTGCTCTTCACCATTCACAGTCCATCGCCAAGCACATGCGACGTGAGTGTAAATGCCATGGCCTTTCGGGCTCCTGTACACTCAAGACCTGCTGGAAGAAAATGCCCACATTCCGGGACGTCGGCAACCGCCTCAAATCCTCCTTCGATGGCGCCGTCAAAGTCACGGGCGGTAACAGCGGCGAGAACCTCATCCCAGAGGACGACACGGTCAAACAGCCCACCATCAAAGACCTGGTCTATTCGATGGAGTCACACGACTTCTGCGAGCCTGATCGGAAATCGGGTTCGCTCGGCACTGAAGGACGACGATGTAACAGCACGTCGATGGACGTAGGAGGATGCGACATCATGTGTTGTGGAAGAGGGTACCATGAAGTGCTGGCGGAAAAGCGTGAAAATTGCAGGTGTCGTTTTCACTGGTGCTGCGTCGTCAACTGTGATACGTGTAGAGTCGTACAAACAATACAGACTTGTAATGGATACAGTCTTGGGTGACACCTATCACTTAAGCTGTTTACAAAGACATTTGAAAAACGGAACACCAGTCCATATTGCAATTCTGATTGTAATGAAGGACAATACTACTCCATCTCGCCATCTGCTTATCATCATGTTAAGAAGTACACAGAACAGTGGTGGTCATATCAATAGCCTTAATCATGTAGTTTTTGTTGCTGTGATTGAGAAAGCAATAACATTCATCTTTATAATTGTACATCGTCATTAAAAGCATTTATATTATTATTTATTGCCAAGTATGCATTTACAATAATGCTTGATATATTGTTCCACATAAGCATAATCGTCCTTCCTCTCCTAACAAGTTGCACTGGACTTTGGTTAGGTCGTAAGGAGAGTTAAAATTTGACTATTAGTCCTCGATATGAGTTGCTAGACTCAACCTTAACTAAGAGTCGTCATATTAAGTAAAAGGGCTAATGTCTATTATCGGAGAATGAAGGTTTCTATTAAGTTATCATGCTCATAGCGTTTTGAATTTAGTTCAGTGATCCATGTTTGTCTTTGTTATTCACTTGTTGTTAACGGTTTATATGTATATATAAACCTTCAACAGGCTGATCATATTTTGAGCGACCAAAAGTTATTGTTTGGCAACTAAAATGTATCAGAGTGGAAGATACAGTTCATCGATTGCCATTTCTCTCCAAAAGTGCTGAAAATGAAAAACGGTCTTTTTGGGTGTTTTACGCTCAGACGTAAACTGTTCTAAACTGAATGGAGTAGAACCTAATGACAAAATAAAGTGGTGTATAAAGTAAGTCGTCAATTCTGAACGTTATACAGTTAATAGACGATTGATTATAAAGAGAATTGTTCGTGTTCCCCTTAATAATATTGACGTTTTCAGATTTGTTTAGGCAAACTGATGTTAGTAATTACAGTTATTCGAATATAAATGGATGAGATCTTTATTTATGTTTATCATAATTTTCACCAAAGTGAGGACTATGAAGGCGAAAGACGTACATTTTTTTCATAGATAATAATAGTGTAATATTCAACTGTTTGAATTTCTTCGTCTGAGATGAGATTAACAAAAGAAATTGTAGTTGAAAATGCAAGGAACGCACGAGAAATCTGGAGATATAATCACTTTCACAGTTCATTTTTAACAAGTTGAATCTGCAAATATAAAACAAAGCATGGTTGAATAGAAACTCGTTCAAGGTGAAAACCAATAATAGGCCTAATACATTCTACGTGATCAGTTAGTAATAGGAACCTTACCCTTTTTCACGTTGTGTAACATTTCTGAGAATATTGTTACATAGTGAATTTACGACACCACATAGTTCATGTTATCTACTTGACTCCCATGACTAAACTGGATTGCAAGAAGCATTCGTTAGTCCATCGGTAACGTCAGCGCCTCTCAATCAGCGGAACCTGGTTCGAGGCTCGCCACGGTCACATTTTTTTTTGCTGGTAAATTAGCACACTACAAGTGCTGTAAACAGCATTTCAGGTGCAGTCACTATACATGCCCCTAAAAGTAGCACTTTAGTTTTTACAGTGTACGTATATTCAGATAATCTGTCTTATACATTGTAAAAGTAGACATTGTCAAAGTGAAACAAATATTTTACGTGTCACACTCTAAAAAACGTCTAGTCATTTTATTTTTACCAGATCACATTTCCTTAATCAGATTCTATTCATTCTGACTAGAATTCTGTTCACTTTACTAGGATTATGTTTATTCCGACTAGGATTCTGTTCACTTCAAACCCGATTACCCGAAGCTGGTAGTTTTGACTAGAATAGCGCAGTTGCCCGTGGGAATAGTTATTCTAGTCTAATTTGACTAGATTGTAGTCATATTTGATTAGATTGTTTTTTAGAGTGCATTAAAAACTTTTAATTGCTTAATTGTAATCTTTTGAAAACAATGATGTAAATATCTTGAATTATTTAATGAAATTACACCATGAGAAAAGATAATGGTGTTTTAATAGTGCTACGAAATTTGTAAATAAAATCGGCAGTTTTAAATTGCTTAGTTTAGTCGTATATATCTTGTTTCTTCACATTTTTATTTTAATATTTGCATTATGTTCATAGTACAAAACCACTCTAGTTGCCTTGACAGTACAATAATTTGATAACGAAGTACTTTCTGTTACTGAATACGTTCCCAAAACAAAACATCCAACTTTCAAATTCATGTTATTATTTTTGGGAAGGATTATTTGCAAATGACACCAAAAAATGTCTTAATACAAGCAGTCATCTAAATAAAGGAATAATGCAACAATGGTGGGGGGGGGGGGGTTCCGTGTTAAAAAAGGGGGCGTTTTTCCACAACTGTTTCAAGCTTTAAGGTTTAAGGTTTAAGAAGGTTCAATGTTTAAGAAGATTTGTTATGGGGTAATCATCAAAGTACTATCAAAGTGGCATATTCATCATTGGTCACCTAGAGTGATTCATAATTTTGATCGGATGTAAAATAGTTGGAAATAGGCACATATCCAACGGGGGCACCAGAGTGTCCCCTATGATGCTTGTTTTCCATTTATTCACACAAATGAAAGGGGGGACACCTGACATGACCAATAACTAATGTTTCTTTTTTATATCTCTTTATATCTATATTCGCCACATAAGTGAGGTGAATGGGTCACAGATAAATTCCCAAATGACTCGGTTGGTCACAACCGGTCGTGCATCTCCTTCCGTGTGGTCTGCGTCGCATGCACGGGTCTGCACGTTTTTCCAAGCACGTAGAAGCACACAGGACACGCAAGGAGGCCGTTGGACATGTCATAGGCAAATTGGACATGTCCAACAACCTCTGCGTGTGGCTACGTGTTCTGATGAACGCACTTGACGCACGCAGCCATCGTACTTCCTACACGTGCTTCTTGCGTGCATCGCACGGGCTCCTTGCAGAGGTCTCACGACGCCCATGGCTCCGGATCCGTGATCGCGCGTCGGTTGCACGTCGGTTGCATGGTACCTGTCTGTGGTACCTGTACGAGGCTGTACGTTTTCATCAAAAGTTCTAGCAATTAAGATGGGTATGTAATGCTATGGTCACAACTGATCGTGCGTGTTTTTGCACGTGCGTGTCCGCAGCTGAGATCGGTTGTGGGCCAATTCCTGCGATCCGTACGTCCTTCGTTTCTCATGGTCATAACCAGTCGAGCACCTCTCTGCACCTCCTCTTGTGTGTCTTGCACCCTCCTCATTAACATAATCCCTCTTACCTGTTACTTGAGGCGAACGTACAGCCCCGTACAGTTGCGTGCAACTGACGTGCAACCGACGCACGACATGTCACGGCTCCATATGGAGCCATGGGCTTTGTGAGACCTCCAGGAGCCCGTGTGATCGTCGCAAGAAGCACGTACAGGAAGTACGATGGCTGCGCGTGTCACGTGCGTTCATCAGAACACGTAGCCACACGCAGAGATTCTTGGACATGTCCAACAGCCTCCTTGCGTGTCCTGCGTGCTCCTACGTGCTTGGTAAAAAACGTGCAGAACCGTGCGTGCGACGCAAGGATTTTCTGCGAAATCCGTAGCAGACCACACGCTCGGAGGTGCAGGACCGGTTGTGTTAACAACCTTTAACATACCCCCTCTTACCTGCAAGAACTCTTGAGGCGAACGTACAGGCCCGTACTGGTACCGTGCAACCGACGTGCGATATGTCACGGCTCCGTATGGAGCCACGGGTTTCGTGAGATCTGCAAGAAGCCTGTGCGATGGTCGCAAGAAGCTCGTGCAGGAAGTACGATGGCTGCGCTTGTCACGTGCGTTCATCAGAAAACGTAGCCACACGCAGAGATTGTTGGACATGTCCAACAGCCTCCTTGGGTGTCCTGCGAGTTCCTATACGTGCTTTGAAACATCGTGCAGACTCGTGAGTGCGACGCAAGGATTTTCTGCGAAATCCCTCGCAGACCACATGCACGGAGGTGACCACGGAGGTGACCATAACAAAAGAAGGAGGTACGAATAGCAGGAGTTTGCCCCCAGCCGATCGCAGCTGCAAAAACATGCAAAAACATGCAAGTGCAAAAACATGCACGATCAGCTGTGACCATAACATTAACAATATCACTTTAGCGCCTATGAATAAGTTACTATATGTACATGCATATGGCACAATAACAGTGCATTGTTTATTGTTATCACAAAGATTTCTCATGAATAGATATAAAGTTAGTAGGCTTTAAAAATGTTGTCATAATCCCCCTTTATTTCTCTCAAATGCAATCACCCAAGGCCCCCGGTGAGGACATTTTCAATGGGTAGGGGGCGCTGTTAAATTTCAACAAGTATCGGCAATTGATAACATTTTTTTGTCAAGGCAAGATATTCTCTTTAAAAAGTGCACCGGTATTCACTGTTCAGTTACTTTTTATGATTGCTGGGAATGATTTCTTTCTATTGAACAATGAAGAAATCTTATATTATGATATTTTCATAACACTGTTAAAACATAAGTCAAAAATTCGAAAGAGAGGAGGCCCCCATATGTCATATAATTTTAATTCTACCCATGCAAGGAACCAGAATGCATTCGTATGACAAAGGGCTTTTTTCGTGAAGTATAGTCTATTGAAATCTAAGCCATGTTTTCCCCAAAAAAAAACGCTTATCATGGCAACATCATAGCGTATATAGCAAAACAATTTATGAAAAAGTGTCGATTAACAATAGTTGGATATCCCATGATACGAGCAGATGATTCCTATAGACTGAAGTATACAGAAGAATGCTTTCCTGCCGAGAGAACAGTAATTACTATATAGAGAGTAAAGCCGTGGTATGAACGTAACCGCTAATGAAAATAAAAATGAAACTGAAGTTTGCGAGTTGAAAATGGGTTTAAGATTTATTTAGAATAGGTTTCAGAACATTTCTTTCCATGAAATTTTAGATAACGTTTCTAAATCTGAAACTGGTTTTCACTTTTTCGAATAAAATGAAATAAAATAGCTCGTCTCTAGGCATTGCTGAAAAAAGACGATTACATTAATCTTAATTCATTACAAAAATGTTTAATGAGCTGCTGGACATTTCTATGATAATAGATGCCTGACTTCAGTGGCCAGAATGTAGGTTATACGTACCGTTTAGGCATTGTGCAAATCAAGTCTAGGGTAAATGTATGGCAAAACTGTGAATTTTTAAAATTAAACTGAATAGTCTTCCTATTGTTCTACTAACACTTACATTATTACAACTGAGGTTCAAACCGGATTTCCTCAGACAGCACCAGTGCAAAAAAAGTTGTCGAAGTTGTCAAACATTAGTTTTTAAGAACAATAATCATGATTCGTTTGTTCTTACTGGTTCGGATATCGGATGGATATTTAAAAAGTGGTAGAAAAGATGAAATCTAATCAAAATATTTTTCTTTGAAACGGAACTCAAGGCTCTTGAATATTTGTACTGGCGCTGATGCGGGTTCCGATATCTTAACCATAACTGGTCCTTACTCATTCATTACTTTCAAATTGTTATTATGATAAGCATATATTTCCTTAAAATCTAGACTTGTTGTAGTCATATTTGAATACTGTGCATTTATGTCAGATTTAATTAGAGCTAGAATATTATCTCGTGTTGTACCCTTCTCTCCATTGCAGCAGGGATATTCCACATTGTACTGTAACATGCTATTAATACCCTGTCCAATAATTATTCTTTGGTCTGGGTAGTGATTACCAAAATAATTTTACCTATCTTAATATTTTATAAAGGGCTTTATTGGTAATCATTTCATTTTTTTTTTGTCTTGCTTAATTGAGCAAGTAGATACACAATTTCAAATTACGTTTTCAGTCCGTTTCCATTTGTGGCTGTCTAGCTTTTCCTTCCCTTTTCAACTATTTATTACAATTGTTTTCTTTTGACCTGCTTTGTTTGTCATTGTTTTGTTTAATATTTCTATTTCATTGCTTAAGTTTTTCTTTTTTATTTGGTTTTCCCTTCGTTCCCTATACCTTTTGACTTTGTACGTCTTTCTATTTTCTTTCTCCCTTTCCCTATTCCCCACTTATTCATGTAGAAGTTCAGATAAGCTTGTACTCCAATATACCTTACCTGTTAAATATACATAGCAAGAATTGAAGGATCCCTGAATCAGGTTATCTAGCAAATTTAAGTAACTTAAATCTTGCTTAGAGCGATTTTGGTTGTCTGTTTTACACCAGTGCATCAGGGAATTCGAGACACAGTGCCACATAGGTTTGGTTCCATGAGTGGTATTCTCCTTTCTTTGTATAAATTCTCTTATTGGTCTATATGTACATATTTTATATGCTTGTCTCTGTATTTTTCCCACCCTGTTCTCCGCTACCTTTAATTCAAAGTTACTATTTTACAAATGGGGATTATTTACCACCCCCCCCCCCTTTGAAACGAAAGCGGCATAGGGCCTGCCTTAAGTACACAACTCGAAGAATGCCCTAGTTTATGGTGATGACCTTTTTTTCTTTTTTCTTTTTTGCTGCTTGCTTTTTTGTCAGAAAATTTAGCATCAAAAAGAGACCAAATATTACACTTCTTTTTTTTTTTGCTTGTCATAAATGTTTCGAAATATTGTTCCCCCTTTTAAAAATACTAGATCTGCCCCTCATACAATAGTAGTATGTTTTTAATAAACCTCTCATTTCATGGATCTTTCCGTGAGTGTGATAATAAAGCATCAAAATATTGAAGTTAAGCGTTTACATTTTTTTAAAGAAAAAATATGGGGGCGGTTATGGATCCCCTTAAGTGGAAATAACACAAGATATTTCTTTTAATCTAATATTCACAGGCAGATAGGTTAATGATATTCATAGAACAAGAAGTATTATGATAGGTGACCAGTTTTCCTCCCAAGTCATAGAGGGGTAAGACATCTTATCCGTCCATGCATATTTCCCCCGTTATTTATCCATCAGTCCCATCATTTTACATTTATTACTGTAATTTACCCCTGCTAAATTTCTAACACTCTGATCTCTCCTGACACTCCTTACTTCCTCTTCTACCCCTACATCTCAACTACCTCTACTACCCTACTACCCTTACTATCCCTATCGCTCCCCTATAACAACCTCGCCTCTCCATATACCTCTAATACCTGTATATGCTTCCTCTGCTACCCATAATACGTGTAGTTCTAGGCTACCTCTACCACCTCTGCTATCTCTAATGCACTTGCTGTTTCTGTTAGTAGGCTATATTTTTATTGTGGTATTTTTAAATAATAATGATAAAAATAACAATAATGAAAATAATAATAATAATAACTCTTTTTCCAGCGTTAGGGGGAATCCTTTTATCTCAGCCTATTGTTATCATTCCCCTTAACGCACGGTTTCTTTCCCCGCAACGTCGAATTTCTATTGTGACGGAATAAACCGCATTGTTAGGATTCCACCCTAACGTAGGAAATAATGCTGTAATATTAATATTAATAATAATAATGATACTACAACAACAACAAGAACTACTTATACTACTACTACTACTAATAATAATATGAATAATGATAATAATAATCATAATGGGGATGATGATGATAATAATAATAATAATAATAATAATAATGATAATAATAATAATATTTAAAAAAATAATAATATTACTACAACTACTACTACTACTAATAATACTAATGATACAAAGAAATGCACCAATTTCAGTGATTAGCAGAGTAGTGCAATCACTTGACTTTCATGAATACCTTTGAAGGCCTAAATGTAAATGTGACTCACCTCTACAGTGCGTCCCCAAAAGTTAACAGTTGGAAAAAGTCTCCCAAAATATTTCAAATCATTTGTAGGAAATGTTCATACCTGTGGATAGCTTATGGTCTCTATATCAAATGACACCCCCAAAATATGGCAATATTTTAAGCTAAGCTCGAGTGAGCAAACGCCACTTTTGCAAAAGATTGCAACATCCAGACTAGACAAGAATGGGTATTTGTTCTGGCTGGTTGAGAACCGTTGACGGTTGGAAAAAGCCTCCCCAAAGATACATTTAAAAATATTTTCATAAAATTGTCATACTTATGGATACAGTGAGCGAAACCCATGTATTGTTGTGACGGGGGGGGGGGGGGGGGGGGGGGTCCTCGTTTTTCCGAAGGTTCGTAATGCCGAAACACAAATCTCCCATAGCAGGGGGTTCATAATTCCGAACATTTGATGTATTACAGTACTCCGAAAGTTCGTAATTCCAAAATGTGATAGGGTTCGTAATTCCGAAATGAAAAAGGGTCCATAATTCCGAAGGTTCGTAATTCCGAAAATGCAATAGAGCCCTACATAACTTTTCGAAAATTACGAACCTTCGGAAATATGAACCCTTTTTTTCATTTGTCGGAATTACGAACCTTCGAAATAGAAAACCTTCGGAATTATGAACCTTCGCAAAAACGACATGTAACCGTTGGGGTTGTGACATGGTGCAAAATCCATCGTTGACAAAAATTTGTATTGGTTCTCGCTGGTAATTCATGAAAGAATTATAGTCCGGGAGCCGGGGGGGGGGGGGGGGGGTCAACCTAGCTGGAAAGGAAACCAATTTTCATGTGCATGAATGTAAAGATCGCATAGTCCGATATAACGAATTGACCGTCTGGCATGTTCTATGTGGTGGGTGTGGCCAGGGGGAGGTCACAAAGTGGTAAAAAAAATGAGGTAGATCAGCTGGAAAGGAAACCCTTAGAAACCTATATCAAAAGATTCGCCATAGTCCCAAGGTACATGAATGGACAATGCCAGACGTTTTAAGTGATGGGGGTGCCCGCCAGACGCCCCCAAAGGGGTTCCAAAAATTGAGCTAGATTAGCTGGAAAGGAAACCCTTAGAAACCGATTTCAATAGATTCGCCATAGTCCCAAGATACAGTCATGAATGGACAATACCAGACGTTTTAATAATAATAATAATATTCCGCTTTTATATAGCGCCTAATACATCAATGGTGATGTGTCTAAGCGCTTTACAGATATATATTATTACCCGGTCATTGTGGTGGGGAGTGCTTGCCAGACGCCCCTTAAAGTGCCCCAACCCCCAATATTGAGCTAGATCAGCTGGAAAGGAAACCCTTAGAATCCTATATCAAAAGATTCGCCATAGTCGAAAGATACACAAATGACCACTGCCAGACGATTTAAGTGGTGGGGGTGCCCGCCAGACGCCCCCAAAGGGGGTCCAAAAATTGAGCTAGCTCAGATGGAAAGGAAACCCTTAGAAACCTATATCAAAAGTATTTGGCCATATTCCCAAGGTACATGAATGGACAATGCCAGACGTTTTAAGTGGTGGGGAGTGCTTGCCAGACGCCCCTAAAGTTCCCCAACTCCCAATATTGAGCTAGATCAGCTGGAAAGGAAACCCTTAGAAACCTATATCAAAAGTATTTGGCCATATTCCCAAGGTACATGAATGGACAATACCAGACGATTTAAGTGGTGGAGAGTGCCTATGGTAATCCATCCACCATTATTGAGTTAGATCAGCTGGAAAAGAAACCTTATGGAACCTGTGGGAAATTACTCACCAGAGTCCAAAGATGCGCAAATGACCACTACTAGACCATTTAAGTGGTGGAGAGTGACTGTTAGACGTTATTATACAACCCCTATTATGTTGTCCAGACTTACATAGATACTGCCAGGAATCATCATGATTATATATTGCGTGATATACCTGCCGCACGCCCCTCCCCCACCCCCTAAAGAATGACACACATATATGAAAATTAACAGTCATCATTTTTGTTCCTATTTCATTTCTTTTACTTATAAATGGGATACTCGCTGTACCAGCAAAGTATGATTAATTTAACGCACGTAAGGTGTTTACTCCTATATTTAGTACATTTTAACAGTGAAATTATGGGTTGTTGAGATTGTTCATATAGTTTGTTATATAATTTACATTAATTCTTGACTGAATTGGTAAAAACCGTATTAGTATTGACGTTATAATTTCATATGTTTATTGCAAGCACCAGCAACTGTTTTATTACTTGTTTTATTACTGATCTAAGTTGTAAACTATAAGATTCATTCAAAAATGTTCAGACCTTTTTTTTCAAAAAGCGCTAGCGCAAGCTTTAGTCAAATTTTTGCCGATTTAATGATTTCCCCATAATTTATACAGACAATAATAAACCATTTCATTGAAACTTCATCCTATTTAGAATCATATTCCGCTCATTTTGATACCAACCAAATGTATGTACCTCACTGAAAACGCTCCAGTCTCTACAATCATTTTAAAAATGATAAATATTTATTTGGCAAGACCTATTGAAACGTATTAAAATCGTATCCTGATTATCGTTTGATATTACAAACTGCTGTTAAGATCCAGAGATTTTTTTAAAAGATCACAATATCCTGATACATGTATTTTAACAATGATATCTAATGACTACTTTGCAAAATGTAACCGGCTATCAGGCTATAGCTGTGCATTTCAAATTACATAGTCTCAGGGGCGGTATTGAGTAAAAGAGGGGGCACAAAAATGAAAGTTTGTCAAAAGGTAGACCCGTATTTTTTTTGCCAAACCTTCAAAATTCGCTCAGTAGGGGGTTATGGGGGTCCAGTTTCCCTCCATAATTCCCTGACAAGCCAAAAAAAAAAAAAAGGTCTTCCATTCTAAAGGGGGGGGGGGGGGGCACAATCGAGAAAATGGCGGATCGTCTATGGTCAAAATGCATACTTCTCTTCCAAAAGGGGGGGGGGGGGGGCACGGATCCGCCAATGCATAGTCTACACAGAGGCTTTGTTATCAATACTTAATTCCTGATAAATCAGATTTCACTTTTATCCACAAATATAAATGTGTGTAACATTGATGTCAGTAATGTCCAATCCTCAATGTTTATATCAAATATATAGCCTTCTAAGTTCAAGGTTCAAATCATAGTGTCTAAAGCTTTCCATCCCAGTACGTTGGGGTCAAGACTTTGGATTTTATCCTGTATTATTCATAACTCTGTTAAATACATGTCAAGTTATTCATTATATTCATAGAAATACCTCATCTCATCATATTTCATTCAACATGTTGAACATAATATGATGTTAGACAGATAATATTAGTTAGAAAGAATCGGAACGTCGCTCGGCCCAATTAGAAACCTAGTGACATATTCGGATACACACATAAAGGTACAAAAAGGGTAATAAAGAATAATGGTTACACCTGATCTCTGTTTATTTTGGTGAATTAGATTTGCCACCGATACCATAACTCACTATTATATGTACATGTATGTATTATAATTTATCTCACTCATATTTACGCTGAATTCTTCACGTTCAGAGCAATCTCCGTATAAAAAAAATACATTTGATTTGATTTGATTTGATGTTCATTTCTATTTCCATGTACATCATCATAGATTTACAATCTTCATGTATGGTCACATAAAATCATAATTATATAGAAAAAGGGGTCGTCATAAGCACAGTTCAGGTGGAACATAAGGTCTGTAAATACCAATAACCTTCATAAAACTCCTGACTACTGATTCTTATATTGCAAGGTACAAGGATACGTGCTGAAAAAATACCTGTAGGTATATTTCTATGCATAATTACGAATGTTGCAGATACAGGCATTAATAATTTGTAGACTGTATTGTAATAAGTAGGAAACAATTAAGGTTAGTCTATAAATATTTTATGTCATTTTGAAGTAAATATACAACATTCGCATATTTACTGACAAACTATTGATTAATAATATTGTATATCGCTAGCAATACATGAAAGCGTTTTTTTTTTTTAAATACACTTTGTTGGGCTTGAATATAAACTATATAGGTAGTGAATTCCAAATATCGGGTCCAGCGTGTGTTATAGATCTATGAGCCTGCCTGAGGGCTGTTTTGGGATAATTGTTCAAATGCATATTAGCAGAAATTCAGGTAGGGTATTTATGTAGGACGAGTAATTGCATAAAGGCTGCCTGAAGGGGGGGGGGGGGGCGTCTGGCAGGTAGATCTGACAATATATAATCATGATAATTTCTGGCAGTATCTATGTAAGTCTAGACAAAGCTAATTTGTTTGTTTGCATTTGTGTTTTCTTTGTTCCCACGAACTTTCGTTTGCACAGGTCAGATCTCGCTAAAAATATAGGGGGTGTATATTAGTAACGTCTAACAGTCACTCTCCATCACTTAAATCGTCTGACAGTGGTCATTTGTGATTCTTTGGACTATGGCGAATCTTTTGATATAGGTTTCTTAGGGTTTCCTTTCCAGCTGATCTAGCTCAATAATGGTGGATGGATTATCATAGGGGCGTCTGGCAGGCACTCTCCACCACTTAAATCGTCTGGTAGTGGTCATTTGTGTATCTTTAGACTATGGCGAATCTTTTGATATAGGTTACTTAGGGTTTCCTTTCCAGCTGATCTAGCTCAAT
Organism: Heliocidaris erythrogramma; assembly: GCA_025617745.1. Lineage (NCBI taxonomy): Eukaryota > Metazoa > Echinodermata > Echinoidea > Camarodonta > Echinometridae > Heliocidaris > Heliocidaris erythrogramma. The sequence goes on from CM046856.1 coordinate 5,488,200, forward strand.
ATTTGGGGTTGGGGACCTTTAGGGGCGTCTGGCAAGCACTCCCCACCACTTAAAACGTCTGGCATTGTCCATTCATGTACCTTGGGAATATGGCCAAATACTTTTGATATAGGTTTCTAAGGGTTTCCTTTCCAGCTGAGCTAGCTCAATTTTTGGGGGCGTCTGGCGGGCACCCCCACCACTTCAAACCTTAAAATCGATCAAAATAGATTTCTAATCCTTTTCATAACTCTCAACTTTGCTAATAACAGCCAGAACAAAAATACCGATTCTTGTCAAGGCTTGATTTTGCACCTTTTCAAAAAGTGGCCTTTGCTCAGTCCAGCGTAATAATTATACCGCCAGATGTTTAGATGTCATTAATAGAAGAGACCCTAAGCTAAACAGGTATTACTGAAATAATTGACGTAGTCGGTAACGTACGGGACAGAATACCTTGAACTGGCCCCGTATTAAAACTTATATAATAATATGTACTCATATATATTCGGCCTACATTATATTAGATATGCTGCTATGTTCTCATTCTCTCTACATTGTATATTAGTTTGTTAAAGGGGTACTCCGGTGTGAAATTAATATGAATTGAATAAATAGAGTAAAATTAAACAAAGAAATCACTGAAAATTTCATCGAAATCGGATGAAAAATAATGAAGTTATGGAATTTTAAGTTTTGCATTATTTTGGTAAAACAGTTATATGCACGTCATCATGAATATGCAGTGAGTGAGTTGATGATGTCATATCCCCACTTTTTCTTTTGTATTTTATTATATGAAATTGCAATTATTCAAATTTTCTGCTCCAAGCCTATAACTAAAATGACTGACTCCTTATTTAATGTGTAAGTTCATCATTGCTGTAACTTATTTTGTTACAAGGGAGATATTTTTTATAGACATGTATGAAAAAATGAAATAATGAAGATTTCATATAATATAGTTAAAAAAGGAAAGTGGGGACGTGACATCATCAGCTCACTCATTACATATTCATGATGACATGCATAGAACTGTTTCCCAAAATAATGCGAAACTTAAAAATTCAATAACTTCGTTATTTTTTATCGGATTTCAATGAAATTTTCAGTGTTTAGCTTGTTTAATTGATTAATATTATTTTCAGGCCGGAGTACTCCTTCAAACCTGTCCAAGTGTTACTGTATACTGCCATGTTGGAAGAAAGTCAAATTAAACTTGAAAATTAATAATATTTATAAAAAGAATTCACAGCGGGGCTTCATAACAAGTGTTAACTCTAGACTCTGTAGTTCCATCCTGCTATCGTGGGCCAGTCAGTGAGTGCCAGTCACCACTCTTTCCTAGCTGGGCTTATATTTCGCGATTGACTCCCCCTCCGTCCCCCATCCCCTACTTGAAAGTCCAGGATCTGTTGTTGTTTGTTTATGTTTTGTTTTAACTTATTCTTTTATTCATTTCCTTTCAGTGAAATAAACATCTATACAAAAATAGAAATATTACAATCACGAATAAAGCACTGAAACAGAAACTTTTACAATTATCAAGTAAATACTTAGGCCGTATATGAAAAAATGTATAGGGCCTACATACATGTAGGCCTACTTGTAATTCACTTAAAATCTCAGCTTACTTGAATTATACAGATCAACTGAAAATATACCTTAAATATCACTGTTCCTTTTATGTGTTTTTTCACCGAAAGGAAAGTTCATAAAATATCAAAAGGTTAAAGGAGAATTAAGCCCTGATGACAAATTTACTTATATTGGAAGGTGTAATATATTCCTACTTATTGGCCTAAATCATTTTCTAATAAGATATCAGAAAAGGGTATAAATAAAGATATTCCAACACCCGGTATCGTCTCCTACTCATTTACATGGGGGCTGCCATTTTCTTGCTGATTTGGAGTTGTACATGAACCATTGAGAAATGTTTCAGTCAGGAAGATATTTTGAATCCAAATCCTAAATTGATTTTCTTCATTACCTAAAATCCCATATGTGACGGAAAATATAAAGTGGGTGTTTACATGTATTATACAAATTAAATCTTTATAATGATACTTTTAAATTGTCTGGTTTTGCTTAACAAAAATTTATTTTCTTGGGTTTGCCAAACAGAGCAGAACATAATATATGCAGCATGCATTCTGACTTTTCAAGTCCATTATCCGAAAGCAGGTGAATGCATAGTTTGCCGCTATAGATGCTGAGGGAAGAAGCATCCATAAAATTTGAATTAATTTGCTCCGTCCCATACGTGCAGTATCGAGAAAATAGATTTCTATTAAGCGAATATCGATTTTCAACAGAAATTCTCCTTTAAAGAAAGAACAAAAAAAGAAAGAAGAGAGAGAGAGCGAGAGAGAAAAGGAGATGAAAGAGAGAAAGAGACACATGCACCCACACATCCCAACACAATACCTCACCCCTTCAAGCCCCCCCCCCCCCCCCATTCCCCACCCCAATCCCTGAGCACCCCTCTCCGCACTCCGTGGAAGCCGTGGCCACCCCCTCCTCCTGATCCGCCCATCGAACTAAAATGAAACCTGTGTTTGAGTTCGATGGATCCGCGCCTGTGCTCATTGAACCAAAATACATCAAAGATCAAAATAAAAACAAATTAGAAAAAAAGATGGCGTATATTTCGCTGCTTCTAATCATAGTTTCAGCATTCATACCAATCGAACTATGATGGGTATAGGTACTAGGTCAGCGGAATTTACGTGATACTACTAGTCTACGTGCGGTAAAGTAGTTTTTGTTACGTAAACATTACAACCTCTCAACCATATCTTTAAAAAATCAATTGCTGAAGGTCAGAAGGCTCATATCGCCAGTTGTTAATCCCCTAGACCCTACTAAGTTACAGGTGAGTAACCATATGCATATCGTAACAAGACGTGCATACTTAACAGAAAGTAAGCTCAATATTAATAATGCAACGCACGGCATGCACGGCACTGCCACTGGTACGGTAATACACACAGTCATGACAGTACACTGCACTGTCACTGTGGTATGATCAGATGATGGGGAGCCCTATGTCTGCGCACCTAAGCTAAGCTCACATATTTTTTAATGCTCATGAAAATCTAGTGAAACTTACCTTAAATTGAAGAGATTTTGTCACAGAACATGAAAATGTATTGATCTAGATGTAAAATTTAATATAACTATAGTTATGATTTTTTATATGCGACAACCTCGCCAATGGGCAGTCGGGGCAAATTCGTCGGCATTTTTGATGTCCGAGAGATCAGCTGATCAGTGCGCATGCGCGTGTTGCATTCGGTTCAAATTCATCAATATACGGGACTACACGTTGCAATGTAGAAAATGCCCTCGCAGGCGCTCCGAATCTGCATGCCCGCGCGAACTCCGCTGTATATGCGTGCAATGTTGGAAAATTCACCGCGAAACTGGCTGACAAGGGTTTTTTTCGAGCCGTCTTGGCAGTTAGTGGCAAAAAGAACCGTCACGAATTTGGTATCAAATTAATCCTTACAATTTATATTTTATAGTAGAATATGTACTTTTGATGTAATGTGTCTGATACTTAAATTATATTCACGAAATCGGACAAATTGAAGCAAAAGTGGTACTTATAGACATATTCAGACGCAATTTGCGTATGGATTATGATGTCGTCGTCGGCGAAAAATACTTGCATTGTAAAGCTGCAGTCGCAAGGAAAATGACGTCATATTTCTTTTAACCATTGATCTATATACTACCCCTAGAATGGGAACTTTGAAGGGGGTGTGCATGATAGCGAATGGACAGGTGACCGATCTAGCGTGTCGCAAGTTTTGTACAGCAGAAATGAACACGGAGAATGCGCCCTCTCGTGTTGGATGAGCGTGCCTACCCAAGCCTGCGCACCTAAGCCTCAAGGTTTTGTCCTGAAATTCACACAAATTTCTTTAATATTCGTCTAAAGTTTAATTTCATATTATTCCTGAATCCTGATAGTGATATTCTAAAGAGTGAGTTTGCCAAAAATTATTATCAAAATTAGAGCAAGAACAATAATGACAATGCCATTTAGGCCCTAGGCCACATCAGCAAGCAATGGTCATATTGACCATTAGGATCATATACATGTGTGTATACTGGGTATTGGGGATACAGATGTAATTTTGTTTGAAATGGAGGTTTTTGTGGGCAAACTGATACTTAAGTATCATTCTTTAGATTTTAAGTTATCAGTTCGTTAAGATACAAAATGTAGAAAGTTATAAAAACTTACATTTACAGCCCTCTTTTTGGTACTTGTTTGTTACCCACACCTCCATACGGATGACGACTGCTCTCAATATGTTGCGCACTAGTGAGGCCGCTCTACATGGTTACGCACCGTAGATACGTACGCAGAATGTTACGCACACAAGCTATTCTACGAAGACCTGGAAGGGCCAAACTGACGACGTAAAAAAATTAAAAATATTACGTACGTACGTAGTAATTATTACGTACGTACGTAATATTTTAAATTTTTTTACGTCGTCAGTTTGGCCCTTCCAGGTCTTCGTAGGAGATCGACGAACCGATCGCGCTGGTACTACTACGAGCGCTGAGGGCTCCCTTCATCATAATCGTGAAAAATACAAACTGGATGCTGACGGGACAGTCTCGATAGCAGTTATCGACAAAAAGGACCCAAAATTTCAGGAAACCCTCTTCAAAGGTCACAAAACAACCTGGTAAGTTTTAATCATCTATTATTCAACATAATTATTTGGATTTAGGTAAACTGCAATATATGAGTTTCAATTAAATATAGCCAAAAATGCACAGTGATGCAGTTTAGGTATGGGATGTGTGTTGGCTGCGTTACTACACAGTCGGCAATGGCGTGTACCTATGAGTGCCCTAGGCCTAGGCCTACATACAATGATTTACACAAGAAACGGCGGCCGTGTCATTTCAACATCTGAAATTGAAAAAACAATGTCAATGGTGCCCATGTCTGCGCACTCATTCATTTTACACGCAGTTCGGTAGTTTTGACGTGAACGACAACATTTTGAGGCTTGTGAATAAAATGCGTGAAATAAGACCCTTTTTCAATATTTTGACTCGTGTTTTGTACCTATCGCTAGTATGATAAAGATGAAAAGTTTGTGTTCGTTGCGTGTTTGGTTTTAGGCTGTATATACCGCCACACGCGTGTGTCTCTAACTTACAAATGTTACAGCCACACCCGTGTGGCTGTATCCACAGCCCCGTCGGAGGATACAGCCACATGCGTCGAGCATGCAAAATCGAAAAGTAATATTCCACTCTAGTCTCTACTCTACCTTTCCATTCCCCTCTCCATCTCTTCCACTCTCGATTCATCATAGTCAGATAGTCATCAAACTAACCGTTTTTGTCTTGTCCGCTGCGGGAATTGAACCTGGTACCTCAAGATCTGCAGACCAGCGTCGTATTAATCGCGCCACAAAGGCGAGTTGGCAGCTGACTGTATTTCTGGCATTAAATATGTGCGCGTCTCTTGACGGAATAAACCGTATTAATTGACGAGTGTGGCTGTATCCTCCGATCCGGCTGGGGATACAGCCACGCGCGTGTGGCTGTAAATCTTACGCTTGGTGTGCTCACAGTAGGGTTAGGGTATGGTGGGGCCTATATCATGAGTATGCCGCAAATACTTGTGTTGAATTTCGCATTAATTACACATTTCAAAACACTTAAAATTCAAAATTATTTGGGCAATCCAGGCCAGGGTTTTAGCGGTCTGAATTATTTTAGGTTGCTAACTTCAGCGTGGTCGTGGACTTCCTATTAAACCCTAAGTACCCTCACCCTAACCCACGCTGAAGTTAGTAACCTAACTACAACCATAATCGAAACTATACGATGTGGTGCAGTGGTGGAGATGTCTGACGAAATTTCCATTAATGCTAAACAAAAAGTCAATGTAGATGGCACTAAGCCAGTTGATTATCAGCCATTTGTATTTCTGTCTTTATTCCAGATTAAGAATATCTCGTAATGGATCTTCTGAGTGGAAATCGTAAAATTGAATGGAATGCGCTGTTCCAGTTCTCACAGCTGTAAGTACAAATAATTTTAAAATGATATTTGTATTAATATAAATGCCTTCCAGATTGATGGAAAAAGTAGACAGGGGCTACGAGACAGGCCTTCTGAAATCTTCTTATTTTTCAATATTTAAAAACACCATAAATAAGATTCAAGGTGCAGATCTACATGTATGTACATTTAAAATATTTGAGCATAAAATTGTATGAGAAATCAGTCCTCATGAAGAGATTTCTAAATAATTACTCTGAACCCATTTCCTTGCAATGTTATATTTTTAACATGGCTGTTGTTCTTCATAGAATTTCTAAGTGGTGATTATGTTCAAATAGAAATGTTGAGTATTATTTACTATTAATAATTTTGCAAGGATAGTATAAACATTATTGAGTATCTTAAGGACTTGATTTATTCCCTCTTCTCTCTCTCTCTCTCTCTCTCTCCAGGACAAAAGATTGTCAGTCTCATTTGAAGAGAGTCTATTCCTGTCTGACTATGTGCATGATGGCAGCAGCAGTTGGGAGCTATGTTAATGCTGTGCTTCATATCCTTCAGGTAACATGCCTCAACTTCTCCAAACTGTTATTTTTATTGTTACTTGGAAGGGTTAGAGAGATATCAAGCTTGTTAACCTTCTACAGAATCCTGGACTGATTCTTACCTCTCTGAACAGTCACTTGTTCAATCACTGGAATCATATAAAATGATGGTCTAACATGAATTTTTTTTTAAAAATCACCACAGGGTCAATTCCTGACATCCATTGCAACTTTGGGCCTTTTCTTCTGGCTGCGTAGCATCCCTCAGACAGCAGAGAACGTGGGCAAGAGACTCGCTATCCTCCTTGGGTTTGCCTTCTGTGTGGGTGAGTACATCCATAGTGATCGGGTATCAGATGATACATGATTGCAGGAAATTTATAGCACACATGAATTCTTAAACATCCTTAAGGAGCATCCAAAATGTTTACCTTCTGTAATTTGTTTGTTATTATAGTCCTCAAATCTTTCTTAAATGATTGGGGCAGTATGGAGAAAAAAATTATGATTGTCAGAGGAAAGATGTTGGCATGCTGCTGTCCAACTTATGATATACAATGTATAAGGGTACTATGAGTTGGAGGCTTTAAGACCAAGGGGGCTAAACAGTGGTTGTGGAAACAGTGTAAGCTAATTCAAAGCCACATCACTCTTCTGTTGCATCAGGTAACACATTCATCCTTCGTTAACAAGTTCCTTGAATGTAGAGTTACAAGTGTCTTAGGGCAGTCAGGTAAAACTGAAGTAAATCAACTTAGTAGCCAACCCGGGGGGTTTCATAAAGCTGTTCGTAAAGTTACGAATGACTTTACTAACGACTGGAACATGTTCTTGGATGCTATACTAATCGGATTCTCAATCATTTAGCACAAGAATTGATCACCAGTCGTGTGTAAAGTCGTGCGTAACTTACGAACAGCTTCATGAAACACCCCCCAGGTACGGTAAACAAATACTCCTTGATAAAAGTCCTGACAAAAGAGGAAACTATCCCAAAAAGGAGCTTTTAAGAAACATTCAGTCTTGCATAATCGTGACTAAATAAAATCTTGGGTGAGCCATGTTGCATAAACTTCCGATTTTACTTATTACAGTGAATAAGATGCCAATCAGGATCAGGATATCTTGTGTTAGATGGAGCCCGATTATCCTCAGAAATCTATCAAACCTCTTGTAATGTGCTATGAACTTTCAAAACAGTACAAAATAATGCTGTTTTGTAGTATAATAAGCATAAAGGCTTTACAGGAGGTTTTTGACACAATTATCATCATGTGCCATTCATGGTTTGTACCTTATTAAAAAGACATAGCGTGTGCTTATGAGGTTTATTTTTCTTTTAGGTGTCAGCACTGGCCCTCTTCTCTCGGTTGTTGCAGAAATTGATCCTTCGTAAGTCAACTTCTATTTTTTTTTATTGGACACTGAGAATTACTTCAGCTCTGTTTATAAAGGTGGCTCTTAAACAGGGTTTTTGACACAGGTTGTTGACTACTATTTTCTGTTATACATAGACAGAACCAGATACTGCATATCAGAATAAATTGACTCCTTTAAATTTGTCTAATTGGAAGATACCATATGCCATTACAGTGCTGATATAACAGAATATATGGCAAGAATGGTCTTGGCATACAGTTTTTTTCCACACTTTGCAAAGACAGATGTAGTGCTCAATAGTTGCATTAGACAACATACCTCTCATCAATTATGTATTTGAGGAGAATTGGCCACTATTGATATCTGTTTCTTTCAATAATGAGGGTAAGGATAATGCCCTAATCATAAAATTAAAGGATGGTCAATGTTTTGTCGATGTTAGTGGTAAAGAAAGGGCATGTCTTGTAATGAAATGGTACCTGCAACTGAAATGAAAAACAAGTTCTTGCATTTTTCAGAACTGCCATTTCTTTTAAGAACAAAGCGGAAAGAAAGGTGATATTTATCATAATAGTAAAGTAAGTGGCACTTTCCATTGTCATCAAATGGAAATACAAGGTAGAAAGGGCACATAAGGTGGAAAAGTATCAAAATTATGGCAATTTCATACCTCAGGAGGGGAACTTTTTCATCTTCTGAGGGATATTAATTGATTTTGGAAAATTGGGGGGCATATGCCCCTGCCACCACTTGAAATTGGTAATGACCCATGTTTTATGAATTTCTGAATGAATGCATGTCATACGAGGGAATTTCACGTATCGTATCTCTTAAAGCTGGTATTTCCCTCACGTCATGTTCGTACGTGACACTATCATTTTCACGGTTTACAACTGAGTTTTTACATGTAATTTTAAAAATGATGCTGCTTGGTACATCATTTACGGAATGATGACATCAAGGTATCATTTAATAGCATAATACTTTTTAGTTGATGGAAAATAGGTATTTATTGTCATAGTGCACACAAGTGTGGTCACAATAACCCTTTGTTTTATGGTTTTGTTTTTACTGGGACACACTTTATATATATATATATATATATTTGCTTTCTTAATGTTACTAGTGAAAAATGCACAACAAAATATGAGAAGATGATTTGTATCATGTTTATTTTGTAGGATCATCACCACAGCATTCATGGCCACTACTGTAGTCTTTGTGTGCTTCAGTCTGGCTGCCTTGATGTCACAGCAGAGAACCATGCTCTTCTTAGCAGGTGAGGTCATTGTACTATCAATGATTTAATTACTGGGGCAAGCATGGTCTCAAACACATCACACTATAGAAACGTGCTCAAATTGAACAATACCAAGTTTAGCTTTTTTTTCTTCAAAGATCAGATAAACCTGTTAGATACTAAGGCTAAGCCTGTGGCAACTTAAGATGAGGCCTGTGGAAAGTGCGTATTATACACAAATCAAATCATACAATTGGTTAAGATGGTTGGATTGAACTTGTGTTCATCATGTGTCACTTAGTATAGCCAAAGCTCAACTCTCATCATCATGCATTAGTGTGAGACAAAGTTGCAAAGGAACCAGTCCTGTAAGATTCAAAACACACTTTTCTTGATCAAGGCTCATCTTACTTGTCAATTGAATCTTGAAATTGACAAGAGGGAAGGCACATTGCTTAGCATACCTTATGCTTGTCAAGAAAGCCCTGTGGGTTATGATGGCAGCTATTTCTGAAAACCGATCAAAGCACCATGTAAAATGTAACAAGAAAATATAATACTTGAATTCCGAACCATCCAAGTAAACAAGGCTGATTTTTATCGAAGAAGCTTGACTGGGGAGGAATTTTTAATTTGTAAACAAATCTTTCGGCATATTACTCCCAGTGTTAAAGATCGTATGCTCGATCTATAATGAAAAACACAAGTCAGAAAAAATTGGAACCAGCGGGATTCGAACCTGTCATCTACTGCTTGCCGGGCAGCGACTTAACCACCAGGCTATTCTGGTTCACGGCCAAGTCACGACGAACTAGAATCAAATACCCACGATCCTCTTCTTTCTGGCTCATTAATATTCAAACGGTCCGCCGTGGAACAATGGTTAGTAAACGAAGAAGCTTGACTGGGGAGGAATTTTTAATTTGTAAACAAATCTTTCGGCATATTACTCCCAGTGTTAAAGATCGTATGCTCGATCTATAATGAAAAACACAAGTCAGAAAAAATTGGAACCAGCGGGATTCGAACCTGTCATCTACTGCTTGCCGGGCAGCGACTTAACCACCAGGCTATTCTGGTTCACGGCCAAGTCACGACGAACTAGAATCAAATACCCACGATCCTCTTCTTTCTGGCTCATTAATATTCAAACGGTCCGCCGTGGAACAATGGTTAGTAAACGAAGAAGCTTGACTGGGGAGGAATTTTTAATTTGTAAACAAATCTTTCGGCATATTACTCCCAGTGTTAAAGATCGTATGCTCGATCTATAATGAAAAACACAAGTCAGAAAAAATTGGAACCAGCGGGATTCGAACCTGTCATCTACTGCTTGCCGGGCAGCGACTTAACCACCAGGCTATTCTGGTTCACGGCCAAGTCACGACGAACTAGAATCAAATACCCACGATCCTCTTCTTTCTGGCTCATTAATATTCAAACGGTCCGCCGTGGAACAATGGTTAGTAAACGAAGAAGCTTGACTGGGGAGGAATTTTTAATTTGTAAACAAATCTTTCGGCATATTACTCCCAGTGTTAAAGATCGTATGCTCGATCTATAATGAAAAACACAAGTCAGAAAAAATTGGAACCAGCGGGATTCGAACCTGTCATCTACTGCTTGCCGGGCAGCGACTTAACCACCAGGCTATTCTGGTTCACGGCCAAGTCACGACGAACTAGAATCAAATACCCACGATCCTCTTCTTTCTGGCTCATTAATATTCAAACGGTCCGCCGTGGAACAATGGTTAGTAAACGAAGAAGCTTGACTGGGGAGGAATTTTTAATTTGTAAACAAATCTTTCGGCATATTACTCCCAGTGTTAAAGATCGTATGCTCGATCTATAATGAAAAACACAAGTCAGAAAAAATTGGAACCAGCGGGATTCGAACCTGTCATCTACTGCTTGCCGGGCAGCGACTTAACCACCAGGCTATTCTGGTTCACGGCCAAGTCACGACGAACTAGAATCAAATACCCACGATCCTCTTCTTTCTGGCTCATTAATATTCAAACGGTCCGCCGTGGAACAATGGTTAGTAAACGAAGAAGCTTGACTGGGGAGGAATTTTTAATTTGTAAACAAATCTTTCGGCATATTACTCCCAGTGTTAAAGATCGTATGCTCGATCTATAATGAAAAACACAAGTCAGAAAAAATTGGAACCAGCGGGATTCGAACCTGTCATCTACTGCTTGCCGGGCAGCGACTTAACCACCAGGCTATTCTGGTTCACGGCCAAGTCACGACGAACTAGAATCAAATACCCAAGATCCTCTTCTTTCTGACTCATTAATATTCAAACGGTCCGCCGTGGAACAATGGTTAGTAAACGAAACCAGCGGGATTCGAACCTGTCATCTACTGCTTGCCGGGCAGCGACTTAACCACCAGGCTATTCTGGTTCACGGCCAAGTCACGACGAACTAGAATCAAATACCCAAGATCCTCTTCTTTCTGGCTCATTAATATTCAAACGGTCCGCCGTGGAACAATGGTTAGTAAACGAAGAAGCTTGACTGGGGAGGAATTTTTAATTTGTAAACAAATCTTTCGGCATATTACTCCCAGTGTTAAAGATCGTATGCTCGATCTATAATGAAAAACACAAGTCAGAAAAAATTGGAACCAGCGGGATTCGAACCTGTCATCTACTGCTTGCCGGGCAGCGACTTAACCACCAGGCTATTCTGGTTCACGGCCAAGTCACGACGAACTAGAATCAAATACCCAAGATCCTCTTCTTTCTGACTCATTAATATTCAAACGGTCCGCCGTGGAACAATGGTTAGTAAACGAAGAAGCTTGACTGGGGAGGAATTTTTAATTTGTAAACAAATCTTTCGGCATATTACTCCCAGTGTTAGAGGATCGTGGGTATTTGATTCTAGTTCGTCGTGACTTGGCCGTGAACCAGAATAGCCTGGTGGTTAAGTCGCTGCCCGGCAAGCAGTAGATGACAGGTTCGAATCCCGCTGGTTCCAATTTTTTCTGACTTGTGTTTTTCATTATAGATCGAGCATACGATCTTTAACACTGGGAGTAATATGCCGAAAGATTTGTTTACAAATTAAAAATTCCTCCCCAGTCAAGCTTCTTCGTTTACTAACCATTGTTCCACGGCGGACCGTTTGAATATTAATGAGCCAGAAAGAAGAGGATCGTGGGTATTTGATTCTAGTTCGTCGTGACTTGGCCGTGAACCAGAATAGCCTGGTGGTTAAGTCGCTGCCCGGCAAGCAGTAGATGACAGGTTCGAATCCCGCTGGTTCCAATTTTTTCTGACTTGTGTTTTTCATTATAGATCGAGCATACGATCTTTAACACTGGGAGTAATATGCCGAAAGATTTGTTTACAAATTAAAAATTCCTCCCCAGTCAAGCTTCTTCGTTTACTAACCATTGTTCCACGGCGGACCGTTTGAATATTAATGAGCCAGAAAGAAGAGGATCGTGGGTATTTGATTCTAGTTCGTCGTGACTTGGCCGTGAACCAGAATAGCCTGGTGGTTAAGTCGCTGCCCGGCAAGCAGTAGATGACAGGTTCGAATCCCGCTGGTTCCAATTTTTTCTGACTTGTGTTTTTCATTATAGATCGAGCATACGATCTTTAACACTGGGAGTAATATGCCGAAAGATTTGTTTACAAATTAAAAAAGGCTGATTTTGTTTGTATTTTGTTGATTCAGGACCTCTGATGTCGGGACTGTCTATGATGCTCATCATGTCTCTTGTAAACATCTTCTTCAGATCAGCCGTGGTGTTTCAGGTAAGTCTTCAAGGGATTATCCAGACTAGAATTTCAAGGCTTTGTTTTTTATGCCTCCGCCCACTGAAGGTGGGTGCCAGAGGCATTATATTTTCGGGTTGTCCGTCCGTCCGTGCGTGCGTGCGTCCGTCCCACTTCTCGTTACCGCGATATCTGAAGAATCATTTGAGGTAGGAACCTCAAACTTGGTACTAGTATGTATCCCCATACGAAGATGAACTGATTAGATTTTGGGGTAGGTAGGTCAAAGGTCAGAGGTCACAGAGGTCAATTTACATGAAATTACATGGAATTACTGGTTTTTAGCACTGTTACCGCGATATCTCAAGAACTATCTGAGGTGAGAACTTCAAACTTGGTACCAGTATGCATCCCCATAGAAAGATGAACTGATTAGATTTTGGGGTAAGTAGGTCAAAGGTCAGAGGTCACAGAGGTCAATTTACATGAAATTACATGAAATTACTGGTTTTTAGCCTCGTTATCAAATATTTCTAGAACAGTTTGAGCCATCAACTGAATTTAGGCGGAGGCATATAGGAGACGCAGTCGCATTCATCTTGTTTTTATTTGCTTAGAAAATCATGGAGATCTGTGCAGATTTGAAATGAAGTGTACAAAGGGTCACTTCCTTTTTGTATTTCTAGATTTAGAAGCATATAGACTCGAGTTGCATGTTTCCTTCAGGGAATCAAGACAGTGAGTGTTAACTCTGTATGCCCTAGTTGTCAACCTCATGCTATGTAGCACAATTTACTGTTTTTTTTTAAATCAATTTAGCATGGATCAAGAGCTTCTGAATTTTTGTAATGTAATTAGAGATTTTTGTTAAACCCTAGAAATAGGAAATACATGAAAGAAAAATAAACTGTACATATATATCCCTTTTGTGTTACAGATTAACAATATATGCTTTGATAAATTATAGCAATGCGCAATATAAAACCTTACCAGCATAATGGTTTTGAAACTATATAGAATCCATACTTTAATATGTACTCTGCCAAAGTAGACTATAGATATTAGATTGACTCGCTGATCAGTGTTCCTCTCTATCAAAAGCTGTGATTATCAGCATTTCTGTGTTTTCTATGTACTTTGTCTGTATCTTGGAATAATGATCTTAGGTATTATTGCCTGTATCTATGTGCTTTTCATGTAGTTTGGTTTGTATCTTGGAATAATGATCTTAGGTATTATTGCCTGTATCTATGTGCTTTTCATGTAGTTTGGTCTGTATCTTGGAATAATGATCTTAGGTATTATTGCCTGTATCTATGTGCTTTTCATGTAGTTTGGTCTGTATCTTGGAGTATTGATCTTCAGTGGATTCATCCTCTTTGACACCCAACTCATCGTTGAGAAACATCTCCGTGGTGACAGAGACTTCATCCTGTAAGTATCACTTCATCAATATATTGGTTTTTTGGTTTAGGTTAATGGTATGCTACAGTGTTACTCATGGTTATACAATATTGATGAACATGCATTCTACCCTGTTTGTCTGTATGATATAATGGTATTACCACGACTAATGTGGTTAACATTTATATCAACATTTCCCAATTGCCCCCAAACTGTTCAATATGTATCATTTCATCGAGAGAGTAGGTTTAATCCTATACCACCTAAAATAACAAATGAACAATGTCCATCGATAAAAGCATGTACCTATTCAGGTGAGCAGTTACTCAAAAGGTATTTTTCTGTGGATAGTGCCAAGCCAGGAATCATATTTTACCCCGAGTATGATTTTGATACCATTTCTAGAGGCCAATCATCGCCCCTTACATAACTCTAATCATTGCTTAAGCAAAATTAAGGAGAGAAGTTGGATTAATCAGAAAAGGATGTGGTTTTGGAACAAGAGATGGTACATTCTAATCCAGCATAGGCAGATAACTGGAGCTTGTGCTGTGTATGAATTGGCCCCTCACCCTTTCCTGAATGTGGACAGGGAAACAATGGAAGACCATGAGACAATATTAAAGGAGAATGAAACCCAAAACTTGTATGCACTTTAACAGAAGCAAAAAAATCTTAGAAGCATATCACTGAAAGTTCTGAAAATTATAAAAACCTAAAATCGCTAAATGAAATTTGCAACATACTCATTATGCTAATGAGATGCTATGACGTGCTTGAGCTCTCTCTTTATAGGTAATAAATAAGAAAATTATCAGATTTCAGCTTTTAAACAAAGATACTTGAATTATCAACATTGTGCTTGAAATATATTATGAGGAATAAATTTATGAACACCACCTATAATACAGAAATCAAATGTTCTAAGATATATTCAAGGAAAGTGGATTTTTACAACATTATCTGTATAATGCAGTTTGAAAGTATAGCACATTTACATCACAGCATCGCATAATGTGGACATTGCCAATTTCAGATCTCCATTCATTTAGCAATTTAGGATTTCAAATATTCATAACTTTTTTATTAGTTGTCCATTTTTCCTCAACCTTTCACTGATATGCTTCTTTGATTTTTCTGCTTCTAAATTCTCCTTTAAGTGGAGATCACATAGAGGAGACACATCCTTTGCACCTATTGGAAAGAGTATGGTGATGTCATTGTGCAGTGGTAAACCTGCATATCTTAATTTGACTTTGACTTTGATGGTGATACTGCCCAACACCCCTAAAAGGGGTAAAACGGGCAGGGGTAGGGTGCGCAGATGGTATAAAGGCTACGAGAGAGGGGTTTTGCTTAATTTGAGAGGTGTTTTTGTACAGAATCCTTGAATTTGTGTTTGTCGAGGATTGTTTTTACTGAATTTGGTAGACTTCTAGTCAGTAATTGAACGGGGTATGAAAGAATATTTATAACAATTTTTGTTAGTAGCGATTGGAATATAACTATTTACCGAAGTTTTTCTCAAATTCCTTTGGACCGGGCGCAGGTTGGACTGCACTGGCACGACGAGGTGACCCACAACTGCCTGTTGAAAGATTGATAGGCGGTTTGTTTTTCGCCTTTGTTGTAAGGTTTCGATTTTAAGTTTCTTTTTCATTTCTGTTACACTGCTTCTCAACCTGTAGTCTCCAGTTATGAAACGAACAGCTCTATTCTGTATTGTTTCTAATTTATTAATAAGCGTTTGAGTGTGTGGATCCCATACGGATGAACAATAATCCAGTATGGGTCTCACAAGTGTTTTATAAGACAATTCCTTTACATGAGATGGACAGGAATGTAAATTCCTTCTAAGGAAACCTAGTGTTCTGTTTGCCTTTGCGCAAACTCTATCAATATGAGTATTCCATGTTAGATCTTTGCTTATGTCAACTCCCAGGTAAGTATGGGAATTAGTTTATGGTAATGTAGTGTTGTTCAAGTTATAATCATATTTGTGTGTTTTTCTGGCATGAGTGATACGAAGAACATAACACTTTTGGACATTAAAGTCCATCTGCCACTTATTTTGCCAAGATGATAATCTATCTAGGTCTCGTTCTAATTGACACGTTTAACTCTGTATCATTAACTAAATTTAGATGATTTCCGAGAGCAAGAAACAAACACGAGAGGACACAAAGATGGCTGATTTCACTCTGTTATAATATCGCAATGCGCAGGCGCAGCTTTACAATGAGGCCACATAAATCATCAGGATACATCAGGATATAATACATTACATCTCTCCCCCTTAGTATCTCTAAAAGACTTTTGAAGTATCTCTGGTTTGTTCCAAAATTAATATGTGATTCTAATCTTATCTATGACCAATTTAATTTCCAAGGAAGATTGACTTTGTTTGTTTGTATTATTGTTTTGAAACTTCCATACAACACCCTTTTAATGCCTCTACAAATTTGGATACGTTTTGCTGAGTAAGTTCATCTTTAAGTGAACTGTTTAAGATTTAAAAAAAATAATATCATTCAATAATCAGAGTCCATAATCCGTTATCAAGTCCGAGGTCAAGTTCCTTTCCAAGTTCAATATCCGTAATAATCAGGTTTCTTCGCATTTCGCTTTGGGTATTCTTTTCGCTCTGACACGGTCGCATCATTGCTACTGGTATCAGATCTTTCTTCGGGGGTAGTGTCGCGGTCGCTCTCTTCCAACTCATCCCCCTCTTCGGTTAAGGTTGGTGAACCGAAATCGAAATTGAGATCGTTTTGCGATTTCTTTCCGTTCGCGACGATGCTTTCGCGTTTTGAAGATTCGCGTTTCAGAATCTGGTCTGCGTGACGTTTCCAAATGTGTGAAGATGATTCTACGCGTACCTCGACCTCGTAAGAGACCGGTCCTAACTTCTTTGTTATCTCTCCTAGTACCCACTTATTCCCTCTCGCGTAGTTGCGAACTAGTACGCTCTCACCCTCTTGGAAATCGCGAATAGGGCGGGAATCATGGTACAGCTTTTGCGAAAGCTGGTTCTTTTCGACGGTAGCTTTATTATCCGGCACCGCCATGTTGATTCGCGTGCGAAGCTTCCGTTTCATCAGCATTTCGGCTGGTGTTTGCATGGTTACCGAGTGCGGCGTAGATCGATAGGAGAGGAGGAATCGAGCTACACGCGTCTGGAGTGGTCCCGACATCTTACGAAGTGCTGCTTTGACGGTTTGAACTGCGCGTTCTGCTAAACCATTGGTAGCAGGATGATACGGTGCGCTTTTTACATGACGGATGCCATTCGCTTTCATGAATGCAGAGAATTTCTCGCTTGCGAAACAAGGACCGTTGTCGGAGACTAGAGTATGTGGTATTCCATGTGTTGCAAACACGTGACGAAGCTTGTCGATGGTGATGCTGCTAGTTGATTCGCGTGTGACATGCACTTCGATCCACTTTGAATACGCATCAACTAGTATAAATAGCATTTCTTCTTGAACTGGACCAGCATAATCTACATGCACACGGGACCAAGGTTGGCTAGGGTGCTCCCATGAGTGCAGTGGTGCTTTCGGTGGATCCCGTTGATGCTCCTGACACTGTGGGCATGCTCGGGCTTTCTGCTCTAAGTCCTTGTCGATCTTGGGCCACCACACATGGCTTCTCGCGATCGCTTTCATTTTTACAATACCCGGATGTGCATCATGAATTTCCTCGATCATTTGTAAGCGACACTGAGGCGGTATAACGACCCTGTTTCCCCAAAGAACACATCCTTCATGAACACTCAACTCATTTTTACGAATGAAGTAAGGCTTCATTTCGTCATTTGCTTCTGCCGGTTTATCCGGCCAACCGGTCATGATATATTCGCGGATTCTCGACAGAACCGGATCACTCTGTGTCATTGTGCGAACTCGCGATGGTGTTGTCGGCGATTTTTCCAACTCATTCATGAGAAAGACGATTTCCTCGGGTACTGGCGGTTGTTTTACTGTCGCTTTTCGCGGAAGTCGGCTTAACGCGTCTGCGTTGGCGTTTTCTGCACCTGGTTTATACACGATGTCGTATTCGTATGCTGCGAGAGTAAGTGACCAACGAATCACCCTTGGTGACGCCATCAGTGGAATTGCCTTTTTGTTGCTAAATAAGCCCAGCAGTGGCTTGTGATCCGTTTTGATAGTGAATCGACGGCCGTACAGATATGTATGGAATTTCTTGACTCCGAAAACTATCGCTAGACCCTCCTTGTTGAGTTGCGAGTAGTTTCGCTCTGCAGAATTAAGACTACGCGATGCATAGCCTATTTCTTTTCTTTCTGAACCATCCTCCATCACGTGCGATAGAACTGCACCCACTCCGTAAGGGCTGGCATCACATGACAGGACGAGCGGCTTGTTGTTGTCATAGTGCGTCAGAATTCTCGCCGACTTAAGGCTTTCTTTCGCTTTACTGAATGCTTCCCGCTGTTCTTTCCCCCATTGCCAGCCTGAAGTGTTGCGTAGCAGTCGATGTAGCGGCTCTAACATGGTCGACAGATTTGGGATGAACTTTCCGTAGTAGTTCAACATACCAAGAAATGCTCTCAGCTCCTTGAGGTTCGTAGGTGCTGCCATCTCGCTGATTGCTCTCACTCGGCCCTCTGTTGGCTGTAGCCCATCAGCGCTGACCATGTGACCAAGATACTGGACTTCATTCACGAGAAATTCACACTTTTCTCGCTTAAGACGCAACCCCGCCTTCTTAAGTCTCTCCAGAACTTCCTGAAGGTTGTCGAGATGCTCTGCTTTCAAACTGCCTGTTACTAGCAGATCGTCCAGATAGACAGCTACCCCAGGAATCCCGGCTAACAAGTTGTCCATCGTCCGTTGGAATATAGCTGGCGCTGTAGATATTCCAAAAGGCATTCTTGTGTACTGGAAAAGTCCGCGATGTGTGTTAATCGTAACTAATTCGCGGGAGTCTGGAGACAGGACTAGTTGCTGGTATGCGTGGGACATGTCAAGCTTCGTGAATTGCTTCCCATTTACTAGTTTGGTGAATAACTCGTCGATATACATGTATCAGATCTTGCAGCGCTATTCACCGTGAGTCGGTAGTCTCCACAAATCCTAATGGTGCCGTCTGGTTTGTCAATCGGAACGATTGGCGCCGCCCATTTGGAATACTGAACTGCTTCCAAAATCTTCTCGTCCAACAATCGATTTAATTCTTGATTTACCCGATCGCGACGAGCAAGTGGAACCGGGCGGGCTTTTACGAACTTCGGTTTGATACCCGGTTTGATGTCGATGTCGACTTCTACTTCTACTTCTACACCTTTGAGTGTTCCTAGCTCCTTATTAAATACTTCTGAGTAGCTGGAGAGAAGACTATTTAGTCGGTCTTCGATAACGCTGAACACTTCATGCCAGTTCAGTCGAATTGCGTGCATCCAGTCTCGTCCAATAAGGCTTGGCCCCGCCCCCTTAGCAACCAGAAGCCTGAAAGATGCCGTTTGGTTGTTATGGCTGATAGGTACGATGCATTCTCCAACCACTTCGATTTTGCCTTTATTATAGGTGCGTAGATTCACTTGGCTGTCTCGAAGTTCAAGCTTTTCGTCCCCTTTCCACGTTTTCTTCCATGTTTCCTCACTGATTATGGTAACACACGACCCCGTGTCGATCTCCATGGTAACAACCTTCCCCTTTACAGCAATGTCCACCGTAAAAAGGTCTGAGCCCTTTTTATCTCTAGATGTGTGGTAGAGAGTGTACACCTCTTCTTCCAGGTGGTGGCTTTTTGGATTTTTCTCCTTTGACCCGGACTGGCGTTGATGTTTTCCTTTTGATTTACACGCTCGTGAATAGTGACCTTTCTTGCCACATTTGTAACATTCTACCTTTCTTGCTGGACATTCATCCCTCTCTGAGTGCATGGCTCCTCCACAGCGATAACATGTTGGCTCATTGACCCATTGATCCCGTTGGTTTCGAAAACTCTTCTTCGCCTTCCCAACTTTATTAACCCTTTCGCTGCCGGGTTTTCCTTCTCGTAGGTCCGCCGTGTTACGATCAGCCGTTTCAATTGCAGTGGCAAGTGTTAGTGCTTTATCAAAATCGAGCACGACTTCGGCTAAAAGTCGTCGCTGAATCCGGTCATCATTAACTCCACACACCAATCTATCTCTCAACATCTCTTTTAGATTTGTCCCAAAATTACAATGTTCAGCCAGATGTCTTAATTCCGCAACATATGCTGAGACCGACTCACCAGATTTCTGTTGCCTGGAGTTTAACTTGAATCGCTGAACGATTTCTGATGGTTTAGGGACTTTGTGGTTTGTAACTGTCGCAATAATTGTAGAATATTCTACTTCTCCTGGTTTTTCTGGTGCCAGTAAACTTGAAATAAGTCTGTATGTCTGTCCTCCACAAACGGAGAGTAAAATAGCTCGCTTCTTCTCTGCGTTGACAATATCATTTGCAGCAAAAAAGTGTTTGAGGCGTTCGGCGTACTGCACCCAGTCGCCCTCCTCCACCTGAAACTCTCCAACTGTTCCGAAAGTAGCCATTTTATACTTCTTTTAGTTGAAACAAAACAAACTTTTATCCAAGTTTATCCTCGTCGCCAATAAATGACACGTTTAACTCTGTATCATTAACTAATTTAGATGATTTCCGAGAGCAAGAAACAAACACGAGAGGACACAAAGATGGCTGATTTCACTGTTATAATATCGCAATGCGCAGGCGCAGCTTTACAATGATGCCACATAAATCATCAGGATACATCAGGATATAATACATTACAGTAACCTTTCGGCATCTTTGTGGCCTGATACTGGTGTGTACAGGATGCAGTCGTCTGCAAATAGACGGCAGCTTGATTCAAGGCCATCAGGGAGATCGTTTATGAAGAGTAAAAAATCTGTCGGGCCCGAGACCGTCTCTTGCGGTACACTAGAATCTACTTTGACCCATTCAGAGCATTCACCCTCTATAACTACCCGCTGTTTACGATTTATCAAGAAACCTTTTATCCATCTATGAATCTTCCCCCTAATGCCATAGCACCAGAGTTTGAGTAGTAGTCTTTTATGGGGCACTTTATCAAATGCCTTTTGAAAGTCCATGATTATTACGTCTACCTGATGTTTCTGATCTAATTCATTTGCAATATCTTGCACGGTGGAAATCAACTGTGTTTCACAAGAATGGTTTTTGCGAAACCCATGCTGTTATTTACAGAGAGGGAGGGCCCTGTTTCATAAAACTTGTTATCACTAATATGTCACAATAACTGTTATAAGCTACTGGAATTATAGCATTTGATTGGCTGAGAGCAAATTTGTCATAGATCTGTTGCAATTGTTACTGATAACAAGTTTTATGAAACAGGGGCCCAGAGATTCATCATAATTAAGAATTAAGATCAACAACTTGAGTGATTAATTATAATAATTCATCCCATTTATTTTTGTCGTCTTCTTTTCTATCTTCAGGCACTCTGTGGACTTGTTCCTAGATTTCGTCAACTTGTTCCGTCATATCCTGATCCTGCTGGCTCAGAATAACGAGGTCAGTGTACTTTCTCTCCCTCTTAATCCCTTTAAAGGGAATGTTGAGTTCTGGGAGAGTTAAAAATAAATCTGTCAGCTTTATCATTCTTATCATGTTAGTTTGGAAGATTATTCTAGTAGAAATGTCCCCTGAAAAGGATTGCTATTCAAATGCCCTCACACTCAAAATATGACAAGAAACAAGTGAAATGTTTGAGCTGAACATTTGTGTGTAGTCCCATATACATATTTATGTGTGCATGTAACTCTCAGCAGCATAGAGTCAATTTCTTATCATTTTGGTAATTCCAAAACGTTACAGCTTACACCAATTCTTATGTGCTATACAATCAACCTTTCCCAATTGCTTTAAGACATCTTCTTTCACAATTCAATCTCATGACCATAACTCAACTTTGTCTTTAACATTCTCTTTATAATCTTCTATCAAATTGAATACCAAACACATGAGAAGCTATCTAAACCAACATTTGGCAGTGTAAAAAAGTGAGAGGCATATGTACTCAAGTGTTGACATGACTGAATTATTATGTAAGGAAGATATGAGAAATAGAAAAGTGCCCAGCATTTTGGTATTTTAAGCAAACTTACAAAAGTCTTGTAGGGAATCCCAGAAATCAGAGATGATCTAGAGATTTATTAGAGTTATCACTTGTATTTTTTTAGTTGATAAATAACATTTTGAATCCCACCTCACACTGTATGTTGTGACTGCCATAAGATTTTTTAGAGAATTGACAATTACACAAGGTATGGAAATTGAGACAACAATCAACCTGACTGAGGTACTAAATAAATACTAACAATCAAAACCTTAGTGCATTGGAAGCCTTCTAGTCAGAGTAAAGGCCCAATCTACTTGTAGACATTGCATTACTCGTCTTACGTCACGATACAGAGTTTTTTTTTCTTCTTCCTACAAGAAAGCTTGCAACGCATGAAAGTTTTGATATTATTCATATCAGAACTAATCAGAACCTCAATCATTTAAGGTTTTACATGTTTGAATGTTCATTTTAAATAGGTTAGGGTCATAGTTGGATTGTGTAGTGTGTGATGGGCTTTAGAATACAGTAATTGATGATGATATTGATACCTACTAAAATTTCAAACTGAGTTATATAAGAAGTGTTTACCTCCATCCACCTATGTTCTTAACCATTTTCTATCTTTCTTTGATTTTCAGAACAAAAACCGTCGTAACAGAAGGAAGTAGATTCTTATATAAGGACCCATTCTCATCTCAGCAAGCATTCTAAGAGGATCTGAAAACTTGTTTTCAGAGAAAAAAACAAACAAACTTATAATTTGATATTTTACGGTATAAATCATTCGTGGAATTCCATAGCCAATTGATTTTGACTTTTTATGTGTTTATCAATGCAATTTAGATAGTAGAGCAGAGGTAGACTTGTCATTCTGAAGATACACTTTTTTTTTTTTTTTTTAAAGCAGAGATAAACATGTTCATGAGAAAATAAATATGTAATCCAGTATAACATGAATGTGTAATGCATGTACACATGAATATTGGCAATGCACATCAGATTTCACTGTGTATTTTCTGAATACTTGTTTGAGTAATAATATCTGCTTCCTTACAATATCATTCATTCAGCAATTTGTGATATAAAAAGTCAGCTGTAAAGCCAATTCTTTCACAGGTTAAATTGCATTAAAATATATGTTGAGAATCCCTGGTCTGGATAGGTGATTATATTTGGTCTTTCTGTACAAATTTCCACAAAAGTAGGTTTAACACATTTTAAAGTACAGGATTTTTGTGCAAACCTCCATAGTAAACATGTTCATAGTGAAGCTTACTTTTTATATAAGATAAAAGAACCACCTATTAACTATTATTTTGCTTGTAAAGATGTGTATTAGTGTTGCCAATTTGGTTTCAAAAGCTTTCCATTCATTTGCTTTCCATGTTCAGAAGATGTTCATATGGATATTACTACCAATTAAGAGGAAAAGAAAACATATTGGTTGTGGCAGGCCTAATGAATTCTTGAGTAAGATTTGCCAAAAGCATTTGCTCGATCATGTTACTAGCCGTTGATAATTTTTTTTTCCCCCCAGAATATTTCTAAAGCATTTCTTCAATTATCATATTAGGTACATGTACTGGTATTTTGATACTCTGATTAAGGGAAAAGGCAAAAATTTATGAATGTACTCTAGAAATATACATGAGAAATTTGAATCTTTATATGAAAAAGAAAATTGTAGAATAAGTGAGTGGATAATTGAACAATATGTAGGATATACATGTAGCACTGGTAATGGATTTTTGTATTTGACTCTTAAAATATTTACATATTTTGCTTAATCACTGAAACAGTTCATGAAATTAACTGTGCACTGGTACAGGCATTTCACACGATTTTTACGCATCAACTTTGTCCGTTTCTACTACCAATAGAAATATAAGTGCATGGCATAGATATTGTAATGTACATTACTACAGATTCTGTTTTGATGTTACACATTGTCTTTCTCACATTCACTCAAGAATGAAGTAACTTGCAGCACTCAAATAGCAGACCATCAGTCGAGTATTGTAACGTGATCTGTTGTCTGCTTATTGATTTCATTTCCAATGCTTGGTGTTTTATGGTGTCTTGGAGAAAAAAAAGGAGATATTGTTAAAGTTGAGTATAATGAAATTAACTGTTTGTGTTTGTAAATTTATCAGTAAATAGATATTCTATTTAGTAGCATATAACATTTCATCTAATCTGGAAATTTTATTCAGTTGGTTCACTCAGATACTAAATTAAATTAGCATTTTAACATTTGAGTGTCAATGCTCATAAGTATATGATTTGCAGAAAAACTTATTGCTACTGTCCTAACAGATTTTCAAATATAGTAACATTTTGTATCACTTGTAATGTAATTATAAGTATTTCTCAAACTTCAATACTACCTTTCATTGTTCATTTGTAAATATTTTTTGTGGGATCAATCAAAATGCAAGAGAGAGAGAGAGAGATAGGGCGAAATAGGGCAAAACAGTGTTGAGAGTATTGGTTTTTTTTGCATTACATACATCAACATCTGAAATTAAGGACAGAAGAGGGTACAGAGAAAGAGAGAGAGAGAGAGGGAGGGTGTGAAACGAAAACAAGAGTTAAGGTCAGAAAAAGAAAAGGAATTTATGAGTTAAAGTAGAACACTCAAGAAAATCACAAATATGGCAATTAATGTATCACTAGAAATTGGGAAGCTTACAGATGGCAATCGTATAAGTTTTATGTCAACTGCGTATATGATGATTATAAAAACAACATAAATAAAAGCTCTTCTCAGCATGTGGAATATCCGAGGATTCGCCAGAAATATAGCGATGTTTTGATGTCGTCATACGAGGGATCGATCCTGCTTAAGCAGACGACGTCCTATAATGAATGAACGTAATTGCAATGCAATTATTTATCAAATTATAAAGAGTTTGGTACATTTAAACATGACCTTATTTCACACCATTCTAAAAGAGAAAGTGAACTGATTCTGATAACTAAAACCGTTTGATTGTAAATACACAGGAGAAGGGTCAATGATCAATGAAATAAACCCCATTTTCAAATTGAAAAGCCCTGCGAATAATAGCTGGATGGTATTCGTTCCCTCTTGAAACGCCGAACATGCCGCGGTGCAAGCAGCTGAAAATACAATGGCGTCTTATTTTGTTTACAAGTGACTGATTCCTTTATTTTTTTAACGCTGCATTTTTCATCAAAATAATACCATACACGAAGTTAAGAGTGAGGCAACAGACTAACATTAAGACTGACGCTAGTCAAGTAAGAGAAATAAGTGAAGAGGAGATGACAAAACAGGCACTGAAAAATGTGTATAATGTTATGGGACATCGTCTGCTTAGACAGGACTCGCCCCTCTTGTGTCGTCACACATCTCAGCAGCGTTCAAGGAGCTTTTCAGCTGCTATATCGGGGGCTGTATTTTACCGTTTTATAATTGATAATAATCATTAATTCAAATGTTTCCAAGCTTTAAATTTGGATAACCTTGTTTAATTTATGCCATCTATGCAATAATAAGTATTAAGCCAATATTTAAAATCATCAGTGTTCTACTTTAAAGCTGTTGACCTAATGAGCAACAGGGAGAGAAAGAGAAGGAAAGGTTACTAATATTGGAGTTTTAGGACTCCGCTCTTGACTGATGCCATGCTCTCTCTCTCTTACCATCCCATATCTTAACCGCCTTTTATCTTTGTTGTTACCCTGTATCTCCCTCCCTCCTTTCCTGTCTCTCCCCCCCCCCCCTCTCTCTATTTCTGACCTGCCAACCCTGAAACCCAAGAAATAGGGACAAATGACAAGGCAGAGGCTGAAAATAGGGACATTTCTGAATTTCCTATACATTACTACAGACAGATTTTGCACAAATAGGGACACAGTGGTAGAAGTGGCTCTTTCTTTTACCCAAAATCGGGATTGTCCCTATTAAATAGGGACAGTTGGCAGGTATGCTATTTCCCCTCTTCCTCCCCTCGCTATCTTTATTCCTTTCTCTCTCTTTTCTCTAATTCTGATTCTCCATGGATTTACCTGATGAAATGAGAAGCAAATGCTCAATAACTAAACAAATCATTGGTTGAAATTTATCAGATTTTGCAATCTCGCTTTAATATTAAAAAAATTAATAAGCAATGACAAGCCTAATTAGAACCTAAAACTGTTCTCAACTTAAAAAGGATTAATACAGCTGCATAACTTTTAAATATATTTTTACATGTTAAAAATCGAATTTGACTCTAAATAGAAGAAATTGACTCTAGGGATAACCTCACATCCATCACTTAATTATAATATAATCTACAAAATGATGATCCCATTGATGCTGATGATGAAATAATATTGGCTAACATATATACATTTCTGTTGTACAGTGCCTCCACCCTGGTGGGATAGATCTACATGTATATCAACCAATCCCTATCTATGGTATTCACCGTCACCATTTACTGCAGATTATTCTTGTCATACAATGTCATACAATTCTGACCCGTCACTTTTTTCCTCACCATGTAAATTAAAGGGATACGCCACCGGGCAGCCGTGGGGAAAGTCGGGATTGCGTAAGCCCCATTCACTCGTACACAAAGTTTGTGCGTCGAACGCGTCCGTTGGACTAAGTGGGATTACATTTTGACTGCACGAAGCCGACCGAATCTCGCACAAGAGCTCGAGGTCAAGTGGAGCGTACATGTTTGTGCGGCGAGGAGTCTATCCGAGGTTTGCACCCCGAGGGGCAACGGCATGATCAGGTAACAATCACGGTGCCCTCTCACGGTATTAAAACGTCCACAATCTGCGGTTGAGTATCCCTTTAAGGCACACTGGATAATGGGTCTTGCCAAAGAGTTTGTGTTGTGTCTTAACCCGTGGAATAGTAAAGCCAGATATAAATCTATAGAAGTCTATGAGAAATGTGTGTACCAAAATCAAATCATACCCAACTGGTTAAAGATAAACATATGGGCCAGTTGGTCCAACCAGAGTCCAGTAACATAGTACTGCGACAATATAACAAGATGCATTAAGTTTTCTAATGTAAATCCTTGATAATGATACACCATCAATCATTGCATTCTAAATTTCTAAAATTCTAAATTTGTCTAACAATGACACTCTTTGAGTTGCATTATATATATTCTATAATGTACATTATATGAAAAGAAGTTATACTTCTATGATAAAAAAAATATATCATATATATGTATTTCGACAAAACAATCAATGATAGGATATTTGTTCCAGTACTACATAAATATCTTTATCAATTAAATTTGGATACATGTATTGTATGCAGAGGTCTACATTCCAACAGATTTCAATTAAGGTAAAAACACAATGCATATTATTGATATGTATCAATGTCTTTATCATTATCATGAACAGAACAATATGTTTGACTGAAAGACATGTACTTTAACCTTCAACAGCAAACAAACTTTGTCCCTTCTGCATATCGGCAGTGACACAATACGATACGATTTTCAAATAATTTAGATTATCTTTCATCAGAAATTGCTGCATAGAACCTCTTTCCATAAAAGAAACACACCTGCAACACCTGGTCGGTGTGTGTAGAAATAAATTTCATAATATCCCTTCACAAGCAGATTTTCTTGTCGCATTTATCATAAATAGGTAATTCATAGAAATCTTTCCTCCAAGATTATACTTTCATTTACAATTATTAGGTGTGGAAAGGGAATTACTGGTCATGGACAAGTAGTGTGCGATTTCTTGAAAAAACATGCCCTAGAAAAATGTTGTTTTCACAGTAAGGGAGAATAGTAAGGGAGAATGGCAATGTTCAATGCACTCCAGTAAAGAATCCAAAGTGGAGAAGGCAAGTAAAGCACTTTGTGACTCTTGATCATGATCTTCAAAGCTTTCTTCATACAGCTATCTTGCAAAAATACATACCTTCACATTGATAATTTTGATTACTAGTACCGTAAGTATTATCCACTTGTATATAAATTATACTCGAATCCGTTTGTGATCAAGTTTGATTTTTTTGTTTTGTTCAATCTTTTGGTTTGTGATGTTTGTTTTACACTGTTATATTTTGTTCATGTGCAGGGCCTTCGTGTAAAACAGTGTTAAACCACTGATGAAGCTACCCTGGGTAAAAAAGACTAAATAAATAAAATAAAATAAATAAACCCTGTAAACTTCACCTTTTACATGAAAAAAGATCATGTAAAACATATCTTTGTGCATGATATGTATTCATAACAAAATGGAAATAAACCCGATTCTAACTGAAAGTACTGATATTATTGCCTTGTAAACAGAAGTACTGATTATGATTAACGAGGTCATTTGGATTTAAAGTAATTATTTTCCTTCCCCTCAGAACAAGGTGAAAATAGTTTAATCATAAATGGATGTCACTGGAAGTCACATATTTTACACGAACAAGAATTGTGGCATACTAGTACCAAAGTTTGGTTGAAATTTCCTCAATGCTTGTCAACCTACTTACATGTAGGTATCATATGCCCTTTCTATCTCTAATTACATGTACAACTTATAAGTGCATTATCATCTATACCATATTTCAGATATGTATTACCTAACATGATATTCAAACTTTGAGGTAATGTAGGGTTTGTAAAGGGTTTCAAACTAGATAAAAAGCTGTTAATATAATTTCAAAATCCAAAAGTATGGATTGGGTATATATATTACAAGAAAACATTAAAAAACCATGAGGCATTGGTGGGATATTAATGCTTCAAAGAATTAAAAGTCTTAAGGTAAATTTGTCATTTATTCATGATATAAGGAACAATCTCCAAATAGTTAATGAAATAATGCTTACTCATGTTTCACACTCACAAATATGATTTAAATGAATAGAATTTCAGGCCTTACCAGTAGGCCTACTTAAGTAAGCATTTAACTTCTTGATCTACACACTGCGTGGATATATACACATACATGTACATTTACACTATTCATAAATCAGTTCTTGACCTTCCACCACTTCTCAGGTTATCACATCCACACAAACACACATATACACAGATGGAAGAACAGCATATGGCCTCCTGCGCCACTTGCCTTGGGGGACAAATACCCCCCCTTCACACAATCAATGATGGATATGCTTGTGATATTGGGTGCATATAAGTATCAAATTCCAATTAGATTTTAAAAGCTGAAAACACACATTTATCAATGAATTGATGAGGTATGATCCCTTCAGCAGCAAACACAGTCTCTCTGTTAATAATATTATCTACCTTTCACTTAATTGACCATTGTAATCCTTGATTTCCAAAATCTGATATTGATCTGAGCATTGATGAGTGTTTGAAAGAACTCCTAATTAATGTTTATGAGTTAATGAACCACTCTGTTTTACATGATCATTTGGGTTGCATAGGTGGATAAAAGTGGAGTAAAACTGGGATTGAAGGAAACCATTTGTTGAGAGCCAGAAGGGGTGACTCAGTGTTATGCGATATGATTTAACCCATTGCCAACGGAAACCGGGGCAGTTCCTGTATGAAGCATGTATGGGAATGAGAGAATTCTGTAGTCAACTGCAGTTAAAACCTTGCTGGCTCTCAGCATTCAATATACTCTTAGTGCGGTCTATCTTATGAATTCCTTAATATCAATACATGAGTATTCAATGAATATCATCAAAGAGGTGGGTTGGTGGGTCGGTAAGAGATGCTGTGATTTACTGTGAGTATGAGAAAAGCGGCTGCACAGAATGGCTTGGAGACAGCTGCTGACTTTGGTCGTGAGATGATGAAGGCTGCACAAGTGGGTCAGGAGATGAAGAAGGCAGCACAAGTTGGTCAGGAGATGAAGGCTTCACAAAATGACCTGCGTAATCCTGTAATCCTGATAAAGCACAAAAGTTTCGAACAAGGAAAAAAACCCCCAAAATTGGTTATAAAGGTAATTAATAACGGCAAATATATTTAAATATTGTAATTACCACCCCTTGTACACTTCCCTTTAATAGTTCTTTCCCACATTGTTATTTAGCATTTTTGGCATAAGTTACTTTCGTTTACGTAGTCACTTAGTGACAAGATAATTCGTTGGCATGGATTTGCCCGACTTTAGAGGGAAGACCTGTCTCATTGGTAGGCCATTATATAGCGTACGCATGGAATTGGTATGGATGTACCCCCTACGCTCGATGGAAAGAGAGGGGCTATATGTGAGATTGTAACTTTGCTTCGACGGGAGCCCGGATAGCTCAGTTGGTAGAGCACTGGTCATGTAATCCAGGGTCCCGGGTTCGAATCCCGGTCGGGGCATTGTAATTTTCTCACATTTCTTTATGATATATTCAATTTACTTCAATCCTATCAATTATGATATTTAATTACGAATTTAAATTGTCCTCTATAGAAATTCGTTGGCATGGATTTGCTCGACTTTAGAGGGAAGACCTGTCTCATTGGTAGGCCATTATATAGCGTACGCATGGAATTGGTATGGATGTACCCCCTACGCTCGATGGAAAGAGAGGGGCTATATGTGAGATTGTTACTTTGCTTCGACGGGAGCCCGGATAGCTCAGTTGGTAGAGCACTGGTCATGTAATCCAGGGTCCCGGGTTCGAATCCCGGTCGGGGCATTGTAATTTTCTCACATTTCTTTATGATATATTATTATGGTCTTGGTATTAAATTGATAACTATCTGAACTACATAAAAATGCAAATTGGTTTTCTGTGTTTCTTACTCTCTATCAGCCAGTCAGCTGCATCTTCATCTTTAATTTCCCTGAGGCATCCTTCCAGCTTCTTGAAGTGGTCCTCAGTCAAGACGTCAACATACAGAGATCTTTTCCATTCCTGAAGTATATCGTAGATAGTATCGCCTATGCTGAGAGGGTTATCAAATCGAATTTGCTTGATGATAGCGTTACTCAAGCCTAAGCGTACGCCCAGTGGTGTTAAATTGTCGGGCAGGAGATGCCTAGCCAGATCAGAGAGCACTACATCATCGCTCCCTGAGTGTGTTTCAGTGCCTTTCTCTCTTTGCCTTTCCCCAATTCTTTCTCTCTCACTCTTAAATACTAGCCCTCCTACAGCACCTATCCCCTCACAATCACTGTCATCTGTGTCCATATCTCCTTGGGGATCCTCAATTTCTGACTCGTCGTCAATATTTCTCATGAAGCTC
Organism: Heliocidaris erythrogramma; assembly: GCA_025617745.1. Lineage (NCBI taxonomy): Eukaryota > Metazoa > Echinodermata > Echinoidea > Camarodonta > Echinometridae > Heliocidaris > Heliocidaris erythrogramma. The sequence goes on from CM046856.1 coordinate 5,519,798, forward strand.
TGTCCTTCCTCTCTTTTACATTCCTGAGTTGTATTCATCCCTGCTATCTGAAAATAACAAAATAAAGATTAGACAGAGAATCATCATATTTGTAGTGCATGATCATATCTTTGTTACAAGTTACAACTTATTCTGTCAGAATCTCAATCATTTGTTACACGAGGTTATGTAATCCATGACAAAAATCAAATTTGAATTTTCATCAGCCATGCTGATAATAGTATTAAAACCTTTTTTTTCACAATAAATGTCAGGGGCAGCTTTCATAACTTGGAAAATTGGCATTATGAATATATATGCAAATTTGATTGATAAGAACAGCTACTCATATAACTAGAAAAGTCCATTGCCTTGCAATGCGAATGTATCCCCCGGCAATGGCAGTGATTCGAAGGAGGGACAAAGAACCTCCCCTAATCTACAATGTGTGTAGATTAGAGTATAATGCATCTCTATAGAAAATTCGAAAGAAATCTGTCAAGAAATGTGACCTCAGAGCGCACACAAGATATCCACTAAAATATGACCTTTGACCCTATGAAAGACGGAACACTGGAGGCAGCATCACCAAAAACTGTAGAGGTCTAGAGTAATCTATGATGGACCTCCATACAAAATCTGAAAGAAATCAGTCAACAAATGTGTCCTCCAGAATGCATGCAACCAAAGTATGACATTTGACCCTATAAAAAGTGGAACACTGGGGGCAGCATCAGCAAACACTAAAGATGTGTAGATTTCACTAAGACACACCTCCATATAAAATTTGAAAGAAATCCGTCAAGAAATATGGAAGTTAGAGCGCACAAAAGACATATGACCTTTGACCCTATAAAGGACGGAACAATGAGGGCAGCATCACCAAAAAGTAAAGATGTGTAGATTATACCAAGATACATCTCCATACAAAATTTGAAAGAAATCCATAAAGATATGTGGCCTGCAGAGTGCACTCACGCCAACCCCTGAAGTATGTATGACCTTTGACCCTAAAAAAGACAGAACACTGGTGGCAGCACCACCAAAAACTATAGGTTTCTAGATTATACCAAGAGAGACCTTCATGCAAAATTTGAACAAAATCCGTTGAAAAATGTGACCGCTAGAGCACACACAAACTATCCCCCAAAATATGGCCTTTTACCCTATAAAAGACGGAACACTTTGGGCAGCATCACCAGAAATTATAGGTGTCCAGATTTTACCAAGATACACCTCCATACAAAGTTTGAAAGAAATCCGTGGAGAAATGTGACCGCTAGAGCGCACACAAGAATGTGACGCGGCGGCAATGGTGGTGGCGGACTGCTGAATCCAAAGTATCCTCCAGCATTCTCCCGGGGGATACAATTATGTTTGTTGAAGATTTGATGTATGCTACCTGCATTCTGACTATATTGAAAGGAACCGATAACAGATGAATTAAGTAAATACTTCACCAGTAGGGTCTTGTTGAAAGGGCTTATCTCGAAAGGGTGCGGTGCGGAGCGGCGCGGTGGGGAGCGTTCAACGCACCCTTTCGAGAAAAGCCCCCCCCCGCTTGTCTCGAAAGGGTGCGTTGAGAACGGAGTGGCGCGTTAATGCACCCTTTCGAGACAAGCGGGGGGGCTTCTCGAAAGGGTGCGTTAACTAGTCTTCCACATCAGTCGTTTATAATAAAATTAAAATAACGAAATATCATCTATTTTCTAACTGAACGTGGAATTTAGCTTGCATGTGTTTAAAAAGATTTTTTTTTAAAAGGCAGCATATGCACCCACTAGGCCTACAGTTTTTCTCCTTCAGTTGTCTCTTTTATCAAATGAAATTCAATGTAAGACTTAAAGAATACATAAACGTGTGTCTGATTAAAATGAAAGAAGTAAAAATGGCAATTAATTTTTATTTGTAATTTCATTTTTAATAACTTATGCAGTTAGACTAGTTTACATAAAAAATGAATTCCATACACAGAAAGATATGGATCATTATTTTTCATTTTAACAAAAAAAAGACTGATATGCAAGACTATAGGTAAAGCGCTTTACATTTTTAAATATTTAAGTAAATTATTTGTTTTTATTTTTTTATTTTGCGTCAATATTTTCACTACTTTAATTCATTATAAACGACTGATCTGGAAGTCTACGTAAATATTAGTTTTATTTAATTTTCAATCTGTACCTTCAATTTTGATTATTTCAATTTAAAAGACTGATGTGTAAGACTAGTTTACGTCAATGGTGTAGGAATTTCTATTCCTTAAATTCGATTATAAACGACTGATGTGGAAGACTAGTTAACGCACCCTTTCGAGAAAAGCCCCCCCCCCCCCGCTTGTCTCGAAAGGGTGCGTTAACGCGCCACTCCGTTCTCAACGCACCCTTTCGAGACAAGCGGGGGGGCTTTTCTCGAAAGGGTGCGTTGAACGCTCCCCACCGCGCCGCGCCCTTTCGAGATAAGCCTGTTGAAAGTATGAGTGAATTTGAACGCATTATGAAAAATGACATATTTAATATAATACAGGACTGTACATGTTTGTCTTTGTCACTTTTTTAATTTTTTGCTCTCCTGAGCTAAATCGATATGTTCCCAACTATTTTTCATTGCTAGGTATAGTTTGCCATTTGTGTTCTGTTTGGCTGTTCTTACTCATGATGCAATCAATTTTATGCAGTTTATTTCTCTCTTCTTACTACCTTTTATCAGATAAACTGACAAATAAACAATGATATGAGACAAATCTTCTAATTCTCACCTCACTTGGTCTAGTACATGTAAGAAGTTCAACATCCTGGCTCTGTGAAGAACATGCCACTCCTACTTCAAGGCTTCTACGCAGCTGACCTGGCAGCCGTCCTTCAGTAAAGCTATCATCAGAACGGAAAGTTGTTGCTTGAAAAAATGTACCTTCCCATTCTTCTTCAGGTGTAATGCTTGAGGACGAAAATCGGTTTGCAGAGTGTATCCTCTTGAATCTAACTGTCAAATCTTTATAGGTCTTAGCCCTTGGGAGCTGGGCACTGGTGCATTTTCCCACTTCCTTCTGAATGCCATCCAAAACTTTTTCTTCACCAGCCTCTTGCTTTGTTGACCAGGCTGCTTCTAAGGAATTTTGAAGGGCATATATTTTGTTTCCCTCTTTTTCTAGACTCTCTGTAATACCTTTTGCACGCCTCTCAAAGTCATTTCTCTCCAGTTCAACTGATGATCTCTTTCTGTCCCTCTCTTGCTCAATGGAAAATAACACATTTTCACTTTTTTCATGAACATACTGCAACATTTGTTCACAGTTGTTTTTCATAATCTCCACTTTTCTTTGCCTGATTTCAAGATTTCCCCTTAGTTCAGATATTTCCTCTTTTTGAGTCTTCACACATCCAATATCATGGCGAGAGTGATCAACAGCTGCACAGACTGCACAGACATTCTTCCTGCATTGATTGCAAAAAAATTCTAGCGTAAATGTACTGTGCTTCACACAGCACTCCACTCTTGGAGACGATTCCTCTTTCCAATCTGCATTAATCTTGCTAGCCATTCTTAAAAATGAGTCACAAAACCTTCATCAAGTGTTTGCAATCCATGTAAACTGGACCACAAGATAGTGGATTAAAAGTCTGCAGTCTCAGTGACTGAATGTACACCCTGTTAGATTCCTCTCATTCTTGCTGAAGTTTGGCCAATCACAGTTAGCACCAAGGTGTAGATTCACATTCATTAGAGTCGTATTCAGCAATCTGTGGGTTAAAATATTAATGAAAAGGAAAGCCTTTTATAAATGAGAATCATTCAAATCTAGAAGTAAGAATTTAACTCTAGGTTATCGGGTACATATGGGATGAAATGACATACAAATATGGGATGATATGGATAATTGATTATCTGATTATCATACAGCCACACAAAGATGCTCATAGGTGCTACTACATGTACAACACATACTTGCAACTATATTCTTTTTCTTTTGTCAACAGTTTTTTAAGGGCTTGTAAAGTTTTGTATGCTTTTGTATAGATGCATGATTAATTACAGGGGCAGATATGCAGGACTTTTCAGAAGAGGGGGCAACTACTTTACCTACAGTGTTACTCTTCTCTCCTGGAAACTCAAAGTCATTTAATCAAATGCCTTGTGGCCTGAAATGTTGGACCATATTTACAGTTGCTCTTCTTAATAGGTCTCCACGTAAATCAACATTTTCTCTTTCCCTGGAAGGTCTTCTCCCGGATATGAAATTCCGCAAACACATAAGCTTTTTTCCATGAATTTAATTTAATAACATAAAACAAATTGATTTATGAGTAATTTAATATTAATATTTTATTTCAACATAATCGGTTAGATGTAATAAAGTATGAAACAAGATGAATGCGACTGCGTCTCCTATATGCCTCCGCCTAAATTCAGTTGATGGCTCAAACTGTTCTAGAAATATTTGATAACGAGGCTAAAAACCAGTAATTCCATGTAATTTCATGTAAATTGACCTCTGTGACCTCTGAACTTTGACCTACCTACCCCAAAATCTAATCAGTTCATCTTTCTATGGGGATACATACTGGTACCAAGTGTGAAGTTCTCACCTCAAACAGTTCTTGAGATATCGCGGTAACGGTGCTAAAAACCAAGAATTTCATGTAATTTCATGTAAATTGACCTCTGACCTTTGACCTACTTACCCCAAAATCTAATCAGTTCATCTTCGTATGGGGATACATACTAGTACCAAGTTTGAGGTTCCTACCTCAAATGATTCTTCAGATATCGCGGTAACAAGAAGTGGGACGGACGGACGGACGGACGGACGGACAACCCGAAAACATAATGCCTCCGGCACCCACCTTCGGTGGGCGGAGGCATAATAAAATGCATCATTGTGTTTCAGTTTCGAGGGTAGAAAAGAGTAGGAGCCAGTGTTACGGACACTACAGAAGGAATAATATTAAGGCTGATAACCTGACACTTTTAAGTGTTATTATTTTGAAATTGTGTTTTATTGGAATTATAGCCTTTTGTACCCCAAATTACAAGAATTCTTATATACTGATCATAGGAATTATCTCTCAAATATTCTTGTTTCAGGAATAGACCAAATAATGTTCATAGACCAAAGTTGGCAGAAGAAAAACACTTGGCTATCATTTCGGGGGCACTCGTTTTTCTGAAGGTTCGTACTTCTGAAGGTTCATAATTCCGAAACGCAAATGTCCCATGCCTGGGGATTCATATTTCCGAAAATGAAAAGGTTTCATCATTCCGAACATTTGCTGCATTATATTGAAGGCTCGTTATTCCAAAGGTTTATCCGAAGGTTCATAATTTCGAATATGAATTAGGGTTCATAATTCCGATAATGAAATACTGTAAACGTGGAATATTTCGCGGTGTGGAAATTTTCGCGAAAATAAAAACACGCAAATATTTTTGTTTATGTATTCTTTTGCGCATGGGCCTAGCGCGTTGGCGAAATTAAAAACACGCAAAATTCACTTTACTCAGCCGAGCACGAAAAATTAATCCCGCGAAAATTTCCACTTTTACAGTAGGGTTCATACATGTAATTCCAAAAATGAAACAGGGTTCATAATTCGGAATATGAAATAAGGTACCTCAAAAGGAAGGGGGGGGGCAAAACGACTGAGCGTCCCCCCCCCCATATATCAAAAAAAAGGGAGAGAGCTAAAAGAGGGGAACACTGGTGGCAGCATCACCAAAAACTAAAGAAAGAGGTGTAGATTGTACCCGGGGGGGGGGCACTCACATATAATGCCCCCCATTTTCAACCTTCTCGGGCCGCTCCCATGATATGCGATTTTCACTAAACGCACCTCGATTCGCTTCCGACTCGCTCCCTAGATTTGAGAAAACAATGTGCACAGCCCATTGTCCGGGAACGGTCGCTCCCTAGCCTCCCAGGCCAGCGTGCGGGAGTTGGGCGGCCTAGTTTCCATAGAGTGCTAGCGGCGGCTCAGCGAGATCAATCTGCATGCGACATCGAGTTCTGAATTCAGTGCAGTGGCTCGGCATGTACAGCGTTAAAAACAGCGCTGCGACCGCTGACTCAGTTCAGCACATGCACTGCATGTGTACCAGAGTAGTGAGATCGGGAGCAGCTAAAATTAGCCCTTTCGCTCCTTAGACCCTTAAAAATGAGCTTCCTCAATTAACCATTTAGCTCCTTAGCCCCCTGTTTTGAGATTGGCAGAGGCACACCCACATCCTAAAAAGGGTTGAGTGCCCCCCCCCCCCAGGATTGTACCAAGATACATCTCCATACAAAATTTGAAAGAAATCCATCAAGAAATGTGCCCTGCAGAGTGCACTCACGCCATCCTCCAAAGTATGACTTTTGTCCCTATAAAAGACGGGACACTGGTGGCAGCATCGCCAAAAACTATAGGCTTCTAGATTTTACCAAGAGATACCTTCGTGCAAAATTTGAACAAAATCCGTTAAGAAATGTGACCGTCAGAGCAAACACAATCTATCCACAAAAATATATGACGAAACAATGGGGGCAGCATCAACAGAAATTATAGGTGTGTAGATTATACAAAGATACACCTCCACACAAAATTTGAAAGAAATCCGTCACAGAATGTAGCAGTTAGAGTGCACACAATAATGTGAAGCCGCGGCGGTGGCGGTGGCGGCGGCTGCTGATTCCAAAGTATCATCCGGCATTCTACCGGGATACAATGAAAGATAGTAAGAGAAGATAGCTAAGGAAAAACAAAGAATAACATTAGGAAAGAGTTATCCGGCGGCCGCCAGATAATTCACTGGTTCTTTAATATTCTGAAATAGTTTTCTTTTCTATCTTATCTCTCTCTCTCTCTCTCTCTTTAAACCCTTATAGAGAGGGGGGCGGTCCCCCTCCCTCCTTTTAAGGTTTCTTATTTCATTTCGGAATTATAAACCGTATTTCATTTTTGGACCCCAAGTGCAAATGGTTTTGCACCCTGATTGTGGATACCGTAAAGTACACAATCAAAGGGGCAATTTTTTTTTGCCAGTTACTTTTCAAAAGAGAGGGCACGGGCCGGTTTTTCCCCTACGTAAATCCACTATGGATTTTTTTATGTTCAATGGCAAAAGGGAAGAACAATGGAATAAAGTAAATACCACTGAAATAGGCTTTCCACATACCACTACTTCCACGACAAGTGATTTGCTGGTACTCCAAACCTGTCAAATCTTTTTAGAACACCATCACAAGCCATCATTTAGTTAGCTTAAGGGCTGCGGAAAAATGAAAACTTCCTGGTCTCCAAGCACCTTCCTTTATTGAACAGTTTTTATTGATTTTGATATAGAAACATTGTAATAACGCATAATAAGTAAGGCGTTTTGACCTCCTAATAAGTAAATGAGATTAATATGATTTGAAATCTGTCTACCATGCAGAAACAGCATCAAAGATTACACAGTCTGTATTTACAGACACATGTGAAGGATGACATTTTATCATGTATATTTTCCATTTATTTGTCCTTTTTCAAGCATTGAAAGCATTGATACAAAAAAAATTAAACATATTTTTGATGAATACAAGTGAACGTAAAAATTGGTTCATATAATATCTTCAATTCGTTATTTCCTCAAACATGAACAAAATTTGGGTCTTCTTTCGATAATTTGTCAATTATGGTATCCTTTTACCTACAAAACTAGATTTGCACATCGCAAAAGCAACCTCAATTTTTCTCGATAAGATGCCATATTAACACATTTATGACGTAAAGGGGATATTTGTATTTTTTATATTAATTTGTGCTGCCATTTTCTAGATTTTGAAAGAGTTTTGCCAAAACTGAGCCTAAAAGTTTGTTATTTTGAATATTTTGTTTTTTTATCAATAACCAGATTCAATTCAATTCATTGTATTTTAAACCTGGTGATATTGTGACAGAAATAACCATTTGGTTTCCGTATATGAATTTAAATTAAAAGTGAAGGAGGTGATGGTGGTCAGTACAGCTAGATGTAGACACAGCACAGTTGTACAGACATCTACAAAACAAGATCACTGTTCTTTCGAGTTTTGGTCTAGATCACTCATCCAATTTACGAGGTAATAATATAAACTTGTACTCCTAAACCAATATTGTCATGGTGAAAAAAACTAATGGCTGCCCCTTAGTGCTGTACTACTGCATACAAAAATAAACAAATGCAGCTTAATTTCCTCTCCCCACAAAGAGAGGGCAGCACATAGCCAGCACACTTAGCTCTTATTAGAAAAATATCAATGAAGGCAAAATTTGATACTTTTAAAATTCCACATTTATGGTTTAGCTGGTGACCAAGAAGATGGAATTTCCGGCCAATAAGTCCCCCCTCATTCAGTGTGTACGCACACATTTGCACATTTTGTCTACCGAGGCCGGGGAATGAAGTCCCCATAATATCATTGCACTTAAAGGGAAAGTCCACCCTGATATTAAGTTAGTTTAAACAGAAGCAAAAAAGTTTTTAAAAGCCCGGATCAATGAAAGTTTGAGCAAAATCCGATAAGAAATAAGGAAGTTATGAATTTTTAAATTTTTTTTTCGCCAGGCCTCCAAAATTTGTTCAGTGGGGGGGGGGGGGGGTATGGTGGTCCAGTTCCCCTCCATAATTCTCTGACAAAAAAAAACAAACAAACAAAACAAACAAAAAACAAACAAAAAAACATTTCCGTTCTAAAAGGGGGGGGGGCACAATGCATATTTTTCTACCAAACGGGGGGCCACAAGTGCCCCCCCTAAATCTGCCACTGGGTGAAAGCATGAAAGATATCAGACTAGGAATAAGAAATTAAGTCATGGATGTTTGCAAAATGAAATCACTACATCTATGCGAATCTCAAATTGGCAATTTGGTGAGTCGATTGTGACATACTGGCGGACAACCCTCCTGTTTGCCGTACATGTACACAAAAATATCATTAATTGGCATTTTTTTTTCTGAAACGTCTTTACCCTCAGGGCAGTACTCAAAATCCAGATGGCATATTGTTTTCATGGTTATATAGACCAACAAATCAGTCTATTTCGTTCGGGGATATGCTCCGCTGAGACTATGTCTGGCTTTGCGGTGGAGGAGAGCCTCAAAAAGTCAAAAAATGTTTTAAAACTCCTCCAATCATGGTTAGCCTAGGCTAGATCTTCATGCAAAAGATCCTACAAATTATACTACTGGTATTTACTGTGGCAGCCCGAACGCGATCAGCAGTCCTTTGATTGCTTGGATGCCTCTTAATTACAAGGTCGTTTGTCAAAATGATAGCCATGAAACATGACATTAGTTGATTAAAGGCTACTTTAGGTACTTACAATACTTTCCGATTGACTGTCGTCTTTCTTTTCAATGAGGATGATACAAAAAAGGCCTATTTATCTCCAAGAACCTGTACTAAAAACTTCTGTAGGTCGGTGTTTTGCTTGCAATGCGCATGCGTCAGCAGCTCCAATATATACTGTAAAAGACAAGAAGGGAGGATTATGAATATTCATTAAGACGAGTGGCAAGCAATTAAGAGCTCGAGCGAGCGAGAGATCGGCGGATCACAGTGGATATATGAATATTCATTATTCCTGTGACGAAAACTATGACGTCATTGTAATAAATATTCATAGGCGCATGCGCAAGTGCCTATAATATATTTTCGTTTCTGCTTTAACAACATGGCGAATGGGACTGGTTTTGAAAATTGAGAGTAAAAAGTGACATTCATCGACTCTATACATTTTTTAGGAAAAGCTGATTTGCGGAAGGTCTATTTACGTAAGTGGCATCGTATATATGATACTTTAATTCCAAAAAATAAGTTATATGATAAAATTTTCAATGGTCATTTGAACATTGTAAATTGTGAGACCCACGGAATCGTACTGGTTTCACTCTGGGCCCCGTCTCATAAAGATGTCCTTTGTGGGATGGTCCCGATCGGCATAGCTTTAGGTACCTAACCGTTTCTCAAAGACGTCCTTTCGGAAAAATGTGTAAGGTCCCGCCAGGGACACCTCTGGATATGTCCTTCCTCCGTCACATAGAGGGCACCACCATCGGCAGGGAAGAAATAGACAATTTACGGAACGCTACTTGTTTAAATTTAATTAAGTGTATTATGTCGGATCGTTACTAACTGTATGGGTAAGATCGCTTATCAATATCACGTTTTGTTCTCATTTTATGGCTTCTAGAATAATAGCAATACTATCCACAAATCTCTGTTATGTCTCTCATGTGTCCGGTCTGAGCCGTAATACCTCCAATCTACTATCATTAGGAGATTTATGTCGACCCCGTTTGTCGCTCAAACTTAACTGCAAGCTGCGAGCGCGATAGCTAGCCGCGCTGCCCCGCAGTCCGGCTGAGGGCCGCGCCTGAGCCTGATGAAAGTGTTACTGCCGCACTGGGAAGGCTCGGGAAATAAGGATTGTTAATTACTTTCAGAGGGAAAAAACGGGAGAAAGTGAGAAAAAAAGGACAGGAGAGACAATGAAATAGATTTGTAGATAACATCTTGTTGTTTGGTGCCATTGAGAACAAATGTGATGGTGATGACCGGTCCCACTCACGCCTATACTAAGTAATAATACTACACTAAAACGTGCGTATCTAACTAGTACTAGTATAATTATAATGTCAAAGACGAAGCAACATGCCATCCACTTTTATGAAACTAATTCTCAAATTATGCTAATATAATTACGTATGTGATTAATGATTTTTCCATATAAAAGCGATACCATAGATAAGAAAATTATAACACAACATATTTACGCCAACATCGGTGAATCAAGCGCATTTAAGCCATCAACATATACATAAACCATGATGGTTTAAATATAAACTTCATTATTTTGGGAATTCGGTCCGTTGTGTCTGTACAAGAAATGTTGAAAGTCCATTGATCGGTGATTATTGCTTGTGTGTTTGTGTAGGTGCGTCGGAGCTAGGGTATGTATGTTTGTGTGTGTGTGAGGGTGTGTGTGTGCGTGTGCGCGCGCGCGCATACATGTACATGCCGGTGCGTAAGACTGATCTGATTAATAAATAACAATCATTACTTTTATAATCGCATACTCCTGACAAACACTTATAAACAGATATGCATATATACCGCCATATACACATACACACACCCACGCACACACGCAACGGGTGTCATTTCATACTTACATACCTACCGATCGACGTGTGCACGTACACACAAACATAATGCGTAAAACTAATAGGATACAAAAACTGATAAAAAAATTAAATAATTTTGTTAACAACGGTTTTTCATACTTTCGGGACTATTCTAGTATACCCAGACTTTAAACACTCCGTAACATTTGTTTTCTTCACACTTATGGCATAATTTGTTATATTGTGGTAGATTTACATTTTCTTATGATACAAATTTCAATTCTAGTTCAAATTATTCACATGAATACATGAAAATCTTCTAAAAATACTGTCTGAATGCTATAAATAGCATTCTATGGTGTCCTTCGAAACATAATAATGCCTCTGGAGGAAAAAGAAATGAAACTAAGTTTTACTAATCGTTATCTTTATTGCGTGGAGCCTTTTACTCCGTTTTTCTTCCAAACCAGGCTTCATGTGAAGGAGGATACGTATGTGGTAGAGAAACAAAAATACGCCCATCATTTCAGCGGGAAATTAGCCTTTTTACATCCCAACGTTTAATGATTTAAATGTGAAGCTCATGATCAAGGCTACAAGATATGACCGATATTATCGATAGTGCACGTTGTCGTTATAGTCGATGCCAATCACATCTTCGTGAAACGGTTTGGTCCCTGAAGGGACTGGCAGTCCTTCCGCCGTGGGATGGTCTCGATCGGGATGGTCCCTGAAAGGACCCTTTTGTGAGATCCTACCCAGGACGCTGCAGCGTCCCGGGGCTATACTGGTATACATTTGGAAAAAACAACATTTAGTCATTTTTTCTCAATTTCTGTTAGAACAAACGGGGGAGTTGTCCGCCACTACATCACAGTGACATTACCTATTCGGCCAATTTGTATAGTATAGTATAGTACCACTTATACATGTACAAGCTTATCTGAAGATAACCTTGTACTCCAGACTAGCTTTTACGGGTGAATAGGCTTCAATAGCTTTTGTGTGTATCAGCAGGCCCTTTTCCAGGCTAGATCATTCATACAGGAGAGGAAAATAATTATTTAAAATTTCACTTTCAAGTCTGAATCCCTACATTTGTGGCAAAGTAAGAGTTGAACTTGAAGAGTCCCTGAATCAGGTAATCTAGCAAATTTAAGAAAATTAAATCTTGTTTAGAGCAATTTTGTTGTAAGCTTTTGACTGCTACAACAGTGAATGTTGGACACAGTCCCACATAGGCAAGGGCCTATGAGTGGTATAGTACATGTAATTACAATAACTACTTAAACTAGTCCGATTTCATTCAAACTTTTTTACCAATCTGCTTCTCTGTATTGTCCTCTTTCTTTCAGAACAACTTCCCATATTTAAGTTTGAATTTCCCTTTAAAGACTCCTATTGTGCGATAAGGCATTCTCTATTTTTAATTTTTAATAACTATAGTTATTAAAAATTAAAATTAGACGCAAATACACACTACACAAGTCACACATCAAAATCAGTTTTTAACTAAGTGAAGTTATTAATATTAATATGATGAGTGACGGTACAGCCTACAGGACTACAGTACACTACAGATGAAGCTTTTTTGAATTTGAGTATTGTATTGTAGTTGTACTAGCTTGCCTTCATCATCATGATCTATCTAAGTTTTCTTACTTTGTTAATTTAATTATGTTATGAAAATATGACTGTGTTTTTATTAATCGAGTACTCACTTAACATGCTTAAGAATCCTCCTCACGGCAAACCAGCAAAGTAACTGAATAAGCTCGAAGCAATGAATAAAGAATAGGAATGAATTCTTGCCAAGAACTGCAAGATTAACTTCATTGCTATTTGCTAAGTCATGTAAGTAGTATAATGTTGATACATGCGACTATTGCGCTTTCGGCGCGCGTCGATATGGGAGTTCCCACCTCGTAGTTCCCACCATACCATGTTTCGACCGTACCATGTTTCGTTAAAGCCCGCCTCACACTGTGCGATTTTTCAAGCGATCACTTGCGATGCGATGCGATGCGATGCGACGCGATATCGCAGGAAATCGCACAGTGTGAGGCGGGCTTTAAGAGTTGTGGTGGGCCATGGGAAATCCCCTGCATGCACCCTGCTAGGCTAGTCTAAGACCCAGGATTGTTTTCATTTATTTTTTTTCAGCTCCGAAATGTTGTTTAGCTGGTTAGGGCAGAGTGCTTCATAAGGTAGGAATTAATCCTACCTGGGGGGCAAGGCCGTACGCAGCGGGGGGCAGTTGCCCCCCAGAAATTTCAAAATCATACTTTTTTTTAATCGGGTTTTAGACTTTTAAATGATCCAATATTGAATATTCAATCACGACTGGTGATCAGTTCTTGTGCTAAATGATTGAGAACCTGATTAGTATAGCACCCAAGAACATGTTCCAGTCGTTCGTAACTTTACGAACAGCTTTATGAAACACACCCCAGGTACCAATTTACTGCGCATTGGTTGAGAGAAACAACTGTGCATTGAATGCCTTGTCTTTATGTTTAGCTAGGACTCGAGGCCTCCTACCCACTATATTGGTACACACCATATACCAATTAAAGGCCAAGTCCACCTCAATATCAGGTTGATTTGAATAAACAGAGTAAAATTAAACAAGCGTAACAGTAAAAAATTCACTGAAATCGGATGTAAAAGAAAAAGAAAAAAGAAAGTTATGGCATTTTGAAGTTTTGCATTATTTCATGAAACAGTGATATGCATATAGCATGGGCGGTATGCAAATGAGTGAACCGATGATGTCACGCACTCACTTTTCCTTATATTTTATTATATCAAATTTCAAATATTTCAATTTTTATAGATGTGATAATAAAGAATCCCTTCCTTGTATGAAAATAAGTTACAATAATGATGAGTTTACATGTTCCATATGGAGTCAAACCATGTTTTACATTATTCAAGCAAAAAAAATGAAATACAGGGTTGGAAAAAAGTTTGGAATATTTTTATTCCAAGAATTATTTCTTGTCTTAAACATATCCCTCGTCATTTTAAGTTCTTCTTTGAGGTTCAAATAAAAGATATGTGTCCCTTTTAACTTTAAAAGCACAACATTAAAAATCAGGCTTATCACACAGTGCAGAGGTCCACTTGGAATTCGGAAGCGTATATTTGCTGTTTTTGCAAATGTCTAACGAAAAAGTTAAATAATCAGATACAGTTTAATTGCTATACCGAAGTCCTCAAAATGACTGCAAACTGCACGTAGCTTTTTCAAAATTCCACGTGAAGTACAGAAATGTATAACAAGATGTTCAAACACAAATAGAGCAAATCTGACAACATGTGGTTCATTGGTCAGCCATTGTAACATATTTAACAATATTACGTAATCTTTGGTACAAGATGGAACAGTAGACTTCATTCAACACAGTTAATCCGATTTGGATGAATTATTCATCACAATATAGTAGAAACTAGCATTTAAAATCAGACATACTCATCGCCAAAAAAATATTCCAAACTTTTTTCCAACCCTGTATATGATATGTAGTGAGTTGCAGTGTTGCATAAGCCGTTGACAATGACAATGACAATGATTTTATTGGACCCATGTCACCCTCGTTTGGGTATTGGGGACACTAATCATAGAACGTATATGGAACGATAGTTGTCCAAAAATTCGATAAACCTAGTTTATCGACGATAATCCTAGATTATCGAATTGATAAACCTAGTTTTTCAACAACAACCCCGAATATCAAGCGATAAACCTAGTTTATCAACCGAAATTTGATAAACCCAGTATATCGAATTGAAAAACTAGGTTTATCAAAAAAAACCTGTGATATCGGTCGATATTTGGGGTTCTGATAAACTAGGATTATCACATTTGATAAACCTAGTTTATCGAATTGAAAAACTAGGATTATCGAATTGATAAACCGGGTTTTTCAAAAAACCTATGATATCGGTCGATATTCAGGGTTCTGATAAACCAGGATTATCAAATCGAAAAACTAGGTTTATCAAATTCGATAAACTAGGTTTATCAAATTCGATAATCTAGGTTTATCAAAATAGTTGTCCAAAAATTCGATAATCTAGGTTTATCAAATTCGATAAACTAGGTTTATCAAATTCGATAATCTAGGTTTATCAAATTCGATAATCTAGGTTTATCAAATTCGAACAACTAGGTTTATCGAATTCGATAATCTAGGTTTATCGAATTCGATAAACTAGGTTTATTAAGGCTAATTTGAATTATATTTTGTTTTTTTGAAGGTTAGATCTGTCTACCTGACATAAACAGCTACAAATTAAAACAAAAACAATCACAAACATTAAAGGCTCATAAATACATTTACTACAATTACAAACCGTACGTGACTAATTGGAACAGAGTTTATATACAAAACATTTATAATAAAAAAACATGTATAACAGAGTTTAATCTTTGCTAATTAATGTTAATTGTTTACATGGCAATCAGGCTACTTGTAAAGATTTGTGTATTCACGGGGCAACGGCATGCTCAGGTAACGATCACGGTGCCCTCTCGCGACATGATTTAACGTCCACAATCTGCGATTGAGTATCCCTTTAAAGGGCATATGGAAAGCAAGTACATGTTGATCTTTGATGATGTGTATTGTTCTGTACATCAAAAAATTTACAACCATTTGATCTGAATATGTGTCATATATTTTTAAATATTTTTTGTAATCATTTTATTTTACCTGCTAAGCCCCGCCCTAAAAAATCCTTTGGAGTCGAGTGTGTTCATATCATGACATCATCAGTCAATCATCAGTCACCTAAAACAAGCCAAACAATAGACACTGGTATGTACCTATCCCCCAGTTTAGCACCTGCTCACAATAGCATCGCATGTTTTCATACAATACAAACTCATAAACTCTCAATCACAATAGCAGATGCTATGTCAGAAATGCTCCAGCATCACAGGAAAAGAAAGGTACTGAAAATCTGTTGTATGAAAACACACGATGCTACTGTTAGCAAGTACAAAACAGAGAGATACTGTACATACCAGTGTCTATTGTTTGGCTTGTTTTAGGTGACTGATGATTGACTGATGATGTCATGATATGAACACACTCGACTCCAAAGGATTTTTAGGGCGGGGCTTAGCAGGTAAAATAAAATGATTACAAAAAATATTTAAAAATATATGACACATATTCAGATCAAATGGTTGTAAATTTTTTGATGTACAGAACAATACACATCATCAAAGATTAACATGTACTTGCTTTCCATATGCCCTTTAAGGTAAAAGTTAATGCAAACATCCTGTCTCACATTTGCATTCCCTTTATTTTCTTTTTCTTTAAGGGACCTCCAAGAAAATTTGATACCTGATATCAAACCTGATACATTCAGCAAACTGCCAGCACTAAGAACTTTGTAAGTTTATTATAGAACGTCTTTGTTGCACTCACTGAAAGTTTTTAATCGAATTAGAAGTGCTGAGGACAACTCTATATTGAAATATCATATACACACACAGTGCGTCCCCAAACAGTTGGATAAAGTCTCCCAAAATATATATTTCAAAGTATTTGTAGGAAATTTTCATACTTGTGGATAGATTGGGGTCTCTTCTATCAAATGACACCAAAATATCTGGCAATATTTTGAGCTCGAGTGAGCAAAAGCCATTATTGTGAAATGGTGCAAAATCCACGGTTGACAAAACTTTGTATTGGTTCTGTCTGGTATCAGCCAAGTTAAGAGTCTTGAAAAGGCTTAGAAACTTTTATATTCTGATCATTAAAAGGCAATATATGAAAGAATAGGCTTTCTTTTCTGTGTCTTGACATATCCCATCAAAACCTTATGGTTGACTGAGAAAACTAGCTTGAATTAAAACCTTAATTTGCAAAAACTAATATTTCAAAACACTCACTATAAAGCAGTTAATTTCTCACTGAAGCATGAACATATTGATGAGATACGTAAAGACATACAGAAAACAGAACCTCTTCTTTAATAAATTGTCTATTATTGATCTCAAATATGAATATTTATAAGCCTTGCCATGACACTCAACTTTGCTGATACCAGCCAGTAAAAATGACCGGGGTAATATACAGTATATATCAGCGCTTTGATCCAGTTTGGGAAAGGCGCTTTATAAATGCCAGGTATTATTATTATTATTATTATTATTATTATTAAAAATAACAATTCTTGTCAAGTCTGGATTTTATTCACATGATCCCACAACCGGAAGATGCCAGGACCATTGCTACGGTCATCACGATTGGGTAAAGGTGCCAACACGAAAGTTAAAGGGGTACTCCGGCCTGAAAATAATATTAATTGAATGAATAGAGTAAAATTAAACAAGCAAAACACTGAAAATTTCATCGAAATCCGATAAAAAATAACGAAGTTATTGAATTTTTAAGTTTTGCATTATTTTGGGAAACAGTTCTATGCATGTCATCATGAATATGTAATGAGTGAGCTGATGATGTCACGTCCCCACTTTCCTTTTTTAACTATATAATATGAAATCTTCATTATTTCATTTTTTCATACATGTCTATAAAAAAAAATATCTCCCTTGTAACAAAATAAGTTACAGCAATGATAAACTTACACATTAAATTAGGAGTCTGTCCTTTTAGTTATAGGCTTGGAGCAGAAATTTGAATAATGGCAATTTCATATAATAAAATATAAAAGAAAAAGTGGGGATATGACATCATCAGCTCACTCACTGCATATTCATGATGACGTGCATATCACTGTTTTACCAAAATAATGCAAAACTTAAACATTCCATAACTTCATTATTTTTCATCCGATTTCGATGAAATTTTCAGTGATTTGTTTGTTTAATTTTACTCCATTTATTCAATTCATATTAATTTCAGGCTGGAGTACCCCTTTAAATTAGCTACCACAAAAACCAACACTGTCATGTTCTTCGCCGCCATTTTTGCACTTTCGACATGTCATGTGATCAATTCGATAAACCTAGTTTATCGAATTCGATAAACCTAGATTATCGAATTCGATAAACCTAGATTATCGAATTCGATAAACCTAGATTATCGAATTCGATAAACCTAGATTATCGAATTCGATAAACCTAGTTTATCGAATTCGATAAACCTAGATTATCAAATTCGATAAACCTAGATTATCGAATTTTTGGACAACTATTTTGATAAACCTAGATTATCGAATTCGATAAACCTAGATTATCGAATTTTTGGACAACTATTTTGATAAACCTAGATTATCGAATTTGATAATCCTAGTTTATCGAATTCGATAAACCTAGATTATCGAATTCGATAAACCTAGATTATCGAATTCGATAAACCTAGTTTATCGAATTTGATAAACCTAGTTTTTCGATTTGATAAACTAGGATTATCAAATCGAAAAACCTGTGATATCAGTCGATATTCGGGGTTCTGATAAACCAGGATTATCAAATTTGATAAACCTAGTTTATCGAATTGAAAAACTAGGTTTATCGAATCGAAAAACCAGGATTATCAAAAAACCTGTGATATCGGTCGATATTCAGGGTTCTGATAAACCAGGATTATCAAATTTGATAAACCTAGTTTATCGAATCGAAAAACTAGGATTATCAAATTGATAAACCGGGTTTTTCAAAGAATTCGATAAACTAGGTTTATCGCTTGATATTCGGGGTTGTTGTTGAAAAACTAGGTTTATCAATTCGATAATCTAGGATTCTCGGCGAAAAACCTAGTTTATCGTCGATAAACTAGGTTTATCGAATTTTTGGACAACTTTCGTTCCATAAACGTAACATATACAATATTATTTCACAATAAAGTTAGTGTATTTATAAGGTTTTTACAATAAGTTATTTACAGAATAATGAGATAAGAAATATAAATATTACATAAAGTGTGCAAATTGATGATTCCATGACATTTGCTCCGGCGACAACTGCTCCCATGGAACATTCACATATTAAACATCATGAACCCAGCCACAAACTCAACCCCAACCTCATTCTCCTCCCAGTTCCAAACTGGAACCCCCACCACAACCCTAACTCTAACCCTACGTCCTCGGTGAAATTAAGACCGGAGCACCCGTCGAAGGAGCAAATGTGCCACTAAATTGATTGATGAGAGGAAAAAAAATAATAAAAAAATAAATAAAAAAATAAAGAGTAGATAAATAGATAACATATATACATCAAATAATAATAATGATGGTGATGATAACAACAACAACAATAATAATAATAATTATTATTATAATAGTAGGCCTAATTATAATAATGATAATGATAGTAATAATGATATTAATAATAATAAAAAAGAAAATGATAATATAATAATAATAATGATGATGATGATGATAATAGGAATAATAGTAATAATAATAATAATAATAATAATAATAATATCACTAATCATATAGTGATAAATAAATGATTACATAAATTACTTAAATAAATGAAAACAAATATAACTGTAAAAAAAAAAAAAAAAAAAAAAACTGTGCAAAGAAATGATCAGGCGGATAGATACATCGACTTGGATTGAATAGCTGGAATTGCAATGGCAAAGGCACCGATTAAAGGGAAAATATTAACAATGATAGGAAGTGAAAGTGAAAGTAGAATTTTTGATACTAAATTTTGGCACAGGAAATAAATTTCCAAAAGTAATATAGTTGAGCGCACCCACCGCTATCATACGCAATGTATAGTCGCTACGTAACAATGCATGGCTCTAAAGTTCTGCGACTTCAAAAATGTGTGTTCAAAATCATCATTCACAACCCCTAAATTTCCCCTCGGGAGTCCTTAAATTGCAGCAGAAAGCATCTAGATTTTAAAATTTTCCGGGGGAGCATGCCCCCGGACCCCCCTAGCAAGGACCTGCCTTCGGCAGGTCCGTATTGATTACGACAAAAAGGTCCTCTTTTGCCAAAAACGACCCACCCCTTTAGAAACACTGGCTACGGCCCTGCCACAGATACCTGGGGAGCGTTTCATCAAGCGTTTTGTCAGTGATTTTTACCGACAAATTTGCTCTCAGCCAATCAGATGCAAGGATTTCAGTAGCTTATAACAGTTGTCGGTCAAAAATCACTGACAAAACACTTGATGAAACGCTCCCCTGAAAAGCTCTTCTATTATGCCTTGTCGAACAGGTGAAGAGGGTGTGTTTACATAATCCTGACAATATTTTTTAGCTACTTTTGAGAAAGCTATACATTTTTCACAATTTAATAACCTATTAATCAAAAGACCAATTAACACCAAAATTGCAAAGCAAGAAGATTACTTAACTCAAAATTATGTCATGAAAGTTGGAATTGAGTCGAATAAAACACTTTTGAGTTATCATATAGTCAGAAGGAAAGAAAAGGTTTTATTACATATAGAGCATTCGGGGTAGGGGCAAACCGTTGTCAAAGGGCACTTTGGTGTTTTCATTTCTGGGGGTCTGACACCCCCTTCCAGATGGATGATTTTGTCAGTTTTTTAGATTTTTGGAATGTACATCTATAGCTCTTCCTACGGACAAAATTTGGTCCCTGGACATCAAGGGGAAAAAATTACCCCAATTTCTAGGGGCCGTCTGACATCCCATCCCAACGGATTTTTTCTCATTTTTTATGTGTTTTGTAATGTCCAGTAATACTGCTTCCTACTGACAAAGTTTGGTGCATGGGGGAGATGGGGTGAAATAGACCCGACTTTGGGGTCTCGTTTGGGGCTCTGAGGCTAAACCCGGCAGCTACGTTCAGGCCGACAACCTTTTTGTCAATGACTTAGATGGTCTAAGTAAGTTTAAGGGGTCAAAATTATGGGTAAAATGGGTTGACTACTTCGGGACCGGCTCCTGGTCTATATATTCCTTTATTAGGAAATGAGCTACGGTGGTTTTTTAACTTTGTATCCAATTCAAAGAGACCATGAAATCATAGTTGCCACTGCAACAATTAATAGCTTTACTACATGTACTTTCAAAAGTTTTAAAGAACAAAGTTATATTTTTTTCACACTTTTGGTATATTCTTTTTTTTAAATGCTTATTTTCTTTTCTTTTACTAAAACGAACTTGATGTTAGGGTGGATTTCTCCTTGCCAATGTTGGGGCCTAATTGTTGGTTTTAACAGGGAACTGCTTGGACGGGGAGTCGCTCGGGGGGGGGGGATCTTTTTACTAAAAAAAAAGGGTCCGCACAGCGTTTTCGGCTGTCTTGTTCTTCCACTATAATTCTCTGACAAGCCAAAAAAAAAAAAAGGGGGGGGGGGGTCTTTAGCGTTTTCGGGTGGCTTTTTACTCCAATTTTACACGTTTGGCGGGAGGCTTTTTCATAAAATGAGATTTACAGAGAGCAGGAGGAAGGACGTCGCCTGGCGGGAGTCTCCCGCCAGGACGCTGGTCGGACGGCGGGAGAATTAATGAGCGTGTGGAGGGAGACCCCCGCCAAAAGCGGGAGGGTTGACAGCCCTGGTTTTAATGCAGAAAAATTTGAGTGCAGTGAAAGTTTGAGCAAAAGCTTATGAACTTCAATATCATTCATGCATTGACCCTAGATATAAAACTTGGACATATGTTTTCACGGGGTAACCACGCTAGTCATAATGACAGCTATTCATAAGGACCACTATCCATAACGCGTGACTAAAATTATTGAATAGCGCGCTATCCATAACGCGTGACTAAATGAATAGCGGTCCTTATAAATAGCGAGCAGAGTGACCCCGTTTTTACACACACCCCCGAGTACAAAACAAATCTATTCCTTCATCAACAACTAAAAAAATTGAAAATTATGAAATTCTAAGTATAGAGCAAATGCGAGAAGATGTTGCGTATCGAAAAATACGTTGCAGAGTTTCCAATTTGGATTTGACTGCTTACAACGTCAACTTTCCAATCTGTCTTTTTTTTTTTTTTTGGTGATTTTATTAAAATCATCTAAGTATCAGAGTAAACTTTCCCTTTAAGATTATAAAATGAAATACACTGATACACTACAATGAGTTTATGCTCTAGCGCATATAGCAATTATTTTATTTTCATTAAAAAAAATAATTATTTTTCAGGATATAGCAAATGACTGATTTGAGTAGAGAACACTATATCATTTTACCATGATTTCGCAATACATGTACATATATACAATTCAATAAATTATAATTAATTTGACCTGCATACAATCAGTCGAATATAGCTCGGGTCCAGACATTAAAGGGGCAAAAAGTTGTCGGGGAAGGAAACACCAGTCTCTCAAGGCGAATGAAAGGCAAGCTAAAGATCAAGATCATCGAATGAGATCAAGACCACAAGATTACCTCCCCCTCTCCCGCTACATACAATCAGTATAAATCCTTTGGCTTTATATGATGGGGGACCTAAACTAAGCTCCGCACTTTGTTTTCAATGGTTAAAAAACATTTAATTCGGTGGTTTATGTGAATTTCTTATATCTACCTTAAATGAATGCAAATCTTGATTTTGAAGCTGACCGATGTGAATTTCACCGATTTCCAAATAACGATATGACAAAAATAAAGGAAAACTAGAATATCACTGAAGGTGATTAATAATACCCCCGCCCTAAGATGTGTGCCGAATTTCCTGAGCATTGCTCCAAAAATGAGGAAGTAGTTTGATCTGCAATATTTTCTCGTTTCATTGCCATATGTCGTTACCGTGGCAACGCAGTTTGCCACACATAGAAACAATGTCTTGCACATCTTCATCCCAAGACCAATGTGTGTGGTGAATTTCACGAGCATTGCTCGAAAAATGAGGAAGTAGTTCGATGCGCAAGATTTGCAACGGACTGACCGCGCCCGCCCGACCACATGCTGCTTCCTATATACCCCCTTCATATCAAACTTTGTTTGGCGGGGCTATAATTACTACATGTAATTCTTTTTTGCAAACCTCAATATTTTCGTTGCTCAGTCACAGCAGAAATTTGGAGCATTGCGCATATTTGCGGGGTGCATAACTTTAGAACCCCTTGCAGGGACCGCGGAACGGGGGGGGGGGGGGGGGGGGCTTCAGCCCCCACTTTTTTCAATAAACACGTGCAAACTTATGGCAGTGCAAAAATGTGGTTATACACGCAGCCCCCCCCCCCATTAAGCCCCTCCACTTTCCAAGACGTTCCGCGGCCCCTGCCTTGCCATACATATAAATTTTAAATAAGCTAGATTTTAAGTAGCATAAAGAAAGATGCAACATTATTTGATTCATTTGTATACATTCCAGACACCATAATCATATTTATTTCTTTTTTTTTCAGTAGTCTTTTACAAATACTGTAATACACATAACAGAACAGATGATTAAATTCAAAAGGGAAAAAAGGTGAGAAGAGAGAGAGAGAGAGAGGGAGGGAGAATTTAGAAGTAAGGAGGAAAATACAGATAAACAATGGCAAATGAGAGATCAAAAAGTAACATAGAATTTAAAAGAAAATCAAGTAGATGTGGTGCTTATTTACAAAGCTAACCCACCAGTAGGCTTTTAAAAATAGAATGTATTGTAAGATGCAAACTATACAAATTAAACATGACAAAAACCCATGGCACATGGATATCTGACTATCCATTCTGACCACTGGGCAACAGTGAGCAGAATAATGTTGTTGAATACCCATTCCTAAAAGGAAATGCTGAAAGACAATTTCAAGGGGTCATATTCTCTTTTCCTACAAACATATTACATGTATTATTTAAAAAAAATAAACTGGCATTTTCATTCACAATTTAACACATTCAATAGAGATAATTGCACATGTAACCTGGTTAAAAATACTGTAGTACATGTATATCCAATATCCGATTACCAACCATCACTCCTAATATGTTTGTATATATATATATATATATATAAATTTGACTTAACTTCGGCTTCCCCCTTCTGTCGAATATTTCGCCTTAACGTTTTCGGCACTGTTTTTTCCAATTTCCGTAGGGGTAGGAGGCATTCTATTGATATAAACGTAGATGATGCCAAATTACTTATATTACTACAAAGTTTTGTTCGGACGGGAGAACTCATTTTCGTATAATATAACATGGAAAATCTATATATGTATAACTCCTGGGTATCTAACGTCCAAAGGTGGACTTAGGGCGATGTCTGTTTTTTAAATTATATCAATAGTTTGGGGATTTACTAAAAATACCTTATCGCACACAAAAGGTAGTTATTATACGATTTTTTTTTACCATAAATGCAAATTGAATCAAATTAATTCTAAAAATATACTAACATTTTGAACCATTAATTCTCTGTAACGTCCTTTTTGCGATGACATACGTATATACAATAAAAAATAAAAAATAAAAAAAATCGCCTTTTAGTAGAATCTAGGTATATATATATATATCCGTATTTCCGATCATAGGGGGAATCCTAACGATGCGGTTTATTCCGTCACAATAAAAATTGGGCGTTAAGGGGAATTTCAACGGGCGTTACGGGGAATGATAACAATAGGCTGAGATAAAAGGATTCCCCCTATGGCTGCGAATAGAGTAATATATATATATATATATATATATATATATCAGGGGCGGATCCAGGATTGAGTGTAAGAGGGGGCACACAAATGAAAAAAAAAAGGTCTTCATTCTAAAGGGGGGGGGGGCCACAATCGAGAAAATGGCGGATCGTCTATGATGGTCAAAATGCATACTTTTCTTCCAAAAGGGGAGGGGGGGGGGGGCACGGGCCGGAAGTGCCCCCACTGGATCCGGCAATGTATATATATATATATATATATATATATACATACCCTTATATTTACGAAAGGGTGAATCGTAACAATGCGGTTTAGGGTATATATATACCGGTATACCCTTATATTCTACGAAAGGGCGAATCGTAACAATGCGGTTTAGGGTATATATATACCGGTATACCCTTATATTCTACGAAAGGGCGAATCGTAACAATGCGGTTTAGGGTATATATATACCGGTATACCCTTATATTCTACGAAAGGGCGAATCGTAACAATGCGGTTTAGGGTATATATATACCGGTATACCCTTATATTCTACGAAAGGGCGAATCGTAACAATGCGGTTTATTCCGTCACAAAAGAAATTCGACTTTAAGGCGAGTCTGAGCCTGCGGAAAGGCGAATTGGAACAATAGGCCTATACAAAGAGAATTCGCCTTATACAGTAGACGGATCTAAAGATTTATATATATATATACATCTAACAAATCTAAACATTATGAGGGGGAACTATCCCCTTCCCCCCACCCCCAAATTAAAAAAACAAAACAAACCAAACCACCCAACCAACTTTTCAAACAATAAGAAAGGCACATGTAATGGATGGGTTAAGCTCCATCATAGAGTGATCCCTTTCATATCCCTACTCAATATGGCACAAAAAAGAGACATAATAACAAAGTTTTTCGACCTGCACTCATCAGGTTATCACGCAGGTATATAACAAATTACTTGAATTAATTAACAAATGAGTGCAGGTCGAAAAGCTTCGTTATTATGTCTCTTTTTCGTGCCATATTGAAATTTTGTAGTACCAAGAAATTATTTGTATATCCCTACTCATTAGATCCAAGTATAATAGATTTTTTCAAAATCTCTTATGCATAGTAAAATTCATGGCATACAGCAGCAATAGCATCTAGAATGATTAAATCTGAGCGCAAGTGAAGTGAGTACTTAAAGAGAATGTTGAGTTCCGGGAGAGAAGAAAAATAATTTTGTTAGCTTTCTCATTTTTTTAAATGTCAGTTTGAAAGAATATCATACGAGAAATGTCCCCTGCAAAGGATAGCCTTTCAAATGCCCTCATATTCGAAATATGAGAAATAGCTGAAATGTTCTGGCCGAACATTCATATGCCACATGTGTTCTGTGTGCAGTGCATGAGCTTTTCAGTGAGACTAGGCCAATTTCTTAGTATTCCAAAACCTCGTAGTATACACCAATTTTTATGTAGAAATTATCAACTTTCAATTCCCAATTGCTTTGCGACAGCTTCTTTCACAATGATTGCATGACCAGGGGAGCATTTCATCAAGCATTTTGTCAGTGATTTTTACTGACAAATTTGCTCTCAGCCAATCAGATGCAAGGATTTTAGTAGCTTATAACAGTTGTCTGTAAAAATCACTGACAAAACACTTGATGAAACGCTCCCAGAACTCAACTTATCTTTAAGCAAAATTATCTTTAAGCAAAATATTCTAAAACACTTTAGTTCCAATTTGTATCAAGGCATATTTTGAATTGCATGAATTATGACATTTATCTGTCTTACAATGTCATTTTATTTTTCAGAAGACCCATGGATTATACGAACCCCTGCAGGCCCTTCCTTTCTATATCTTTCAGTCTGGGTTTATACATATATGTAATGAGCAATATACCATAGAGCACAGACCCTTGCTTAGAAACAGAAAATATTTGAGAAAATATCCACTCTATGGAGTTTTCAGAAATATATGATATTTTTTGGCTTTGAAATTCATTTGAAACTCTCATCATTCAAACATTATATAAGTGGTATCCTTTGCAGAGATGCATTCATGTATGTCATCATCCTGATGGTTTTACTCATTGTTGAATATATCTTCAGTATGAAATCCCTTCACAATAGGCAGCCTTGTCAACTACCGTCCCAATGAGCATTCCGTTTCCATAGCGGCACGCTACACTGCTTCCTCTTATCAGTCCTGAATCATCTGCAAAGACTTCTCTGATGGTTGGATTCAGTTCCTTGTCAAGCTGAATATTTAAAACCTGCAAGGGGTTAAGGATAGAGTAACAATATGAAGCCCACATTTCCTTTATCAGTATACGTAGATATATTGACTGCTATGAGAGGCATAGAAACAACTGTGCCGTGAATATTAAAGCAGGCAATATATCTTTTATATACCAAACAAAGCCAGGTAAGAGTCAAAGAATACATGTGCAGCTTACCAATCATGGGGTCCTCACATTTAAAAACCATCATCAAACTGTTAATAAACTAAAAAAATCTGAGATAAATCGAGACAGCAGATCGCCGGTCTTTTGCACAAGTAACCTAAATTTAGCAATCAAATCGCACTGCGAATATGGCATCAACTGTTAATTAAAGGGGACAAATAAAAACAAATTTTTTTCCTATGTATGTTTGGTGTTCTGTGCTGGTATCCTATCTGGATAATGAGACTGGAAAATGAGGACTGTGTGTCAACATTACCCAACCGTGGACTTATTCATAATTAAGTATTCACAGTTATTTTTCAATTGTTTTTGAAGAGAATATAATCCTGGAAGACTAAAAATAAATCCTGTTCAATTGTAACATGCTTTCCGGGCGTGCCCGTCTGTTGGATAGAGTGCGTAAGCCAAAAAAAAAAAAATTATACCCACGAAGAATTTCACGACCACCCAAACGTGGACTCTGCTCAGAAATGCTCGAAAGTTCAACAGCGTAGTTAGAAGCTAAAAATAAAGCCAAAAAACTGTAAATCAAAACGAGGACGGTCCTCGGTCTCATGTGTGTCCTCGGTTCAAAGATGTGTTTTCATATTAGTGCCCTCGGTTGTCAACACCAACGCACACACTCACAACACACACATACCATATAAATATATTCACCTGTCCAACTCCATTAACTTTGCCAGCTCTGTTGAAATATTTATGCACGATAGGATTACATCCAACCCACAGAGACCCGTCATCTTTATCAACATCAATGTTGTCAGGAACGGTGGAAAGAGGAATGACCTGTACCAAGATTACAGTGAAATATGACTGAAATACACATCTCGATCTCAACTAGATTGGACAATATCAAATCATCATCATTGGTGGTTCTTCATTACAGATACATGTATTATGTCCATCTGATTACTGGAAGAATAAATTTCACTCAAATTCTAATGATTTTTTAGGGCCATTACCAAAAAAAGAAAAAGCTGAATAAAATGGATTATATAATCATGAATTTGACTGGAGAGGAACAACAGATGTGTTTTCTTCTGTTATTAAATTTTATTTGACTCGGTTCAATGGATAAGACTGAAGATTCCGGTAATAAGTTTGTAGATGTATAAGTATGACACAGACATGCCCTAACACACAAAATATCATTAATAATAAAAAGGACAATGTAACAATGATATCTCACTTTTGCTTGTTCCAAATTCCCATCACTTTGGGTTCTGTAGATAAACAGCTCATGTCCAATAGTTGACGAAACATATAATAACCTATGAAATAACAAATCATTAAAAAAGTAGGAAAAACACAAATGATACCAACAGATATAAATAATTATAATCATTGCATAATGATCATTACGTGATATTTTTAATGAACTTTGCAGATGTCTTCATAGTTTCAAATTCCCAGTTCATAGTTTCCTTTTTTAAAGCAGCATTTAAATTGACGAAAATCACTTTCTAACCATGTTCTTACATGATCAAAATAGGCTAAATGATGAATACATGTACATACATGTAATCAGAGTGGTTCATGTACAATATCATCTTTCTCAATGATGACTTACTGGTGACTCCTTTAAACAAAATAAAAAAATTACCCTTAGACAACTGAATATTTCTTGATACGATCAAATCATTTATGCCATGTAAGAGCATACAACAATTTCTTTCAAGTTTCCTGATATGTATGAATGTGTGTCATTCCTAATCCATATATACCGCTGGCTTTATAGCCTTCCAAGATTGATGACATCAAGTAGTGGCTTTGTTTACTTTTTGTCAGGAGACAGGTTTACACCATTTGATAATTTCAATCCTTTGGCAACAATCCTAGCATCATGTCCATCATAGTACGCCACACTTCCCCATGCGAGCCGGAACATAATCTCCAGGAAGTCAACAGGTTTGGGTAGGTATACATCGTTTGATGTGTAGAAGTGATGTTCATCAACGAGGACAAGATCATTTGGACTGTATGGGACAAAGCATAGGAGGGTAAACATTCACATTCTAGTAAAATCATTTGTCTACAAATATGAGCCTACTATAATGTATTCCTGTTTAATTTGTTGGTATATTTCCTTCTGCTGCATCTCAGTACCCCCCCCCCCCCCCCACCGCCACCCCCACTCAAAAGGAGAAGCTGGCTCAGTTAATGTGTTTACTTAAAGAACAAAGGCAAAGTTTAAGAAAGCAGATACATGCTGCTACATATAAAGATAGGTTAATTGACTGAAAGACAATTAAAACATGTTGAAAGTCAGCTCATAATATATCTGAATATTTCATGTTTTGATCACATGCATTTATCTCTTAAGGATTTTTGCAATGAATTGTAATGTGTGAGATTAATTACATAAAAACTTGGTAATTGTTCAGTGAATCATATTATGTACATTCCTGTTACAAATATTATATCAATTTTTTTCTTCAAATTCAAGACTTTATTCCAGACTCAGCTGCAAAAGCAGAGGTCCATATTATAACACATTTACATGAGCAAAACATAAAGAATCAAAGAACATAGAATACAAATAAACATATATTAAGAGAAACTACAAAACTAATATACCACTAGAACTAAGCAATGGACACAGAATACAAAAGATAAAAGCTGCAATAATATAACATGAAGTGCATACTATCAACAATGGATATAATGGGCAAAGAATGGACAAAGAATACTTAAAAGAGAGAACATTAAAAAAAAAAAATATATATATATATATATATATACTGGAGGAGGCACAATAAATAATCAAGAGAAAGAGAAATAGACCCAAGAAACAGACATAATATGAAAATATTTATAAGTGTCATGATAAATTATGGACTTTCTATTATAATTAAAGTACAGCATCCTTTGTACCTCCATCTACAATTATAAACAATCAGGTTATTTTTTTTTCTTCAATAATATTGTGAATTTAGGACACAAAGCATACCAACCTCCAAATGTTCTTGTGATGTATTCTTCTTTGATGTGACAAGGTAGGAACCTCCTTGTTATATGAAAAGTCAAAGACCTCAATTCCTATCCTGTCTGGTTGCTTGTTGACCACATACAGGGACAGTTTGGGGTTATCTAGAGACAGTGACAGAGACAACAATTTCACAACTTACTGTGTACTATCATAAGTCTTAAAAATTATGCATATTGTGATGGAAATCAAATCTTGAAGAAGAGTATGTTACTACAATAACAATTATCTACATTGTACTTCACTTCACGTCATTAAAGGAGAATTAACCTCAAACAATAAAGACGATAGTGTTCAAAGGTGTTATTTATTCCTACTTGTTAGACTATATGGCTTCGCGTCAAAATATACGAGATCGATACGAATCAAGATTTTCTGAGCAAAATGTATCATCTGCTAGCAATATGTATCGTCTGCTAGCAGCACATGGGGGCTGCCATTTTTTTATGTGTACAAGAAGATTTTCTTAATCCAAATGCCCAATTGCCCTTTTCAAAATTAAAAACCCATTTGAGATTGAAAATATACAATAGATATGTCAATTTATTTTTAAACTGAACATTTCCTCATATATTTCTGTTGAAAATCGATATTCGCTTAATAAAAATCTATTTTCTTGATACTGGACGTACGAGACGGAGCAAATTAATTCAAATTTTATGGATGCTTCTTCCCTGAGCATCTATAGCGGCAAACTATGCATTCACCTGCTTTGGGATAATAGACTTGAAAAGTCAGAATGCATGCTGCATATATTATGTTCTGCTCTGTTTGGCAAACCCAAGAAAATAGATTTTGGTTAAGCAAAACCAGACAATTTAAAAGTATCATTATAAAGATTTAATTTGTATAATACATGTAAACACCCACTTTATATTTTCGTCACATATGGGATTTTAGGTAATGAAGAAAATCAATTTAGGTTTTGAATTCAAAATATCTTCCTGACTGGAACATTTCTCAATGGTTCATGTAGAATTCCAAATCAGCAAGAAAATGGCAGCCCCCATGTAAATGAGTAGGAGACGATACCGGGTGTTGGAATATCTTTATTTATACCATTTTCTGATATATAATTAAAAAATGATTTAGGCCAAGAAGTAGGAATATATTACACCTTCCAATATAAGTAAATTTGTAATCAGGGGTTAATTCTCCTTTAATGACAACACACAAAAAGTTGGTAAGACTGATAATTTTCAAACCAAACCCTACGCGGATAAATTGTAATATCATTCACAATGAAAACAAATCTACATTTCTGTCATTTTGTCCCTTTCAAACTAATCATGAGATTATCATTTTGTAGTATACCTTTAGGACCACTCTCCCAGATATCCATGCCTACAGGTATCCATGCTGCAGTATCAATACCAGAGATTAGAATGTCTTGAGGATCTTTATCAGGATGGTTGAAGTCAAAGAGAAAGACTTGACCTGGAATTCCGTTATCAGGTTCCACCATCTTAAGGACACCCTGTTTGGAAGAGACATTGAATTTCATGAATTTCATGAAAAATATAATATAGGCCCAAGAACTAACTAAATTATAATTTGCCATGCATAAACTTCAATCTGGAAAGCATACATGTCTTGAATAATGATAATGATCATAATTATCTATATTTCTCATGCGCACATATCTGAACACCCTTGATCAAGGTGCAACAACTTTAAACATGCAAATACAGGGATATTTAACTGATAATCTAGACAAAAGCAATGAACTTAAATCAATATAATTCTAGATGTAAATATATGTATTTCACTTGAACTTTAAAGTTTAAACTGTTCTGTATTATCCAACTTCCTCACATAAGGAGGTACATTTTCCTTGTCTACAAATGAGGCCAAATATAGTATTTCACTGGACCTAGTAATAATACCATCCAGTAAACAAATGAAGCATAACAGCCTTACAATGTACAGTGAAACCTGTATATAAAGACCGCTCAAGGGAGACAAGAAAATCGGTCTTCATGAGCAGGTGGTCTTTATGTACAGGTCACTTTAATACACGTTTCAATGAGAAATACTTTTCAAGGGAAACAAAAATGGTAGTCCTTATAGACAGGTGGTTGCTAAAGCAGGTTTGACTGTATTTTCATGAAATATGCTCACTGTACCTTGACTAATTCAGGTTTCCCTCCCTCTATTCTTATGAAAATACTCCATTAAAAATGATAGCTCACAAGTATAGCTCAATCAAAATTGAATATTTTTCCTTTTAAAAAAGGCAAGACCATCTTAGTTTAATAGTTTTATGAGAAGAGATTTTTTTTTCATACTTACAGATGATATGAATGCAAGCCCATTAGAGGCAGTCACAATATCCTCAGAACCATTTTCTGTGTAGTAAAGAGGAGGTATATGATTAATACTACATACATGAAAAAGGGGGAAAGATATATACGAAGAAAGTGATTAATAATTCATAAGTTTTAGATGCTCCTTCAAAAAAAGTAAAATAAAACAAAAATACAACATGAACATGAACATGAACAAACATACAAACAAATATTCACACACCTATGGCACAGATTTAGGATTCATACAATTTCTTTGAATACTTTGTCTACATCTGTATATCTCTTTATCAAAAATATCACTCAGTGTGGTTAATTAGCAAATGTTATAAAGAAGAGTTATTCTTCCGCTTCTTCTTCTTCTTCTTGTAAAGTACAGTCCACCATTAGACGTATCAGCTTAATCTAAACCAAATGCCATAAAATATACTGAAATTGAATTTCATATCTTGATTGAATGTCATTCATTTCAAAGGATAATATACTTAATGATTTCTTATTGAGAAGGGTTCTAAAATATGGCATACATAAATCAAACATTAAAGGTATGCTTGTTCCCATGCAAAAAGAGAAGGAAAAAGACACACAAAACTATTAAAAGAGGAAGATAAATTCATGATTCTATTCACCAATGCCTGGTAGTGCTCTGCAGAGTCCAGGGTGATGTGTATAAATATTCTTGTGAAAGCCAAGCATATATCTGTTTTTGAGAAATGAAAAAGGAAGTTGACTAAAAATTCATGGGTTCATTATTGACTCTACTCCAACATAATCTGATTTCTCCAAGTATTAATAAGTAGAGTGCTCAAGTAGTCTCAACTCCTCAAAAGTTTGATCTCTGATATCTCTTATTATTACCAAAAACAGCAATATATCATCCACTAGCGTAGCAGGGGGGGGGGTGCAGACTGCCCTCCCCCTGACAACTTTTGTCAAAAAAAAAAGGTTAACAGGCAGTGGTTGGGGGCAATTCTGGCAAAAAATCCTTTTTCTTTTTTACTTGTAAAATCATCGCCACACCCCCCCCCCCCCCCCACTCAGCGACTTTTGGAGAAAGTTTTTTTGCTTGTCAGAGAATTATGGAGGAAAACATTCTCCTCCCCCCCCCCCCCCAGCCACTGAGCAGACAGCCCTGTATTTTTTGCCCTCCCCCTTTTACAAAATCCTGGCTACGATATTGATATCATCCCTTTTGCAAATTGTAATGGTTAGATATCTCTTCCTAACACAATAACATAAGTCCATTCGATCTGACATTTCACTGCTTTAATGAACACAAAATAAAGGGAAAAAGGGGGAACAATTAATGGAAAAATGTTTTAATTTCACAAGCTCAGTCTTATTATAATTTAAAAAGGCAAGAGGATTATATCCAGTTCCTACATTATTTCTGTTTTTTGTTGTTGATATTTTAATGCCCCCTTTACAAACATAAACTTGTCGACAGCTGAAACTAAAGTTCAGCACGGCAGGCAAAAAAATAGTTGAATGCAAGTTTGTAAAAGGGGCGTGTCTATTTGAGTATGGGGTACATGCTATGAAAATCTACCCCGTGCCTGCAGGGGCAGGAACGCATCAGTTCGTTTGTTAAGGGAAACTGCGAGAGTTTACCACCTGAAAACTTACAATCATTAACACTCACATATCATCAAGATCAAAGAAAAAACTCACATAATCCGAGCCACTTGATCAATAATTACAGCAAGAAGGACATATGTAATAATACGACGAGCTGTTAACCCCATTTTCGAGCAATGTTCGAAAGACAATTTTAAGTGGAGAGTTGACTGAAGAAGTAGAATAGCGATTTAGAATTAGAAGACGAAGTCAGAGTCGAAGTTAAGTCAGCTGGAGTATGCGCGCGCAGCTGTTCACCGTGTACCGGCGAATGAGAATCGGCTGCGTGGACTATTTAGAAATTAGAGCGAGAGGGGAGCCGAGTGACATTACTGGAGTTTTCACATACCAACATGGCTATTTACACATGGAATGTGTGCTTACTTCTTCTCCAATTGTCTTTAGCTGTATTAGCAGGGTAAGAAATATTCAATTTCATTGAGAATTTTAGAAAAAGATTTGCGTGAAAAGTGTTAAATTAACGATAAAATTGTGAAGCGAAGCCCTATCGGTCCCACACATTAAAATGGCTGTAGTGTAGTGTAGTATAGTATGATCCGGAGAGTGATTTCAAGACATTGATTCATTTGTTGTGTTGTGGAGCGAGTGTCTAAGTTAGTAGTAGTATTTAAGTTAAGTATAATGTTCTTAAATTACATACCTTGAAAGTGGGGCAAACCCGGGGAATAGGGGACCAGACGCTTGTGCTTCTTCTTCTTCTTCTTCTTCTCAGTCTTCTTCTTCTTCTTCAAAAATAAACAAGACTCGTAGTCGTATCGTATTCTCGTACTGTTCACTCATACATAGGCCTAGCCCCGGGACGCTGCCACGAAGTGGCAGCGTCCTGAGTGAAACCTGTATGATTCGGTGGGTCTCACAATCTACCAATGTTCAAATGACCATTTAAAAAATGGCCATGTAATTATTATTTTTTAATTAAAGTATCATATATACCACTCATAGGTACACGCCATTGCCGACTGTGTAGTAACGCAGCCAACACACATCCCATACCTAAACTGCATCACTGTGCATTTTTGGCTATATTTAATTGAATATAATATATTACAGTTTACTTATATCCAAAGAATTATATTGAATAATAGATGATTAAAACTTACCAGGTTGTTTTGTGACCTTTGAAGAGGGTTTCCTGAAATTTTGGGTCCTTTTTGTCGATAACTGCTATCGAGACTGTCCCGTCAGCATCCAGTTTGTATTTTTCACGATTATGATGAAGGGAGCCCTCAGCGCTCGTAGTAGTACCGGCGCGATGGGTTCGTCGATCTCCTACGAAGACCTGAAAGGGCCAAACTGACGACGTAAAAAAAGAAAAAATATTACGTACGTACGTAATATTTACTACGTACGTACGTAATATTTTTAATTTTTTTACGTCGTCAGTTTGGCCCTTTCAGGTCTTCGTAGAATAGCTTGTGTGCGTAACATTCTGCGTACGTATCAACGGTGCGTAACCATGTAGAGCGGCCTCACTAGTGCGCAACATATTGAGAGCAATCGTGATCCGTATGCAGGTGTGGGTAACAAGTTCCAAAAAGAGAGCTGTAAATGTAAGTTTTTATAACTTTCTACATTTTGTATCTTAACGAACTGATAACTTAAACTCTAAAGAATGATACTTAAGTATTAGTTTGCCCACAAAAACATCCATTTGAAACAAAATTACATCTGTATCCCCAATACCCAGTATACACACATGTATATGATTCTAATGGTCAATATGACCATTGCTTGCTGATGTGATATATACCACTCCCGGGTACATTTCTGTAAAATAGTTGGTATTTTCTGTCGCATGTACTAAAGGTATGGGGGGGAAAATAAGATAAATATTTTAAATACTTGCTTTCAAATTCAGCCCTTAAAAATCTCACTCCTACCTCAAATGGCCGTTAGGAAGAACTTTTGATATTTACAGCAAAATCCAAAGTCAAAATCTTGTCCAAAACCGGAGAAATCCCTGCCGATTTGTTTCGCGATCGCGTGTTGTTTACAAACTGCCGATGTCTTAGACTAAAATCGGCCAATATAATTTTTGTCCACGAAGAAACTCGGGATCGCAAGGGCACGTCGATCTTTACGATCGCGCACACAGAAAATCGGAACTTTTCCGTGTACGCCATAGGGACCGAATTTTTGAGGACAAAACTCTTTTGGGGAGATGTCAGCGCCCGCGGCGACCAGGAAATGTACACAATGACTCCGATAGCTCGTTTCGCGAGAATCAACAGTAAATTACGGATTTCATTTTTGTAAATATTTTTTCCAACATTGGTGAGTTGAATTTATTGTATTTCTTGGATATTTTGGGGTCGGTTTTTGAAAATTAAATGCCGATTTTGAGTGAATATTGGTGACTTTTGTGCAGTGGTGTTTTAAAAAGATGAGGTGTATGACTGCCTACATTATACACACGAAGTATAGGAATGTACCTATGAGTGATATATACGATGCCACTTACCTAAACAGACTTTACGCAAATCAGCTTTTCCTAAAAAATGTGTAGAATCGATGAATGTCACTTTTTACTCTCAATTTTCGAAACCAGTCCCATTCGCCATGTTGTTAAAGCCAAATTGAAAATAGGCACTTGCGCATGCGCCTATGAATGTTTATTACAATGACGGCATAGTTTTCGTCAATGGAATAATGAATATTCATATACCCACTGTAATCCGCCGATCGCTAGCGTATAGATCTAGCGCTCTCGCTCAAGCTCGTCTTAATGAATATTCATAATCCTCCCTTCTTGTCTGTATTATAATTGGAGCTGCTGACGCATGCGCATTGCAAGCAAAACACCGACCTTCGGAAGTTTTTACTACAGGCTCTTGGAGATAAATATGCCTTTTTTGTATCATCCTCATTGAAAAGAAAGACGACAGTCAATCGTAAAGTATTGTAAGTACCTAAAATAGCCTAAAATCAACTGATTTCATGTTTCATGGCTATCATTTTGACAAACGACCTTGTAATTATGTGACATCCATGCGATCAAAGGACTGCGAAGCGCAGCCCGAACACTACGTGTTCGGGCTGCCGCAGTAAACATAGGCCTAGCTACATTCCTATACTTCGTGTGTATAATGTAGGCAGTCATACACCTCAACTTTTTAAAACA
Source organism: Heliocidaris erythrogramma (assembly GCA_025617745.1). Taxonomy (NCBI): domain Eukaryota; kingdom Metazoa; phylum Echinodermata; class Echinoidea; order Camarodonta; family Echinometridae; genus Heliocidaris; species Heliocidaris erythrogramma. The sequence continues at coordinate 5,556,921 of CM046856.1, forward strand.
CCACTGCACAAAAGTCACAAACATTCACTCAAAATCGGCATTTAATTTACAAAAACCGACCACTAAATATCCAAGAAATACAATAAATTCAACTCACCGATGTTGGAAAAGATATTTCCAAAAATCAAATCCGTAATTTACTGTTGATTCTCGCGAAACGAGCTATCGGAGTCATTGTGTACATTTCCTGGTCGCCGCAGGCGCTGACATCTCCCCAAAAGAGTTTTGTCCTTAAAAATTCGGTCCCTATGTGGCATAGGCCTACACGGAAAGTCCCGATTTTCTGTGTGCGCGATCGTAAAGATCGATGTGCGCTTGCGATCCCGAGTTTCTTCGTGGACAAAAATTTTATTGGCCGATTTTAGTCTAAGACATCGGCAGTATGTAAACAACACGCGATCGCGAAACAAATCGGCGGGGATTTCTCCGGTTTTGGACAAGATTTTGACTTTGGATTTTGCTGAAAATATCAAAAGTTCTTTCTAACGGCCATTTGAGGTAGGAGTGAGATTTTTAAGGGCTGAATTTGAAAGCAAGTATTTAAAATATTTATCTTATTTTCCCCCCATACCTTTACTACACGCGACAGAAAATACCAACTATTTTTGCATTTTGTATTCATAGTGGTCAATATGACCACTATTCGTGGTGTGGTACTGTTGAAGTGTTGTGCTGTTGTGCAGGTGTATGTACAGTGTCTTGATAAAAAGGGTCTACATTCATGACATTAAACTCTGTGCAGCTAAAAAGACATCCGTAATTTAACAGAGCTGGATCTTGAGTACTTCCACACCACGAATAGTGGTCATATTGACCACTACAAATACAAATGCAAAAATAGTTCGTATTTTCTGTCGCGTGTAGTAAAGGTATGGGGGGAAAAATAAGATAAATATTTTAAATACTTGCTTTCAAATTCAGGCCTTAAAAATCTCACTCCTACCTCAAATGGCCGTTAGGAAGAACTTTTGATATTTTCAGCAAAATCCAAAGTCAAAATCTTGTCCAAAGCCGGAGAAATCCCCGCCGATTTGTTTCTTAGATGTCTTTGTTTCTTAGATAGGCCGATGTCTTAGACTAAAATCGGCCAATACAATTTTTGTCCACGAAGAAACTCAGGATCGCAAGCGCACATCGATCTTTACGATCGCGCACACAGAAAATCAGGACTTTTCCGTGTATGCCACAGGGACCAAATTTTTAAGGACAAAACGCTTTTGGGGAGATGTCAGCGCCCGTGGCGACCAGGAAATGTACACATTGACTCAGATAGCTCGTTTCGCGAGAATCAACAGTAAATTACGGATTTGATTTTTGGAAATATCTTTTCCAACATCGGTGAGTTGAATTTATTGTATTTCGTGGATATTTTGTTGTCGGTTTTTGTAAATTAAATGCCGATTTTGAGTGAATGTTTGTGACTTTTGTGCAGTGGTGTTTTAAAAAGTTGAGGTGTATGACTGCCTACATTATACACACGAAGTATAGGAATGTAGCTATGAGTGAGTACTTCTCTCTTCATGCTCTTAACTGCTTAAACATGTTAAAGCTGTGTTCAATACTGTGTCGTGTACAAATTTGCCCCTTTGCGATGGTTGTTTTGCAGAGGATGTCCCGGATGTCCGATGAAGAGAATATTGGTGTCGGTATTTGTAAATCAAATGCCGATTTCGAGTAAATGTTGGTGGCTTTTGTGCAGTGGTGTTTGAAAGTGTTGAGGTGCAGGGTAAAAAATACCCGGGGGGGCGACGGGCGATTTAGCCCTCGGTGGAGCGCTAATCGCCCCCTAAAATCCTTAAAACCCAGTTCTTTGGGGCGACCATTTTATTTAGAGTTGCCCGCTTGCCTCAGCTCCGAAATTGTATATAAATTTATGAATTGTGAAATTTGTGATTTTAGAGCAGGACTCCGAGCAGGACACTTACGGCAAGCTTTCCTTTTCAGAAGTCGGCTATTATAGCTAATATGCCCAGTAATCCTCAAATTGGCAAGAATCCTACCTAGGTTATCAAAAAAACCAGCAGAACGGAGGTATAGATAAGATTTGTATGGAGCGGAGGTATATAGTCAGTGCAGCAAGAACAGAAAGAACAGATTCGCTGTCAATTGCTCGTAGTCTAGTGGTAAAGGCATCTGGTCAGACTGTCAGAGTATTCTCTTTCTACACTGCACTTGCGTTTAAGGTCCCGGGTTCGAATCCCGCTCTTTCTTGCTGATAATTTTTCAGTTATGAATTGATAACGATAGCGTTTATTCCGTTATAAATAATTGAATTTCAACAATGAAAACCAAGAAATTTGACTAATTATTCACTTGTTCAGGCGGATTTAATGGCCGCTGGGCATAATAACCACTTTGGCCCAGAAGTCTAACTACGGAAATCATGAACGAGATCGACCTGAGTTAGCAGTCTAGCGTAAATAAATGTGCAATGCATAATGGGAAATGGAATAAAGGTAGCGACTATCACTCGGATGTTACGTATCAGCGCTGTAGTAATCCAATAATGATAATCACTTGCTTCAGTTTAAACTAGTCTTTACGCAATACGGTTTGTAAAAAAATATGAATGGTGTCCAGTTTTCCACGCATCACAGCGCGGCGGTGTGCTGTTATTTACGTACATACGATCGATGTGAGTTTATCCTATGTAACTCCAGTGTAATTGTAGTTAAATTATGTGCTACCTCTGCAACCTCAGTTCACAATCACCAAATCAGATGTATCTTAAGATGAAAGGTGGGGGGTACTTGATAGTGAAAAAGGGATGATAATAAAACAACAACACACATATTAGCGCATATGAAATTATGAATACTGATACTCGTTATGCAGTACTCGCAGGGACAATAATTGTGATATCAGCAATTCAAGATAGCCCCCTTGGGCCTAGAAATAGCCCCTGTAAAGTTGTCCACAGGGGCTACTTTTTTAGAAAGAATAGCCCTCATGAAAAAAAAAGTATTTTTTACCCTGTTGAGGTGTATATGACAATGTCCGAGTAAGCATACAAAGTATAAAAAAGTTGCTTTGTGTGATTAAAAATAGGGGTCAAATTTGTCCTTTCTGCATTGGGAATCCCCCAAAAGAAGTAAACTCACAAAACTTGATAAGGTACGAAAATCCGTTAGGACTGAGATTGACGATCCAACTATGAGTATGAGTGTGTATAACGTCACAAGCCCTAAGCTGTGGTACTATGGTTTTGCAGTGTGAACAGTATAAAGAAATGAACTCAGCCTAAGCAGCTGGCCATCTGCACTTTTTTTCGATGTTGTTCTGAGATAGGTCTGAGAGGGGTCCAGACGGCCCGACCCTGGATAACCTGACCACCTACCCTGGACAGCTCGACCCGGTGGAGTTATCCAGGGTTGGGTGCCTCAACGGACAACTCGACCCACTTATTGTTTTTCAATTTCTATGAACTAAATTCACTCATTTTACGATGAATTACAAGTGGTAAATTATATATATTCATTACAGGAAACACAGACTTTTTGAGAATTTATTTTTCCCTTGCAATGAGAATATGCCAATTCGATAAAGGACTTTAGTGACCGAGTACATTTATCACCAGTTATATGAATTAAAATACACAGCTACCATCAGCACATTCCACTTGATTCACAAATCCACCACAAAACTAACCTTAAAATAAACTTGTGCATCCACACGAACAAGAACAAGAACAACCCCACGCCGAACGATGTCAAACTTCGAACTGCTCCAAACTTGTATGGTCCCAGCCCGTGACGTCACCTCGACTCCGCCCGCCTGTCGTCGTATATAGCCCGCCCGCTCCCGTTATAGGACGTTACATCTTTCTGACATATTACTACTACAGGACCGACCAACAAAGATTCCTGATGTGAGTTGATTTTATCACTGCATTGATGGAAAATGCTTTTTAATATATCTTTACATTCGATATAACCTTTCCTTTCCCTGGGTAAGGGTTTTTCTAAGGGTATAAAACAGAATATAAAAGAAATCCTTGTACTTTTCAATTTCATAGGGCTCCCCATCATACAGGCTCGCGCACACACATACACACACACACTTACACACACTAACTCAGGGAGCGCTGCCGCCGAGGCCAAAAGCGCCCCTGTTGGTGGTGTTTGCTGTCCTGGCCTGGCCCTGGAGTTAGCAGACGCCTAGGTGTCGGATGCAATGCATGAACTCTTTATTATTTTTCATGCTCAGTTATAGTTCTAGAGCAGAAAATACCCTTACCCAGGGAAAGGAAAGGTTATATTGAATATAAATATATATTAAAAATTATTTTTCTGTCAGTACAGTATCTCTTGGCTCAAAAAATCAACTTACTCTTTGGCGGTCAGTCCTTTATTGAATATTCTCAATGGGAAGGAAAAATAAACATTCAAAAGGTCCACAATTGCTGTGTATCCTGTCATGAACATTTAATTACATGTATAATTCAACACTTAAATGGTAATTTATTGTAAAATGAGTGAATATAGTTCATAAATATTGACAAACAAAAAGTGGGTCGAGTGACTCAAGTTGTCCGGCGAGGCACCCCACCCTGGATAACTCCATCGGGTCGAGCTGTCCAGGGTAGGTGGTCGGGTTATCCAGGGTCGGGATGTCCGTTGGTCGGGCTGTCCAGGAACTGTCTGAGATACTGAGAAATATCAGGGATTTCCCCTTCAACAATTCTCTCTCAATGCCCACGTAGATTGCGGTACATTGCCAAAAGAGCTAGTGTAAAATTGCATTATAACGACTTCATTTTCAGCCTTGAATGAAAAGGGAGGGGTCTAGCTATGATATTGTTTGATTAGTTGTCTCATTTTATAGATATTTTTTAATAATTGGCTCATGTTTTAGCTGAAACCAAATGATTTTAAAAAGAAGATAACACTAAAGCTGATTTTTTTTTTTTTTTTTCAGGAGAGACTTTTACAAAATCCTTGGAGTTCCTCGAGATGCATCCACAAACCAAATCAAGAAGGCGTATAGGAAATTAGCCATGCAATATCATCCTGATAAAAACGTAGATGATCCAGAGGCCAATGAGAAATTTCAAGACCTTGGTGCTGCATATGAGGTCAGTTTCTTCTATTGACACGTCCCTTCCAATTGACTGCAAAGTAATTACTTTCTACAAGGACCTGTTCGAGTGAATCTAATGGGGTGTTGCAAGAAAGTTGCAATCAATTGCAAATTGTAAAGCAAATTAGAACAACCATTCTGAATGGTTCAGGGTCTGCCCATTCAAGAAGATGCACTTGCAACAATGATTTTGATTGGTCAGTACCGATCAGTTGCAACTTGCAATCAATCGCAACTTTCTTGCAACACCCCATATGTCTCTTACATGTATATTGAAGAAATTACACTGGTTACCTGTTCATGCTAGAATTGAGTTCAAAATACTTTGGAACAAATTGCCAAAAAATATAACAAATTGGGATACTGTTGACAACTTTAAAACATGTTTTAAAACATTTCTCTTTTGAAACAATATCCAGTGTTAGCTGATGACTTAAGGAGGTATGCTCAGCATATCTCACTCTTTTCTATCCTTATCCTTTTTCTCTTTTCTTTCTCTCCATTACAGTGCATAGGGACATATTTGTGATATGCGCTATATAAAAATGGTATATTGTACTTATTATTATTTGGTGGTGAAATAGTGTATTTAAACTTAAATTTTATATTTAGTATTGGCAGTTGTTATGTGAAAGGGATTAAAGCTACTGTATAATATCTCAATAGAAAAATATGTGGTTTTACCATGGTCAAAAAAGAAAACAAAACAAAGGATTTGAGTATCCAGGAAAATTGTTATTGGTTCATTAACATCATTTAGGTATGTTCAAGCTGAGAAACATGTGTGATTGTTTTGCTTTGTTTTGTCAGTGTTTCTGTGGAATGCTTACGGACTAAAATGGCCACCTTTGCAATTTCAAACAATGGATCGATTTTGCAGGATCATATTCCAAATAGTTATATATTAAAGAAATACACTTCTAAAGTATGGAGTACAATGTATTATATGCCATCTCAGACATTGATGAGAACTACATGTAGTACACAGGCTCATTCGTGAAATGTATGAATTTAGATACTGCCCTACTGTACTGGACTGGTACAGTACTTATTCCTTTCTCTTACCCCTTGTCATTGCATTGTTCCTTATCCTGTTTGATGTTGCCTCCCCATTTATCCTTTGCTTCCACAGATTACCCACACTTGAGCTTGGGGCTCATTACTGTCCTTGCATCTCCACGCCTTTGTGTTTGCTTTAATCCCCCTCCACACCTACTTGCCTCCTTGCTTTTGACTCCCCACACTCTCCTTTTGTTTCCATTGTTTTGTGTCCCCAGCCACCCCCCTTACAGTTCCTGTTACATGTATACTGTTTTGTGTCTGTAGTCTATATATATGCTTGTCTTGTGTTTTATGTTTGTCTTTTTGCCTCTGACGAAGATTCTGCTAGGATCGAAAGCTCAGGCCCCTTTTGACTCCATTTTATTCCATTGGCTCGCTATTTATTGGATAAGCAGTTTTCAGCAGTTTTTTTCTCCAAATTTAGATACACAAATAATTTCTTGGTACTGCAAAATTTCAATATGGCACGAAAAAGAGGGTAACCATTGTCAAGGAGAATAGGTTTGATTACCCTGAGCATGTTATATCTCGCACCATAACACGGACGCTGGAGGCACAATCCAAATCTGACACCAGATTTGGACCTGCCAAATGCCCTGTGTATCTCAAACTACCCTGGAGGGGTAAGGTATCTGACAAACAGGATGCTACCGTCAACTAGCAAGGATGTACTACCCACCCCCCACTTGAGTAATGTTATTTACCAATTTCAGTGCCGGTGCGATGCCAGGTACGTGGGCCGTACTTCTCAGCGGTTGGCTGATCGCATTAAACAACACATTCCCTCGATTATTCGGAACCGTACAACCAATCAGCGCACGCAGCCCGTCCGTGCCTGCAAATCTGAAATGCACGCTAACAGACCAAAGATAGCCAAATGCGATTCAGCGATTGGTCTCCACTTGCTGAACAATCCAGCTTGCGCACAAAGCTATGCCGACGATCAATTCTCAATTATGTCCCGGGCCAGAAGCTCAGCGCATTTACGCTTTCTGGAAGCTGCTTACATTCAATCGCAAGAACCTCTTCTGTGCAGACAAAAGGAGTTCGTCCAAGCTTTGCGATTGTTCTGAAATTACGGCGTCTAGGTTGCGTCTAGGTTGCGTCCGGGTTCACCGAGTATAATATAGTTGATTTCAAGTAATTTGTTATATACCTGCGTGATAACCTGATGAGTGCAGGTCGAAAAGCTTCGTTATCATGTCTCTTTTTCGTGCCATATTCAAATTTAGATACTTTATATAATTGACTAATGAATTAAACCTGCAATTTCGCTCATGAAATTTTATTCCAAAGACTTATCTCAGTCAGGCATACATAGCATTCAGCAGGTCCAGAGCGTAATAATTCCCCTTCCCCCCAACGATAATATCAACATTATGTAGGAACAAAAACAATATAGCCTGCTTGCGTATATAACAAAGGTTTAGTTTATCTAACAGATTATAATTTGGCTTGTTTATTAATGGCTTGTGGTTTTGCAATGTTAAATATTAAGCCTGAGACAACTCAGACTGGAGTCTGTCAGTGATATTTGTCTTACCAACATCAAATTGTGTCCAATAGGTTAAGGTGGAAACGACTCAAATTAACCGTCTCACAAGTATACAAAAATCGTCACATAACATCAGCTTTAGGTAACTGTAATTTTACACCAAGAACACATAGATTTTTGTATTGTTGTCATTGCTAATTGATACTCATCCATGTTTTGCAGGTTCTTTCCGATGAAGACCAGAGGAAAACCTATGATGCAAGAGGTGAAGAAGGTTTGAAGGATATGGGTCATGGACATGGTGATCCATTCTCAAGGTGAGTCATCTGGGCCCTGTTTCATAGAACTTGTTATCAACAAGTTCCACATTTCTATGACAAATTTGCTCTCAGCCAATCAGATTCAAGGATTTCAATAGCTTATAAGTTTATTGTAACTTGTTATTGATAACAAGTTTATGAAATGGGGCCCTGGTTCTAAAAAGCATGCTCCAGTGTCAAATACTCCATGGTCTATTTCCCACACTAACCAAATTCTTAACTTGGACCAAGCATACCTAACTCAGAGCTATCCATACAGAGAGTCCTGACACTGGAGGTCGCTTCTGATTGGTCAGTCATTTTATGGAGCTTCAAAAAGTTCCCTCTCATAGAGAATGTACATGAAAGGGAACTATTGGGATAGTTCCCTTTCACGTACATGATCCGCCATGTTTTAAACCAAGACCGTGTACGCGTAGGCTTATTATGCACGTGTCACAACTCTCTCTATCAACGCGTTCTGACCTAACCCTATCCCTAACCTGAAATCCTACTGCAACCCTGACCAGGAAAATGGGATTCTCATTTCTCTGCCCTAAACTTATATCTTTGACAAAATAAATCCTGGAGCAATTGTCCCCCAAGCAAATGTTGGGTTGTTGAGTCATCTTAAAACATGATCTTCATAGCTAGCTGCTGGGAGTAAAAGCAGACAAATCAGAGAAACTAATAAGAGAGAGTTTAAAGGTCATATGCAGTTTTGGTAGCCAAAAAGAAACGGGAAAGAAACACATTAAATAAAGTATCATGTTGTGTTCCTTGTATAAAATATAAGATATATTTATGAGATCTTTTGATATTCCGTTCACGATTTCTGGGAATTTTAGTGTAAATATCTGTGAGGAATGCTAGATACTCTGCCCTACGCTAGGACACTTCCACCCCGATGGCTCGCCGCTCTATTCACTCCGTGTAGTAGGGCAGATACATGTATGTAACAAAAAATGGTCGAGTTGCTCGGATCCGGCAGAAAGTATAAAATTTGGTATACTGGGGTATTTTGGGGCGCTGATTTCAAAAATTGCCGGCCCCCAGCGATCAGACCACCGGATCGGCCGCTATCTTGAATTTCAAAATGGCCGCGATGAAAAATCATAAAAAATCGTTTTCTCGAGTTTTACATGACCTGTGGCACAGAAATTTGGCATATAGGGGTTTCTTTGGGTGCTGATTTCAAAACTGCCGGCCCCCAGCGATCTGACCCCCGGATCGGCCGCCATTTTGAATTTCAAAATGGCCGCCATGAAAAATCATAAAAAATCGTTTTCTTGAGTTTTACATGACCTGTGGCACAGAAATTTGGCATATAGGGGTTTCTTTGGGTGCTGATTTCAAAACTGCCGACCCCCAGCGATCTGACCCCCGGGTCGGCCGCCATCTTGAATTTCAAAATGGCCGCCATGAAAAATCATGAAAAATTGTTTTCGCGAGTTTTACATGACCTGTGGCACAGGAATTTTGCATTTAGGGGTATTTTGGGGTGCTGATTTAAAAAATTGCCGGCCCCCAGCGATCTGACCACCGGGTTGGCCGCCACCTTGATTTTCAAAATGGCCGCCATGAAAAATCATGAAAAATCTTTTTCTCGAGTTCTACATGACCTGTAGCACTGGAATTTTGTCTATGGGGGTATTTTGAGGCACTGATTTCAAAAATTGCCGGTCCCAAGCGATTTGACGACTGGTTCGGCCGCCATCTTGAATTTCAAAATGGCCGCCATGCTAATTCATGAAAAATCATTGTCTTGAGTTTTACATAACCTATGGCACTGGAATTTGGCACACAAGAGTATTTTTGGGCGCGATTTCAAAAATTGCCAGCCCCAGTGATCTGAACACTGGGTCGGCCGCCATAAAAATCATTAAAAATTGTTTTCTCGACTTTTACATGACCTGTGGCACTAGCTGTAACTAGGTAGAAATGGGTATTTTCACATTCTAAATTCAAATATGGACTGATAGAAAATATCTAAAAATCATCATAGCCGCCATTCGATTGAACATACGGAAAATCATACCCATCACTTTAAATTATAATATGACTGCCACGGAAATTCGATCTGTTTTAAATGACAAGTGGTTATGAAAATTTGGTACCAAAAGGTATTTTCATGGTAAATGTGTAAGTGTGTACATGTCAAACATTTGACGAACAATATCAACACAATTTTTAATTAAAATATGGCCGACACGAGTAATATCAAGGAAACCCCTATTTATATGGAATATGAAATTTTGATATGGCTGCTAAACTGGAATGTTGAATAGCCCAAGGCTGAGCGTAACCCTTGAATTTTCATTTAAAACTTAAAGACAATGGGCAGTATTCCACTAATTTAAGCTGGGACTAAGTCCAGACTAAGCTGGAATTTTAGTTCATGCTTCTATGGAATGCCATGTTACAACTTCTACATCAATATTTATGACAGAATTATGTTACCAAAGGACCTCCTGAAAATTAAGTTCATACTTGTGCATGGTAACACGTTAACGTCACTGCAACATTAACTTGGTTTGGGCATTTCGTCGCTGAATTAATATGATTTATACGCAATTTGGATGGGGCAACAAATGGCACTCCATAAAAGTGTGGACTAAGTTAAGCCAGGCTTAACTTAGTCTGCGCTATCGGAATACCACCCAATGATATTGTTGAACTGATTGAAATGTAAGATGAACCATAAGAAGACAGCCATTTTGAATTCAAGTTTGGCCACCATTACCATTTGGCCACCAACATTTTTTAGCACTGAACAATATTATAAACCCATTTTCTTGACTCTAAATGACAAAAGCCTCTAGCATCTTAAAAAGCACAAAAATATTATAGTTCAAGTGTTCACAGGCTTAAACCTGGAAAAGAATATCTGAAAAAAGTCCCTTACTAGTTTTACCGTCATTCAGATTTAGCGATAAAAATGGTCCCAAAGTTCTCATCCAATGTACCTCTCCTACTCCTCATCTCGGAAGCATTGCCCAAAGCAGAAACATAGTCCTGTGCATGGCAGATTAGCTGCAAAACATTTGCAATTTCCAGTGCACCGCTTTTTACACTTGCACTTGATCAGTTCTCGGCACCCTTTTGACGCCTCTGGCAGTAGTGTCCAAAATGGATGCCATCCATCATCACCATCCTTCGTCCATCCCCAATCTTCAGGCGAAGGCAGCTCTGGGTTTGCACTTTGTGATTGTCCCCAGATGTGACCTGCTTGAAAGATTGCCCTCTTCACATGTTGACGTAGTGCTTCCTTTGTTGGTGGAATGTTCTCCAATTGCCGATTCCCTTGAGCAAAAAGCTGCTTACGTGCTTCGTTCACTTTCTTCAGAGAGGAAGTTCTACTGTACAGGACAACGAAAAACCTTTCAATGATGTCCATGTCATCATTTGTTACTTCAACTGGTGCATTCGAGAGACGATTGAAGACCTCTCCCAAGTTTGGCATGGAAATCCATATGTCCCATACAGTCTTCTTGCCTATCCCTGCTAAGGCAGAAACGGTATCACACCCAGAAACAGCATGCAGGAACAGAAGTCCCCATGAGCGTTCGGGGCCTAGTTTTGTTGAAATGGTGTGAGCACCGATGTACCTAAGATTCTTTCCATGCCCAAAGGCCGACCACATCGCGATGCCATCCATTTTACTTGCCACTGCGATTGCCAGCACAACCACATCCGTGTCCGTTGCATGGATTATGATACTTTGGTACCCTTGCTGATATGCCTGCCAAGCATGAAGCACCATACGTGTATCTGCTTCTTCATGTGTACATGGTTGAATGTTCTGCCACACATCTGAATGAGGGTTTGATTTTACCTCTTCTCCCTGGGTTGTAAGAAGTGTTTTCCCATCTGGAACATTCATCGTCTGAAGAGAAGCTGCAAGGAAACTGAACAATGTCTTCTTATTAGAATTTACACGAAGAAAACTGCTCCAGTTATGTGGTACCGACGTCTGTTCAGTTACATGGAGTGGTATGCCACTTCCACGACCAAGCCTGGTGCCTCCTTTTAGACTGTCCGATCTGTAGGTATCCCACACAACGTCAACACGTACTACTGTCTCCTCATTCAACTTTCGTGCAATGTATGGAAGAAACTGTTTCTGTGCATAATCACCAAATGTCCTGATCACACTACTGCATTTCTTAGGATCCAGCTGATGCACTAAGGCAGCCCCATCAAAAATGCAGACTTCTGCAACGGGTGTTTCATCAGGACGTTCAGGATATGGGACAAGGGCTTCCAAACAGGGCACAAGATCGGCTTTGCTGGTTGGTGGGCGCATTGTATTAATATCTTCAGCCAATGCCGGAGGCCAACCGTGACATTCGTGTTCGAAGAATGCATCAAGATCACCATCTCTTGCCTGACAAGAAATGTACATTCGAGAGAACAGTTCAACATTGCTTTTCATATTAGTCATCTTCATCAGAGACTTTGCAGGTGTTTTCTTGGGCTTGGATTTGAACAGTCCCAGATTGTTCTTGGAAATGTTGTCATAGAAACTGACAGAAGAATCATTCAGTCTCTTCTCTACAAATGCATTGAATTGTTTGTTGCCAGTTTCCTCCACAGATCGTAGTTGAGCTATCACTTCATTAGGCATGATGACCTTGGTGTCAAGCACATACAGATCTTTAGTGTCTTCGGCAAATGGGTTCCCCAGTTTCTCGAACGAACTGATTGAATTGTTGAGATCTGATGCAAAGGATTTCTGCACACTAGGTAACTGATCATGGTGACGGACATCAGGTTCCTTCTGGCTCTGGAACTGGTCTTCAAACTCACTCACGATTCTTGCTATTTCAGGACCAGCCACCATCCATCGGCGAAGAGCTGCTTCATTCTCAGTAATTCCTATGACTCCACCATCACCTTTAACTACGGCATTCTGCTGCTCATGTACCTGGTCATTTGCTATTGCAGAGAACCTGTGTGATGACTTCTGAGTGACAAATTTCCCATCGACAAATGCACGATGAGTATTCATGGAATTGTTTGGAAGCCCCTGGAGATCTGTGAGATGCACTGTCAACCATCTAGCATAATGGTAATGATCCATGGCAAACATCCATGGAATGATTGCCCTAAGGGTCTCCACGTACAGCATGTAGTTGGCTTCCCTCTGTGATCTTATGAATGCAAGGAGAAGGCATTCCAACTGCAGAACTTTATTCCAGTAACAAAACTGCGGGTAATCTGTGGCCATCTTGAGCTTCCAAGCATCGAATGATTTGATATCTTCACTTGCACAGGTTTTGAGGTAGTCTTCGTATGCTCTTTGCTGTAGAGAATAAAGTGCCGCAGCAGTGACCTGGTGTGCCCATTGGGCCCTGGAAGTTTGCGATCCTTTCTGAAGACTTTCTGCTCTCGCTTCTGTTGTTACACCTGCATTAGTCATCACACTCGTCCAACCACTCCCTTCTAAGAAGTCACCAATTACTTTCAACAATGCCATCTCTATGTGAAGTCCTCCCATCATCACCACAAACTTGTCTTCGCCATATACACTTGGCCATGTCCACTGGATCTTCTTTGCTATAGCATAGAGAGGTTGATCAACTGTGAGAACAGGAACCTGTCCCGGATTCACTAGATCTGTTGCCTGCTTGATTAAGTTCATCCCATGTTTCACCATTGCCAATGTATGAGCACTCTCTCGGAACATAGGTAACAGTCCTGTAATAGCAGGTGGTCGAGGAACTCCAACCTGTAGATTCGCCATGTAGGCTGCCCAGGATATGTTCTCTTCACTCTCTAGACTTCCGTTCTCGTGCAGTCTGTGTACAAAAGAAAGCCATTGACTTTCCTTGTCCTCTATTCTGGTCGACACATTTGGAGTTGACTGACCTTTAGATTTTCTTGGAATGGGCTGATTAGATGGAAATGCTGCAGGAGGGACATCACTGTAAGATGTAGGTAGGGCAGTTATGACTTTCCTACGCTTACTCTTCTCATTCGCAGTGAAGTTCTCATGATTTCTAATCGTACCACTATTATCCTGTGAAACATGTTGTGTAAGTGAAATTGCTGTACCGTGAAATGAACTTCGAGAGGATACGGAGGATGGGTTGTGATCTATGTTATCCAGGTTCCCTGTTGTGAATAACCCACTTCGCAGTTTGGTTGGACACACAACACGGTCTTTTTCGTAGACTTCAATAACCCTGTTCGCCTCATCTGTGGATACTTGCAGGACACGATCATAGGAAACAGACACACCATATTGAAAAAGAACATCAACAAGATCCCGTTTCCTTGTTTTGCTATGAATGAGCAGACCCAGGTAAAGCGGTAGAGATGTTTCACGCTCCACATTGTGACGCACTGCTGCAGTTTCCAACCTGCCTCGTTTGATGGTGTTGAATGTGACAAGTTGGCTTAAGGATTGTACATGGACACTTACACCTTTCTTGATCGCAGTCTGTTTTTTAATGTTTGTACCAGCAAGGATCATTTGCATCAACGCTGTCAATGACGGTGCTGTGTTGTTAGATGATTCATCAAGAAGGGATCCATTAAATTGATACTGCCTCTGGAAAATATCTTTGCGCACAATCTGGGCAGCTCTCATAAGAATGACAGCATCATCATCGGAGCTTTGTCCACAGGCATGCAGTAAAGCTTCGCCAGTGTCCTCTTTGAATGACAAAAGAACTTCATGATTGGTTGTATGTGCCTCAAGACTTGGAAGCTGTCTCAGAAGCTTGTCTTTAATGTGAGTCGAATTAATCCTCTTTGACGCATCGCCTCCCAGTTGCACCAAACGCTCTGTATAAAGCTTTACGAGATCTGCTAACTTGAACACAGTATAGCTACCATCTGTGCACTTCATTTCTTCCAAATAGGACACCAGTTCCGCCAATGCTACTGATTCTAGTTGCATAGTTTCATTTGAACTGGCTTGTACTTCATTCTTCCTTACAAATGATCTGTATCGGGTGTGAAGGGCAGTCAGACACTTCTTGTGATATACAGCACCTGATGCTGTCATATCACCTACTGATAATTTAGCTAGAAGTTCTGTTTCTCTCAGTTCTGTCGCCATCATTCGAACTTTTGAATCTAAATTTAGTGTTGCTGCCCTGTGAACTATTTGATCATTATTAATAACTGTATCGCAAAAGAAACATGTGCTAGCATCACTTTGTGTTACAGATGATGATGCAAAACTTGTTCTTAGTCTTTTCTTAACAGGCGAGAAAACTTCCTCATCAAGTTTATTTTCTGCAGCCCGTTTCCTTGCCCTTGATTCAGCTCGACCCACATTATAACTGCAACACTGCCTGTAACATCTCTTGTGCCATTTGGCAGCATGAGTACCTAGTGTTTCTGCAATACCGCAACCTTCATCCAGTCGGGAAATGTTTATCCCACAAGGCAAAGCACCTACATCATTCAGTGTTCTGAGGTTCTGGGCAAGAGTCTCGTAGACATCTCGACTTGACTGATTGCTGGCTCTACTGGCATCTCTGAGTAGTTCATTTTCTGAGTATTCCTGGCAAAGAGCGCATAGGCTCCAGTCTGTTGGCCTTGCCATTGTTGACGGTGCTTTCTCTGATGTTGACATTTGATCTGAAAGAGAAAGATAATGCAATAAATTATAATTGTTTCGATAATTGTTATTCATTATTATTGTTATCATTATTTTCTTTTATTATCATTATTATTGTTATGGACTTTAATAATATCATCACAGATAGTTATTATTCTAACAGTCCAAACAGCAGCAGTGGATCCAGGCTTGACCAGTAAGGGGAGGGGGCGGCATGAGGGGGCTCACTTTTTCTTCACACCCTCCCCCCCCCCCCCCCCCTTGACGTCAGGGAGGGTCCCCCCCCCCCAAAAAAAAAAAAAGAAGAAAAAAAAATTGTACACACTTTTCTATTGTCTTTTTAAAAAATGTCACATTATTTCCTGGGGGGGGGGGGGGGTCCGGGCCCCTGGATCTGCCACTACCAAACAGGGCCCCTCCCGCCACCCCGCAAAAGTAAATTAAAAAAAAAAGGAAAATGTCAACTGTTTTTGGAGCTGGTAACCTTATTTTTCTTGCTTGCTTGTCAAATTTTGAGGAGGTAAAAGTTGACCCTTTCTAATTCCATCATGGCCATGGTCGACTGTTTTTGTTGACAAAAAAAAACTTTTTCACTTTTTGACCCCTCTCTCTCTCCAAAAAAAATGTACCGGCTTGCCAAAATAAATTATGGTCTTCAGGCTAGGAATTATAGTTCATACTTACATGCACTATGATTTCCAGGACAAAAGATATTGTTCTTCAAGATCTCCAAAACTTGTCTCTCTGACTGTATATGCCCATGCTCTCACTAGAAAAGCTTGACGTGTATCCAGTGACAAAATGGCTCACTTCTCAAGGCTCTACATTGTAGACAAGTGCAAACAGAACAAATTTGATTGTTTACAGAAAAAAAATGAACTTAAATTAGTTCAAACTTTTCATAAAGTTGCTAATAATATTGGAGTTATTGAAACACTTTTCTATTGTCTTTTAAAAAATGTCACATTATTTCCTGTGGGGGGGGGGGGGGGGGGTCCGGGCCCCTGGATCTGCCACTACCAAACAGGGCCCCTCCCGCCACCCCGCAAAAGTAAATTAAAAAAAAAGGAAAATGTCAACTGTTTTTGGAGCTGGTAACCTTATTTTTCTTGCTTGCTTGTCAAATTTTGAGGAGGTAAAAGTCGACCCTTTCTAATTCCATCATGGCCATGGTCGACCGTTTTTGTTGACAAAAACCAACTTTTTCACTTTTTGACCCCTCTCTCTCTCTCCAAAAAAAAATGTACCGGCTTGCCAAAATAAATTATGGTCTTCAGGCTAGGAATTATTAACAATTCAACATGTGTTGATGATAGTTCATACTTACATGCACTACGATTTCCAGGACAAAAGATATTGTTCTTCAAAATCTCCAAAACTTGTCTCTCTGACTGTATATGCCCATGCTCTCACTAGAAAAGCTTGATGTGTATCCAGTGACAAAATGGCTCACTTCTCAAGGCTCTACATTGTAGACAAGTGCAAACAGAACAAATTTGATTGTTTACAGAAAAAAATGAACTTAAATTAGTTCAAACTTTTCATAAAGTTGCTAATAATATTGGAGTTATTGAAACACAGTGAAACACAGTTTTCCTTTTTATCATTTTTTTTCCACAAAGTGCTAATTACATTGGAGTCATTGAAGCAATTTTTAAAAATCATTATATACCATGCTCAATTTATAAAATATCAAATAAACTGAATCAACTGCATTTTTGTTGCCTTGTCCAGCATATTGAAATTCAAAAGGGCAAGCATTATGTTTGTGAAGATATTTCAAATTTATCCATTAGTGAATTTAATA